>CM024590.1:5029199-5629199 GCA_014182565.1 Eucalyptus marginata
TAACTGAAAAGTGCTTTAGGGAAATGCAAGACATTTGGTAAATATATATTTGAAAAACCCTTTAGTGTGACCAAATTAAGTATTTTAGTTTTAGTATTTTTAAAATTGCAAAAAGAAACAATGACTATATAACCTTTCACATTTTCATATTGAGAGTAATGTAAAAGATATATATTAGTAAATTTATTTAAAAATTATATTGAAAGAATTTGATTGTAAATTAGATGCAAAGCTCAAAAAATTAAGTTTTTAGTTTTAGTATTTTTAAATTTGCAAAAAATAAACAATGACTATATAACTTTTTACATTTTCATGTTGAGAGTAATGTAAAAGATATATATTAGTAAATTTATTTAAAAATTATATTAAAAGAATTTGATTATAGATTAGATGCAAAGCTCAAAAATTAAGTTTTTCATTTTTAGTATTTTTAAAATTGCAAAAAAATAAACAATTACTATATAACCTTTTATATTTTCATGTTGAGAGTAATGTAAAAGATATATATTAGTAAATTTATTTAAAAATTATATTAAAAGAATTTGATTATAGATTAGATGCAAAGCTCAAAAAATTAAGTTTTTAGTTTTAGTATTTTTAAAAGTACAAAAATAAACAATGACTATATAACCTTTTACATTTTCATGTTGAGAGTAATGTAAAAGATATATATTAGTAAATTTATTTTAAAATTATATTAAAATAATTTGATTATAGATTATATGCAAAGCTCAACTTTTTGGCCTAGGGTTCTTTTAGGTTTGTTTTCAACTTTGAATATTTTTTTTTAATTATTGTAGTATTAATCATCTTTGTTAATTAATGATTATTCTAGTGTATTGATAAAAAGTTGGGCTATTGATTGTCAAAAGATAAAAATGACAAAAAAAAAAAAGGTGAACCCAACATTTGCAAAGGGTTTTTATTATTTTTTTTTAAAAATAAAAATAAAATCAATGAAACTCCATCGCCGATCAAGGGCGGTTGGGGTGTGGGGAAGATGATTGGTTTAAAAAGAAAAAGAAAAAGAAATCAACGGATGAGCAGTAGAGGTGGACTTGCATTTAGAAATGCTTTGAAAGCCCAAAAAAGCAAGTACCCACCTGCTTTGGGCTTTCAACATTTCAAATGCCAGCATTTGGCCAAGGACACCTCCAAATGCTAAACCAAACATCTAAATTTTTTCCTAATGGGCTTTTTTTGCCGACAAGCCCTTGGGAATCTTGAACCAAACGGGCTCTCTCTCTCTCTCCTTATGAAGTGGCGACCAAGAAATTGCGGGTCCATGTTGTTGATGCCTAAATTTCATTTTTTTAATTAATTAGGTTTTTTTAATCTATTTTGCCTTTTCGAATAATAAAAAAAAAAACAAAACAAACAAAAACAAAAAAAAAAAAAAAGAGCAGCCCATTTTCCTCCGCATGGGCCCCTACGGCCCATTTTCCTCCTCCTCCTCCCGGCCCGGCCCTCTTTGTTCTTCTTCCTCCGTCCGCCTCTGACAAAGACACGGCGAGGGGGCGCGACACCGGATGAGCGGACGGACGGCAATGCGTGTGGGGGGCAACTGGCGGACAGGTGGCGGATGGGACGCCGGTTCGGTCAACGGAGGCCGTTCGGCACGCGTGAGGATCCGCGATCGCTCCGTCGACCGTTCCCCCCCTCACCTATAAATAGGCCTCTCCCGACGACGGCAAAGGGGCAGAGAAGCGACGAAGGATCGAGGGTTGCAGATCTTCGAAACCTCCCATTGAGAGACTTCAGAAACGGGGGCCGAGGACGAGCGGGCCGAGATTCGAGAGCTCGCGGTCGAAGAGGGTAGAGAGAGAGAGAGAGAGAGAGAAATCGAAGGGGCGTCGCGAACCCTCTACCGCCGTCGCCATCTCCGCCGCTCGCCGTCCGCCACCTCACCACAGGTAATAACCGTCACCATTGTCATCGTTGCCACCATCACAGTCGTCGTCGCCGTTGCCCCGGCAACACTTCGTTCTCCCCTCGGCACTGCGAATCGAGAACCCTAGGGTTCCCGATTTTCCGGGTCGCGGCCTCGGGTCATCGGGTCGGATCCGAGCCACCGTACGGGTAGGGTTTTTGCACGAATCAAGGGTGGCTGGAAACCGGGTAATGAGGTCAAATCCGGGTCGAGCGCGGATCCGATCTGGGTAGGGTTTTACGCGTTTTGGGTGCGGCTGGAAACCGGATCGTGGGGTCGGATCCGAGTCGAGTAGGGTTCCTCACGGGAACCGGGTCATAGCCGGAATTCGGGTCGGATCCGGGTAGGGTTTCGCCGGGTCGTCGGGTCGGGCCGGATCATTCCCAAAACGACGGGCCATCGGGCCATTTTAATAAAATAAAATAAAATAAAGAAAAAAATAATGAGTTGAGCCCGTAGCGTTTTGGGTCAACGACCCGGTCGGACCCAACCCGCGGACGACGACTCGGTTTTTTTATTGTTTTAAATAATATTTTAATAAATAAATAAATAATAAATAATTTATTTTCAAAAAAATAAAAATCAAAAAAAAAAAAGGATGATTTATTTCCAAAAAAATCAAAAAATATATTAAAAATATTTTATTTTCCAAAAAAATCAAAAATCAAAAATATTTCATATTTTCCAAAAAAAAAAAAAAAATCCATAAAAAGCCAAAAAGACTTGTATTTTCTAAAAAAATACCAAAAAAAATCCAAAAGTCCCTTTTATGTCCAAAAAAAAAAAAATAGAAAAAGACCCAAAAAAATGTTTTTCCTCCCCAAAAATGCATATAAAATCCCAAAAAAAAAAAAAAAAAAAAAAAAAACCTCAGGGTTTAAATAAGATTAGGTACCGAAAGGGCATTAGTGATTAACTAGTGTAATCAAGTCCCCAATCCTAATTTCTCTGGTTACGCAGGAGCGAGTATTTCTCTCAATATTTTGCATGGGTTTCTAATCAACCCACCCTAAATTGATTAGTGGCAACTCCATTTTAAAAATTAACTTACAAGTTAAAAACTTGGACTATTAAAGTCGTGAATTGGTGGACTTTGGAGAGTCCGGGCCTAATAAATTTAGCCAAACCATTAGCCTCCGCCAACGCCGCCCGATCGGGCGCCGAAAAAAAAAAAGGTCGCGACAGCTTGGCGACTCCGTTGGGAATTTGAGGACTTAGGCCTTTTTTGTCTTGTTTAAATTCTTTACTGACTTAGGTTTTCCTTTATGCAGGTCAGTAGCTTAGAAATTTATTTTAATTTTGCTTAAAATAGATTGTCTTGTGATTATGAATTGTTGTGCATGCTTTACTGTTTCAACACTACACATGGCACACATAAGCCCGGCCGCCGGATCTGGGCGGCCATAGGATATTTAGGATGGTGTCAAGAAAGATACGACCTCGAACGCGAGACTACGATGTAGAGGTTGCCTTTCTTTTCCCCGAATTTCTCTAGCCGAGGTTAGGAGAGTATGCTGCTAACGCGAGACTATGACGGGCGGATACCCTTTTAATTTCAACAAGCCTTCTCAGTTAGAAATCGAGCCACACATCTCATGTGCATGTCTTTGTGCTTGCCATTTTCTTTAAAAGCAAAGTAATTTATTTATTTTTACTCAGTCTTTTTTATGGCCCATGGCAATTTAGGGTAGGTTTTTCGAGTCCCAGTTTATATGCAATGGGAGAAGATGACATCCAGTTTATTCCCACTCCCAAAGCAGAGCTCTTCAGGTGGTGAGGTCAATTAGACCAGTATGCCCAAGAGCGCATGAAAGCCAAAGTCGGTCATCTTCTATCGTTGATCCAAGTCCGTGTTCATCCCGAAGTCATACAGGCCATGGCACATTTCTGGTGCCCGAAGACGACTACTTTTATGTTTGGTGGATTCGAACTAACCCCAACTCTGGAAGAATACAGCATCATCACTGAAATACCTCTCGAGAATAAGCTTGTTAGGCCATCAACAGGCATTATCCCGTTTCGTGGGTTAGCACGACTCTTAAGAACTGAAGTCCATGTTATGAGGCAAATTCTTGAAAACAACCATAATACCTGCCCCCTAACATTTTTGACTGCCTGTTTTGAAAATCAACCCATGACCCAAAAAAGTGAGATTTTCCTCTTGGCCTTTTTCGGGTTCATCATTTTCCCCCATCAAAGAAATGTCATAAGTCCAAAGATGGCATGGATAGTTGATCAGATCTCAAGGGGGCAAAATTATGTCAACATGATTTTAACCGAAACATTCTTGTCCCTCAATCATTTTAAAGAAAACACGGAAAAAAGCATGCGGGTCTCCCCAGAAATTTTACAAGTCTGGTTCTTTTCTCACCTAAGTGAATTTCGAAGCTTCATGCAATCGTCTGAAACAAATAATTTCGAAAATCCATAACAGAAATTTATGGTTCTAGGACCATACATTCCTAACCAAAGCTATTTAAATTGGATGAACTTCCTAAGAAACCCAACTCCTGAAGTATTCCAATGGTGTGCTGGTTGGTTCCATGAAAAGAGAGCTCGTTTTGCTTACAAACGCCGCCATCCAATTCCGTTGCTCGGGCTCACCAGCGCCATTTCCTATTTTCCATATCGGGTGACACGACAGTATGGAGCCCTCCAGGAGATCCCACCGCCTTTCAAGAGGAAGGCCCCTCCACTCTTTTTCAACACAAGCCGTGACTACATAGTCAAAATTTCTATCCATGAGGAAACATGGAGCAAGTGCCATCACAAAAGGATCGTGGTACCTGAAGGGCTTGAGGGACAGGAAAAGGCCCATCACGCCTCTGAATCCTACATCCACAACCATCGTATCCCGACAAAATGGAAGCCATCAATCCCTCACCCAATTAACGAGATCAGCCAACACGAGCAAACAGAATTTATGCAAGGGGATTTGGGAATGGGCTGGATGCATGTCTCAGAGCCAGTCCAAGAAAGTAAGCATCTGCGCAAGAACAAGGCTCCTCGTCGTGTATAAAATAGCAATCTTGTGTCCCCTTGTGTTGATATCATGAAAGTTTTGTCCCATTGTTTAGGGACTTTTTGTTTAATACCTAGTATTTCGCTCCACCATATTAATTTCCAGTTCTAGATGTCAGAAGTCTGCAGTCTATAAAATCCACTTTTGATAAATAAAAAGTAGTTAGACCATTGCCATGGGTCAATCTTTGTTTACTTTCGTGCTCATTCATGGTTTTTGTGACACCAGTTAATTATGAACCGTCAACTATCAACCACCCGCGAATAGCCTCACGTGATATGACCCGATCTGAATGATGTACAAAATCACCTCACCAACATTGAAGACGGCGTAGGACGGATGTCCATTGTCCTTCGACAACTCTCGAGACAAATAGAATCCACTCAAGCTAAACCCGACTCCATAACTGCTTTAAGCACACTCCTAGCACCTGCAAATTTGCCAGGGAATGACCAACAAGGTGAACAGCTTGAAAAGATCATGAAAAAGTTAAGCCAGCTACAGGGACGGATTCCCATCGACTTGTATAATTATGCCGGTTTTGAAACCCCTGAAGAGCTCAAAACGCTTGAATGCGAAAGGTATGATGATACCTCCCACCCAGAAACCTACTTACAGGCCTACCTAGTCTGAAGGATGATTCAATCGTACCAATCAAACCTAACCGGCCCTGCCTTACGATGGTACATCGTCAGGAAGATTAGTCCCCTTAAAACCTGAAGGGAACTAATCCATGTTTTCCACCAAGAATATAATATTAACATCGGCCCCGACATCGCCTTGCCCTACAAAGAACCGATGATCGTGGAGCACGAGGAGCCGTTTGTCGCTGAGATAGGAGAAGAGGATGTCAATGAAGCCTTGCATAATAAATGGGCGACTAAGCAACATTATATTACTGAAAAGTTTCTCACTGGGAAAGGCAAGGAACATGTGTACGAGATCAAAGACACGGAGCCTGTTCAAGGCCAGGGCACGACAGGACAGCTCCCCAAGCTTACTGCAAGAGCTAGGGTTCAAAGAATTTCGACCCCCATCAACCTAGAAAGTGAAGCAGAAAGTGAAGCTTTAATATCTCTCACTCCCCTTGACAGAATCGAACTGGCGAAACGAAGGGCCTTACTCAAAAGGTCTGGACCAGGAGCCAAGAAAAGAAAGCCTAAACAAATCAATTCAACATCTACCACTGAGTATAGGCGAAATTTGATAGCTGATGAGCCACCGCACCAAAACTTCGAGCATTCCCTGGAATACAACCCTGAAGGCTACCATCCCCTAGAGTACAACCCTGAAAACTTCCAGTCCCTAGGATACAATCCCAAGGACTACCGGTGTATATAGATGAAATCGGCCATTCATCGTATAACTGTTTCCTACCCTCACACAAGGTTGAAAGCCTGTCAGAAGAAGGAACATTCGTCTTTATCCGCTATGATCCCTAAGCTCGTCACCTGACCATGAGGATAGCTCAAATGCCTCATCCTCGTTCGGTAATTTTGACCCAGAAGAAAGCAATGGGATAATCTCGGTAGAGTCCAGCTTCCCTAAAACACAAAAATTCACCACTACGATGAATATGCAATGGGAAAACCAGTGGCCCAACCAAGACATATCAGGTCCGTCTTGCCCTCATAGAATCATGACCCCTAGAGAAATGTGGATACCTAATCTCCGCAAGTATAACGGCACGACTTGCCACGTGGCTCATTTGCAATATCTCCACGCTGAAATGAGTCAGTACTATGGCCCGATGTCATTCACAACTCAGGCGTTCCAAGAAACTCTTACAGGGTCTACATTGCAATGGTTCGTCACAGCAAGTATTTACCTCATAAAGGATTGGAATGAGCTGTCTTCCACATTATTGCATCAGTACCAAAACCAGATTAGAACTGAACTGCCTTGCGAGAGTTTGGCCCACTTCAGAAGAAGACCAATGGAGGATTTCCAAGCATATGCAGAGAGGTGGAAGGCTTTTATGATGCAAACCCACCCTCAACTGGCCGAAGAAGAATCGAGAAAGCAGTTCATAGAAGCTTTGCCTCACAAACATCGCTTTTGGCTGCATGGGTTACACTTTTGTAGCTTCAACGAAGTAGTCATCGCATGCGAATACTTCAAGTCTACTGGAGGCGAGGAATTCAAAGACGCTTGACTTCAGGACCAGCACTATCAAAGCGCTCCTTTCCATAGGAGTTTTCATTGGTTTTGCTTGTTTTATGTTTCTTATCTAATGTGCTACTGTTGTATTTTCCATTCCATTACTTTAATGTACAGTTATAATATTTTGTTTTGAGAGCATGAGGTGGTATTCCAAACCAGCCCAGGTGATGCTATCCAACCATGAAAAGAAAATATCATCCAAAGAGAATACCGAGGGTGGGCTTCCTCATGCTTTTTCTCCCCAAAAGACATATTCTAAAAATAAATAAATAAAACATTTCATCACCAAAACTTTTGTCAAAACAAGATGTTAAATCGTGTTTGTTTTTCTGACTTATTCACTTCATGTCTCGGAGTATTCCCTCATCCCCTTTGACTTAGTGTGACAGGGGGCATTTGAAGCTGGCACATCATGTGAACTCGCCAAATTCGAAGACACCTTTTCAAGAAAGCAGGGGCAAACAGGAAGGAGCATCCCGTTTCAAAAGAAGGTAAGCCTTATTCCCTTAACGTAGTATTGAGAATGACGTCCTATTTCTTCTACTTACAGGAGACAAAAGATCGGACAAAATAGGCATAGGCATGCCGTTAAATTCGACGGATGCACACCATGATAGACCAAGGCAAGATAGCCTCCTCCATGTTGCCTTTAGCCTTCACACTTTCTTCGACGAGCCAAGAAGAACAAGGAATAAATTTTTTCAATCCCTTTGAATTGGCTACTATCAATAGTAAAAATCCAGACATTTGAAGCGGGTCTCTAGCCCCCTGTCTTTTATGATGACGTTAGGGTTTGGAAACCTCACTTTTTGCTCCAGACATATGATCTCGCAAGAAGTAATTGCCATCAGAGAATTGGAAGTTTTGATTGTCCATCTTAGATTCCATAGAAGCTTGAAGTACATGACTTTGCCCAATGCTGCTAATGGTCATATGGTCAAAGACAGAAGAAAAATTCCACAAAAGGAAGGCGTTGAAGATAAATCGACAACCATCAATCATACATACAGGGCCACAAATGAGGGAGGCCAATCAAGAGAGACATTGAACTGTGTCAAAGACAAAAGGCCGTCATTGACACTCAAATATCCCTAGGAGTCGGCAAATATAAACTCTGGGGAAGAGTAATTTGGTATCGTTTCCAATACTCCCAATAGATTCGAACTCACTTTTGATATATTTTCTCCTACCGATAGGAAGCGTAGGATTCAAGAAACAAGCTTAATGGTTAATGTGGGCAAATCAAGTGACCCATATCGATTTACCTAACTTGGTATGAAAGGACGTGTCGTTCAAGAGTCGGTTCGGTTAAATGAAAAAGGAAGCGCCCCTTACGGACATTGTCGACGCCTCTAGCCGAGTGCTACCCGAGAAGAAGCAAAATGGTCCGAAGTCAGGGATTCGAATCCCCGCCACGACAATTAGCCGCTTGAAAAAAATAAAAAAATTTGCTTCTCTTGCACCTGCAAATTACAAGAGAGCAAATGACCTAACGGAGTGAAAATTACAGGAATTCATATCCTCCTCATACTTCAGGTCTATTCAAACATCTGTAAACCAGTGAAGGGTAATGTTGTATCGCTTCCAAGTTATTCCACTCTTGAAAGAGCTTCTGACTAACATGATCCCTCTTGTCTGTTGCAGGATCACCTTATCGTTAAAGATGCAAAAAACAAATCAATGAGAGGTATGTTAGACCATAATAAGCTCTCCCAAGCCAAATGGCGTCTCAAGTATCGCCAAAGCAAATGACAGAAACCTTTCAAGCCTCAAATCACGTGTGATCTTAGCCTTACTAATTGATCTATTTCCACATCTTCTCTTCTGCAGGGGCAAAAGCAGAAAGGCCTATCAAATCAATGATCAGATCCCCAACCCCAGCTGATCCTTCTTGTGTCATTTCCCTACTTAATAAGAACAATCCATTGACACACCTTTGTGAATAACTCTTTTGATGTTCAAAATTCAACACATTTTTAAATACAATTTCACCAAGTAAACACCCCTAAATTGTCAATAGGGTTTTTTGAGTAAAAATCATTCATTTGTTTTGAGAGTACAAACTCTCTCATACTTAAAAAATGCTGCATGTCTTCTCCAAATGGATTTTTGCATGATGATTTTGTCTGTTTAAACCACTGATTCCATTGAGAATTATTATAATAGACAGTTAAGTGAAGAATACAAGATTAGTTGAGCATGCTGGATGAGGCGCGTCAGAATGATGAAGGGCAAACCATATCCTACACACAGTCCCCCATCTATACACTTGTGAGATGAGTGTAGAAGATTCCATGACTGCAGGGTAAAGAGTTCTCTCGCGAATAGTATGATAACCAAAATAGTGAGAGGTATTTCATTGCTTACCCCCTTTTGAGCCCCATACACTGGTGAAGCTTCTCTCATCAAGAATCACCCCCACACTAGAGCATGTCAAAGACAAGGCAAATCAGCATCACAAGGTGAGAAAAGAGATAGAAATTTTCTTGCTCGCACTTGCATCAATCTGTGGGTGTCTTTATTGCATATGAACACTCGCGTTAATTTAAGTGCCTTAGAATGACGAAGAGCAATTCCTTTTCTATGTATTTGTATACATTGTACAACCCAAGTGAGTCTGTAATTTTACCCTCACATTGAGACAAAGCATAAGTTATTGCCATAGCCTAGAGCGCTGGCTAAAGATGAAGACTCAAAGTCTAAATAATGGTGCTTCGATTGAACTCGCCTAGATCAGTTCCTCAAGCAACAAAAATGAAAAAAGCTAGGGGCATAAAAAAGCAGTGTACCTGGAAAAAGCTAGGTCAAATGCCCATAAATGAAAAGTTAGGATAAAAAATAGGGGTATGAAAAAGTAGTGTGCCTGGTAAAAGCAAGGCCAATGCCCCAAGCAAAAAATTTAGTCAATTGTATTCCCGAGAGAAGTTGTTGTGGTTCGATTGATAGAGCCCCCTTCTGACAATGAGAAGAAAGACTGGTGACAAATGTCAAGGCAATCACCAGCTCTCACCCTTTTACACATGAGTCAAGCCTACATTCCGTCCCATTGTAAAAATCTCTTCAGACTAAGGGCACTTCAATTAACGTAGGATTTCATATGTGCATAAGTATCGCTCGAAGAAGTACAAGCAAAATTACTCTATCTCTTTTCGCAGGGTTCCTAACTTGTAAACCCGGAGATGATCGTGCAACATTTTCACCCATCGGCTTCGACCTTGATGGTCCCCTTTGATGAGCTGCTGACCAAGTCTTCATCACAATTTCAACAAAGACCTCTCACATTGGTAAAGTCGTACCACTTGCGAGAATACTCAGACCCTTGCTGACATGATGACAAAGGTGAGAAGTGTGATCCTTATAAATCCTGCATCAATGGTCTGGATAAAACAGCCTTTCCATGAGAGTGAGTGAAAAGTCCTTTCGATCGAAAGTCCCTCATCTGGCATACTCAAGACATCTACATTCTAAATGAGGGTTGTCTTTCAAAATCTTCCCCAGTGGAATTCAAATGGTACAAAACTGACAAAATTGTCATGCATAAATCACATTTGAATTTACAGCATATACAATCATTATGTACATGTCTGCATATTGTGTAAATATCGAACATACTCTTAGAGATCAAAAGTATCGCCAGAAAAGCATATCCTCATCCCTATTCCCCAGAACTTTATGTCTGATAATCTTTGAGTACCCACCGTCTAAATGCTCCCTCTTATCAACACTCAGCTTGTTCGAGTTGTCCCTAAGTATTGATTTTTGCGATTGTCCAAGCATCTCCCTGTTTTCGAGTGTTTGCCGCTACTCAAGTGCTCTCTCTGTTGACACTCGACTTATTCAAGTTGTCTTTAAAATTTGAATACTCATGACTGTCCAAATATCCTCTTGTCTTTGAGTACCGACCACCGTTCGGATACTCCATTTCCGTGACACTCGACCTGTCCGAGTTGTCCTCAAAATTACGCCATTGAATACTAGCAGCTACTCAAGTATTCTACCACATTATGCGCCTGCGATCACCCAGGTATGCTTTCTTACACTTGGACCAATTGAGTGGTCCCTAATCATATCATTAAATATTTGTGTTCATCCAAATATTCCTCTACTTTGTACACCCGTGTGCCTGCGGCCATTCAGGTAAGCCTCGTGCTACATTCAAATTCTCAATTACCAGGAGGTGAGAGACATTCATGAATATGCGGGGCATGTCCTCGATATTCTCAATTACCAGAAAGTGGGAGACCTTCACGAATATGCTAGGTACGTCCTTGATATTCCCAATTACCAGGAGGTAAGAGACCTTCACGAATATCCCAGGTACATCCTCAATATTCCCCAATTGCCAGGAGGTGGGAGACCTTCACGAATATGCGAGGTACGTCCTCAATATTCCCAATTTCCAGGAGGTTAGAGACCTTCATGAAGATGTGAGGTACGTCCTCGATATTCCCCAATTTCCAGGAGGTGAGAGACCTTCATGAATATGCGAGGTACGTCATCGATATTCCCAATTTCCAGGAGGTGAGAGACCTTCATGAATATCCGAGGTACGTCCTCGATATTCCCTTTACCAGGAGGTGAGAGACCTTCACGAATATACGAGACACGTCCTCGATATTCCCCAATTTCCAGGGGGTGAGAGACCTTCATGAATATGCGAGGTACGTCCTCGATATTCCCCAATTGCCAGGAGGTGGGAGACCTTCACGAATATACGAGGTACGTCCTCAATATTCCCAATTTCCAAGAGGTGAGAGACCTTCATGAATATGTGGGGCACGTCCCCGATATTCCCCAATTATCAAGGGGTGAGAGACCTTCACGAATATGCAAGATCCATCCTCGATAATCCATCTGCCAGGTATTCTTTAGAAATTTGTACTTGTGATCATCCAAGTACCTCTTCAATGCTTGCGAACGTTTAGGCAACCTTCAAAGTTCGTACTTGTAATCATCCAAGTACTCTTTCGACACTTGCAAGCAATCAGGTATGTTCCAGCATCTAGTACCTATGATCATACAGGTACCCCTTCGATATCTACGAACATCCAGGTATCCTCCAAGAGTTCGTACCTGTGATCATCCAAGTACCCCTTCAATATCTATGATCAGCCAGATACCCCATTCGACGCCTACAAAGGCCCAAATATCCTTCGGGTTAGTACTTGTGAATATCCAAGTACTCTTTGAAATGCCTGTGAATGTCCAGGTATCTTCCAGAACGGATGCCCTGAGAAAGGTCAGTGCATCCTCCTGAGAATGGTCGAGTACCATCCGGTGTCCTTGACTGAGATCAGGCACCCCACAAATAGATGCCCTGAGAAAGTCGGCGCATCTCCCGAGAAAGGTCGGGTACCAACAAGTGTCCTTGATTAAGAACAAGCACCCCACAAATCGATGCCCTGAGAAAGGTTGGTGCATCCTCCCGAGAAAGGTCGGGTTCCAACAGGTGTTCTTGACAAAGATCAAGCACCCCACAAAACTGATGCCCTGAGAAAGGTCGGCGCATCTCCCGAGAAAGGTCAGGTAGCAACTGGTGTCATCGATACAAATCAGGCACCCATAAATAGATGCCCTAAGAAAGGTCGGTGCATCTCCCATCACGGCAACTGAAGAAAGGTTCAGGTCCAAGACAAACTACTGATTGCTCTAACAGGCGACCGAAGAATAGTTCGGGTCCTAAAGAAGCAACCTTCTCATATCACCAGGTAAGATGACGCTTTGATACTTGCCAAAACTCGAGGTTCACACCCTATCTCACTCACTCCCGGTAAGTAACTCCAAGTATCTTCTTATCTGTCTTAGTATATGTAAAGTTATATTACTCTTTTTCTGCATAGAATAATAGGTCCCAAATAAAAAATAGTCTGCTACGCATGCATAGATAAAATTTAGGCATCATGTTGTTGATGCCTAAATTTCATTTTTTTTAATTAATTAGGTTTTTTTTTAATCTATTTTGCCTTTTTCGGATAATAAAAAAATAAAACAAAACAAACAAAAACAAAAATAAAACAAAAGCAGCCCATTTTCTCTTCCCCCCTCCGCATGGGCCCCTACGGCCCATTTTCCTCCTCCTCCTCCAGCCCAACCCTCTTCGGTCGTCTTCTTCCTCCGTTTGCCTCTGCAGCGCACGCGCAGAGGGCGCGACGCCGGATGAGCGAACGGATGGCGATGCATGTGGGGGGCAGCTGGCGGACAGGTGGCAGATGGGACACCGGTTCGATCGACGGAGGCCGTTCGGCGCGCAGGGATCCGCGGTCGAAGCTCCATCGACCGGTCGCCCCCTTGCCTATAAATAGGCCTCTCCCGACGACGGCAAAGGGGCAGAGAAGTGGCGAAGGATCGAGGGTTGCAGATCTTCGAAACCTCCCACTAAGAGACTTCAGAAAGGGGGGCCGAGGACGAGCGGGCCGAGATCCGAGAGCTCGCGGCCGAAGAGGGTAGAGAGAGAGAGAGAGAGAAATCGAAGGGGCGTCGCGCACCCTCTGCCGTCGTCGCCATCTCCGCCACTCGCCGTCCGCCACCTCGCCACAGGTAATAACCGTCGCCATCGTCATCGTCGCCACCATCGCAGTCGTCGCCGCCGTTGCCCCGGCGACACTTCGTTCTCCCCTTGGCACCGCGAATCGAGAACCCTAGGGTTCCCGATTTTCCGAGTCGCGGCCCCGGGTCGTCAGGTCGGATCCGGGCCACTGTGCGGGTAGGGTTTTTGCGCAAATCAAGGGCGGCTGGAAACCGGGTCATGAGGTCGGATCCGGTCGGGCGCGGATCGGATCCGGGTAGGGTTTTGCGCGTTTTGGGTGCGGCTGGAAACCGAGTCGTGGGGTCGATCCGAGTCGGGTAGGGTTCCTCACGGAACCGGGTCATCACCGGAATCGGGTCGGATCCGGGTAGGGTTTCGTCGGGTCGTCGGGTCGGGCCGGATCGTTCCCAAAATGACGGGCCATCGGCCGTTTTAATAAAATAAAAATAAAATAAAGAAAAAAATAACGAGTCGAGCCCGCGTAGCGGGCCCATCTCGCGTTTCAAGTCAACGACCCGGGTCAAACCCAACCCGCGGACTCGACTCGGGTCATCTTTTTATTTTTTAAATAATATTTTAATAAATAAATAAATAATAAATAATTTATTTTCAAAAAAATTTCAAAAAATCAAAAGGATGATTTATTTCCAAAAAAAAAATATCAAATATTTATATTAAAAAATATTTTATTTTCCAAAAAAAATCAAAAATCAAAAATATTTCATATTTTCCAAAAAAGCCAAAAAAATCCATAAAAAGCCAAAAAGACTTGTATTTTCTAAAAATACCCAAAAAAATCCAAAAAGTCCCTTTTATGTCCAAAAAAATAGAAAAAGACCCAAAAATGTTTTTCCTCCCCAAAAATGCATAGAAAATCCCAAAAAAAAAAAAAAAAAACCTCGGGGTTTAAACAAGATTAGGTACCGAAAGGCATTAGTGATTAACTAGTGTAATCAAGTCCTCGATCCTAATTTCTCTGGTTGCGCGCAGAGTGAGTATTTCTCCCAATATTTCGCATGGGTTTCTAATCAATCCATCCTAAATTGATTAGTAGCGACTCCGTTTTAAAAATTAACTTACAGGTTAAAAACTTGGACTATTAAAGTCGTGAATTGGTGGACTTGGGA
Organism: Eucalyptus marginata; assembly: GCA_014182565.1. Taxonomy (NCBI): domain Eukaryota; kingdom Viridiplantae; phylum Streptophyta; class Magnoliopsida; order Myrtales; family Myrtaceae; genus Eucalyptus; species Eucalyptus marginata. The sequence continues at coordinate 5,043,968 of CM024590.1, forward strand.
GAGTCCGGGCCTAATAAATTTAGCCAAACCATTAGCCTCCGCCAACGCCACCCTGATCGGGCGCCGAAAAAAAGAAGTCACGACACATGTCTGCAAAGTACCCAGCTTAACAAGCTGGACACATCTATCTCAATTATTTATGCCGGGAAAACGAAGAAGCATAGATAGCACCGTCAGATTAGGTACATGTCGAAAGCTGTTGAGCTGTTTCGATACTGTGGTGAGCAAGCAACAAATTCCATCACGATCTGTTCGCTTGTGATAGTTATCGGCGCATTTCGATCGAGTGAATGATGATGAAGGAGCAGCTTTCATGGTGTTCTGGAACTACGAAAGTACTTCAATTAATTGTTCCCACAGCTTGCAGCTAGACCCCTGAGATAACTCCCCTTATCATTATATTTGTATTCGATAAGGAGGAACTTCGCTTTGAAGTTCCCTAAAGAGAAAACGTATGTATTACTTCATGAACTTCCAACCTCACTTTTCCATATCAAATGCGTTTCTTACATTTCAAACCTACAATTAATATCCTCACTTTTTACTATAGATATCAAGTTGCATCTCTCACCTATATATAATTTACATAATTTCAATTTTATTTCCCAAACTACCTAATATCCAAAAACCTAACACTCACATAGTCTATAGGGTATAAAACCAATTGTACAAATGCCAATATATTCCTAAGCTTTTCAATTTAATTAATTTAGTTTTATATGTTTTGGTGATTTGTCAATGTAGTCATTTCGGCCAATTTTAATTAAAAATCGCTAACATAGTAATTTAATAAGTGCCAACCATTCTATGTGACATAGCCAGCGTTGATGTGAATAAATTTTTCAATTCTTTTAAAATTTTCCTATTTTTCCTCTATTTTTCCATTTTTCTCTACTATTCTTTTTTTTTCTTTTTTTCTTCTTTCCCTCTTCCCTTCACTTGTCACCAGGCCTCGAAGTTGGCCAGCAGAAGTGTCCCAACCCCAATGACTTGGGGAGGGAAATAGGAAAGATAAAAAATAAAGAGGAAAGGAAAGGAAAGAAAATGAAAAAAGAAATGAAGAAATTTAGAAATTTTTTATAAAATTGCAAAAATTATCCATGACAGCGCTAACCAAATCACATACGACGGCCAGCTTCCATGTCAACAATTTCAAACCAAAATTATTTGGAGTGGCTATATTAATAAATCGTCAAAAGATTTAAGATTAACTTGGTCGAATTGAAAATATAGAATCAAATTGACATCCATCTTCCATAGAAAGGTTTACAATTTTTTCGGCAAGTTTCCTCACACTCTCTCACCCCACCCGAAAGGCTTCCTCAGGCTGAACCACTAGTCTCCCCCTCTCCACTGCAGGCGCCATCATTGTTGCTTCCAAGGATGTTGCTGACCTTAGATCCAAGCTCAGTGGCGATCCCCGTGCTGGCTAAAGACTAGATCGATGTCAAACAACCTCAACCTAGTAGCCATGGCCGAGCTTTGCTACAAATCTTGCACGGCTCGCGAGCCTGTTGCAGGGATCACTGCAGGCTGTGGCCCTTGCAATGTCAAGGTTGACGTCACGGAGCCTCGACGTTTGCAAGCTGCGGCTCAAGCGAGCTCACCTAGCCTTTCTGTCATGAGCCACGACCGATCTCACACGGCTAGAGATAGGGAGAGGGGCACGAGCCACAGCTAGCGCAAGGGTGTCGTCATTCCCGTTGGGTCGGGTTGTGGTGTCGAGCGGTGGTTCAACATTGTACTACCGTGTGTAAGAAGAGAGGGGGGGAGTAAGGGGAGAAAGTGGGACAGTTTTGGGCACGTCTGGAGGTAAATGGGTCTTTTTAGGTTTGGGAGATACGAAATGTAGGTTTTGAAATATGGGGAGAGTATTAGATGTCAAGACTCAAGAGCAAATTTTTTGGAATATTTAAGTGACAAATCAGGCACACATCTATAACTTATTAGCTAGCCTAGAAAGACTTATTCATGCGCTTTGATTTTTCCTTAATCCCAAACACTCAAAATTTTCACAATACGTTAATATTGACACATAAAGAATCCACATACAACATTTCACATTTTCTTTAAATTTAGATAATATTTAAAATTCGGCAAGAAAAAAAAAATTGCTTACTTCTTTTTAAAAATGCTTTTACAATAGTTGGTAATAGTTTTGCAAAATTTTAAGTGGTATCATAATATGTACAAACCTTTTCAAGCCCCTAATTGCATCCATCAATAAATTTCCACGATTTAGTTTTATACCAAAATCCCGTTGATGTGTGAGGAAGAGTGTTAGATATTCAAATAGTTCTTATTATCGAATGTCTTAAAACATATTTGTTAAATATACTTGGTATATATCAATTTCCAAGTATGGATTATACGTAACACGAGTGCAATCGATGTATTGAAAACTATAAAGATTCTTTAACCGGTTGCTTAACAAGTGCCTTTAGAGCACTTTTTAACAAAATCCATTCACCAAACTTTCACATATATTTTAGCAGTTTGATGATGCCTCAACTTAATTTTTACTTATCCCTTACTAAATCCACCTTTCCGACCCCATTAAAGATATATCATTCATGATGGTACACACTTTCACTTATTCTAACGTTACATAGTAGGCACCTTTAAAAATGGTCTTACATAGAGTGACATGTCATTCATTCATAATATTTAATAAAATTTGGATAATAATTTGAATTTTGATGGAAAAAGTAACTAAAAAAATGCTTTCGACTTTTCAGAAGTCTAGACGTCCATGATGTTTGGAAGGAATTTCTATTAATGACCGGATCAAAGGAATATAATTCATTGTATATCAAATCGGAGTGGTTAGAGAGAGAAATTAAAAGAAACTACTAATCATTACGTCATCATATCTCCGGAGTAAAGTGCATATAAAAGTTAGCTCAAGATCCTGAATGCGCCGTTTCTCTTTCATCCGCTATTAACCAAACAAAGATCAAAATTGTCTCTTCATTGTCCCTTTGTGACCACATCTCTTAACCCTTAAATATAGACGAAGTCCCCAGAACAGCCTTCCTATGAAGTAGAAAAATTAAACACCTCTCTCTCTCTCTGCACAAAAATGCTTGCATCGGACGTGAAGACCCCTGTGCATAGCGTGAAGCTATCGTTGATGGTGCCGGCTAAGGTGACACCCAACAACACGATGCATGAGCTAATGAGCATGGACCAGGTGATGATCTATTTCTGTTTCAGAATTATTTCTATTCCAAACTTATTTGTGAAATAAAAATCCATCTGGTAAAGTTATTTTATTTTTCTATTTCTGAAATAGATTTTTACTCTAGAAATAGGTTTGAAACAAAAATCAGAAATAAAACTTTTTACTTATTTATTTCTTGAATAGAAATTAGAAATAAAAACTCTTCTTATTATTCGTCGTCGCTCGACCAGGCGGATAAATTTTTTACTTATCTATTTCTTGAATAGAAATTAGAAATAAAAACTCTTCTTATCATTCGTCCTCGCTACTAACCAGCCGTCCATCCGCCGTTTACTGTCCGCCCAATCACGGTCCATCAACTATTGCTCGCCGCCACTTGCCGTTCACAACGCCTACCGACCACCACGGGCCGCCATCTCGTCACCATCCGCCGGCCGACATGCCAACCATCGATCATCTTCCGTCGACTGTTGGTTGTCATCCGCCACCACCGTCGTCATCGGGTGCCGGCTGCCGTCCGTTGCCACCATCAATCGCTAGTCGCCATCCGTCAGTCACTGGTCCCCTCCCATCGCCATCGGTCGTCGACCGTCACTGCTTGGAAGGGAGAAATTTTATGTCATTATAAAACGCGTATTTTTGCTTAGAAACTCATCCAAAAATAGGAATAAAAAAAATATTTCTCTTCAAAAATCAATTTCTTACTTAAATAGTTATCATTCATGCCCCAAAATACTCATGTGAAAGTTTAAAATACCTGAATTCCAGGACTATTGCCACCCGCAGAACCTGCACATCACAGGAAAATTAATTGATTAAGGATAAAGAAAAAAAATATGAGCACAAGGCCTATGTTTATGTAAGCTCCCTACCAGATGTCTCCCTAGAGGAAGCTTTTCTAGACTTCAGCAGTTCTTTCAGCCTCTTGGTAGCCATAGAAGCTTCTTCTATCTTCCGCTGTAAGATTTGATATTGACCACGCGCACAAATTAATAGAAAGAGTAAGAGAATAGTAGACTCTTGAGTAAGAAAAAATTCAAGGAATCTAACAAAGAAGAAACTAAATTACCGTCTTCTGCCTTTGGTTCAAAGCCGATAACTTGTGCATCTCATGCTTATTCCTCCGTCCCTCTTTCTTCAGCTGTGCGACAAGAAACACACATTAATAGGAGACCTAATATGAGTAGCAAAAACATAATTTCTAGGAGCCAATAATAAGATGAACGGGACACTCTAATACAGGCGGTTACGAAGCTGAACATTAAAATTTTCTATGTCCAGCCAGATTCTTAGCAAAGCCATATGATATTGCAGTGTGCATCCTATGCATTCAACTTTTTCATAAATATAAGAATAATCGTAATGCTGGGTCTTGCATGTTTTAAATGACAAAATAAAATCTCATTTAAAAAAAAAAAAGTTCAATTTTTTCTTCCCTTAATATCATGCATGACCTAGCGGGAATTGATATGTCAAATTCGAAAATATAGATGCGGTAAGGAGAAAGGAAATAAATTGCGATCATGAGTTGCATAACAATTATACAAGATGGGACGGTATTGTTATGGGATCGAGTGATGACATAGGTTACATAAAGAGTCGGAGGTGTCCCAAACATTAATTTTTTCCTTGGCTTTGCCCATTTAAAATCTCAAGATTCTCTAGTTTTAGTTGGAAATCTAAGGCTCCGCACAATTTTACAAACATTTGATGAATTTGATTTATGATATTCTAAGCTCATTGCGTCTATGTTCTTAGTTCACACATTAAAAGCATTTGAAATTTACGGAAGCACTATAGTAGGCACAACAGTCATTATTCTTTGTCGGCATTCCCCTTTTTATGGTAGTAGAGACAAGAAAATGAGATGGTGAAAGTAAAGGAGTCCCTTTCTACAAGATGAAGTGGGAGATAACGAGGGAGGCTTTGGTCTCGCCACCTAGGGGAGGCACATAAATGAGAGAGTTTGGGCGTTGCACGAAGCGAAGGGGAGGACGGATTGAGCTGATTTGACCTTTACCAAAAAGAGGGAGCTGGCATGAATGCGCCAGCTAGCTTAGCTGCCAACGACCCTTAGATTGGTGGCGGCGATGATCCCACGAGAGACTGAGCCGTGATCTCTGTACAGAATATTGTACAACGATTATGAAAGTAAGGGGCTGATGGATAGTCTCTCTCCATATGAAGTGACCGCCACGGAATTACATGTCCACGTCTGAATAGTACCCAACTTAAGAAGCTGGCCACATCCATCTCAATCATTTATATCAGGGGAAAAAACATCGATCTGCACCATATAATTAGGAACACGTCGAAAGCTGTCGAGCTATTTCAATATCGCAGCGAGGAAGCAATAAATTCCATCACTATTTGTCCGATTGTGATCGTTACCGGTGCATTTTTGTCGAGTGAATGAAGATGAAGGAGCAGCTTTCATGGTGTTCTGGAACAATAAAAAGTAATTCAATCAACTGTTCCCATGGCCCATGGCGAAACTCTCGAGATTCCTCCCTTTCTCATTGTCCTTATATTCGATAAGGACCTTCACTTTGACGTTTAAACGCATGGATTACTGCATGTACTGCCAACCCCACTTTTCGATATCAAATTCATTTCCTACATTTCAAACCTACAATTATTATCTTCGCTTTTTACAATATATATTGAGTTGCATCTCTCTCGACTATATATAATTTATAGAAGTTCAATTTTATTTCCCAAATTACCCAATCCCCAAAAAACCCAAAAGTCACACACTCCAAAGGATAATTGCCAAAAAGTCCAAAATCAATTGTAAGAATACCAATTCATTCCCAAACTTTACAATTTGGCCAATTTACTTTTATACATTTTGACAATTTGTCAATATAGTCATTTCGGCAATTTTGAATAGAAATCATTGATGTAAAAATCTAATCAAGATCGTCTATTCTACATCACATTATCGATATTGATATGAATAATTTTTTTAATTCTTTTAAAATTTCTTAATTTTTTTCTATTTTTTTCTATTATTTTTCTTTTTCTCTATTCCATTTGCCGATCGCTAGCTACAAGCGAAGGTGTCTTGACCCTGATGACCGGTGGAGGGAAATAGAAAGAAGAAAAAGAAAAAAGAAAATAGCTGGCCATGCCGCGTACTTTGCCACAAATCTTGCGTGGCTTGCGAGCCTATTATAGAGGCTCAATGCAAGCCGCGGCCCTCGCGATATCAAGGTTGACCTCACAGAACCTCGATGGTCACAAGCCATGGGCTCAAGCCGAGGTCGCCTAGCCTTGCTGTCATGAGTCATGACCGATCTCACCACAGCTAGAGGTAGGGAGAGGAGCGCAAGCCACGGCTAGGGCGAGGGTGTCATCATCACCATCAAGGTCGGGTTGTGGCATCAAGCGATGGCCTCACATTGTGCAAGGGGCTCTCAATCGTCTGTACTGTTATGTGAAAGGAGAGAGAAAGGGTAAGGAGAGAGAGTGGGAGAGAGTCAAATGGGTCTTTTTTCAGGTTTGGGAGATGCGAAATATAAGTTTTGAAATGTGAGGGGTATTAGATATGGAGTGCAAAATTTTCAGAATATTTAAGTATCAAATTGGGTGTCTATTTAATAACTTAAGGGTACATCTAGAAAAATTTCACTTTTAACTTTTTGCTCAATGTAGCAATCGATGCACTTTGATTTTTCCTTAATCCCAAATGCTCGAAAGTTTCACAATGTATTAATATTAGCACATAAAGAATTCACATACAACATTTCACATTTTATTTAAATTTAGATAATATCTAAACAAGCCTTAAGCTATTAGAATAGTTTATAGTAGTCTTATAAAATTTTAAGTGGTATTATAGTAAGAGGTCCTAGGTACAAATCTTTCTAAACCTCTAGTTGCATCCATGAACAAATTTCCATGGTTTAGTTTTAAACCAAAATCCTGCCAATGTGTGAGGGAGAGTGTAAGATATTTAAATAGGTCTTATTATTGAGCGTCTTCGAACATATTTGTTAGATATACTAAACTTGATATATTTTAATTTTCAAGTATCGATTATACATAACACAAGAGTAATCAGCATCTAAAAAATTATAAAGATTCTTTAATCGATTGCTTAATAAGTGCCTTTGGAGCACTGTTTAATAAAATCCATTAAAATATTTTACCATACCAAACTTTCACATATGTTTTAGCAGTTAGGTGATGCCTTAACTTAATTTTTACATGTACCTTACTAAATCCAACCGTCCAATTTTATTAAAGACATATAATTGATGATATAATTACACACTTTCACTTTTTCTAGTATCCGTACAAGAAACCTTTAAAAATGGCCTTACAAAGAGTTACATATAGTTCGTTCATAATTTTGGTAATAATTTGAATTTTGATGGAAAAGTAAAACAATAAGAAAAATACTTTCGACTTTTCAAAATTCTAGACAAACTAACTCTCACTCCTCACATGATGTTTGGATGATGTGAATTAGGAAGAAAGAGGGATTTTTATGAATGATTGGATAAAAATAATAATTTATTGTATATTAAATCAGAGTGGTCAGAGAATGAAAAAAATTAAAAGAAACCACTATTTATTACATCGTCATATCTCCCTCGTGACGTGCTATAAAAGAGCTGCAAGATCTGAACGCGCCGTTTCTCTTTCATATGCAAGGAACCAAACAAAAGGCACCATAAAATCGTCTCTTCAATGTCCCTTTCTGTCCACATCTCTTTAACCCTTAAATATAGACGAAGTCCTAAGAACAGCCTGCCTATGCAGCAGAGAGATCTAACACCTCTCTCTCTCTCTGCACAAAAATGGTTGCATCGGACGTGAAGAGCCTCGTGCACAGTGTGAAGTTGTCGTCGGTGGCGCCGGCTAAGGTGACACCCAACAACACGGAGCATAAGCTGAGGAGCATGGACCTGGCGATGAAGCTCCACTACCTCAGGGGAATCTACTTCTTCAGGAGCGACGCCGTCCAGGGGCTCACCATCTTCGACCTCAAGAAGGCCATGGCCTGGACGCAGGCGCTCTACCCCACAGCGTCCGGCAGGATCAGGCGGTCCGAGAGTGAGAGGCCCATCATCAAGTGCAACGACAGCGGGGTCCGCATCGTCGAGGCCCGGTGCGATCGGTCCCTCGACGAGTGGCTAGTGGCGACCAAGGAGGAGGATGATGGCTGGGAGCTCCAGGACTTGCTGGTCCATTCTCAGGTCCTTGGCCCTGATCTTGGCTTCTCTCCCCTGGTTTACGTTCAGGTAACTTTGTGCCCGTCTCTATTTTAAAACCATATCTATCTCATGTCGATGATTGATCCCTTAAGATTGAATTCGTGCAAGAAAATCTCCACTTCATACCATGGAACACGTCGATCTGGCCCACCAATCGTTACTTTCATTCTGTAACATATTATTTGTGAGCTTACCTTAATCTAGGTTGGTCAGCCATCGCACCAAACAATCCATCGTCCAAGTTTTCTCACAGTTTAAATAGTTTGATGGACCAAGAGATTAGCTGATACCTGGTCAAAAGAACTCAGATGACAAGAGACAGTTCTTGCTGATACCTCATCAAGGCAGAGATGCTTTAGCAGTTATGACCTCGTACTGTTGTACGGTTTTCTAACGCAAACCCTACCTCTTCCGTGAAATGCCACCATACACAGGATTCGGTCATCACAGTTTTTCCACGAGAAATTAAGATTTCATTTGTTTCCCAAAAAAGTAATTACTTAAAATAATTTTTTTAAAAATAATCGTTTATATCATTTAGTAGACATAGATTGTGCCATGTCAACGCTAGCCGGCCGACCAAATTTAATCAAATAAATTGAATTGGCACAAATATGAAATTTTAGAACTCAATTAACCCAAAGAAAGAGTTAAAAAATGAATTGGCACGGTTACAATAAGTATAAGACTTTTTTTATTAAACTCTCCATGGGATTGGGTCATCATAGTATTTTGATAGGAAATTATGGCTTCATTTGTTTCGCAAAAAATAAATGATTTGAAAAATATTTTCCTAAAAATAATCACTTATATCATTTAGAATAATTAGCCAATGAAAAATAATTTTTATTAGCAATGACAATTCTATCTAAATGTTTTCGTGGACAATTAAAATGTTTTTCGTTTAATCATTTTAATAAGCGATACAAGCTCATTTTCGCGAAACGAACGGGTCATCTACTTATCTAATTTGACATATTAATTAATCGACATAATCACGATTCAGATCAAAAGGGGTTAGAGGAAAAATACAGTTGCCAGGAGAAATGGGAAAGAAACATAAACTTAGACGACAGTTATCACTTTCTGTTGAGTTCTTGTTTTTTCTATCCATCATCAATAATCAGCAATTATTTTTCATTAAAATGGCATGGAGCTCCATGTCTTGTCAATCAAAGCTATGGTAGGGAAGCGATCGCAGAAGCAGGTTACTATCGAGGCCTTAAATGTGGAGGGATGGTCCTGCAACTTGTCAAAACAGCATAGCAAGTTCTCATTTATGATTTTTAAGTGTTACCTAAACAACGGTCGGCCCATAAATGAACATTTCGAAATAACAAGAAAGAAAAAGCTTTAAACCCAAAATGGGTCATGGGTACCCGAGCATTCCACCACCAATTCATTGCTCTTGTGCTTCTATAGGAAGTAGCAAGTGCTATTAACGCGGTCCCTCCTAGCCGAGGATGTGTGTTCGGTTCTTGTCGAGGGTTGCTCTCGAGCATTCATTAGGGAGGACACATTCCGCCCATTAGTTGTCCGATTAGACATTCATCCTCTTCGGTGTTGCAACGTAAACTTCCCATGAAGAACAGGGAAATTTTTCCTCTTTTTACTTGTTTGTGTTTTGTTTGTTCAAAGAGAAGATTAGAAGGGACAGAAGGGAGAAGAAAAGAAGGTTCTTGCTTTATCAATCGGCATAATTTTCCTTCTTCGTTTTATGTGGTTTGGGAACGAATTATCTTTTCTTTTGCTTCTTCAGAAAAGTTTAGAGAAGGGTTTGTTGACGTAACAGATATGTGAGTGTTATGTTTTTCTTGGAGTCACAGTTCACTCGGTTCACATGCGGAGGAATCTGCTTGGGTCTGAGCTGGGCACATGTCCTCGGAGATGCATTCTCAGCTTCCTCCTTCATCAACATGTTCGGCACCATCATGGCCGGTCATGCGCCGCCCGAGTCCCTCCATGCACCGATTCCTGAAAGGAACAAATTCCCCGTTGAGTCGAGGCTCGACATGGTGCCATCGACCATTAAAAGGGTCGACCCAGTTGGGGACTGCTGGTTAGTGGTCAATAGCTGTAAGTTGGAAACCTACTCCATTCACGTCACCTCGCAACAACTTGATCACATCACGGGCAAATACGGATTGCTTGGTGAATCAAAAACATCGCATTTCGAATTACTGTCCGCTTTGATTTGGAAATCCTTGTCAAAGATAAGGGGAGACGGTGGGCCGAAGGTTGTAACCGTGTGTGAGAACAACGTCCGTAGAGAACTGAATCCGTTACCCTCAAATGGCATGGATTTGAGCAGGGCTGAAGTGAATTTCTCAGCGGCAGAAGCGGAAGTATCTGATCTCGCGAGGCTGATCACCGAGGCGGTGAATGAGAATGGCTTGATTGAAGAAATGGTGGAGAGAGATGATGGGAAGCTGGACTTCATTGCATATGGGGCGAACTTGACATTTGTGAATCTAGAGGGTGCAGATGTATATGGGCTAGAGTTGAAGGGCCAGAAGCCAATTTTTGCAAGTTACACGATAAGTGGGGTTGGAGATGAAGGGGTGGTGCTGATCCTTCCAAGACTAGGAAATGGGAATGAGAAGGGTGGTGGGTTTGGAAGGACAGTGACAATGGTCCTACCCCAGGCTCAAACGGCAGAGCTCAGAAAGGAGATTAATGAAATGTGGGGACTTTTGCCCTAATTATAGGGTGACGGCTTTTGAAACGACACAAAGACTCGCTTTGCTGGCAACAACATATGACAAAATTCATCATAGCGCAAAAATATATGTGGATTTGTGTTTTCCTAAATAAAGTTATGTTAAAAGTTGACATTTATTCTTGATGTCCTTTAGAAAGTGTCCTTAAGGAAAATAAACATGTAATAGACCGTCTTATAGTGGTAATAAATCAAATCGTGTGTGGCTCTAATATAATTTTTTAGTCTATCACCTGATTAGCTAGCTTTCAGGATGAGCCCTCCAAGGAATTAGTGTTTGCACAATTAGATTTATATATAGTAACTGGTAAGTAGATTTGTTTTTATAAGACAATAAATTATTTTTAGTCTCTCTTTTCTGGAACGCTAGTTTTTAGTATTACATATAATTTATATTTCAAGAGCTTCTTCCGGTTCAAGTAATCCAATGAGAAAGATTTCTCTCTATGTCAGTGAATTAAATTTGTGACAAGAAATTGAGAAGATTTCATGAATCCAATAAGAAAGATTTCTTTTATATGAAAAAATCTAGTCGAAATCCAGACCGGACAAAAAATGCTTTTATTAGCGTCTCTCCTTCACGCATCATCTTTTTTCCATGTTTCTGAGTTTGACAGGAAAAGTAATGGTGTCTGAATATCGCTATTTTATCGCAATTTCATATTGTTCCATCCTATGAAGCCCGGACACGTTGCCGGAGCTTCCGTGTCGTGTCCAACACGTGTTGGAGTGTGTCGGACACCTCGACACGCTCGAACACGCTCGGACACGCGTTGACCGCGTGTCGGATTTTTCGACACACGGTCAACTTTTCTCGACACGCGCGTCAAAGCGTGTCCGAGGGAGAGGGATCATTGAAGAAGACGGAGGGTGGAGGCGAGACCGGGGAGTAGAGGCAACGCCACAATGGCAAGGGAGGGCCAGAGGAAGAGCAGGAGATCCAGAGGGCAGGGCCACAATTGCGACACGGTGATGGAGGGCCGATGGCGAGGCTTCAAAGATGTTTGAGTTTCATTGATCTGCTCGGATATCTTCTGGTACTCCTCATCCACTTCATCCACGACTGATCGAGGTCAGGCTCTTGCACATCGAAGACGGAGTCAAGTCGGAGGTATCGTCGCCCTTGATTCTGCGACCCCCTTCTCCCCCAACATGAGAGCGTGTGAATGGAGAAGAAGACAGCTTGGGGGGTTGATTGGTGGGGGCAGGAGAGCAGGTGAGGGCGTGGGTTGGGGATGATTGATGGGGGCGAGGCAGGGAGCAGATGGTGGCGTGGGTTGGGGATGATTGATGGGGGTGAAGTGATTGATGAGGCGGGGCAAGGAGTAGGTGGTGGCGTGGGTTGGGGATGATTGATGGGGGCGGAGTGATTAATGGGGCGGGGCAAGGAGTAGGTGGTGGCGTGGGTTAGGGATGATTGATGGGGGCAGGGTGATTGATGGGGCGGGACAGGGAGTAGGTGGTGTCGTGGGGGAGGGGAGAGAGAGAGTAGGGAAGAAACCAAAAGTGGGGAGAAAATATTGGAGAAAAGATTGGGTGCCCGAATTTTGGGGGTGGTGTGGGGGATTGGAGAGAGAGAAATGGGGGGGAAATAATTTTTGGGGATGAGCGTATAGGGAAAAAAAGAGAGGAAAATAATTTTGAGAGGTTTTTGAGGAGAATAACTTTTGAGTGGTAAAGTTATTTTTGTTATAAAAATAAATAAATAAGTTAAAAAATGATTTCAAAAATAAAAATATTGAATGTTAAATAATGATAAATTTTGATGATTATAAAAGATCATAGATTTATTTAAATAAAAGTTGATTATATTTTTTTGTTAATCATTAGTTTTATCCATAATTTTTGTTAAAAGTTAAAAATATGTTCTCAAATATGGTTAAGCATTAATTATGAATATATCTTTCAAATTTTCTATGAATATATCTATTAATATTATTAGTGCAAATTCATTATAAGTTCTTGTTATTTATTTATTTATCTGTGAATTTGAATCAAATTAATTAAAACTAAAAATATTTATTTAATAATAGCGTGTCCCAACGTATAGAAATTTTCTATTTTTGAGAAATAACGTGTCGGCGTGTCGTGTCGCGTCGTGTCGCGTGTCCATGCTACTTAGGTTCCATCACATGCTCTATGGATTGAGAATCAAGATCAAGCTATAAAGGATGCAAACCAGATAGACTAATCTGATAACTTATCGGAACTTGGACTGTGCGCAACATTCCTCCAAAAGACGGTCTCCATTTGTCGTATGACGAGCACAAGGGAACAATCAGAACAGAAAGAAATCCAAAATTCAATCATCGAACGTGTCCAACATATCGTACACCGGCGAGCCAATCAATTGTTAGCAACAAAATCTTCGGCGAGCAAGGGTTAGGTAACCAAATCTCAAGTTCCCGACCAATGTTGCTTTACAAAACATAAACAGAATGCGCAAGTCTATTTCCTTCCCAAATCGACCAGGATCACAGTATGAGGGAACTATTGGCGAATTATCAATCGCCAATGGGAAAAAAATTGATTCAAGATGCATGATTCTCCTTCTCATCTGACTTTCTTGCCTGCAGAACCAAAACCTCTGGAGCTGCTACACCAGCGTCCTTGCTGAGAATTGTCTCATCACTCCGATCAGCAATCCTTTATCTTAGCAAATTACTGCCACTTGGAGCCGGCGTTTGCATAGCCCTATGTAACTTCAAAGGAATGTCTCCCTGGAGAGAGATGCCATCATCTGGCTTCTCAGGTTGTCTCAGGCAATGCAGGAGGCGGAGCCACAGGAACAAGCTGGACTACGGCTTTCCCCCATTTCTTTCTCCAATTAGGCTTTGATGCGTTTGTTTTGGCCTGTGAGGGATGTGAAATGAGCAAGAATGTGCAGAAGAAATCAGAACCAAAGTGATATGTGACAGTTAGTGTGTGGTGGTCCTAAAGTGACTACAGTCCTGAATTAAAGCAGCTTAAGAGGTAACGAGAAGAAAAGACTATCCCCTTAATCTAGACTAGCATAAAATGTAAAGATGATAATCTGGCAATCGTTTTAAAACAAGTTATAGATTGGGCGTGACTTTGGATTTCAATGCCAGAAGTGAGATACTAGTGTTTGTTTGGTGATACATAGACGCCTGCATACTACTGCAAGGTAAAAGAACAATGACAAAGGAAACATACCAAGGTGTTCCTTCTCGCACCAGCTTCATCAGTTGAATCAACACCCTTTTCACCAAATGCACTCTGAAGTAAACTTGCACCATGGGCGGCTAGATTAGATTCACCTGTTTAAGGCACCACTTTTATCTTGTTCTGAAGATTCCTCCAACTCTTTTGCAGATGCAGACTCTGTTGGTGCACTTAATGGATAGGCAGCCACAAAATGGGCCGCAGAGTGATCCAGCGCCCCAACATTCACATCTCGATGTTTTGCATGATGAGCTTTTGCTGCATGAGCAGCAAATCTCAGTACTATCCTTTGAAGAGGTTCTTTCGCCAGAACTCTCTATATTCACGCCATTACTTCATTAATCTCTGGTTCTTGGGCATCAGAAGATGAATGGCGTCCCTTTTTGGCTCTTCTCACAGGTGGTCGTTTTCCTGACTCTACACAGTCTTCATCATCATCATCTACTTCCCACTCATCATCCTTCCCATCTGCTGCATCACCATCTGAAGAATCTGATTCTGGTGTGTCCATGTCCTCGAATAGAAACATTGATGCCCTGTGTTCCTACAGAAAAAACCGCCCCTGAATCAGTACAAGCCACTTCGACCAAAAAAAAAAATCAGTGCAAGCCAATCAATGAGATGCAAAATCTCAACATTATGCAGGCACATAAAGCAAACATCACCAAAGCATAAACTACAAAGGTGAACTTCAGAAAAAAATAC
Source organism: Eucalyptus marginata (assembly GCA_014182565.1). Classification (NCBI taxonomy): domain Eukaryota; kingdom Viridiplantae; phylum Streptophyta; class Magnoliopsida; order Myrtales; family Myrtaceae; genus Eucalyptus; species Eucalyptus marginata. The sequence continues at coordinate 5,058,987 of CM024590.1, forward strand.
TAATTTCCAACACTTCAATGGAAAATAGAGCAGGAAAAAGGCAGACATCTCCCAAACCTGCTTGCGCAAACCATATGTATGTGGTCTGATGTTTAGGCCGGAATCCCCGGAATCTGCTGCATTTGATTTGTAGTGCTTCTTCAAGAGGAGTCATCTTCCTCTGTTGATTTGTTCTGAAACCTTTGTGAGCTCTGTTTCTTCCAGTTGAATTTTCTTCCTTTTCTGTTCAACTTTCTGAATCTCTTTATCATAAGTGCCAGTTCTTCATCATCTAGATCTTCTTCAGAATCTGTAGCATCAGAATAGTCATTAGACTTTAAGGCAATTGATTTCTTACCTTTTGAATCTTCCTCTTCGTTGGTTTGCTCTACTTCATAAGATTGAAGAGTCCCAACCAATTCGTCTACGAGAGTGGAGCAATCCTCTCGTGTCTCTCTTATTGAGGTTTTTATGTGATTCCGGTCTTTAGAGAGTCCTCGTAGGAGTTTGTTGACCTTCATATGTCCCGAGATTGGATGTCCCGATATTCAAGACCATTCACAATTTCAGTAAAGCGACTAAACATGTCAGTTATTGATTCTCCTGATATCATCTTAAAGACTTCATATTGTCCCAAAAGAATGTTGATCCTTGTCTCTTTCACTCGATCAGTTCCTTCATAGGTAATGTGAAGCCTATCCCAGACTTCTTTTGCTGTACCACAAGAAGATATTCTGTTATACTCAGTAGGGGATAAAGCACAATATAAGGAGTAAATGGCTTTAGCGTCAAGAGTCTGTCTCTTGGTGATTTCTTCTTGAGTCATTAGAGTGGGATCGGCAACTTCTTTTCCTCTCTCGATTACGATGCTTTGCAGCGAATGATTCCTTTGTCTACCACTTCCCATTCCAAAGGATCTTTCGATCTTAGGAATGCTTTCATCTTGTTCTTCCATATGCTTTGTAGTCTTTTCCATCAAAGTATGGAGGTGCGGTATTGCTTTGACCTTCAACCAACCCCGTAGGTAACATACTAGCCATAGATCTTTTACTCGAAGTAAAGACACTTCTTATAAACGAGTACACAAGCTCGATACCAATTGTTAGGACTAGAATTAGCACCTAGAGGGGGTGAATAGGTGACTAAAGCGATTTTAACAATTAAATCCGAATAAGAGATTAATGAATTAAAAACAATAATCGCAGCAAATGAAAGTAATGAAAGATAAAAGGATTAGGGATAGAGAATCAAGACTCCAGTTTATAGTGGTTCGGCTTATATCAAGCCTACGTCCACTCTCCCGCACGCCCTTCCTGGATTTCACTAAGAATCAAAAAGAGTGTTTACGTCTCACGCTCTTGAGTCCACAATGTAGAATTTCTACTACACTTCCTCAAGGTCTCACCACTCTATGGTCTCTCTTTTGATTACATGTATTGCTCGAAGAATAAGATCACAAACATAATATGGAGATTCGAGACTTTGGAATTCTTCTATCCAGCACACTTCAACAACTCGAGCGTCTCTCTTTATACACTTCTTCATGCCTTCATTACCGTTGGCACCTTCCAAAGAAGTTCTTCCAATCAACCCGTTGGACAGAATCAATTTGGAGAGATCTCGAGCTCTTTAAGGTAAGTGTAGATAGCCCATCGAGTCTGCTCGCCCATACAATCGGGATCTTGGTTTCCATAAGTAGAACTTTCCAAATAAGTTGCGAATCTTAGAGAATCTATATCAATTCGGATACGAATATAAGATCTTGTAGTGCTGAATCCAGGTCGAAAGATATTCCTTAGCCATTGAGATAAAAACTATATAGAATTAGAATAGAAGTTTTTATCTTGTCGGTCTGGAATCTGTCCATGAGAGTAGACTTTGAAACTTGAGTCTTGTTAGCGTCAGACTTTGATCTTCAGACTTTGCCAGTAGAGTCTGCAAGTCTTCAGACTAGACTGAGAGAAATGTTTTGTCAACTTCAAAATCTCTGAGGAGAATTTATCCAACAATGTTGTATGTGGATTCTTTATGTGTCAATATTAACATATTGTGAAAATTTTGAGTGTTTGGGATTAAGGAAAAATCAAAGTGCATGAATTGCTACATTAAGCAAAAAGTTAAAAGTGAAGTCTTTCTAGACTAGCCAATAAGTTATAGATGAGCGCCTGATTTGTCACTAAATATTCCAAAAACTTTGCTCTCGACATCTAATAGGGGTGATCGGTTCCCGGTTCGGTCCGGTTCCACCCAAGAACCGGGAGCCGGACCGGGAGGACCGGTTCCCATTTTTCTGGACCATGGACCGGACCGGCTGTCTTGGAACCAAGAACCGGACCGGACCAACTGGTCCGGTCCGGTCCGGTCCGGTTTGGTCCGGTTCCAATGAACCATCACTTGGGGCCGTCGGGGAAGGCGTCGAGCGAGCAAGGGGGAGGGGTTTCGGTTTTGAGAGGGAAAGACAGTGAGAATTGCCGCTGAATTGGGTTGTAAAATTTGGGAAAATGGAAGTTGATGCGATGGTTACTGTAGGTTAGAGCAGAAACTAAAAAAAAAATAAAGAGGGGTTTAGCCGTTTCGGTTTCAAGAGGGAAAAGGAAAATAATAATTGCAAAATTTAGAAAAGAAAGCTGATGTGATGCTTATTGTAGAGTGCAGAGAAACGCAAAAAATGGATTAGCTTTGAGGAAAAATGAATTTGGTAATGGGTATTGTAAATATATATATATATATAAATGGTCGGTCCGGTCGGTCCGGTTCCGACCCCGAAACCGGGAACCGGACCAACCCGTCACCGGTTCCAAAAATAGGAACCTGAGACCGGACCAAGACCCTCTAGAACCGCCCGAAACCGACCGGTCCGGTCCGGTCCGGTCCGGCCGGTTCCTGGTTCGGGCGATTTCCGTTGCACACCCCTAACATCTAATACTCTCCTCATATTTCAAAACCTACATTTCATATCTCCCAAACCTAAAAAGACCCATTTACCTCAAGACGTGCCCAAAACTGTCCCACTTTCTCCCCTTACTCCCCCCCCTTCTCTTCTTACACACAGTAGTACAATGTTGAACCACCGCTCGACACCACAACCCGACCCGATGGGGATGACGACACCCGTGCGCTAGCTATGGCTCGTGCCCCTCTCCCTATCTCTAGCCGTGTGAGATCGGTCGTGGCGCATGACAGAAAGGCTGGGTGAGCTCAGCTTGAGCCCGCAGCTTGCAAACGTCGAGGCTCCGTGATGTCAACCTAGACATTGAGAGGGCCACAGCCTGCAGTGATCCTCTGCAACAGGCTCGCGAGCCGCGTAAGATTTGTAGCAAAGCTCGGCCATGGCTACTAGGTTGAGGTTGTTTGACATCGATCTAGTCTTCAGCCATCACGGGGATCGCCACTGAGCTTGGATCTAAGGTCAGAAACAGCCTTGGAAGCAACCATGATGGCGCCTGCAGTGGAGAGGGGGAGACTAGTGGCTTAGCCTGAGGAAGCCTTTCGGGTTGGGTGAGAGAGCGCGAGGAAAATTACCAAAAAAAATCCTAAACTTTTTTATGGATGTCAATTCAATTTTATATTTTTCAATTCGATCAAGTTAGTCTTAAATCTTTAAACGATTTATTAATATAGTCATTCTGGGTAATTTTGACTAGAAATCGCTGACGTGGAAGCTGGTTGTCTTACATGGCATGATCGACATTGATATGGATAATTTTTGCAATTTTTATAAATTTTTTGTTCCTTTCCTCTTTTTTTGTTTTTTCTATTTCCCTCCGCTAGTCATTGGGGTTGGGACACTTCCGCTGGCCAATGCCAAGGCCTCGTGACAAGCGAAGGGAATAGAAAAAGAAGAAAAAAAGAAAAAAAGAATAGAATAGGAAAAAATATGGAAAAAAGTGAAAAAAATAGGAAAATTTTAAAAGAATTGAAAAATTTATTTATAATGACGCTAGCTGTGTCACGTAAAATGGTCGGCGCTAACTAGATTACTATGTTAGCGATTCCTAACTAAATTAATCGAAATGACTACGTTGACAAATCATAAAAACATATAAAACTATATTAATCAAATTGAAAAGCTTAGGAATGCATCCACATTCGTACAATTGGTTTTATCCCCTATAGAGTGTGTGAGTGTTAGGTTTTCTAGATATTAGGTAGTTTGGGAAATAAAATTGAAATTCTGTAAAATAGGTGAGAGATGCAACTTGATATCTATAGTAAAAAGTGAGGATATTAATTGTAGGTTTGAAATGTAAGAAACGCATTTGATATGGAAAAAGTGAGGTTGGAAGTTCATGAAGTAATACATACGTTTTCTCTTTAGTGAACGTCAAAGCGTAGTTCCTCCTTATTGAATATAAGTATAATGATAAGGGGAGTTATCTCAAGGGTCTAGCCGCAGGCCGTGGGAACAGTTAATTGAAGTACCTTTATCGTTCCAGAACACCATTGAAGCTGCTCCTTCTTTGTCATTCACTCGACCAAAATGCGCTGATGACGATCACAAGCAAACAGATCGTGATGAAATTTATTGCTTTTTCACCGCGGTATCAAAACAGCTCGACGGCTTTCGACATGTTCCTAATCAGACGGTGCAGATCTATGCTTCTTTGTTTTCCCGGCATAAATAATTGAGATAGATGTGTCCACTTCTAAAGCTGGGTACTTTTCAGACGTGGACCTGCAATTTCTTGGCTGCCACTTCATAAGGAGAGAGAGAGAGAGAGAGAGTGGCGATGAGCTTGCAACGAGAGAGACTAGCAGCCAGCCCCTTTCGCAATCGTTATACGATAATCCCCACGGAAATCACTACTCGTCTCTCATAAGAGCATGACCTCCATTAATCGAGGGTCGTTGGCAGCTAAGCTAACTAGCACACGCCTCCATCCCTCTTTTTGATAATTGCATCGATGCGACGTGAGAAAAGTTGGATCAGCTCGATCCGTCCTCGCCTTTGCTTCGTGCAATGCCCAAACTCCCTCATTTATGTGCCTCCCCTACGTGGCGAGACCAAAGCCTCTCTCGTTTTTCCCCCCTTCATCTTGTAGAAAGGGGCTCCTTTACTTTCACCATCTCATTTTCTTGTCTCTACCACCATAAAAAGGGAAATGCTGACAAAGAATAATGACTGTTGTGCCTATTATAGTGCTTCCGTAAATTTCAAATGCTTTTAATGTGTGAACTAAGAACAGAGACGCAATGAGCTTAGATTATCATAAATCAAATTCATCGAATGTTTATAAAATTGTGCGGAGTCTTAGATTTACAACTAAAACTAGAGAATCTTGAGATTTTAAATGGGCAAGCCTAGGAAAAAATTAATGTTTGGGACACCTCTGACTCTTTATGTAATTTCTGTCATCACTCGATCCCATAACAACACTATCCCACCTTGTATAACTGCTAGGCAACCTGTGATCGCGATTTTTTTCCTTTCTCCTTACCGCATCTATATTTTTGAATTTGACATATCAATTCCCGCTAGGTCGTGCATGATATTAAGGGGGAGAAAAAAGTGAACTTTTTTATTTTGAAAAGGGATTTAATTTTGTTATTTAAAACATGCAAGATCCAGTGTTGCGATTATTCGTATATTTATGAAGAAAGATTAATGCATAGGATGCGCATTGCAATATCATATGGCTTTGCTAAGAATCTGGCTGGGCATTGAAATTTTATTAACCACCTGCATTAGAGTGTTACGTTCATCTTATTATTGGTTCCTAGAAATTATGTTTTGGCTACTCATATTAGGTCTCCCATAAATATGTGTTTCTTGTTGCACAGCTGGAGAAAGAGGGACGGAGGAATGAGTATGAGATGCAAAAGTAATTGGCTTTGAACCAAAGGCAGAAGATGGTAATTTAGTTTCTTTTTTGATAGATTCCTTGAATTTTTCTTAATCAAGAGTATACTATTCTTTTACTCTTTCTATTATTTTGTGCTCGTGGTCAATATCAGGTCTTACAGCGGAAGACAGAAGAAGCTTCTATGGCTACCAAAAGGCTGAAAGAACTGCTGGAGTCTCGAAAAGCTTCTCTAGGGAGACATCTGGGAGGGAGCTTACATAAACAAAGGCATTGTGCTCATCTTTTTGTCTCTATTTTAGTCAATTAATTTTCCTTTGACAGGTTCTGCGGGTGTCCATTTTACATCCTGTTTGACGTGTGATGAATGAAAGTTTATCTTATCCAAGGGGCCAACAGGCTCATTGCATTTGCACCTGGATAAGCCCAATTGAACCTTTAATCTCATAGATATCTAATGTCTTAGTGAATGTTCGAGTTCCTTCTCTAAAAAGATTCTGACAAATTGTACTTTGTTGAGAAAAGGCCTTGATGCGGACCATTGAGCACGAGCTAGAAGTCACCATATGGGTTCATGAAGTACGTTCTGAATATGAACGTCATATGAAAGAGTGAGTTCAATTCTTAATTATCACGAAGGAAATCCAATTGAGATGTATTTCTCATCTTCATGATCATACAAAGTTTATTGTTTGTCTGGGTTGTAGATTTTCTTTCTTCTTTTACAATCATTTGTCTCAGTTGTATAGTATATAATGGCCTTTCAATTAACCTCTTTTTTTTTTTTTTTGGTTAATGCCGTTCACTGATGCCATAGTACTATATTACGCTTAATTCAATATTCTGCTATATATGACAAGAGGCAGTTGCTTGTTGTTTCTTGGTGAATGTCATTCTTGAAAAGTTCTTCTAAGCACGCTAAATTAGAGGGTTTGTTCATGCGCAAGCGTTTTGGGTCTATATGCACATTTATATTAGTTCAGTCTCATTATTGTTTTAGAATTTCGGCCAGTTAGTAATTATGTGCTACTTTGTCTGTTTTTGTGCTTTTAGATTGTCATTTGCATACATGTGGCACAGTGTATTCCCTCTCCTAAATAAGTTCCATTCATTCTGCAGGAGGGCCAGAATGGCGAAGGAGATTGCTAGAATTAAGTAAGAAGCGGAATTGCGTAAGCAAGCAAACTTAAGGTTGGGGAAGTAGCAGCAGATTCTGTTTGCGATAATTCACCATTAGCTCGTTCATCATCTTCATATTGGCGTTGATATGCTCTAAATATCTTTGGATGATGTACTTTGTAGTGATTGTCCACCTGCAGTGTCTCCTGGTGCGAGAGATTCAAGAATTTTGGCTCTTGAGAACATGCTTGCGACTTCTTCCAGATAACAAAGAAATGACTTGCTTTGAATGCAAGAAAAAGGGACACATCAGACCCAACTGTCCTCTGTTAAAGAAAAGAAAAGGAAAGACCGAGAAATACGGGAAGGCACTCAAAGCGAGACCCGGAGTGATGCGAATGTGAAGAAAGTGATGATGACTATGCCAATATCTGTTTAATGGCAAAATCTGATTGGACTGGACCGATTCGAGATACGGACTCGAACAAATGAACTCGAGGTTAGTAATCTAAGAATTCCTATCAAAGTTTCGAAATACATTGATGAACTTTGTCTTAGTCTAAAGACTTCTCTTAAGAGGATCTACGAATTGAAAAAGGAAAATTCTACATTGAAGCAACAGGAAAAACTTTGGAAAGAGAAGTTTGAAAAGTTAGAAAATAACTTTACTTGTCTTGAAAGAAAACTCGACTGTTTCCAAAGAAAATAATCTTTTGAAAAATGATATTTCTAATATATCAAAAAGATTTTCAAATGGTTCTGAAAAGTTGGATAAGATTCTTTCGATACAAAGACCCTACTTTGATAAGTTAGGTCTTGGTATGACTTACGAAACTATTCCTCTAATTGATTTTCCAAAGGTGAAGGAAAGAATCAAACAAAGACCAACCAGATTTGTTTATAAAAATCATTTTCAGAAAGTCTTTGTAAAACCTCGTTGGCGAAATGCTTTGAAATGTTCCAAGTGTCAAAGCTCAAAACATTTTGAGAAAGAATGTCCTTTGGTTTGGAGACCTGTTAAAAGGAATTGGGCAAAGACTGTTTATTGCTCTAACTCTTCTGGACCCAAGATGATGTGGGTACCAAAGAAAGCTTGAATTCTTTTAATTGCGAGGTCACTATCAAAAAGAAGATTAAATGGTATCTAGATAGTGGCTGCTCAAGACATATGACAGGGAGACTCAAGTTGCTTCATAAAACTTGACCGAAAGACGGAGGAAAAGTTTCCTTTGGAGGTAACAACAAAGGAAGAATCATTGGTCGTGGAACAGTCAAGATTGGAAGTCTGTCAATCAAGAATGTTTCCTTAGTTGAATGATTAAATTACAACTTGCTTAGCATAAGCCGGTTGTGTGATACTTGGATTCAAGATCAATTTCCGGAAAGAAAGTGCTCGGGAATCGGTAAAGACTTTACTCAATCCTTTGCGGGCGAAGACATGGAAATATCTATCTTCTGGATGTAAATCATGAAAGATCACAAAGGTGCTTGATATCGGTACAAGATGAAGCTAATCTATGGCACGAAAACTTGGCCATATCAATATGAAGCAAATCGACAAGATCTCCTCCAAGAAACTTGTTCGAGGATTGCCTATTCTCAATTATTTAAAGTCGATCTATGCACACCATGCATACGGGTAAACAAGTTAGAAACTCTTACAAACCAATAAGTAAAGTTTCTACTAATCGTGTACTTGCAGCTTACGCATATGGATTTATTTGGACCTACTAGAACGCAAAGCATTGGTGGAAAAAGGTTACGCCTAGTAATAGTGGATGATTATTCACGATTTACTTGGGTCTACTTTCTTTCAAGTAAGTCTGAAACTTTCTCTCTCTTTTCAAAGTTTGCTAAGAAGGTGCGAGAATGAGAAAGGTTACACTATCTCAAGCATTCGTACGAGACCATGGAGGTGAGTTTGAAAATCAAGACTTTACTAAATTACGTGATGACTCGGTTTTCAGCACAAATTCTCCTCTCCATACACACCGAACGTAATGGGGTTGTGGAAAGGAAGAATAGGTCTTTACAAGAAATGGCAAGAACTCTTTTAATTGAAAGTAATATTTCTTCAAGGTTTTGGGCTGAAGTCTTTTCGACTACTTGTTATATTATTAACAGTATTTTTAAGACCAATTCTTGAGAAAACTCCTTATGAAATTTTTAAAGAAAAGAAACCAATTGTTTCTTATTTTCAAGTATTTGGTTGTAAATGCTTTATTCTGAAGAATGCAAATGATCGAGTTGGTAAGTTTGAAGAAAAATCGATGATGAAGGATTCTTTCTTGGTTACTCAACCGCAAGCAAAGCCTATAGAGTATTCAACAAGAAGACTCGGACGTGGAAGAATCAATGAACGTCAAATTTCAAGACTCTCCACAAGTTCAGCCAATACGGGCGAAGAATCGGGATCTGCTCCGGACTCGCTAGATCTATCTCCCATAAAGCAGTCCAAAATCCAGATGCGGTACAACAAGTTGTCGATGAAGAATCAACTCAAGAAAATGATCAACAACCTATCGAGACCATCCAAGAATGCGGAAACACAAGTCCAAATCATCCCGAAGAACTCATTATTGGGAACATTAATGAGGGAATTCGTACAAGATCCAAAAGGCGAGAAGAGTCTAGTGCGGTTGCACTTATTTCTGAAATAGAACCCAAAAACATTGAAGAAGCCTTAGGCCGATGAAAGCTGGATTGAAGCAATGCAAGAAGAGCTCGAGACAATTCGGTATTAACGACGTTTGGGAATTAACTCCTAAACCAAAAGGTAAATCATTATTGGAACTAAATGGGTTTTCGGGAACAAAGTTGATGAAAAAGGCAAAGTGACAAGAAACAAAGCAAGACTCGTGGCTAAAGGATACACGCAAGAAGAAGGGATAGACTATGATGAGACTTATGCTCCGGTAGCAAGGTTAGAAGCAATCGATTACTACTTGCTTTTGCATGTTATAAGAATTTCGGGTTATTTCAAATGGATGTCAAAAGCGCATTCTGAATGGATTTATTCAAAAAGAAGTCTATGTGGAACAACCTCCTGGATTTGAAGACTCTAAGAAACCAGACTCGGTGTTCGGGCGAAGAAAGCTTTATATGGATTAAAACAAGCTCCTCGAGCACGGTATGAAAGGCTAAGTAATTTTTTAATTCAAAGTGGTTTCTCTAAAGGAAAGGTAGACACTACTCGTTTATTAAAAAGGAAGGCAAAAGCTTTCTACTCGTTCAGATTTATGTTGATGACATTATATTCGGATCATCTAATGAGACTTTGTGCAAGAAATTTTCTAAGTCTATGCGGGATGAATTTGAGATGAGCATGATGGGTGAACTATCCTTCTTCCTTGGTCTACAAGTGAAACAACTTAAAGAAGGAATCTTTATTCATCAAGAAAAATATGCACAAGAACTTGTTAAAAGTTCGGTCTGAGAATTGCAAAAAGACCGACATTCCAATGTCAAGTTCTTTGAAGATAGACAAAGACGAAGCGGGGAAGAAAGTCGACCAAAAATTATACGGGAGTGTCATTGGTTCACTTCTTTATCTTCTTGCATCTAGACGACATATTATTTAGTGTTTGCATATGTGCTAGGTTTCAATCGGATCCTAAGGAATCTCATTTAAGTGCTGCTAAACGTATCATTAAATATGTTGCAACTACTGCTAAGATTGGTCTATGGTATCCCAAAGTAGGAGACTTTACCCTTCTTGGTTATTCAGACGCAGATCTTGCAGGTTGTAGAGTTGAAAGAAAAAGCACTTCAGAACTTGTCGGTTACTTGGTAACGGGGTGGTATCTTGGTTTTCAAGAAAACAAAGTACTGTGGCTCTTTCAACAACTGAAGCAGAATACGTAGCACTTGGAAGTTGCTGTTCTCAAATACTATGGATAAAACAACAACTACGAGACTTTGGTATTGAAGACTCTTGCACAGAGATCAAATGTGACAATACCAGCGCAATCAATCTTACAAAGAATCCTATCCTACATTCAAGAGCCAAACATATTGAGATTCGACATCATTTTATAAGAGATCATGTTCGAACAAAGAAGTCTTGATACAATTTATTGACTCGAAGAATCAACGCGGACATCTTCACAAAGCCACTTGAGAAAAGTTTATTTGAGTCTATTCGCTCAAGACTCAATATTGTATCTCTTAAAGACTGTTGAAGCTCAGACTCAGAATCTAAAAGTCTGACAGCGTATCAAACTCAAAAGTTGTAGACTTGAAATACCAATCGACACGACTGTAAGTTCATTTACTTAAATCTCGAAAAGGTAAGTTTGTCTGTTTATTTATGTATAATCGTGTTTATTAAGGCGCTTTATTTTATAAATGGTGGTTATCGATTTATTAAGGCGGTTATTTTTCAAAAAGGAATTTCTTTTGCGACGATTCGAGTTACCACGATTCGATTACCTTTTATACTTCTTCTCCTTCTTCGTTTTAAACTTTACCCGAAACCCTAGTTCAAAAGCTTTTCACTCTCTCGGAATTTCTCTCCTCGATTTCTACTTCTCAAGTTTTTAACTTTCTTGCGACACAAGTGTGAAAGTTCCATCCAAGAAAGCGACAATGTCTTTCCAAAGGAAATCTTCAAGAATAGCAAGCGGGGACCACGGGGCTCGGTGAGGGCCTACGCATTTTGATCTCACGGAAGAAAGTGACTTTCCAAGAGAACAGACGCACCAACAATCTCAACAGCGCACCTCCTCGACTAGATCACATGTTCGTCATCCTCATCATGCGAAGAAATCATTGAAGATGTTGAACCCGTAAGATCCCTTAAACCTGCATTTGTTTATAGGCTCTATTCTCGCGTTGAAGGAAGGGGGCTCTGCAATGACTTTCATTGATGAATTTTTGAAAGAAAAAGGCTATAGAAATGAGACACATTTTCTCACTGTGATGGAAAGATCGGGTGTTGTTCCTGTTGGAACTGCAGCAAAGACATTTGCAAACTTTCCGAGTGACCCTCGATTTAGCAGTGTAAATCAGCCTGAGGGGAAAGATGATGATGAGAAAATGTTTATACATTTTAAGCCGAGGATGGGTGTGGCTGCAACTCTTCGAGGGAAGAAGGATGAATTGTTCGATCGGAGGAACACAAGAAAGTGTATGGGAAATTGCTGAAGCGTGGGGTGATGAACCCACGAACGGTGGATTTTGACTTCCCGGATCTATTGAGCATCGGTCGAGGGAGAAGTTTGAGAAACTTCAACTTCACAATTTCGTACTAAGAGCGAGGTTGCCTATTCCGAATTAACGCATACTTTTATTCCAATCTCGGTTTTCTTGATGCCAATAGCTTTTCTTTTAGTGTAAGAGACGAGAGAATATGTGGTTGACACGGACACTCGGCGGATGTAATTGGTGTGGAAAGAGGAGCTTTCCAATCAATTTCGTGTGTCTATGAGTTCTGCACTGAACTTGCGAGAGACGAGAATCGCGAAGGTCGTCTCTCCTACTCCGGGATGAATGCTACAAACATTTTGCTTCACAAGATAGTGATCAACTGTTCGAGACCTAAATCAACTTCAAAAACAGATGTGTCCATCTCGAAGCAAAATTGATGTATGCAATCAAGATCGGTCTTAACTTTTCTCGCCACACACGATCATGTTTCACATGTACGGGTCAATGGTGAAGGACAAGGGAAAACTCCCTTATGCTTTGCTCTTATTACCGTCTTTTCGAGACATTTGAACATTCAGCCTCCCCACATTCTCTCTGTGAAGACTATTGATCAAATGATCATCCGATTGAGGATGATTACAAAGATGCGTCTGAAGGAACTCAGCAAGAAGCTGGAGCAGTTCAAGGAGCAAACCCCTGTTAAGACCAGACCAGACTCTTCTGCTGCAAAAAGGAAAGGAAAGGAACCTGTCACTGGTCCTATCAAGAAGAGGCGGGCAATCATCTTGGAAGATGAAGATGATGAGGACGATATGCCTATCTCAGCCTTTGTTTCTCAGTATTCTGCTCCTGTATCAGCTGTTCCAGAACAACAATTTGCAGAAGAAACTGAGAAAGGAAACCAGGAAAAGGAATCCTTGCAGAAAGAAGAAGAGAAAGAAGAGAAAGAAGAAGAGGAAGAAAAAGAGGAAGAAGAGAAAGAAAAAGAGGAGAAAGAGAAAGAGAAAGAGGAAGAAAAAGAGAAAGAAGAGAAAGAGGAAGAAAAAGATGAAGAGGAAGAGTCAGACTCTCAGCATAAACCAGCAGACTCACAAGCCAAATCAGATTCTCCAGCAGAAAAGGAGGATCAGCACAACCTTGTCACTGAGGAGACTCCTCGAAAAGAAGAGTACTTCTCCCCTCCGAAGGCATTGAAACAGGGGGAGATATCCAAAGAGAAAGTACTCCTCTTCTCTTGACATTTACCAGTGCAAGTGTGAGTAGATCGCCACCTGATGCAGAAGATGTTTATGCTGCTCATAATCCTGAGGGAGAGGCATCATCTCCAAACATTGATCTCCCTGCTGATATTCACACCGGCTTAACTCCACCATCAGACCGAGTTGACTCAAGCACACAGACTGAAAATTCAGGAGATTTCAAAAGGTTGCTTGACATCATCTTGGAGCTCAAAGGACAAATATATGCTATGGGGTGTGACTTTCAGACTCTTCAAAATGAGAATCATGCTATGTTCATCTCCTTACATGATCAGCTTAAAGATGTTCAACGTAAGGTTCAGGACACAAAGAAAAGGCACCGCTCTCTCCGAACTACAAGAAGACTTAAGGAAGCTGGAAGGAACTGTCAAGTCTATGGAGGACTTTCAACTTGTTCGCATTCCTCGTGCTCCTTGATTTTCTTACTTTTTAATGCTGACAAAAAGGGGGAGAAGACTTTGCAGGCAGATTTTCACTCTATTCTCATTCCAAACCCAAACCTTAAACCTTCATTTCTAAACATTTTTTTTTGGATTTAATGGGTTGTTTGTGATTGACATTTTGACTTTATCTTGAGTTTTTGAATGATTGCTTACTATTGCATTACCTTAAGCTGTTAAAATTAGATATAGATAGTAAAGTCTGCACCGACTAATGAGGTTTTACGTGGATGCGGATCGTGTACGGGGGTAGAAGTCTCGTATGCAGGGACATCGTGTGTACAGGACATCTTATACTATCCTTATTCTAATCCTTTATGAGATATCTTTGCAAGCTTAAAAGTTGTTTTGCAGGGCAATAGTATTCAAATCTGCAGGAAAGTTTTGTCACCATCAAAAAGGGGAGATTGTTGGATAAATTCTCCTCGAGAGATTTTGAAGTTGACAAAACATTTCTCTCGGTCTAGTCTCGAAGACTTGCGGACTCTACGGCAAAGTCGAAGATCAAAGTCGACGCTAACAAGACTCAAGTTTCAAAGTCTACTCTCATGGACGATTCCGGATCGACAAGATAAAAACTTCTATTCGATTCTATATAGTTTTTATCTCGATGGCTAAGGAATATCTTTCGATTTGGATTCAGCACTACAAGATCTTATATTCGTATCCGAATTGATATAGATTCTCTAAGATTCGCAACTTATTTGGAAAGTTCTACTTATGGAAACCAAGATCCCGATTGTATGGGCGAGCGGGATTGATGGGCTATCTACACTTACCTTAAAGAGCTCGAGATCTCTCCAAATTGATTCTGTCCAACGGGTTGATTGGAAGAACTTCTTTGGAAGGTGCCAACGGTAATGAAGGCATGAAGAAGTGTATAAAGAGAGACGCTCGAGTTGTTGAAGTGTCTTTGGATAGAAGAATTCCAAAGTCTGAATCTCCATATTATGTTTGTGATCTTATTCTTCGAGCAATACATGTAATCAAAAGAGAGACCATAGAGTGGTGAGACCTTGAGGAAGTGTAGTAGAAATTCTACATTGTGGACTCAAGAGCGTGAGACTGTAAACACTCTTTTTGATTCTTAGTGAAATCTAGCCGAAGGGCTGCACGTGCGGGAGAGTGGACGTAGGCTTGATATAAGCCGAACCACTATAAATCTGGAGTCTTGATTCTCTATCCCTAATCCTTTTATCTTTCATTACTTTCATTTGCTGCGATTATTGTTTTTAATTCATTAATCTCTTATTCGGATTTAATTGTTAAAATCGCTTTAGTCACCTATTCACCCCCCTCTAGGTGCTAATTCTAGTCCTAACAAACATTTCACATTTTCTTTAAATTTAGATAATATTTAAATTTGGCAAGAAAACAAAAAAAATTGCTTACTTCTTTTTAAAAATGCTTTTACAATAGTTGGTAATAGTTTTACAAAATTTTAAGTGGTATCATAATATGTACAAACCTTTTCAAGCCCCTAATTGCATCCATCAATAAATTTCCACGATTTAGTTTTATACCAAAATCCTGTTGATGTGTGAGGAAGAGTGTTAGATATTCAAATAGTTCTTATTATCGAATGTCCATATTTGTTAAATATACTTGGTATATATCAATTTCCAAGTATGGATTATACGTAACACGAGTGCAATCGATATATTGAAAACTATAAAGATTCTTTAACCGGTTGCTTAACAAGTGCCTTTAGAGCACTTTTTAACAAAATCCATTCACCAAACTTTCACATATATTTTAGCAGTTTGATGATGCCTCAACTTAATTTTTACTTATCCCTTACTAAATCCACCTTTCCGACCCGATTAAAGACATATCATTCATGATGGTACACACTTTCACTTATTCTAACGTTACATAGTAGGCACCTTTAAAAATGGTCTTACATAGAGTGATATGTCATTCATTCATAATATTTAATAAAATTTGGATAATAATTTGAATTTTGATGGAAAAAGTAACTGAAAAAAATGCTTTCGACTTTTGAGAAGTCTAGACGTCCATGATGTTTGGAAGGAATTTCTATTAATGACCGGATCAAAGGAATATAATTTATTGTATATCAAATTGAAGTGATTAGAGAGAGAAATTAAAAGAAACCACTAATCATTACGTCATCATATCTCCGGAGTAAAGTGCTATATAAAAGTTAGCTCAAGATCCTGAATGCGCCGTTTCTCTTTCATCCGCTGTTAACCAAACAAAGATCAAAATCGTTTCTTCATTGTCCCTTTGCGACCACATCTCTTTAACCCTTAAATATAGACGAAGTCCCAAGAACAGCCTTCCTATGAAGTAGAAAAATTAAACACCTCTCTCTCTCTCTCTCTCTCTCTCTCTCTCTCTCTCTCTCTCTCTCTCTCTCTCTCTCTCTCTGCACAAAAATGCTTGCATCGGACGTGAAGACCCCTGTGCATAGCGTGAAGCTATCGTCGATGGTGCCGGCTAAGGTGACACCCAACAACACGATGCACGAGCTAATGAGCATGGACCTAGTTGATGGTTTTATTTATTATTTAATGTGATGGGCCTAAGTTGGCCCGTCCGCCCAGTTGGGCCTAAAAGCCCAGCCCACAAATTTAGGGCCCATGGATGAAGGGATACGTTGAAAAGTTGTAACTTTAGGGGGAACGTCTTTTACTGAAGGGACACGTCATTTGGAGAGGACGTATTTAAGGGAGAAAAGAGAGGAAGGAACGCACCTTTTGATATAACGTACATTCCTCCTCTCTCTCTCCTTCCAAAAGAAGAACAGTAACAAAAGAGACGACACTCTTTTCCCTTCAAGGCGAATTGACATCATCGGATCAAACGGGATCAGTTTTTCTTCCTCATATCAGCGTCGGTGTTTAATCTGTAGCTAACAAGGTACATTCGATATTGTGATGTGCTTTAGGATCAGTGATACATGTGATTTTCCCGGGCTCGTCTTCCGCACTCTTTTTAGGGGTTCGATTTAGTGTCGAATCCGATTTTAGGGAATCAGTAATTTCCAACACTAGTGATGATCTATTTCTATTTCAAAATTATTTTCTATTCCAAACTTATTTGTGAAATAGAAATCTATCTCATAAAGTTATTTCATTTTTCTATTTCTGAAATAGATTTTTACTCCAAAATTAAGTTTGAAACAGAAATCATAAATAAATTTTTTACTTATCTATTTCTTGAATAGAAATTAAAAATAAAAACTCTTCTTATCATTCGTCCTTGCTACTAACCAGCTGTCCATCCGCCGTTTACTATCCGCCCAATTGCGGTCCATCAACTATCGCCTACCGCCACTTGCCATTCACAGCTGCCTACCGGCCACCAGTCGCCATCTATCGTCTGCCATCCGCCAGCCAACAGATGTTGGCCATCGATCATCTTCCGTCGACTGTTGGTTGTCATTCGCCACAACTGTCGTCATCGGGTGCCAACTGCCATCCGCTACCGCCATCAATTGCTAGTCGCCATCCGTCAGTCACTGGTCCCCTCCCATCGCCATCGGTTGTCGACCGTCGCTGCTTGGAAGGGAGAAATTTTATGTCATTATCAAACGTGTATTTTTTCTTAGAAACTCATCCATAAATAGGAATAAAAAAAATTATTTCTCTTCCAAAAATCAATTTCTGACTTAAATAGTTATCATTCATGCCCCCAAAATACTCATGTGAAAGCTTAAAATACCTGAATTCCAGGACTATTGCCACCCGCAGCACCTGCACATCAGAGGAAAATTATTTGATTAAGGATAAAGAAAAAAAAAATATGAGCACAAGGCCTATGTTTATGTAAGCTCCCTACCAGATGTCTCCCTAGAGGAAGCTTTTCGAGACTCCAGCAGTTCTTTCAGCCTCTTGGTAGCCATAGAAGCTTCTTCTATCTTCCGCTGTAAGATTCGATATTGACCACGGGCACAAATTAATAGAAAGAGTAAGAGAATAGTAGACTCTTGAGTAAGAAAAAATTCAAGGAATCTAACAAAGAAGAAACTAAATTACCGTCTTCTGCCTTTGGTTCAAAGCCGATAACTTGTGCATCTCATGCTTATTCCTCGTCCCTCTTTCTTCAGCTGTCCGACAAGAAACACACATTAATAGGAGACCTAATATGAGTAGCAAAAACATAATTTCTAGGAGCCAACAATAAGATGAACGGGACACTCTAATACAGGCGGTTACAAAGCCGAACATTAAAATTTTCTATGTCCAGCCAGATTCTTTGCAAAGCCATATGATATTGCAGTGTGCATCCTATGCATTCAACTTTTTTCATAAACATAAGAATAATCGTGACGCTGGGTCATGCATGTTTTAAATAACAAAATAAAATCCCGTTTCAGAAAAAAGTTCATTTATTTCTCCCCCTTAATATCATGACCTAGCGGGAATTGATATGTCAAATTTGAAAATATAGAAGCGGTAAGGAGAAAGGAATTAAATCGCGATCACGAGTTGCATAACAGTTATATAAGATGGGACAGTGTTGTTATGGGATCAAGTGATGACAGGGATTACATAAAGAGTTGGAGGTGTCCCAAACATTAATTTTTTCCTTGGCTTGCCCATTTAAAATCTCAAGATTCTCTAGTTTTAGTTGGAAATCTGCACAATTTTACAAACATTTGATGAATTTGATTTATGATATTCTAATCTCATTGCGTCTCTGTTCTTAGTTTACACATTAAAAGCATTTGAAATTTACGGAAGCACTATAGTAGGCACAACAGTCATTATTCTTTGTCAGCATTCCCCTTTTTATGGTGGTAGAGACATGAAAATGAGATGGTGAAAGTAAAGGAGTCCCTTTCTACAAGATGAAGGGGTAGAAACGAGGGAGGCTTTGGTCTCGCCACCTAGGGGAGGCACATAAATGAGAGAGTTTGGGCGTTGCACGAAGCGAAGGCGAGGACGGAATGAGCTGATTTGACCTTTACCAGAAAGAGGGAGCTGGCATGAATGCGTCAGCTAGCTTAGCTGCCAACGACCCTTAGATTGGTGGCGGCCATGATCCCACCAGAGACTGAGCAGTGATCTCTGTACAGAATATCGTACAACAATTATGAAAGGGGCTGATGGATACTCTCCCTGATTCGAAGCTCATCGTCACTCTCCCTCCCTCTCTCTCTCCATATGAAGCGACCGCCAAGGAGTTACATGTCCACGTCTGAATAGTACACAACTTAAGACGCTGGCCACATCCATCTCAATCATTTATATAAGGGGAAAAAGCATCGATCTGCACCATATGATTAGGAACACGTCGAAAGCTGTCGAGCTATTTCAATATCGCAGCGAGGAAACAATAAATTCCATCACTATTTGTCCGATTGTGATCGTTACCGGTGCATTTTTGTCGAGTGAATGACGATGAAGGAGCAACTTTCATGGTGTTCTGGAACGATAAAAAGTAATTCAATCAACTGCTCCCATGGCCCATGGCTAAACTCTCGAGAATCCTCCCTTTATCATTGTCCTTATATTCGATAAGGGCCTTTACTTTGACGTTTAACCGTATGGATTACTTCATGTACTGCCAACCGCACTTTTCGATATCAAATGCATTTCCTACATTTCAAACCTACAATTATTATCTTCGCTTTTTACAATATATATTGAGTTGCATCTCTCGACTATATATAATTCATAGAAGTTCAATTTTATTTCCCAAATTACCCAATACCCAAAAAACCCAAAAGTCACACACACTCTGAAGGATAATTGCTAAAAAAGTCCAAAACCAATTGTAAGAATGCCAATTCATTCCCAAACTTTACAAATTGGCCAATTTACTTTTATACATTTTAACAATTTGTCAATATAGTCATTTCGGCAATTTTGAATAAAAATCGCTGATGTAAAATCTAATCAACACCATCCGTCCTACATCACATGATCGGTATTGATATGAATAATTTTTTTAATTCTTTTAAAATTAATTTTTTTTCATTTTTTCTATTCTTTTTTTTTTCTCTATTCCATTTGCCGATCACCAGTGTTGCGACCTAAATTTCGGGTGCACCGTCTAAAACTAGGTTAGTGGACTACTAAGTCTTTAAGCTTAGCTCGGGCTCTCCCAAGCCCATACCAATTCGCGACTTAAGGTTCGAATATGCAAATGATTATTATCTAAAAGTCACCACTAATCGGTTTACGGTAGGTCAATTAGACACCTAAGTAAAATAAAGAGAGATTTATTTTACTCCCTACGGACCAGAGACTAAGGATACGGGGACTTGATTACACTAGAACTCTCTAATGCCCTTTCAGTACCATTCCTCTTTTTCTTTTAAAAAAAAAAAGTGTTGTTGCAAGCAACTTGTATTTATTTTAACCTAAATTACTACCATGCAACTATGGTGACCACACGGGTGCTCAACCATTATTAAACATTCAATAAATAAATTGCATCACACAAAGCAAATGATTTTTTTTTTTTTTTTTTGGGTTTTCTTAAAAATTAGAATTCTTTAATTAACATACATCTTGACTATATCACCTAACTTTACTAATAAACAAATTCTAATTAAATGATCCTATTATGCAAACTAGTTAACATGCACCTAGTATTTTTGTATTTTTTATTGAAATTCCAAATTAATAAAAATCCTAATTAAACTATCTAAAAATAATAATTTTCTAATTTATTTTAGGGATTAATTTGACTTAAACCCTATCCTATTTTAGAAGAACTATTTTTTTTTTTTAAGAATGAGATTTAAAATGTGCGAACATTATCTAAAACCCTATTTTTAAAAAAAGTTCTTTAGGTCAAACCCTAACTTATTTCTAAAAATGCAATCCTAAAAATGTAATCCTAAAAAAAAATTCTAATTTACTGAACCTACATGTCCGATTTATTAAACCTACATGTCCTATATGCTCATGCAAGATTTTGATTTTTTTTTATTTTTTTTTATTTTTTAAGACAAGTAATTATTAAATAAATATTAAATCTAAACTATCAACAAAATCAACCAAGAAAGGATTAAAATAATCGAAAAAATCACTGTTGTCTCACGAGGTCAAATTAACGGTTATTCTAACCCTAATTATCACAACAAAGATATCAAAATAATTAAAAATCGATCCAGAAGTCTTACGGACCAAATTAAATAATTATTGTGATTTAACAATTAAAATTCTACCAAAAAGCCCAAAAATTAATATAATTAAAAAAAAATGATCAAATGTCTCTCGGATCAAATTAATAATTACAATAATTCCGGACAAAATCCTTGTGGATAATACCTACAAAATGCATAAATATTAACATTGACGAACCATATTCTAACTTAAACAATAATAACAAAATTTAAAACACAATAGAATAACATAAAATAAACAAAAGAAATAAATAAAAATAAAACTAAAAAGAAAACTAAACTACCTAAAGGAGGAGACTTCCAACGGCGTTGGTGGGGCGTCGGACGGACGGTGGCGGCGTCGGGACTCGGCAAGCGGCGGCAAGGTGGCGCGAGGGGACTGGCGGCGCAAGGGTGGCGAATCCGACGATGCGGCGCGCGCGCGGTCCCGGGCGCGGAGGCGCAACGCGAGCACAGGGGAGCAACAACGGGCATCGGAGGTGCGGCAATGGAGTTGCGAATGTGGGCGAGTCCGACGGAGCGGCAGTGGCGGGTCGCAAGTGCAAAGGCGCGGTGATGGGCGTCAACTCAGGCAGCAGGGGTCACCGGTGGGAGAGGCTCCGACGACAGGCGGAAGGCCGGTCCGTGGACGTCGAGGCGCCCGGCGTTCAGTGCTGCTGGTGTGAGTGTCTCAACAGGGAGCGACGGTGGCCGACACGAGGAAGGGAGGCAAAGGCGGTGCCGACACGAGCGCGGGGCCGGCGCAGACGGGAGACACAGGCGACAGGTGCGGATGAAGAAGATGCACAGTGGTTCTATTTTGTTTTGTCTTTTTCTTTTCTTTTGCTTTTTTTCTCTCACCTCACTTCACTCACATCTCCTCTCACTATCTCACGTATGCTTTCTCTTTCACTCTTTCTTTGCCTTTTTTTGACTTTTAAACCTAAAGAGAAACGAAGGAAAATGGGCTCAACGAAAATTTCTCGATTTCTTCTCCGAATTTTTTTCGAATCCCCTCAGTCACGAAAAATGAACCTCTCTTTTATAATGATTCCAAACGGCCGCTTTGTATGGCATTTTTTAAGTTTCCATCTCCTGTCACATTAAATCAGATCTGTAAATTATGGCATAATTTCGCAATCAGCTCGATCTTGCTTAGATTTCTTTCATTTTACAAAAATTCTTGCCCCTTATTCACTTGATTTTTAAATTGCTTCCACATTTAACAAAATCTGAATACCCATCAGAATTTCAAATTTCCATGCATAATCAATCAAATCAATTGCCCTCATTTTCTTTCATTTTTTTTCCTTTTATTTGTTCAAAATGCAATTTTTGTTTTCCTTATTTTCCTAGGTTTACTAAAATTAGGTGTCAACGGCTACCCCTCTTTGAAGGTGAGCTCGTAGAGGTTGCCTTCAAAGACAAGTTGAGACCTAAATTTTAATCATGCACATGCATTGAATGACTTTTTTGTTGGAAAATAAATTCCATTTTTTTAATGCATTTTATATGATGCATGGAAAAACTAATGCAAATGATAAATGAACCTACCTGAAATAACTTACCTTCAAGGAGGGTAGAGTAATTCGAGATAGTTGGTATTACATGTCCGGGACCCATACCATTCTACGATCGCCTAGAATAGTAATCTGACTTTACAAAAAGACTACTTTCCTAGGACCCGTACCATTCTACGATCGCCTAGAATAGTAACCTGACTTTACAAAGAGATTGCTTTCCTAGGACCCGTACCATTCTACGGTCGCCCAGTATGACAGTGTTTAGTTATGTCTAGGACCCGTTCCATTCTACGGTCGCCTAAACGGGGATTAATTTTCCAAGACCCGTACCATTCTACGGTCGCCTAAACTGGGATTCATTTTCCAGGACCTGTACCATTCTACGGTCGCCTAAACTGGGATTCATTTTTAATTGCCAACCTCACCAGGATATTCTTACTCGGGAGAAATATTGAAAGAGAAAGTGATCAACCATTTTACGATCGCCTAATCAGAATGAATCTAGGAAAATTCTTTGGGGGGCAACTCCATCGAGTGCCGGTGCTTGAAAAGGAATACCTGTGCAATGACAAGTGTTTAAGGTATTGATAGAGATATACTTACCTGGTAACATCTCTATTCCTTGGGGATACGTTTCCTGCAAAACACAGTTGTAGGAAAGGCAATATGCATTCACAGACATGCATTAATTCAAATGAGGTTCATGCGCGATGATTTCTATCAATCTTGCATCGCCTAATTTTCATCGGGAAATATCTCAAAAGAAAATTCCAATCTGAACACATGAGTGTCATGGATGTGTCAAATGAGGGATCCTTCGATCTGAGAGAACTTTACACTCATCCTCATTAAAAATGGTCATTTCATCCTGACCTTTGATGCAGGATTTGGCAATCACTCTATCTCACTGTCATCATGCCAAACAAGGGTATGTGCAATCTCGCAAGTGGTACGACCTTACCAATCTGAGAAGTCTTTAAGAGGGACCATAATGTGGGCTTGGTCAACGGCTTAACAAAAGGGACTCTTTGAGTCGAGGCTTTTGAAAGAATGAGTGATATTCTGTAATCATCTCTGGATTTACAAGTCAAGAACCCTGCAAAATGAGAAAGAAATAATCTTGCTCACACTTCTTCGAGCGATGCTTAAAACATGTGAACCCCTAGGTTAATCCAAGTGCCCTAATCAGAAGAGAGTTTGCAAAGGACGTAACTTAGGCTTGGTTCATGGGTTAAGAAATGAAAGGATCATTAGGCTCAAAAAGTGTTTAGGGGGCCAAAATTGGTGATCATCTTGACATTTCCACCACTTTCCTTCTCCATTGCCGAAGATTTTTTCATATCTCAACTCCATTGATTACAACAGCATTTCATTTTTAGTACCGCCTTATTGGGGATACGACTCACTATATCAAAAGTTTGATTTTTCTCTTTTCTAGGCATTAGCCTTGCTTTTACCAAGCACACTGCTTTTTCATGCCCCATTTTTTTGCACTTATTTTCTTTGGACAGAGTCTCCATTCTTTATCAACATTCTAAGCCATGTTACTTGAATGGTTCTTTTTGCCTTGCCCCAGTGTGGGGGATGATCACCAACTGGGTTTATCATGGAACGAATTCATAGACCGTGCCCTTTTTGGTATCAATTCAGATTAAGGGTTGTTTACTTGTTTCTGTTTTGTTTGTTCAAATAGAAGAGTAGAAGGGAAAGAAGGGAGAAGAAAAAGAAGGTTCTTGTTTTATCAATCGGAATGCTTTTCCTCCTTCGTTTGGTTTGGTTTGGTGGAACCAATTATCTTCTTCTTTTGCTTGTTTGGAAACTTTGAAAAGGGTCGTAGATTTAGCAGACGTGTGAGTGATGATATGTTGTCTTGGAGTCACAGTTCACTTGGTTCGCATGCGGAGGAATCTGTGTGGGTCTGAGCTGGGCTCATGTCCTCGGAGATGCATTCGCAGCTTCGTCCTTCATCAACATGTGGGGCCAGATGACGGCAGGTCACGCGCCACCCAAGCCCCTCCACACACCGGTTCCGGAAAGGCCCACCTACCCCACTGAGTCAGGGCTTGACACGGCGCCATCCACCATTAAAAGGGTCGACCCGATTGGGGACTGTTGGTTAGTCGTCAATAACCGTAAGTTGGAAACCTATTCAGTTCACGACACCTTGCAACAACTTAATCACATCATGGGCAAATACGGATTGTTTGGTGAATCTAAAACATCGCATTTCAAACTACTGTCCGCTTTGATCTGGAAATCCTTGTCGAAGATAAGGGGAGACAACGGGCCGAAGGTTGTAACTGTGTGTGAGAACAATGTCCGTAGAGAACTAAATCCGTTACCCTCAAATGGCATGGGTTTGAGCAGGGCCGAAGTGAATTTCTCGGCAGCGGAAGCAGAAGTATCCAATCTCGCGAGACTGATTGCTGAGGCCATGAATGAGAATGGCTTGATTGAAGAAATGGTGGAGAAAGATGACGCGAAGCTGGACTACATTTCATATGGGGCAAATTTGACATTTGTGAATTTAGAGGGTGCAGATGTATATGGGCTAGAGTTGAAGGGCCGGAAGCCAATTTTTGCAAATTACACAATAAGTGGGGTTGGAGATGAAGGGGTGGTGTTGGTCCTTCCAGGACCAGGAAATGGGAATGAGAAGGGCGGTGGGTTTGGGAGAACAGTGACAATGATCCTGCCCCACGCTCAAATGGCACAGATCAGGAAGGAGATCAATGAAACGTGGGGACATTTGCCCTACTGACAGGGCGACGGCTTCTGACATAGAGACTTACTCTGCTGGAAAGGACAAATGAAAACATTCATCATAGCGCACAAAAATATATGTGGATTTGTATTTTCCCAAATAAGATTATGTTAAAAGGTCAATATTTATTCTCGATGTCCTTTAGAAAGCGATCTTAAAGAATATATTCATGTACTAGACTATCTTATAGTGGTAATACATCGTATCGTGTGTGGCTCTAACATAATTTTTGAGTCTATCACTTGATTAGCTAGCTTTCAAGATGATCTCCCCTATAAATCATTGTTTGTACAATAACAGATGAATGTTTTACCAAGATGCTTATGGTAGACTTTCAAAAATTGAGAAAATTTCAAAAATTCAATGAGAAAGATTTCTTTTACATGAAAATCAATAGAAGATGGGTTGAGAAATCAAGAACGGTTAAAAGATGCATTTACAAGCGTTTCTTCCTCATGTGTTATCTTTCTCTCATGTTTCTAATACTGACAGGAAAATTAATAATGTATGAAGATCACTATTTTATCGCAATTTCTGACTGTTCCATCACATGCTCCATGCACTGAGAATCAATATCAAGCTATAAAGGATGGAAACCAGATAGACAAATCTGATGGCTTATCGGAACTTGGACTGTGCGCAACATTCCTCTAAAAGACGGTCTCCATTTATCGCAGGACAAGCACAACGGAACAATCAGAACAGAAAGAAATCCAGAATTCAATCATCGAACTTTTTCAACATATCGTACACCAGCGAGCCAATCAATTGTTAGCAACAAAATCTCTGGCGAGCAAGGGTTAGGTAACCAAATCTCAAGTTCCCAACCAATGTGGCTTTACAAAACATAAACAGAATACACAAGTCTATTTCCTTCCCAAATCGACAAGGATCACTGGATGGTGATGCAGTCTATTTCCTTCCCAAATCGATGAGGATCACAGCATGGGATGCATTGTATGAGGGAGCTATTGGTGAATTATCAATCGCCAATGGGAAAAAATTGACTCAAGATGCATGATTCTCCTTCTCATCTGAGTTTCTTGCCTGCGGCACCAAAACTTCCGGAGCTGCTAGACCAGCTTCCTTGCTGAGAATTGTCTCATCACTCCGATCAGCATTCCTTTCTCTTAGCACATTACTGCCGCTTGGAGCCGGCGTTCGCATAGCCCTAGGTAACTTCAAAGGAATGTCTCCCTGGAGAGATATACCATCATCTGGCTTCTCAGAGTCCTTCATTGTTGTCTCAGGCAATGCAGGAGGTGGAGCCACAGGAACGAGCTGGACTACAGCTTTCCCCCATTTCTTTCTCTGATTAGGCTTTGGCGCATTTGTTTTGGCCTGTGAGGGATGTGAAATGAGCAAGAATGTGCAAGAGAAATCAGAACCGAAGTGACATGTGACAGTTAGTGTGGTGGTACTAAAGTGACTACAGTCCTGAATTAAAGCAGTTTAAGAGGTGATGAAAAGCAAAGACTTTCCCCTTTATCTAGACTAGCATAAAATTAAAGATGATAATCTTGCCATCGTTTTAAAACAAGTTACAGATAGGGCGCGACCTTTGGAGTTCAATGCCAGAAGTGAGATACTAGTATTTTTTTGGGGGATACATAGCCACCTGCATACTATTGCATGGCAAAAGAACAATGACAAAGGAAACATACCAAGGTGTTCCCAATGTCGGATAAAGGTTTCCTCCTCGCACCAGCATCATCAGTTGAGTCAACAGGCTTTTCACCAAATGCACTCTGAAGTAAACTTGCCCCATGAGAGGCTAGATTAGATTCACCTGTTTCTTCATTGTTCCCATTGTTCAAGACACCGCTTTTATCTTGTTCTGAAGATTCCTCCAACTCTTTTGCAGATGCAGACTCTCTGTTGGTGCACTTAATGGATAGGCAGCCACAAGATGGGCCGCAGAGTGATCCAGCGCCCCGACATTCACATCTCGATGTTTTGCATGATGAGCTTTTGCTGCATGAGCAGCAAACCTCAGTACTACCCTTTGAAGAGGTTCTTTCGCCAGAACTCTCCATAGTTACGTCATTCACTTCATTAATCTCTGGTTCTTGGGTATCAGAAGATGAATGGCGTCCATTTTTGGCTCTTCTCCTTCGTGGCCGTTTGCCTGACTCTACCCAGTCTTCATCATCGTCATCTACTACCCACTCATCATCTTCATCTTCTGCTGCATCACCGTCTGAAGAATCTGATTCTGATGTGTCCATGTCCTCGAATAGAAACATTGATGCCCTATGTTCCTACAGAAAAAATCCCCCCTCAATCAGTAGAACCCAATTCGACCGAAAAGAAAGAGAGAAAAAAAAAATCAATACAAGCCAATCAATGAGATGGAAAATCCCAACATTATGCGGGCACATAAAGCACACATCACCAAAGCATAAACTACACGGTAAACTTCAGAAAAAATATTAATTCCTAACACTTCAATAGAAAATAGAGCAAGAAAAAGGCAGACATCTCCCAAACCTGCTTGCGTAGGCCATATTTATGCGGTCCCATGTTTAGGCTGGAATCCCCTGAATCTGCTGCATTTGATTTGTGGTGCTTCTTCAAGAGGATGTCCTGCCAAATGTTTGAGACCACTTTAAAAGCATAATCAAGACCAGAATAGATACAAGATAATCAACTAGTGACAATTACATCACACGCACAAAAAAAAAAGAAAACTCATATTATCAAAAGATCCGAGTACAAAAGAGCATTAGGGATTGTTTGACCCGAAGAATTAACAAATAGCTACGTATAGAAGCAAATCACATTCCCATGAGACTAGTCTGCATGTGATAACAGATGAATGCTTTACCAAGATGCTTATGGTAGACTTTCAGAATAACTACCGTATCAATATCTAGCTCCTTTAATAGAACTAATCATTAAAGATACTAGCAGCATATTTACCAAGTTACTCAAACTGCAGCTATAACACAGGTTTAGCTGGTTCAAGTACAGCTGTCCACGTAAGGCTCTAGCTACCGAATGCATATAATGCTCAAGTGTTCTCACCTGCGACTTTAGCTGATGAACAAGTTCTGACTTCTGCATTTCCAACTGTCTGATCACAGTGCTCAGTTTGACAACTCTCTCCTTTAAATCTCTCATATGTGAGTCCTTCTCTCTGCAATCAACCTCTTTATCCCACAGTAGACACCTTTAAAAATTCAAGAAGAGTCAAGTTTAGCTTGTATTTTTTTTAGCAATTGCAGGGTGGAAACAGTTTAGCTACTTCAAATGCATTAACATCAAACAATCTCAGAAGTAATAGAACATGATACTTTCCTACCAGACATGTATGACTAACAAAATTTTAGAATCTACTAGAAGATCACAATATAGTACTACATTAAGTCAATCTGACATGTGTAGTATGATTAGTGCTTAGTACCTCGAAGAAGATGCCAAATTAAAAAGGTAGTTCATCAGGTTCTTAGCCTCTGCTAGGGAACGAATTTGATTCCAACGTCCCTTGCCACTGAAGACCCTTTCACGCTCTTCTGCTTCTGATAGTTGCGATGCCATGGACACTAAGGTGCTGGAAGAAGTCGCAAGCATGTTCTCAAGAGCAAAAATTCTTGAATTCCTTGCACCAGGAGACATGGTAGGTGGACAATCACTACAAAGTACATCATCCAAAGATGTTTAGAGCATAGCAACACCAATATGAAGATGATGAACGAGCTAATGGTGAATTATCGCAAACAGAATCTGCTGCTACTTCCCCAACCTTAAGTTTGCTTGCTTTTGCAATTCCGCTTCTTCCTTAAGTCTAGCAATCTCCTTTGCCATTTTGGCCCTCCTACAGAATGAATGGAACTTATTTAGGAGAGGGAATACACTGTGCCACATGCAT
This sequence comes from Eucalyptus marginata, assembly GCA_014182565.1. NCBI lineage: Eukaryota > Viridiplantae > Streptophyta > Magnoliopsida > Myrtales > Myrtaceae > Eucalyptus > Eucalyptus marginata. The sequence goes on from CM024590.1 coordinate 5,087,978, forward strand.
GCAAATGACAATCTAAAAGCACAAAAACTGACAAAGTCCCACATCATTACTAACTGGCCAAAATCCGAAAACAATAATGGAGACTGAACTAATATAAACGTGCATATAGACCCAAATATGCTTGTGCATGAACACACCCATAATTTAGCGTGCTTAGAACTCATTCAAGAATGACATTTACCAAGAAACAAGAAGCAACTGCCTGTCATGTATAGCATAATACTGAATTAAACCTACTATAGTACGATGGCATCAGTGAACCACATTAACCAAAAAAAAAAAGAGCTAATTGAAGGACCATAATATACTATACAACTGAGACAAATGATTGTTAAAGAAAAAGAAAATCTAGAACCGAAACAAACAATAAACTTCATATGATCATGAAGATGAGAAATACACTCAATTGGTTCCTACGTGATAAGTAAGAATTGAACTCACTCTTTCATATGACGTTCATATTCAGAACGTACTTCATGAACCCGTATGGTGACTTCTAGCTCATGCTCAATGGCCCGCATCAAAGCCTTTTTTCAACAAAATACCATTTGTCAGAATCATATTAGAGAAGGAACTCCACTATGCCCTAAGACATTAGATATCTATGAGATTAAAGGTTCAATTGGGCTTATCCAGGTGTAGTGAGCCTGTAGGCCTCTTGGATAAGATAAACTTTCATTCATCACACGTTAAACAGGATGTAAAATGGACACTAAAATACTCATGTGAAAGCTTAGAATACCTGAATTCCTGGACCATTGCCACCCACAGCACCTGCACATCAAAGGAAAATTAATTGACAAAGTATAAAGACAAAAAGATGAGTACAATGCCTATGTTTATGTAAGCTCCCTACCAGATGTCTCCCTAGAGGAAGCTTTTCGAGACTCCAGCAATTCTTTCAGCCTTTTGGTAGCCATAGAAGCTTCTTCTGTCTTCCGCTGTAAGACCTGATATTGATCACGAGCACAGAATAATAGAAAGAGTAAGAGAATTGTAGACTCTTGATTAAGAAAAAATTCAAGGAATCTACCAAAGAAGAAACTAAATTACCATCTTCTGCCTTTGGTTCAAAGCCAATAACTTGTGCATCTCATACTCATTCCTCCGTCCCTCTTTCTTCAGCTGTGAGACAGAAACACACATTTATAGGAGACCTAATATGAGTAGCAAAAAATAATTTCTTGGAACCAATAATAAGATGAATGTGACACTCTAATCAGGTGGTTACAAAGCCGAACGTTAAAATTTTCAATGTCCAGACAAATTCTTATTAAAGCCATATGATAATGCAATGTTCATCCTATGCATTCAACTTTCTTCACAAATATACAAATAATTGTGACACTGGGTCTTGCATGTTGTAAATAACAAAATAAATTCCCATTTCGAAAAAAAAAAAAAAAAAATCATTTATTTCTCCCCCTTAATATCATGACTTAGCGGGAATTGATATGTCATTTTCGAAAATATAGAAGCGGTAAGGAGAAAGGAGTTAAATCGCGATCACGGGTTGCATAACAATTATACAGGGTGGGTCAGTGTTGTTGTGGGATCAAATGGTGATAGAGGTCACATAAAGAGTCGGAGGTGTCCCAAACATTAATTTTTTCCTTGGCTTGCCCCTTTAAAATCTCAAGATTCTCTAGTTCTAGTTGGAAATCTAAGAATCCAAACAATTTTACAAACATTTGATGAATTTAATTGAAAACATTATGAATTCATTAATTTTGCATATACCTGGAGGACCTCTTTCTCCCTTGTTGCCTTCCACTGTCGGAATTGTTCAGATTCTTGCTTTATCTTATGTTGTAATTGAACCTATAGAAAGCCCAATTTCTCACATTAGTAATAAAACAATGAATTCCAATACATCCCTTTGTTCTAGTAAGAATTGGCACCTTCTGAGTTTTTATTCTCTGAATCTCATCTTGCAATCGTCTGGCACCCTCATCGCTTTTTTGCTTTTGTCTTAAAAGTTGAGCTTGTGCATCTTGTTTCTTCTTCAACTCTAACACCTGGAGAACTTTCAAATTAGACCAGGACATGATGAAAATTGAATAGTAACTGCAGTTCAAAGTTCACCTGTGCTTCAAGAACATTTAGTTTTTGAAGATATTCCTCCTTTAATCTCTGAGCATTGTCACCAGATGTAGATGAAATGTTTGCAAGATTGCATCTCAGATCTTCTATCTCTTTCTGCAGGATTGTGATGTTAATGATGTATCATACTACATTTAATCGTTGTCTTTTGTATTCAGGAGCAAAGACAAACCTGTAAAGACTTTTTCTCTTGTTCCAAGTCCAAAACTTTTCTCTCATAGTGTTGTTTTAGAACTGAAGTGTCAACATTTGCAAACCGCTTCATTTCAGCCTTCAAAACATAAAACAAAGCAAAGGATGAACCCAATTACTGATTGGTGGAACACCCAACAAATCGTCACCAAGCAAATCATCAACTGACAAGATAGAAATTTCAAACTAGTATACTAAGTGTTCTAGCAAGGCAACAAAACACTGCAAGAAATATTGTTTAGTGGTCACATTTTCCATGGACAAAGCTTTTCAGATGAATCGTTCAGATGCAGGATTATCTTTTTCCTTACTCTGTCGGCTGAAATTATTCTTGATCCATCTCCATTAAAGTAAGGGGCCCAATGGTGAAAAAGGATCATAGAAAACAATTACCAGTCATTCATAAAGATGCAGTAAGATAAACCTTTTTTTTCCTCAATTCTCAGCAAAAACAGAAGACAGGCATATTGCTAATTTACCAGAGCAAACAAATATTACCTCCTTCTGCTCAAGTTTTTTATCCAGTTCTTTCAGCTCCATCCCCAGTTTCTCTTGAAGTGAAGAGTGTTCTAACTCTTTCTCGTCAACTTCAATTTCATCTGCATACATAAGAAAAGCAAAGAATTTTGTTAGTGCATATAGGTTGCACACCCCACTGTTAAGGAAAAACAACCTGCATCATTAAATAAAGTTAAACAAAACAAAGCCCCTACTTCAAAGAAAACAGTAGGAGATGACCAAGAATAAACTACATAAGTCTCTATTGATATTGTCAGATACAAAATAGCAGATACTTGGAATCGGAAACTAAAATGATCAGCATAGTATTAGCTCAGCCCACTGCGTACTCACACAAGCATTATCTTTAGCTTGAAACCCAGAAACCCATACGAAGCATATAAATCATACCTGCGAGGTCCACACTTTTAGCTTCGGAACCAGAAGAAAAATCATTTAAGCAAGAAGCCAACGTGCTGTTGGAGCGAGATCCATCATCGTCCGAATCAATGGAATCCAGAACATAACGTTTTGCGTGAAGTGAGCTTTGTAGGCGAAGCAATTCTGCTTCTAACTCTTGGATTTTGGACACATAAGATTTGACCAAACCATAATCCTAAATAACATATGCAACTTGGTTGAACCAATTACAAGGAAAAGAATCAGAACAATAAAGAACAGAAGATACATTTGCAAACCTGATCTGAGTTACAATCAATTTCATCCCACGATTTGCCACTTCGAGCTGATTCAATTTTCATAATCAATTTGTCTTTTTCAACCTAACACATCCAAGGAGCATAAATCAGAAGATTTCATGAAGCATGTGCAAAAAATCTGCAATAACTGTTCTGGTGTAGGAAAACCAGTCGGATGTACCTGTGCATCGACAGCACGCTGCATCAAATGCTCACAAGTGATACGACGCTCTTGCAACTCCCGTTGTAACTCCACATTGCTTGCTTCAAGCAAAGAAACTTTATGCTTGAGGATCTGTATAAGCAAGTGCAGATCAGCACCTAAACCACATTGTAAGGACTGTGAGAGCACTTAAGGATAGTACTCTACTTGAAGTTCTTCATATGGTCCGCTAGCGTCACCACGATATACTAGTAGCTCCCCTTGCAACTGCTCTATTTGGCTTCGCATCCTTTGCATTTGAGCTGCCATCGGATCACGATTGATCTAGAACCAAATAAGGAAGATAAGTATCACCAAAAATAAAGGTGCATGATGATATACATAAAGCATGTTAAGGTGGGCCATGAAGACATACCACAGCTTTGTTTTGAATGTTGCGAGCACGATTTGCATACTTAAGGGTGTTCAATGTCTCCTCGGCATTTGTTTCGGCAGGACTCACACAAGCTACATATATAACCAGTAAAATGCAGTCAAGATGAGGATTAAAAAGGTTAGAATCATAAAGGATCGAAATTCTAGTCTAAACCAAATCAGTAGCATACCTATCATCAATGTTTTGCTATTTCCTCCAAGAGAATCCTACATAGCCAAATTGCAAAAATCAATTGTCAAAAAAGGTTATGACCATTAAAAATAAATCGACAGGGTTCCATTCATAGGATGGGAGAAAAACATTAAGTGCTTCTAACGTCAAGGATTCAGTGATGTTTTGCTCTTCAAAAGTCCTGTAACTCATCTAATTACTCGTGTTGCTGTTTGTTGTCACTACACATACTAGCTAATATTATATCTCTATGTTAACCCCACACAACTGGATTATTGCTTTCTTCGCAACAGCTATATATATCACAAATGATGGTATTGGTAGCAAGAAGATTCATTCTCATTTCAACATCACTTCAGTTTTCAAGCAACCATTGCAAATGTAAAAGGCTATGTAATCCTCTGCCAATCAAGGACCAATACTTACAATGAAAACACTTAAAGTGAAGGGCTATGCAAAGTTAGCATTTGACACAACTTAAAAGACAAAAAATGCAATACATGCCTGTAACAAGCGTGTTAGCTTGCTATCACGATATGGAACATGGCCTCCCTCTTTCCGCTTCTTCTCATCTCCTAAGGCACTTATTACATTGCCAAGAGCCAACAAACCTTTGTTGATGTGAATGCCTACACAATAGTCACTTAAAGTCAACAATCAAGAAAGTATTCATTGAATCTGTCTACAAAAGAACACCAGAAGAATATTGCCACGGGTGAAGATACACAAAAATTATCAAGCTTAAGCTACCAACCAGTCTTGATAATTACGTTACCAGGTGAAAGAAACTTTGATTCATCAAACTACTCTATGTTTGAAACATTTGAGTACTACCTTCTTTAAAGCGCATTCCATCTGCACCAGTTCGTTTTGCTCTTTCTGATCCAGCAAGGTCAACTAAATGAAGTTTTGCACACAAAATATCATCACCAAAGTCATCATCACTGGGAAAATGAGCCATCTTCTTTTGCTCCATCGTGATTGTGAAGATAGCATGTGATCGGCTGAAACATGTGTAAACAACATATTTTCAGCTTTAAAAACTTACCACATTGCAAACATAGACGAAAGTGGAAATGACAATTATAAGAAAGGGCCTGAAACAATTTGCCTCCATCTTAATTCGAAATATAGCAAGCTTCAACCATATTACTACTAGAACTTATGGAAGAGATATGTTTCATATTCACAAACTCATGTATGGTAAGTTCGAAAAAATCAACCAAAGTATCAAGAATTTAAACACATTACCTAGACTGACTATTCATGTTGGTGCTCCCAGTAGCACGCGACAAAGAACCCCGAGACAAATACAACGCCATCTCTTCCTTTGTCTTAACTTCTGCTTCAGTCACTCCGGCAAGTGTTATCCCACCATGTACTGTTTCTCTAATTTGTATAGGAACTCTAGCAGGTCCTAATGCCTTTGCTGCAGACACCCCTTCACCTTTACAGAGAGTAGATGAATTTTGATCGAGAAGATCAAAAACTTCTTCTTTGAAAATCTGCCATAGCAAAATTTAAAGTCTCGTCGTCACCAGCAAAGAATATCCCCAAGAGATATCATTGTTTATAGGGGCACAGTCACTAGTTGATGATAGGAGATGCCAAAACCAAAACCCCAGCATTGGATACTGACACATTTACCTCAATAAAGGAAACCCTGATGAGAAACTCAGTGGAATCTCTCATAGTCTCGACTTTTCTGAAAATCGTGTCCATCACTTTAGGTATGATTCCACTGTTGCTCCCTTCACCATTATAATTAGTTCCCATGGTGTATGTTTTGCCGGAACCAGTCTTCAGAACAACATAAGTTCAATTTCAGTCTTCCTATTGAATAAGTATCCACAAGGAGACAACAAGAATCTAGACGGAAAAACCTGGCCATATGCGAGGACAGTGGCATTGTAGCCTCTGAAGAGCGCATCGACGAGCGGAGCAACGCAGTCATTGAAGACGGCCGAAGAAGGCGATCCCGTGCTCCCATACACATAGTCATATGTGAACGAATGCGACCCAATTTGCACCTAACGGATAAATCCGGCCAAGACAGAAACTTTAGCAAGCTCCCCGCCCCCACACCCCCCAAAAAAATAACTCAATCTTCACTCGCTAATCACATCAATAAAAACTATGCCGCCGGGGTGTCACGCAGACGAGGAGGAGCGCAGTACCTGAGGCTCTCCGGGAACGACTGTGATGCAATCGGTGCAGCCGATGAGGAGCTCCGAGGTAATGAGAGGCCTGATGTTGACGGCGACTTTGACGCAGTCCCTCTCGCTGGCCGCCGAGCCGTTGGGAGCCGGCCTAGCCTCGCAATTGTCCATGCCGCGCAAGCCGAGACCGGTCCAGGCCCCCCCCTGGAACTGCAGGAAGAGCGTTACTCACCAAAATCGAATCGGCGACGCTCGGGCAGAGCGCGGAGCTCTCGAGCTGGAGATGCGATTGATCTGGCGAAACGGAGAGGAGATCGAGAGATTGTACTGTGCTGAGTGGACTGAACGAAGATGGTAGGGCTAGAGAGAGAGTCTCTTTGAACGGACGAAGAAGAAGAAGAAGATGATGAGAGAGAGAGAGAGAGAGGGGGGAATTTGAACGATGAAGAGAGGGGGAGGAGGGAAGGGAAATGATGGCTATGGCTAGGGCGGATTGAATTGAAAATGGAGAGGCGGTCAGATCCGAATTCAAATATTTGTGGGGGGGAGGTCACGTGACGAGCACGTGACCTTCGGTGGGGGTGACGCCGGCTTGCTTCCCAAATTTACATTTCCAGATTAAGGGTTGACGTCAGGGAGCTAACGAGTGAAGAGAAGGGTTAACGTCACCCACCCCAAAAAAAAAAAAAAAAAAAAAAACATTTTAACTGCTCGTATTTACTTCAAATTAATTTTGGTATCGCATAAAATCTCGAACTAGTATACTTATGCCATATTTATCTCAAGCTATTTCTCAAATTATAAAAATTAATTTGTCCGACTTGGCCGTGGAATGTGTAGACAGATTTTTATCCTTTTTTATATGTTGATTTGTGATATGATTCTGATAAAGACAATGTTTGATATTGACTTAAGATATAGTATTACGTAATCATTGAGTACTTTCTCTTCTCTCGAGGGCAAACACACATGCACACAGGAACAAGCACAATCCCACACGAACAATTTGTGAGCAAACTCTTAATTCGCATGGATCGAATTCATCATGATCGCTGATTTTGTAGACCTTGGGTGTGTGCCTCACGTTCTTTCATGTTTGTTTGGGTCCATGGACCCAGCCTAGGCAAAATTTACTCTTTAAACGGAGCTAGGTAGGAAAATGTCCGATCTATGCAGTGTGATGTGAGCAATCAATTATATTATTCATATGATGTGCTTGTTTTACATGGCACTCATATTTTAAAATCGCTCGCTTTTAACTACAATGTGTATGATGATTACATAAAGAACCTTTGACTTAATATATTGGAGATGTGCCTTGTTTTAACTATCCAAACAGTCGATATTTATGACATGTTTGGTAACCATCCCAACAATGCCAAATTCTAATTTTTTGTTCCCAGAATCAGTTCGGGACAAGAATCGTGTTTGGTAAAATTTTTGTTCCCGGGAACAAATTTGTTTCCAAAATCAATTTGGGACGAGAATCAAGAATAAAAAAAAGGTTGATTCTTATTCCGAGAACAAAATTGAGAATCAAAACTCTTCTTCTTCTCTTTTCTTCTTCTTCATCGACCGCCATCTCGCCACCGCCGCCTGCCACCGCCACCAGTCGCCGCCGTCGCCCGCCACCATCCGCCGCCACCACCCGCCGCTGGTCGCCAGCGACCAGTCCGGCGAGCTCACCGAGGCAAGCCTAGCCACCGGCGAGGCTTGCCCAACCCCGCCGGTGGCCAGGCGAGCCTCACCCAGCTGCCGACAAGGCCGAGCCGACGAGGGCCGACCTCGCCGAGGGTTGACAACCGACTTGAAGAATAATTAGAATAGGAGAAAAAAAAAAAAAAAAAAAAAGGAAAAAATTATAAAAATTATTTAAAAAATAAAATAAATTGATTTGGAACAAATTAATGAATACAAGTCAAACGCAATTCTATTCTAGAATCAGAAATTTTGTACGATTACCAAACGCATTCTTTTACTCGAATCGGTTCCCATGAACATAATCAAAAATAATCATTTCGATCAAAATTTGTTACCGGAATGTAATCGTTACAAACGCGCCCATTAGAGAAGTCGATACAATTATTATCCATAAATTGATATGCTGACTCTACTAATCTCCTTTTGATCTGTTTTTATATATTTAATTCTTCCTACGATTGTTCAATAAAACTCATGGGAATTGAATGAAATTCATGGAATGCATAAAATAGGGGTAATGGCACAGACAATTCATGAATTTTCACCTCAAATGCAATGTAATTCCTGAACTTTAAATTTCTTCAATAGGATTCCTGAACTTTCACTCAACGTGTAATGTCGTCATTGAATTTTTAATTTATTTAGTGTAGTCCCTTAACTTTTAGTACATATTCAATTTAGTCCTTGGACTTTTTGAAAATGTTCAATGTTGTCATTCCATTAATTCAAGTTCAATGACAACGTTGAATGTTTCTATACAACCCATGGACTAAATTGAATATATACAAAAATTTTAAGGATTATATTGAACAAATTAAAAGTTCAATGATGACATTGCGCATTGAATTAAAATTTAGTCATCGAATTGAACAAATTTAATGTTTATGGATCACATTGCACATTTGATCAAAGTTCATAAACTACTCATGTCATTTGTCTTATAAAATAAATTACAGTCGAAGTCCAAAACTTGTTGCACTATTGCACTTGAATTTAAAACTTTAGTTTCATGCATTTGACTCCTAAAAATGGTCACAAACCTCAATATTAGTCATTCCATTAACTCCGCGTACTTTTCTTGGACAGTAAACTTACGTCACATTTTGTTATTAATTTACTATTCGCACGGGTGGCGTTGAGGTATTGACAGATAGGCAACATGCAAACAAAATTACTTGTAATAAGGACAAGGGTTAATACCTTGAAAAACCCCAAACTGGTACACCTATGACAAATTTACCCCAAACTATTTTTTTGACCACCAAAAACCCCAAACTGGTATACTTTTGACAAATTTACCCAAAACTGGTACATTTGTGACAAATTTACCATCCGTTAGTTTTTATTAAATTTTATTGTTAAATTATTAAGTTAAATGACACGTGACAGTTGATTAATATACAAATTTGGGATTTTGCGCTCCATTTGTCACAGTTTACAATTTTTGTGATTTTTTTTTTATAGTAATCCAATTTAGCGGAGGGTATATTTGTCACAAATTTACCAGTTTGGAGTTTTTTGTGGTCGAATAAATTAATTTGGGGTAAACTTGTCATAAATGCACCAGTTTAGAGTTTTTTATGGTTAGTCGGGGTAAATTTGTCATAGGTGTACCAGTTTTGGATTTTTTATTGTCAAAAAATAATTTGGGGTAAATTTGTCACAAGTGTACCAATTTGGGGTTTTTTAGGGTATTAACCCTAAGGAAAAAGGGACTAAAGTTAACAAAAAGAGAGGGAAAAAGAGAGGGGAAAAAGACAGAGAAATGCAAGGAGAGAGGACTGCATAAGGAGGGGGCAAGGGGGATCAATGCTTAGGGCATGCATGATAATCATTATATTTCTTTATTTTTCTATTTTCTATTATTTGGAAAAGATTTGAAACATAAATCTGTTTAGTAATACAATTTCATTTTTCTATTTTCAGGACAAAATTTTAGCCCATAATTGAAAATGTTCAATGTTGTCATTCCATTAATTCAAGTTCAATGGCAACGTTGAATGTTTCTATACAATCCATGGACTAAATTGAATATATACAAAAATTTTAAGGATTATATTGAACAAATTAAAAGTTCAATGATGACATTGCGCATTGAATTAAAATTTAGTCATCGAATTGAACAAATTTAATGTTTATGGATCACATTGCACATTTGATCAAAGTTCATAAACTACTTCGTGTCATTTGTCTTATAAAATAAATTAAAGTCAAAGTCCAAAACTTGTTGCAATATTGCACTTGAATTTAAAACTTTAGTTTCATGCATTTGACTCCTAAAAATGGTCACGAACCTCAATATTAGTCATTCCATTAACTCCGCGTACTTTTCTTGGACAGTAAACTTATGTCACATTTTGTTATTAATTTACTATTCGCACGGCTAGCGTTGAGGTATTGACAGATAGGCAACATGCAAACAAAATTACTTGTAATAAGGAAAAGGGTTAATACCTTGAAAAACCCCAAACTGGTACACTTATGACAAATTTACCCCAAACTATTTTTTTGACCACCAAAGACCCCAAACCGATATACTTTTCACAAATTTACCCAAAACTGGTACATTTGTGACAAATTTACCCTCCGTTAGTTTTTATTAAATTTTATTGTTAAATTATTAAGTTAAATGACACGTGACAGTTGATTAATATACAAATTTAGGATTTTACGCTCCGTTTGTCACATTTACAATTTTTGTGATTTTTTTATATTAATCCAATTTAGCGGAGGGTATATTTGTCACAAATTTACCAGCTTTGGAGTTTTTGTGGTCGAATAAATTAATTTGGGGTAAACTTGTCATAAATGCACCGGTTTAGAGTTTTTTATGGTTAGTCGGGGTAAATTTGTCACAGGTGTACCGGTTTTTGATTTTTTATTGTCAAAAAAATAGTTTGGGGTAAATTTGTCACAAGTGTACCAATTTGGGGTTTTTTAGGGTATTAACCCTAAGGAAAAAGGACTAAAGTTAACAAAAAGAGGGGAAAAAAAAAAAGAGGGGAAAAAGACGGAGAAATGCAAGGAGAGAGGACTGCATAAGGAGGGGGCATAAGGATGGGGGATCAATGCTTAGGGCATGCATGATAATCATTATATTTTTTTATTTTTCTATTTTCTATTATTTGGAAAAGATTTGAAACATAAATCCATTTAGTAACACAATTTCATTTTTCTATTTTCAAGACAAAATTTTAGCCTAGAAATAAGTTTAGAACAAAAATGAGAAGTAGAAAGATTTTACTTTTCTACTTCAGGAAGAACAACAAAAATAAAAACTCTTTCAATCACTCCCCCTCACTGCCTACGATCCACTCGCCGCTCGTCGCCACAATTTCTACATCAACGCTTTTAATTTAATTGATTAAGGATGTTTTATCTCAAGAAAGAGTGAAGCATGATGAATGGAAAAGAGCATACGATGGAGATATTCAAGAAGGTTTATCAAACAAATTTATGTTCTAAGAACAAAAAATTTGTGTTGTACCAAATACACATCTCTGCTCAAAAACTCGTTTAGATAATAGAAATATAAAAATATATTTATAGCTAGAAATTGTTTAGGATGAACATAAAAAAAAACCCAAAACCTTGGTAAACTTGTGACAAATTTACCCTAAACTAACATTTTAATCACAAAAACCTCAAATCAATACACATTTGATAAATTTACCAAAAACTGATACACTTGTAATAACTTTACCTTATGTTAATTTCCGTTAAATTTTACTGTCAAATTGCCAAATTGGATGACATGTGATAATTAATTAGTGTAGTGACTTAGAATTTTACTCTCGTTTATTACGCTTATATCAATTTTGTGATTTTTTGTGGCATTATTCCAATTTAACAAATGTATATTTATTACAAATATATCAGTTTGGAATTTTTGAATACCAATTTGGGATTGATTTTTTGTGATCATTTAGGATATATCTGTCACAAATATACCAGTTTAGGATTTTTCGTGATTAAAAAATTAATTTAAGATAAATGCGACAAATGTACCAATTTGTGGCTTGTTTGTGGTATTAGCCCTAATTGTTATTATTCACACCCAAATCAATTAGAAAATCTGTTGCATAATTACTCCATGTTGAGAATTTTTAGTAGTTTTTTTTTTAAATTTACGATTTAGGCTTTATTTGTTTCGCGAAAAGAAATGATTTGAAAAATATTTTCTTTAAATTTTCATTTATATAACTTACAAAAATGAATGAAAATAATTTTCATTATCCACGAAGATGTTTAGATATAATTTATTGTCAATAATGAAATTTTTTTCTATCATTTAATTATTTTAAAAATATAAATAATTATTTTCAAATAAATATTTTTCAAATCATTCATTTTCATTCATTGTTTTTTTTTTTGGTCTGAAGGACATAACTATTCACTTGACGGTATTTTGGGTTTACTAGTTACCACGCTTCGGCAATGAAATTTTGGCCATGTGGATGTGAAAATTAACAATAGACAAAAAAAAAATAAACAGGGTAAATTTTTCCATCCACAAGAAGCTAATGAAACTAATTTAAGGAACATGGAAGACGGAGACGGATTTTAGAATTTCAATGTACAAATGGAAGTTTTTATTTTTTTACCCATCCCATTGTGGGCACGTTGATTTGGATCTTTCCCCCTCTAATTGCGGAAGGGGGGAGGTTCGAAGTCACCGTGTGCGCATTAGCGTGACTTAAGGAATACATGAGAGATGGGTCCCGCCTGAGTCTTTCCCTGGAAGTTTATGTCGAACGTCGTTGAGGCGATTCCTCCGATCCAAAAAAAAAAAATAAAAAATGGAAGTTTTTGAATTCAGGTACATTCCAAAACAAGTTTCAAATTATCCGCGCCAGTTTAAAATCTAAATCCACATACACGGTCAACATCCTCCCACGGTAAAACATATCGCTTAGACCATTTGAGCAGTTTGGCTTCTAGCGAAGAGTTTAGACCGTTCGACGAAAGTGTGAACGAGATTTTATCATGTAAGTGGGGTTCTGGTTGCACGGCCAGCATAGGAGTAACTATATCTACCATTAAACAAAGGAAACGATGACCCAGTACTATTGTTTTCAAAAGAGAATAGTACAAATATTCCGTGAAGTTCGATCTAATAGAATGTGATCTTTATACTTTATTCGAATGTGCAATACATCCATGAACTTTTTCAATGGTCCATAAACTTTTAATTTGTGTTCAATTTAATCCATAAACTATATGAAAACATTCAATATTATCCTTCATAACTTGGGGACTAAACTAAACATGTACCAAAAATTCAAGAATTATAAAAAATGCTTTTAAATCAAAAATCAAACACTGCTCTTGAAGGATTGAACTTCAAAGGTACATCAAGATACTCAGCGGTAAACCTTAAGTTCACTTCTTTAAGATAATGCACAATCGAAAGCCAATTCCGCAAGCAAGAAAGAATCTCTCAAGCTCCCATGTTCCTCGTCTCCACATTGACCGCCTGCAAAATCTTGAGAGTAAGAATCGGATTCGCGAACAAATATCTAACAAGATGCATTGTCTGAAAACGAATGCCGACCACAGGAGGGAGCTTAATAACCTCGGCTCTAAGTAAAGCAAGCTAGCAACCGCATCACAGGCCTGAAAAATGACTAGATATGATCTCCCTCCAGGCCATAGCCTGAACTTTCTCATCCTGCTGACTGAGTCCTCTAGTAGAATCACCTTAAGCCCTATCTCTCTCCTTGCACTGTAAACCAGTAAGGAACGGTTCACTATAAATATTCGGAGAGCTAGCCAATAAATGGAGGAACAATGCATCACCATCTTTATGTCTTGAGATATCTCGGTCTGAAGCCAAGACAAAGCTAAGCCAGCAAACATCATGTCGTCACAAATATCACTTTCTTAAAACCAAAGGAATAAATTTATGCAATGCTGAAGAATTAAGCAGAGCCGTGGAAAGATAGGAGCTCAGACAGGTTCTTTGACAAACGAATATTATCGTGACATCCCAAAACCCATTGGAAGACGATTGCTGTGATGCAGAAAATGAAGAAAGTAGATCATGTCGCAAAACACAAACATGATGAATTGACCACCAGCAACAGCATCGACCGGACCAGATCATATTCAAAGCTCTGATGGTATTTACTAAAGCTGCAATTTTCTTCAAGAATGCGCATCTTGTCGGACCAACTCCACTACGAGCATTTAGAAAAGCCCCCACCTGGTGTAAAAATTAGGGTAATCTGCCAGCAGGAAGAAATGGTGTAGCTGAAGCAAATCAAGTTAACAAAACAACAAAGGCAATTTAAGCCTATACCTCCTCACGAAACATGTGATAGTAGAGCAGACTCTTGTCAAAACGTACCATAAGTATGCAAGTAGACAGTGGGAATGTCCACATAGCAAGACATTAAATTTAGAAAATAATGATCGAAGCACTGACATTCACATGAATAGGCCCTTCAAGGAAAAATGTTTTCAGGAATTCTTCCCAGATACCTAGAATAAGCCTAAAAGAAGAACCTCAATGGAATCAAAACATCAGAAAATGTTCAGGTTTTACTCCATAACCTTCCTGTTTAGCAGCCCAAATCAATCAGAAACTCACAAGCTCTAAGAAAAGGAAGGTAACGTAATTAGCTTCAAATAGGAATCATCACCAAACATTTCACATCGGCACCTCCTCATGAGAAGAGAGTGCGAGCACAACATTGAAATCGAAAAAAAAACAAAAAAAGTAAAGTAGAAAACAGATCACACCAGACAAACATCTACTTGAGATGAACTGAATTGATGCATCCAAATAAAATGACTAACTTACCAAGCCAAAAGACATTGAGCTTCAAATCGCTCATTCACATATCAACCTGCCATTGACTTGTTGGCACGTCCTTGAATGAGGCAAGCAAGACAATAAAAAATGGTGGGAAACAGGAGATTCGCCGCCCTTTCTGATTTCTCGCCTTGAGAGCTCGAGATTGGCATATGCAGTATGAGGCATCATCCTTGCTGTCCGGAGTTTCAACTCAGAGAGAGAGAAGTTCGAAGGGATCTACAAATCTGGTCTCGCATCTACAACTCAGGTCAGATTCAAATCAAACACAACCCAAGAATTGACTATTTGAACGGATAGAGTACAAGGCAATGACCACGGATAGAGCAATGGAAGCTTGAGAGAGAGAGATGGAGAGAGAGAGAGAGCGCTTTTCCAAAAACATTGTAGGCTTTGACCATAATCAAAGCTGCAGATTATCAACAACTGCAGTCATTAGTTGATATGGAACTGCACTTTGCAAGACCGCAGCCACACATGACGTCTGTCCTTTGGGGTTTTCAGAAGGTGCATGGAAAAGCCAAGTTTGCTATGGCGTACATCGATGCTTGATAATATTTAAATTTCTCCAAAAGGTGGAACCAACTATATAGTAATATATATTCACTAAACATTTAGCACTCATGTTAAAGCATACATACAACATATCAAAGCTTCTGGGAATGGAAAAAGAGTTACAGGCACTATTATACATCTGTCGAGATAATCATTAACGACTACACATTGAAGGTTCTTGTAATTATAAGAAACTGAGATCCCTTTGAATCATCAGTTACTCTCCAAGTTAAGCTTTCAGAAAGGAAGCCTGCAAGAAAATCACAAGCCAATTACAAGCCAGATATAAGCATTTAGAGTAACTGCTTATAATTGCAAAATGATTGCTCAACGCATTGACAATGTGCATCGTTTCATGCCTGGGGAAGAGATTATGTCTTTCACGTTTACTTGATATAACTTTTAACTTGATTAATGGCGTTAGATTGACGTGAAACAGATATAAATCTGAGTGCAAAAGCAATGACTAGCTTGCGGTGAATTGAAGACGACTCACTTTTTTAACTGTTGAATGCAATGTATGTGGGAGTCATTATACATAGCTAGGGTTTGCTTGAGCCCATCCTGTTGCTTGCACTAGTTTTAGCAGTTCGGTCCACAAAGTCAACATCTAACGCCTATTTTTGTAGAGTGAATAAAGACCTGACCAAATCACAAATCTCTATCTGCTAAATCTGTTAATCCACCTCTCTTTCGATTCCTAACTCAATGACTGGAGTAGTACCTACTGCCGTGCATACTCCCATCATGAATTTGAACCAGTTAATTTCAGACATAAAAATAATATCTTAAGCATCAAATTAGGTGACGTCAATCAAGATGAAGTACAAGGAGAGTAGCGTTCTACCCAAGTTTGAGGGATGTATCAGAGCCATCATCTTCCAAAGGAGGGCCGGAATTGCAGCTGCACACATTGGTAGCAGACTCGGATGACACCCCTTCCTCCGGAACTGCAACATCCGGTTCCGTGACAATATGCCGCTTTCCTTTGGTCAATGTAGTCATCTGAAACATAACCAAGATTGATCAGCCGATTCCTTTTTCCAAATGTCTACAGTTGAATATATGAAGTAAAATAATAAACCCAGAACAAGAGTGACTAACTTTCTGTTTTAATATCTTGTTTTCTTCAATCAACTCCGCTCCCTGCATTCATCAAAACAGCGAAAAAGATAGAAGTACTTTACAATAGTTAAGGCGACCAAAATGTCGGGAAGATCATGCATAGATATCAGCACCGTGAAAGGGCTTGCCCCATATAAGTAATTTAATATTTTCCTGCAGTTGTATCACGTCTGGTACCAAAATAATTCAGTTTGTTATTTTTGTCAATCAAAGCATACTGAATAATTGATGGATATAACTTGTCATACCAGAGCTATCACAGCAATTGTTGGTTAGTCGATACATATAAGTGTTAAAAGAGTTGAAACGGTTGCCTTCTTGAAAATATTAGGATTTGCCAAATATGCTGGTAAGCCTAGCAATGTCATGCATGTTGATCTAGTGTTGAAATTTTATTAGCCCCATACTTTGACATAAGCATCTTCATCAGACACATTGATTTCATATGCATGGCCTCAAAATCAGTTCTTCAAAATAACTTCCTCAATCCGTATATACTGAGTTAAAAATCAGAAAAGGCTGCAACTCAAAATCACTTGATGCACAAACTGACCTTTTTCTCTAGATCAGTGATCTCGGTCCTAATCCGTTCCTCCTGTAAAAAAATAGATAAAACAACTCCAGCTATCATCACATGATCAACTCAATGGAGTTAAAAAGGAGTGAAAAGGCAACAATGACATCACAGAACCTTGGTCACCAGCACACGGTTAAGTCCCGCTTCAAGCATCTTCTCCAATTGCTGCAGCTCCTCTATATTCAGTCCTTGAAGATCCTCACCCCTCAACTGCCTGTTACAATGCAGGAGCCAGAGATCCACGATTGGAATGCAAACAAGCATCAAGACAAGTTTTTCGTGTAGGCCAATTAAAAACGTGTACCTGAGTCGGTGGCTCTTTTCTGCCACTTCCTTGCTTAACCTCATGTTATTGCTATGCTCCAGCTATAAATTAACACGAATTTAACCAAAATCACACATTTTATGATGGTTAGCTGAGAAAATGTCAATACAATTGCTTGGACTTTAAAGATAAACCACAAGACACCATTCGATAGTCAATTAGAAAATAGAAATTGGGACCTCAGATCAGAGAGAGAGTACCTGCAGCTCGAGAGAAGGTTGGTCCATATTCTCAAGATTATTGTGGTGGAGAGTGTACCTCTCAAGAGTGTCCTTCATGCTTTAGACATAAATGGGAATAATAGGCGTCACTCCTTTAGTCATAATCAACACTAGGGATTACGCATATGTAACTAACATTTCCAGAAAGAATAGCATGTCATGACATGCTAAGAAGATTAATATCTAGTTTCTTTGAACCTCCAAGTAACTACTTCAGAAAACAACGTACATTCAAACTCAAGCAAGATTAGTCACAAAGCTACATGTAATTTAAACCAACAATTATTCTGAACTTTGAAGGGCCTCCTCAACGCACTTATCCTATCGAGTAGTGCTAAGTTTGCAAGAGACAGATCAGCACAACTATGACAGTATGCAATCTGGTAGATTTTAAGTTTGTATTTAGTTAATTGGGTCAAATTCAAGACTCGAGCAAAGTTTGCCACATCGCTCAATACAGGACTTTGTAAACCAGTCAGTCGTTATTCTACCCTATTTGGAGGAGCACTCACTCAAAATGGACATGCTCAATTCGGGGCATAAATCAGAACAAATGGCTGGACATAGTACTGATGTCTGGTTTAAGTTAACAACAAATATACATGATATGGAAAAGCTTTTCCATAAAAAAATTGCTAAAAAACAAGTATCATCGAGATCCTCTGTGGGATTTTAATCTTTTGTGCAAAAGGTGTCAGGTCGATTAACTTAGGGTTCTTCTGGAGACCAAGTGTGGCTGATGGGCATGATTTGGTCAACATTGGCTCTATAGAGGTCTTTCTCAAACAGAGAATACAATTGTAAATTTACTAATGTGCAGACCTCATCTGTGACTGAGCAATGAGCATAAATGAAACTAAATAAACGGAGCAACTAATCATCTGTCACACTACGTGAGAATTCTCAGAGTGGAACTTATTCACTAAAACTCAGGGCATCATCGCTAGCATGATACTTGGAGGTGAAACTTGGAGGTGAAACATGTTTTAGGATCAACTAAAACTTCTGACACGCGTGCTTGTGGACCAGGAGCATAATTCATATTCAATAGTCAAAGGTACGTAGAATTAGCACAATCAGAATTTTGGTGGAGCAATAACAATTAGTATCACGGCGTGAAATAAAACTCATATTTATCCTTTCGACAAAGTTAAGCTGTTGGAAAAAATGGTAGTGGGGAGCCATCTGGCGTTAAACTGATTATTTAATATACAGGCGATCCAAGCTGTAGGCCACTAACTCATAGCTTAAGCTGTTGAAACAGATCAGCAACCATGAATCTGTCGCGTGCATAACATCATGAATGCAACAATTGTAGAGGACTAATAATGACAAATTATTTGAGAAACAAAACTCTGATCAATCATATCAACCTACTTAAGAAACGCTATACAGAACAATTCTCAAGGACCAATCGCTCTACTAGTGTGACACCTCTTGACTAATGTTGGTAGCCTATCAAAATAACTGTGATCATGTGCATACACCAAGGTCTTCTCAAAGTAGCATTTCTATAAGTGTAGTTCACATAGACTCCAAATTCACGACAAGCAACCAATCTTCATGTTAAGCACCCATAACAAATATATATATATATATATGTCTAATTGGTTTGATAGAGATCACACAGCTATGACAAAACTTGCAAGGTGGCGATATACAAATAAGGGTTGCTAGATTTGGTATTGGGAATATCATGGCTTAGATCATTCTTTAATCTACCACTGAGGAGGTGTTATGATTTTTATGAGAAGCTTTTGCCCGTGATCATTCTTTAATTTCTTCCTTCCACCCATGCTGGACAAAAACAAACGTCAGTTTCCAGGACAAGTATACTTATGCAAATTCACTATCTGTGTATGTCTATCCTTTTTTTTTTGGTTAGGTATGTCTATCCTTTTATCCTTGTCTATAACCATAAAGTTGGCGGTCAAGGCAACTTCTACCACCAACGAAAGTTTTTATAATCTCCTCGTTTTTATGATGATTGAAACGTGATAGCACTAATTAGATTCATCCTCAATGAAACAGCACTGAGTTTCGCTGTGCCATGCCCATACCTATGCATTGATATGTACATTTTGTTTTCTTATACCTCCAGTTCAACAATCCAAGATTCCACAAAATAGAATCTTATTCCCGACAACCCGATTAGCTAATTCAGACAGTCCATTGAGGTCAATGACGAATGAATCATAGCAACTAGACTGCTGCTTAGACAGCTATCTTGAGCTACCTTCTTAAGGCTATGCTTCTATCAAATTTTTTGAGCTAGTTCATTCACAACAAAGGGGAATCACGCAACTTCTTTCTGCTAGTCCTAACTTTAATCGCACAAACCCTAATGAGCACCTCCAGATTGTTGCC
Source organism: Eucalyptus marginata (assembly GCA_014182565.1). Taxonomy (NCBI): domain Eukaryota; kingdom Viridiplantae; phylum Streptophyta; class Magnoliopsida; order Myrtales; family Myrtaceae; genus Eucalyptus; species Eucalyptus marginata. Next base: position 5,108,086 of record CM024590.1, read on the forward strand.
CGTACTTGTGTTATCTCCAGTCTTACAATGGGCAAGGGAGTTCACTGAAGCTTACATTATATTGATGACATCCTGAAGTCACATTTGAAAGGAATTGAAGTTAGGCAGTATCATTATTTGGAAAAATAGTCTTTATTACACAGGGAATTTATGCATGAGAAGACACATTGCTCCTTGCAATTTGTTTATTACAGTTGAAGCCCGATTTGGGAGTCACGAAGTTGGCCAGAGCATTAACCGGAAAATTGACCTGCACAGTGGATTCCCGGTTAAGGCATCTGGCTTTTATTCTTGGTATGGCCTTCCGAAACTTAAGTTAGTTTTTTTAGGAGAGAGCTTGCAGAGCTGTGACGAATATGAAGTGACCAGCCTTTACATGTGTTTAGATCGCTGTTTGGGTTACTAGGTGTTGCTTAATATGGACCAATGCATGTCCAGTCTTTCTAATACCATCAGCCACACTTCAAAAGATCATGAAAAAATTTAAGCAAACTTATAAGTCAACATATGAACGTAGTGAGAGTTTCCCCGTGCTTCCTCGCATTAAAAAAATTTAAAAAATTGTGAACACCATTTTTTTTAAGGAAAAAAAATTAAATAAGAGTCAATGTAGCCACATATATTTCTCACTTTTTGAATCATGTGGCACATCTATATCCCATGACTAATTTAAGTTATCGGATACCTCAATGTAGCTGATAAATTTATTTTTTAACTATAGATATTTATGGGTTCGAACCCAAGTTCAAAATTCAAATAGTGAGTTTTCCAAGACGTAGAAAAGGGCGAAACTTCTATATGTTTAAAGTACATAATCTCAAATTTATTACATGGTTCAAGAGACCACTGCTATTTTAATTTATCTGGAAAAAAGAAAAAAAAAAAAAAAGTGTGGCATCTTCAGCTATATTCTATAGTGTCTTAGCAGAAGGTCCATTCTATATATGCGCGAAATTTAGATTATCATTTTTATGTTTCACTTCAAAGATGTAAACACATTTAACCACAAACTCTGTGGCTGTATTGATGTCCTTTGGTTGTACAATGTCAACTTTCTTAGTCCAACGATGCATCCAAAGATTCTTATAACATAAATTATGCTCTTTCTTTGAGTTTAAGTTATAGGAGGATTTTATCTTCATAAAAAAGCATATACTGTGCAAATATTACCTTTGTAGCACTGTATGTTATCTAGACATTTTTGAACACTTTTAGTAGAAGGTCCAACATTTGGCGATCTTTCTCTCTACAAGGTTCATTATCTTTTTTCCTTCTTGACAAATGCTCAAAACCTCATCCTACACAAACCATGGAGAATTCTGCTATGTAAAGAGTAGAAACTATCGAAGAAAGACCAAGAAATTTTAGCCCATCTTTCTTCCTCATCTCCGTTCTCCTTCTTGTGCAATCTCTCCATTTTCCTAATACCTATCTAGTTTCACCTTTCATTCCGATACACACTTCCCCTTTGCAATTTAATCTTTCTAATATGTGCTCATGAGCATAGACGAAGATGTGACTTATCACTTATGCGTATGAATTAATAAAATAATGGGAGGCAAATAGTTAGATGGATACAAGATTTAATACTCACATACTTCAACCAGTAGAGGTTAGGAGGAGTTTCAAAGAAGTTTGATTAAGTCCAATACTCTACAGGGTGAGTGGGAAAGAATTGAGAGGAACGATCTTAAGGATTTGGGAGTACTAGAAAGTGCTTTAACCTCTTCATGAATGAAAAAGCCTTCCAACTCTTCTATCAAGCACTAGATCATTTTAGTTGGTGAACAATCATATATATCTCGAGTGACTATGTCCAATCTTAATGTGTATTCAGTTGGCTGTTTATAGAGTAAGGGACTTATCTAGATCACTATGTTCTCATAAATGTTATAGAAGTTATATATTATTTAGCCATTGCCTATTAGATCTCCTGAAGTGATATTTAGACTTCAATTGTGCTAGACTATTTTAACAAAGGGTATAAAAGCTGGATTGCTCCAGAAGATATAAAAGCAAGCTTGATTCTAGGATAAGATCATAAGGGAAGGGTCGACAAAGATTTAGCACCAGAAGTAGCTGAACAAGTATTAGGTGAGATATCATTAAGTTTGTTGTCAGTAAGGACTAAATTGGCTTTTGTCCACGAAAAAAAGAAAGCTGTGTTAGAGAAATGAAGTCACCCTGAGTTTGTCAAAAGTCAATGTTGTCAAGAGGTAACAAGGGAAACAAGAAAATAAGCGCAGCAAGGAGGACCAAAAACTTGAAAATGCCACTGAGAAGCTATTTATTGGTTGAACATAAACCAGCTTGCTGCAGCAGATTGAGTTTGAGGACAAAACGAAAGACCCTTGAGACAACCTACAAACTCAACTTGCCCAGACATACTCGGATGTTTGTCTTGATATGGTTTAGAAGAAGTCAGGACCGAGGACAGCGACCGGTGAAATTAAATTTAAAGGGGCATGCACAAGAGAAAACTCAATCAGTTAAGCATGCAACAGATACCATGTCCTTGCATTGCACTTTTTCTTGGATGATTGTATGCGTATGATGAGAGAATACTCAATCAGTTAAGCATGCAACGGACGCCATGTCATTGCATTGCACTTTTTCTTATATGATTGTATCCATATGATTGTATGCATATGGTTAGACATATATCCCATGAGTTCTTCGTGTGCACAGGTGTGTCAATATATGGCACTAGATCACACAACATGCGAGTATTTCTTTTGCTACAAGAGAGAGTATATTATGAACAAACTTGGATTGGCGAATTAAACAAAGCAAAAAACCTTGTCTTGGATGCCATAATTTACAAGCTACTTAAATAGTTTTACCATACTTTCATTAAAACTTTAGTAGTCCAAGCACTACTTTTAGTGAAAATAGGTCCCGAGTCATTTAGAGTCTCGAGTAGATGGATTTTATATGGATCCTCAAGAATTGAAGTAAGAAGTTAGAAAGAAGTTGGGCGGCAGTTCTTAGTTCTAATAGCAGTTTCAAAAGTTTTAGGGTGATGGAAATCAGTGGCTTTACGCACCCTTGTGAACCCAAAGAGTTCGATTTCTATTCCTCCAGCATTAACCTCATTTGTTTTCTGTGTTTTTTTCCCTCCTTTTTAGGTATGTATTAAGCCCTCAGTAGGTGGACCTTCTATGCTTAGAAATCCCCAACATTAAGTTTTCAATATTGCACATTTGAATTATCATTTTAATACACAAGTCGATTTAGCTTTGGTGACACCTAAGCTTTGGATATTGAGAAGCTAAAGGAAAGGACAACGAGGTGGTGATGGTCAGGTACTCAGCAATGCGCCCAACGTGGACAAGCTAAAGCATTGTTGTAGGGTCTTCCCAAGTATCTTTTCAAGGTTACACACCAGAAGACATCACTCAAGAAAGGACGACCCTCGGCGCCTGTGCAACTTTCCCATCATCAGTGGCGCGTCATTGGTGAGGTCATGGTTAAGCTTAGGATTGGCAATTTTCAACAAGATCAATTTTCATAACACGCACTTAAGTTTGTTCGGATCAAGCTTAAACACATTCTGACAAAAACGGATTGAACCTTGTTAACCCATTTATAAACGAATATTAGACGTGCCTCGTGTGGGTTGACCTATTTTTAACCAGGTCGACATATTTAGACAAGTTCAACTATATTGACTAACGTGTTATTAATGTTGATATGATCGATTTAAATCTGTTTAGACACATTTATACATGTTTGAAAACATTTTTAGAAGTTTATATGTGAGGGTTCATGTCTTAAACATTATAAACATGCCATGTAACTCACTTAATAAACATGTAATGTTGTGATATCAGGGTCGTGCCACGATTACTTAAAATGTCATATATTTGAGTCGGATGTAAACTCCAGACCATATGATGATAAACCAAAATAAACACACGGATTGCCACCCAGGGTAAGCTCTTGTTAACAAGGAACATTAATGCACGCTCCCCGGCCAATTTCATGCAGACCCTATGATCATCCATGACCTCATTATATAGGCCAGCAAGAGCAACAGCAATACTGAGCAGTCTTCTACAGGGCCTTAATTAGGCCATGATTAAGGGTAAGATTTCTCTCTCCGTCCTTTGTCCAGCTTTCCCGGATGAAATAAGTTTATCTCTGAAAGTGAGACAGAAAATGAAGGAAACACTTCTTTTTTTTTTTTCCTTTTTAGATACACACGCACCTCTAGGTGACTGGAGCTAGATCTTTTTCCCTTTCTTGTTCGGTGGGTATATTCTTACTGTGTGTCGTATGTCCCCACATAAGATACCATGTGGTTGTGGTTTTTCAAAACCTAGGACCCCGTCTCCTTACATCTCAAAAGCGATCTATGAAATCATTCGGTCCGATGAAATGATAACTCAAAGCTCCTCCAAAACTTTCCAGTGTACAAATACGTGTGTGTACTCGCTTATATGGCCGTGTGTATGAATGTATGTATTAGTGACACCCGTCATGGGAGGATTTAAGTTACATTATTACGCCACCAGATCGAAGGAAAAATCCTTCCAGAGTGAGAGACAAAGTACTCTTCAACGGTTTCCTGGGTTTATATACTGAAAGACTGGTTTAGCAACGAGTGGCTGAAATCAATCACAACCCTAATTAAGCGTGTGTGGGTCGATGAAGAAGAAGAAAAAGAAGAAGACGAGGCCAGAAAACCAGAATACCAAAGTGGGTAACTTTGACGACTCAGCGAGAAAGAGAGAAGCCAAATTTTCGGGAAAAAAGAAAATCTGTAGAATCCACACCCTAGAGATCTATCAGCATTAGTAAGACAAATAAGTGAGACAAGATCGCATCCTCGTCTGGCATCATTCCTTTGAGGAGAAGCGAAATAGTTAAAATACATATATTTGAGGTACATATTTTATTAGCCGGTATATAATACGAGGTGTGGGAGAGACGCATGCATCACCGCTGACACTTCAGCCCGAGAGGAGATCTTAGCTCTTGATTCTTTCGGTTTTTAGTACTCATGATTTGCCTCCTGATTTCATTTCATAGTCATCACGATTCATGAGCGTCCTCTCTCTCTCTCTCTCCCTCTCTCTCTCTCTCTCTCCCTCTCAAGCACACACGCACAGGATACACTTAGACAAACGAGGAAAGACGGACAAACACTCAATCCTTGATGGTCAAAATGTCAAGTGAAGAAGTCAAAATAGAGAGAGAAACCAGAAGGAACGACAGAAAAGGAAAGGAAAGGACAGTAACACAGATCACATACCTGGAACTGGAGTACTCGAAGAGCTTGCCGGTAGCCGAGAAAATGACGACAGCGACCTCGGCATCGCACAGGACCGACAGCTCTCCGGCTTTCTTGAAAAGCCCTCGTCTCCTCTTAGAAAACGTCACCTGCCTCGCCGTCACATTGTCTATCTTCTTGATCTTGATCTTCTCTCTCGCCATATTCCTTGTCCTCCTTCTTCACTGCAAACCCAAGAGCGAGAAAAAGAAGGAAACTTTATCAAGAGCCGAACCATGAAAACCACACATTGTCTCGACGTACACTGAACATAAATAGGAAAATTGTACAGAATGGTAATGGCAAGTGGGGATTGATTCTGTGTGGAGGAGATCTTGCAGAAACACAAACCCTAGACCAAAAAAAGAAGTAACCAGAAAAGGAAAACCAGATCCATTTCCAAAAACAACCCAGAAAACCCACCAAACAGTGACCAGCCTCAAAAGAGAAAGCAAACCAAACTGCAAGATGAGGAAAGACGGGTGGGGTTTCTCCTAGTCTGGCTTATTTTTTACCTTGCTTGCAGACGCGGCCTCAGGTGATGACCGATCAAAAGCCACGCACAGACACCCGTCCGAGAAAGAACTGAGATAGAGAGAGAGAGAGAGAGAGAGAGCCTGGAGCCGGGAGGGGGGGGGGGGGACAGGTAAGAAAAGAAAGGGAGAGGAAAGGATGGGGCTTCCCTTTATAGCTAAACAGGACTTCTTTTTATTATCACCAGTTTTTCAACATTTTGCCTAAAAAAGCAAGGAAATATCTGCGCCGTTGGAGGGCTTCAAGGAGGCGATATGGAATGTGCATCCAAGCCTCTGCCTACTCCTACACTAGGGCGAGTCACTTTCTGTTCTCTCTCTCTCTCCCTCTCTTTTCTGGTCTCCATTTTCTTTTATGTTCTTTTCTTGCGAACCCCAAAAAAGAAAGAAGGGCAAAAAATACTGTTCCTGACAGTGAAGGCGGAGGTGGAGGGGGGGGTTAAGGTTTATATCTCCCGATTATTAAACTTCAATGAGGTTTCAGGTTTCGTTGCTTTTTATGAACACGGTTCAGGAGTTCAGGCTTCCGTACGTGTGGAGCCATACCTTCCCATCACATTCGCAGAAGGGCGATGATTATCCCCCTCTCTCTCTCTCTCTGGCGTGTGATATTTGCTAGTGATGTCTTGGCCAACCCCGTCTCCCCAGTCGCCTTCTCCTCGTCAGTTCACCGCGGTATTTTACTATTTTTCGAGCCCGGGCGAGCGAGCGATCTCCACTGGATTCTCCATTTTCTTAGGGAAAAGTTGGAATCCGCTGTGCACCGCCCTAACCATCGATTGGCACGCAATTAATGTAATTGTCCCGAATCATGTACTCCTTGGCTGGCCACGTCAGCATGTGCAGAACTTTACCATGTCATTGCGCATTCGAGAGTGCTCGATCGTAAGCATTTCACCACGTCACGCCGTATGGATACGGGGATTTATAGTATATTATTACCTTAATATATGAATTTAAACTTTTAATGACAATAATTTCGCATAAATGATCATTGGATATATTTTCAATATTATCTTAGACTCAAGTCCAATTTACACATAGGAGGATGATAGTTTAAGTATTTTGGTTGAACTTTCTAAGGTGAGCATGATATTTTACTTTCTTCTACATGATAAATCACAATTTCTCATTTTGAAAGCCCTCTTAAAATTATTTCGATGTCATGAGATTTTCATCTAGGATGGCCAAGGAATTAGATAATTCTACGTACTGATTTTCATCAATTTTTGGAGGCCATGCGTACAGAGATTTTTTGTAGATAAGAATGCCACCTCAGGGCCTACTTTGTCTGATTTTTATTGGCTCGTATCGTATCAAGGTAATCATCATTGGGGTTTATTAAATTTTATTCTTGTAGTAATTTTAGCCCCAGTAGCTTTTCTTTTCAGTACGGTAAATCTTCATCTCCCAATCTCTTCCATGAATACTTCACTGTCGCCATGAGCCCAGGACCAGATAAATTACCATAAACTCTGAAAACCTAGATTTAGAATGAAAGCGAGCCCTGATAAAGTTCGAGGATGCAGCCAGCAAGTAGTTTTTTCATCGAGTCTCTTCAAGGTGAAACCTTTGCTTTTTAGGTCATTTTCGATGCTTAAAACTTAAGTATGTTGAGAATCTTGCCTACCGGGTGCTGATTATGGGGTGTTTCCTTTAAGGGGGTTAGAGCAAAAGGAAGAACTTTCACAGGGCATCTTTGCCTGAAGTTTGCTTGATCACCATGCTTGCTCGTGAAAGATTATGTGAGAGTTGACAAGCGGAAACAGAGAGGGGAAAAGAAGTGGAAAGAGAAACGAGCATGAACTGTATATTCTGCGTTAGTTGCACGACACACATGATAAGAATAGATGAATATTCGGAGTATATGTGAATAGAACTCATCTAATTACCAATTTTAGTGCCGGTTTGTATACAGAAGTAGGCCATAAAGGCCAAGTATAACAAGTTCATTTGATTTTTAGCTTCTAAATTGCGTAGTTGGTGGATATTGACTTAGCAAGATTGAACGACAGATCCTATAACTTTTGCGATGCAGCCCCGAATTATCCGAATTATCAATGCATAGAATTCTTTGAAGTACTTGATCTTCTAGCATTTACTACCTTGTCAGATTAAATGACACTGTAGACAAGTTGCGTATGTAATTAAGAGGTGAATGCACGGTAAATAAACGATTTATGCTGTGTGCTTTGAAAGGTGGAAGCGCACAGCATAAATCCAAATACCTCTGAATCAGTTGAACTCACCCTTACTTTGGATGCCCTTTAGCATCAACAGGTTCATCTCTAGAGATGAACGCCCTGGAGAAGACACCCTTAAGCGAGTCCCATCTGATTTTTAATAAATTAAATACTTTTTAAAAATTTGAAAAGAGTCGCGAGTGTTTTTTTTATTTATAAAAGATAAAATGAATAGTGCGTCTGTTTCAATGATAGAAGTTTCTGCAAATCAATTTTTCATACTTTCAAATTAATCAATGAAAAAAACATTTACGATCAAATAAAATACCTACACTTCAAATTAGGAAAACGATCTAAAAAAAGGAGATAATTTTCCTAGGCATGACATGTATCTCAATAGACACTCACTTCTTCACCCTCTTTATTCTGAATGAGATTCGAATATCCAAAAGCGTTTTCAACGTACCACTAAATGAATAAAAATTAATTATTTTCCTTAATAATGATAAGCATGAAAAGTATAAATTTTCATCGTGAAAAATTACACAAAACAAGCACCTTGGCACTCTTTCCATGCAAGATCAAATTGATCCTACATTTACTTTCTAGAGGAACATTGAAATAGGGAAAATGACTCAAATAGTTCATGAACTTTGGCTTAATATACAATATAGTCCATGAACTTTTAATTTATTAGATGAGATCCATGAACTTTAGCTCAATATATATGTGATTTCTAAATTTTTAATTTATTCAGTATGATCCATAGATTTTTATTACATGTTTAAGTCGGTCCTTAATTTATATGAAAATGTTTAATGTTATTAATTTGAATATGTACTAAAAGTTTAAGTACCACATCGAATAAATTAAAAGTCCATGAACCACATTACACATCGAGTAAAAGTTCACGAACCACTTAAATTATTATCACATAAGTTGGGTAGGAGAGACACATCCGATTCCGATCCACGAGATTGCATTGATTTGAGCTTCGGACACCTGGTCTTCCATCAACCAACGGAGTAAAAAATATCTAAGTGGAAATGGACCCGACGAAAGCCAGTGTGTTCGAAAGCGAAACACGCTGATTAAAACGCGCACATGTTTTCCTTCTTTACATGAGACAAAGGGCAGGTGCGTTGCGTGCGAAGAACGATAGAGGAGAGTTCCTATTCAAATTAGGTAGACGTTCCACATCAATAATCACATGCCACGGCAAGTCTGAGCATCAACTTGATTTCGCAAGTGCTGCTAAATGTACATATAGGCGCTTGCACGCGCATCCTACTGAGAAGAAAATTTGTTGACTGATCTCCAAACTTGCATGAAATGATCTAGGAGCCGGTGAAGAAAACAATAATTTCAATCAATTTGGAAAACATATTCATAATAAGGTTAGCTAAGAAGAAACTAACCGACCATACATGGTCAAAATCTAACAAAAATCAGACAAATTAGAACAGTAGGACACAATCATGCTTGCTTTATATAAATTTAAAAAAATTTGAATATATGTTTTTTATGCATTTAGAAGATAAACTCCATCAATTTCGTATATTATACTTTTCGATTTACGTAAAACTCACACTGCCATTAACATAAGATGTGGGTCGATCTTCCTCATACCAAATGCCCTTTTTATGGATTTATATTTTGCACTCAAATGCATTATAATTCCCTGTCAATGGATTATAAAAAACTTAAATTTGTTTAACATTGTAGATATCGGTTCTTAGCATAGGATACGGTTATAAATTACGAATGATGATTTTCTTAATATGTCAAGGTGAATTACGCATGATGCATTCATAATGTAGATGTTACTCTATTATTGATTAACATATAGTATTTCGCACACATCATGAAGGTATGAAAACTTATAAACCTTATTTATAGAAATTCAATGTAATTACTCCATAACAGTCAACGGAAATAAAAGCAACAATTAGCGTGCAAGGACAGGCACCGACCTAACTAGTTAAAAGAGAAAATTGCGTTTTTTAACAAAACGTTAATGAGTTTCTAAGGGCATAGATTATGCAACCGATCAAGGGCATTTACATTTCTCAATGGATTAACGGATCTCGTGTTATGCACAATTGGTGCTTTTAAAAAATTAAATTATCATAAATTAAGTGTACTTAACATCCTTCCGAGCGCGCGTATTAACAATACCCAAAAGATGAAAGAAAAGTGCTTTATCAGGACTTGAACTGGTGGAAAAGCTCTCTTCTCCACGTGCAAATGCAGCACAAAGAGGAAGCATCTACACTGCCTTTCCATTCAAGGGGGTCTTATGTATGCGTGTAAAATCATTTCACAAAGGTTTTAATCATTACCAACATGATCCGGAATTCCAGGATTTGAGCGAAAGTTTCAAATTTTCTACTTGTCAGAAAAATTGAAACTATAAAGGGTATGAGCTGCTCTGGGCATATAAGGCGAGCTATACAGAAATGTCACAGTAAATCATGTTCACTAACTATTGGCAAAGAAAAAAAAAGAGAATGGAAAATATTTAGATTTTTTTTTTAATATCAATATAGAGTCAAGAATCCTTAAGCACCTGCTAATCTAGAGCCTCCTGTAGTCATACCACACACAACAAGTAATTACTAGCATATAAGTTTAGCTCAAGAGAATGTACAAATATGGTGATTTGAATCTATATCTTAAGCCAGAAGGGAAAATACATTTATCACTTGGGCAACCTGGTGGGACCACTAGAAAAAACCCTTTATATTGAATATCCCTTTAAATTGAATATCCCTGTACATGTGCTTGAATAACAACAAATCGGCGTTGGAGTAGTAAATCAATTAAGTTCTAAATAAAAAATTGCATCGAAAAATGTAAAATGGATTTTTTAATTTTGATTTTTTTTTTCTCTTTTCATTCTTCATTGTTTTCTTATCGTGGCCCGTGGGTCACCAAGCCCTTCATAGCCCTTTCTTGACCTTGCCCAGATTTGGGCGAGGCTATCATAGCCATAGATGACCAAAATGAGATCACAATGGTTTGGGCAAGGCAACCTTGTCTAGATCTAGACCCATGGCCGGCAAGCACTATTTAAGAAAAATTTAAAAAAAAAAGTATTAAATGATAAAATTATCTCCGTGAAAATTTTAAAATTTTTGAAAATTGATAAAAGTGATTAAATTGATGATTTAAAAATTTAAAACTGATTTTTTTATAATTTTTCTGACATTTTTTTCATTGATGATGTGTGAAATATGCATGCTTGCGGGTTGCCGAAAAAACTTCACCGCTTGCAAACTGCATATCAAAAGAAAAGGAAGTCTTCTAGGCATTTGCCAAGACCTTCCAATGCTAAAGTCGATACACATGCGTCCATAAATCAAAGAGAGGAGGAGAGTCACGAGTTTTATAAAAGGATAGAGCATGCCCCATTTAAGATACATGCCTAACTATATTATATATAGGGATGCAATAAACGTGCCCGATGGGTCTCACGATGGGCCTACTGTTTTTAAAGTGTGACATGTCTCAAATTAATCCACCTTTATAGCCCTATTCATAAATTAAAAGTTTGGCCACATCAAACCCTGAAAAAATGGCTTATAGTAATTATATAAGAAATGAATTTCTGAGTTAGGAGCACGATACGAGTTTTTGAATCCATATTACTAGGTTAAGATGCAAACCACGTTCTGATTTTGTTAAAGCGTTAAGTAATCAAGGACAAATGATTGTCCACTCAACTTCGAGATGGCGTCATAATCAAATGTTTAGAGTTCCTCACACGCCATTTTTCATAAATTAAAAGTTTGGCCACATCAAATCCTGAAAAAATGGCTTATAGTGATTATATAAGAAATGAAATTCTGAGTTAGGAGCACGATACAAGTTTTTGAATCCATATTACTAGGTCAAAGATGCAAATCACATTCTGATTTTGTTCAAGCGTTAAGTAATCAAGGACAAATGATTGTCCACTCAACTTCGAGATGGCATCGCAATCAAATGTTTAGAGTTCCTCACATGCCATTTTATTTGACGGTTCAAACCTTAAGAATGAACAGTTCAAGCGATGAAGGACATGACTCAAATAATCTCATAATTGGGCTACTCACCCAATCTAAGATGGTGTCTAATCTGCGTGAGGTTAGCTGGTGTGCAAAAGTAGAGTTCAAGTCAAGAAAAAAAGCATATTATTTTTGTCTTGTTATAATATTTAAATATTACATCGTCCATCTATTAAATAGTTTAAAACTTTTAGAACAATTATCAGCAGATTCACAAATCTTACATGATATTAAAGTAAAAGATTCCAAATTCAAATTTTTTTGGGCTTCTATTTTCCTGTATTTTAGGCTGAAGTTCGGATGACCTTTTAATTTTTAGAACATGTGACGGGTAGAAAATCTATCTTAAAAGGCATATGATGCGCGGAAGCACCGGAAAAGGTGTCGTCAGCGTTTAAAGGAGAAAACCGGAAAGAGCGAAGGGAAAAAACCTTAAAAAAAAGGTGGTCTTGTCGCGGCTCACTTCTTGGTTCGAGTTTAATAAACGTTGATTGGGCACATTTTTCTTGGTTCGACACAAATGAAGGAAACAAAGCACCACGAGGACGAAAGAAAAGATGTGGCCGAGATGCTACCACGCATAGGCTTTCCATTTAAATATGGTGGATTGGATGCATTTCTAGATATGTCATAGATGTCGCCTAAAGGAAGGCCTCGTTTTTCTTCCAAACTCTGGATATCGATTCGCTCAAAGTACTTCCTCGTTTCTCCTTTCCTTGATTCCCCTTTTGCTTTTCGAAATCGACTGAAGTTTTCTTGTGGTTGGTATTTGTCAGATTTCGATATTTTACTTTTTTCAAATGTATTATCGGGAATCAAGACGTTTTCATCATTAAGTTCCGATTTATGAAAATCGATAACTCGAAAGTTTCAATTTACATATGAGTCTCGTTAACGAATGCTTGACATATCTGATATGAAATATTAATTAATTATAAATTGGGAAAAGGATGGATCGACGCTTGGATTTGAATGCGAATTTTCAAATTGAAGATGGGACCAAATTGTCGAGCCATGTTCTTCCATTATAAATAGAGTTAGAACTAGGACTAGAACGACCATCTTTTCAATATGTGATAAGCCTACAACTAGAAAGGTTGCTTCAAGTTGGCTTAATCCCAATTAATCTATACCAAGCTGCCTTTGCACTCTTGTTTCAAACCAAATTCCGAGCCTAAACAGGATTGCATCCACCATTTTTTGTGCCAATCAAGAAAAATAGCACCACACATGTTGTAGATCAAAAGCCAATCAGACCATCAAAACAAGCATGAAGTCATCTCCAATCACAATTCATTTATGTGGTCTCACACCGTCGCCATCTGAAAAGCGCGAAACTTTGAACGATAAAAGTCGATCCATGAAGATTCTCCCTTATCTTATGTGCAATTCCCCTCTTTTGGTATACATTATCGTATGGACATTTCTCAAAGTTTATCTTGTAAAATATATGTCATTTGATAGCTACTTCAAGGATCCAGAGTATAGGAAGTGGCATCTAGAGCCTTGATACTCCAAACCGAACCACATCAACATCATTTTTTGTTGACGTCCTTTGGAAATTAAAAAAAAAAAAAAAGAATATACTTTCACAATGAAGAAAATCCCACCTGTTTGCTATTCCTCTTCATTAAGAAGGTCCTTTTTCCTCCTAGCTGTTTGAATGCAGCGAACTAACCTTCATCTAAAATACTAGACTAGCATGTAATTGCGCTTCGCTTGCAGAATAAAAGCTACTTTTTAAAAATGTTTTAGGCAAAACAGCACGCTTCTTCTTTGGCTATTAAGTGAAAAGATGGTGATGAAAAGGGTAAGATTAACTGGCAAAATCAAACAAAAAAATTTTAGTATAAAAGAAAAACGTTAGATGAGTTGGATAATACAAAATAAAACGACAACACTGAAAGGACGCCTTTAAGGGGTGACACGTGTCGTCTCTCAAAACCTTCCATTAAGGGAATTGCAAAGAGCAGCGTCCGAATATTTTCGGTCGTGAATAAAGTCGGGAATCGCATGTGGGAATTGAATAAGAAGAAAGTTAGATGATTTGAATATGGTTTAAGACGGTGACACGTGTCATCCCGAAACGGTCATCTATAGATATTTTTATAAATGTGGAGAAGAATTAATCTTTAGATTATATCGCAAAATATGAATAATTTATAAAATATTTTTCAAAAATTAATCGGTTATATCGGTCGAAATAATTAATCTTTTATTATTCATAACAATTTATATTTAAACATTTTTGTAGACAAGAAAAATATTTTTCAATTATTCTTTTTATAGGCATCATAAATGATTAGTTTTTGAAAAATATCGTTTTAAATTATTCATTTTTTACACAGTAAACGAATTAAGCTTTTTCGAATAAAGCTGGGAATTGCATATTAATTGCGTAGTTGTCCAGAAAGCGACCCCTCAGTTCATGTCAACATTTGTCAATCACGAAAAATACAAAATAAGAAAAGAAACCAAGGAAAAAGAAAGTTGTTCCTCGAGAATATCGGCCCTGGTTCTGGTCAACGCAACCCCTCTTTTTTTTTTTTTTTTTTTTTCCAGGGAAAGAAGGAATCTCAAATTTCTCCAAAAGTTGGAATCAAGATAATATGGGAAAGAAAAAAAGTAGCAATTAAACATCAGGGGCTGCCAAGCCAATGGCCAAAAGGCAAGAAAACTGCATAGTTGCATCTGAAATTCCCCGTTCATTTTCAGTTCGAAAGCATGCTGTCGACAAGAAGAATAACACGCCATACTAAAATTCCCCACAGATATGCCGCCTATTATTTTTTTATGAGAGAGGAATTTTATTTTTTTCTTTTCTGCCATTTTAAATATTTTTTATTTATTTCACGCACCGTCGAATGTGTCGACGAACCGTCAAATTAATTTGCTTGTGCACACTAAATGGTTTAAGCTAAAGACATTTCTCTAATGTCCTGTTGGTCCATTTTTCGTTATTTTCTATACACGGGATAATTATGGCCTATTTTAATAGTATCTCGAAGCAATAAACCGATCTTGATAGCAGGAGGGTTTACCGACCCCCGAGCAAATCAAGGCATGCCTCAGGTGCTCCGGCAGCCAATCACGAAACACCAGGTCAGAACCTCGGGAAGAAGCTTAAAATCCGACGTGGGGAGACAAGCAAATTCCATAGAAATTAGAGGAGAAACATCGCGAGAATAAAGTAAGGAAAATGAGAAGGGAAACCGGGAAGCATATTTTGCTATATATAGCCATGGACTCCCCACCCACGTTCTTCAGATCCCCAGTCATCTTTTTTACTAGTTTTAGAGAGGGAAGGAGGGCTGAGTCATCGTCCATGCGAAAGCGCACTAGTATAGCCCTTAGAATATGTTCCCGGATAGGCCATTTTGGAATTAGTTTATTCTCCCCCTTTAGGAGAATGGGACTTTTGGACAGCACTTCCTGTTCTCGTTCTCTCTTTTGTGCCAACTTGATCGTTGTCCTAGGCGCAAGTACAGCGTATTGGGTCATTAGCGAAGTGAAACGGAACATTGTAGAAGTCCTCATTCTCCGAGGCACGAGTGCCGTGTTTTTTAACTAGGGTTTTGCAGCGTTTTGAGACTCTCTCTCTCTCTCGAATGGAGAAATAGAGGGGTGGGAAAGTGACAATTATGTGGAAACCGTTGTACTTTAGCCAGGTTTTTACATGAGAAACTGATGAAATGGTACGGTCGGCTCAAGTGGGTTATACAAATTGCACATATTAAAGCTACGTTATTTGCTAGAAAGACCTCAGTATTGCCCCCACAAAATGTGTTTTTAATGAATTATTAAGGAACTCGGTATTTGGGTAAGTGAGTGTCAAATCAAGACCGAAGAAATTCTCGATTGTGCAATATTAGTATGCTCACTTCTTATGTGTAGATCAAAAACATATTAGTCATCAATTGACTAATCTAAGTCCGTATGCAGGATTCATAAGATTTAACGGTTCTTGTTAATTAGGATCTTCTTCGTAACAATGCGATATAGGAGCACTATTATGGATATGACATCTAATGGAGCGAATCATGAGGTGTGTTGATTGATCCTTAAATAGACAATCTCTCTCTCACTCCTTTTTCTCTTTGGTTCTTTTTGTTTGTCTCTTTCTTTTTTGGATTCTACCAATTGTGCAGCAGTAAAACCACAATCCTGTTGCCATGATCATCCTTGTTTTGTGAAAGTTGAGACTCATGGAATGAAGTTTGTCCTGACTGTTGAGATGAAAGGATCAAGCTTTGTTCTCCTAGTCCTCCATTTCGAGAAAAATAGTTAATTCGTGAATTAAGTTACGTGGTCGAGGAGTGAATATTCATAAATGAGTCTAGTGACATATCCTCGATCTTTACGTTGTCAATACATAGATAATTCTATACTCGATCATTCATTCAAGTTTTGACTCGCGTCATATCTTAAAAGGTTATTATGATATTTTCCTAATCTCATTCTCTATTAATCTAATATTAATTTCTTCATTGTTTGAAAGGAAAAAAAGAAGAAAAGAACGAAGAGTTAAGCAAGTCGAAGTAAGGGCATTAGGACTGCTGCCTGGGAAAAGTCTTTGACAACATTATACATAGGCCTAACCCTTGGCAGTTCGGGAGAGCTAGCTAGCCTCATGTAACAATGTTGTTTAATTCTTGATCTAAATCATGAAAAAAATTACCATCCAACTTATTCTTACACAAAACCACGCAAGTGAACAACCCTAAGCATTACTAAAGTAATAAGCATGTCCATCATTCTCATTTATGGTTTAGATTCGAATCACCGTATTTGCGAATTCTAATTAGGTCACTCCTAAGAGAGCACAAATTTGTGTCTGCAATAATTTTTCAAAATATGAGTGATAGGGGAGCTAATACCGGAAGGAGATTGGTCAAGTGTTTAAAAACTTTCAGCCACTCGATTGATATTAAAAAAAAAAAAAAACACGAGGATAAAAGAACAGTCCCAAAACGAGTGATTTAGAAAGAAAAAGAGGAGTACTAGAGAGAGAGTGAGGGCTGCCAAAAAAAAAAAAAGTGGCGGGGAGACAAATCGTAAAGAAAGTCAAAAGTGGAGAGAACGTCTAATTATGTTCGAATTTAAGTTTCTCTGTAGAAACAAAATACGAATTTTCAAAATGTAAGAATGAGAAGTGGGACCTATGTTTGCAGGACATTCACTAAGTGACCAATTTCACAGTTGCCGCATTTGAGGACGAATTGACAATCAACTCTGGAGCTCAATTTCACAGAATGGAACTTTTCCTTTTAGGAATTCTGGTGAGCTGTGCTTGATTTGTGGGCTCGGGTTCTGGCCGGTGTACCGGCGCAATAAAATCCGAGATCTCTTCGTTCGGCCTTATGAGGCTACAAGTGCTGCTTCCTGTGAGGCCCAATGGCAAGCAGTCCTGCTTCATTTGGTGGATCAGCCTGGCCCCATCAGCCCCACCTTTTCTCGCACTCGAAGGGAAAATCTCAAGGCGCGCCGGTGGGTGCCAAACCACATGTTTTTTCACGACATACGACGCGTTATAATATACTTTTGTACTTGCCGGTGGATTTATGTTAGACATGGATCGTCGAAATTCTGACATGGGCGCCGGAGCACACGTCATTTGCTCTACCATGGGGACCCCAAATGGGCGCCAACGGGATTAACAATGCCACTGGGGTGAATAGGTTGTTTAAGAATTTTAATCGGACTTTCTCGGGCAAGATAATAAGCGGTTTAACATTGACCAATGATGGATAGGTGATAACGGGTGCAAGTGGAAATAGCACCCCACAAAAGTATATTTATAATTACAATGTTTATCGTAGAATGGGTACCTCGATTTTACATTAAAAGATAAAATTGCCTTCAATCATTCAATTGCAATTTAAAGTAATGGCCCCAATACTTCTATAAAAAAACAGAAAGTGAGACCCCAGTCCATTTTTAAAAATATTTCTAATCTAGTTGCTGTTGATAAGCATTTCAAATGCATCTTTTAGTCCATAGAGTTTTTTTTAGTGTATTCTTAGATTTTCCTATAACGTTTTCACTAGGGAAAAAGATAAATATGTGATATAGTAAAAGCTTAAAAGTCTTACCTCATTATTGCTTTTATAACAATTTATCTATTATTTGTTCTTGTTTTCTCAAAAGCTTTTCTTGGTGAATTTTTTAATTTCATTGTTTTGAAATATATATCAAATCTTTTTATTTACTACATTCAAGAATTTATCTTTTTTCCTATTATTAGCGAGATACTTTTATGCGTGACATGTTGACATTACTGGAATCAATGATTACACTTAAACATTATGCACAATAAGGCATTTCGATATTTTTTCATACACACTTAATGGATGATATATATTTTTGTCAATTGAAAATAATGAGAAGCATTTTTTTTTAAAAAAAAAAGGAATTATCATTTGATGCATTGTTTTGGTATTATTCTTTAAAGTTTCATGTTGGAGGATTAAACTGTGATTTTATTTTGGAAAATCTTTAAGGTTTTTTTTTTCTTCATCAAATCATCCCATTATGTATATGTATATAAAAGAAGACCAATAAGAAGAGATTTGATGGTGTTATGCATGACAAAAGTCAAAAGGTATAAATAAGTGACTCTGAAAAAATTTATCTATGTTAATCTCTCTCTCTCTTTTTTTTTTTTTCTTTTTTAGATTCAACTTGACTTCATATCCATAAATTTTCTCGATAACATAGAATAGAACTAGGTTTCTCAAAAATTTCCTTTTTCAATCAAACTAATTTGTATGGAAGTAAATACTAACAATGATAAAACATATTGCCTTTGATATATATGGGATACCTACAATAACAAAAAATCAAACATGTGAAATTCTTAATTATGTAACTATGTACTATATATAAATTTAAAAAATTATAAAAAAGAAAAGCAAATAAATTTGGGGTTATCACATTGAATTTTAATTTAATAATTGAGGGCAATTGTATGTTCTTTTTTCTTTTCTTTTTTTTTGTAAAAATTTGATGGACCTAGTCATATAGGAGTAGAAATAGCACTATCCTGCTTTTAAGGGGCAATATAACCCTCTTTTTCAGACAAAGAAAATTTCTTAAATCATATATTTAATTGATGGGTTACAAGTTGTGTCACGCTGGTTTTGTTATAGGTGTAGACATTATTCACATTTAATTTTGGTTAAGTTTGCATGTGGTCAAGACATGTGATTTGTAACCACCGATTAAATGCTGGGCTGGAAAAAATATTGCATGTTTCTGACTTACCAATTGGAAATGTGAGTGGAGAAAATTGCATAAATAGACTCTGCCAAATTTGACAACTTTTGAAGTTTTACATTTTTGCAAATTTCATAAAGCTTAAATTGTGACCTTTTCTAATGGGAAACTTTTGAAACTTATCATAAGAGTCTAAAAACCCCAAAAGAATATCCATTGTGACATGTTCATTCTAAATTTTTTGTGGTGCAAAAAATTCAAAATTCATATCTACGTGACACATTTACTATATCAATATTTTGTCAATAAGCACCAATAAAAATCTGCCTTCATGGATGGTAGAAGCCAAATAGCATTGGCAATGATAGCTACATGGCTAAAGAGAAACAAAAAAGATGCTATTTTTTCTAAGATAATCATCCAACTAAACTTTAATGAAGGGTAAATGTGTCATGTAACTACAAGTTTGAGGTTTTGATGTCACGAGAAAAAAAATTATGATAAATGTATCACAATGAGTATAATTTGTAGTTATTTACGTTGCAAAAAAATTAGGATAAATGTGTTACAGTAAACATATTTTAGGGTTTTTGATTGTTTTTTCCTTAATATCTAAACAATAGTACTTTTATATTTTTTAATGATCAATAGCATGAAAAAATCCAAATTGATGACACTCATGATAATTTTATCTCGAACTAATTGTTTGACTATAAAAAACTCAAATTTACTTCAAACTAATTTTAACCACAAAAATCTTAAATTAGTATATTTGTGATAAATTTACATTCCATTAGTTTACATTAAATTGAATAAATATCACAAAAAACCAAAACCGATACATCTGTGATAAATTGAGAGTAAAATCTCAAATTGGTATTTTCTTCAACTGTTACGTATAATTAAACTCAACAATTTTACGGTAAAATTTAATAGAAATTAACGAAGGATAAATTTGTCATAATAATACTTATTTTGGGTAAATTTATCAAGGTGTACTTGTTTAGAGTTTTTTGTTACACAAATTTAAGGCACTGTTTAGTAACCATTCAAATAGTGCTTGATTCTGATTTTTTGTTCTCTGGAGCATTTTGGGAAGAGAATCACGTTTGGTAAATTTTTTGTTATCGGGAACAAATTTCTATCTTTTTATTATCGGAATTAGATTTGGAATAGAATCAAGAATAAAAAAAAAAGTTAATTCTTGTTCCGGGAACAAATCTTAGAATCAAAACCAACTCTTCTTCTTCTTCTTCATCGACTGCTATTTCGCGGTTGCCATTTGCTGCTGCCCGCCGCCGTTTGGCGAACTCACTGGAGGCTCGCCAAGCCACCGGCGAGCTCGCTGGAGGCTTGTCTAGGTTGGGTGAGGCCCGCCTGGCCCTGGCGAGGCCCGCTTGGCCACTAGCAAGACTAGGCAAGCCTTGCAACGCCCAGCCCGCCGGTGGCCAGGCGGGCCTTGCCCAGCCCCAGCGAGGCTCACCCAGCCCCACTAGTGGCCATGTAGGCCTCGCCCGGCCCGGCGGGCCGGCACTGGTGATGCTCCAATGAGGTTGTTGGTCATAAGAATAGGAAGAAAAAGGAAAAAAATAAAAAAAATAAAAAATTTTAAAAATTGATTTGGAACGAATCAACGAATACGAATGCATCAAACGTAATTACATTCCAAAATAAAAAATTTTGGACGGTTAACAAATAATTTAAAATGTTTAGAAATTGTTACGAAAATAAAATAAAAATATTTCGATTAGAATATGTTTTAGGGAAGAAGAATCGTTCTAAATGCGCCTTTATAGTTTTTTTGTGTGATGTTAGCTCATTTTTAAAATATAATTTCTTTAGAAATTATTAATTTTGGAAGGCAACGCAATAAGTCAAAAATCCATCCCCCGGCCCCCCTGGTTTTGGCGTTGAACCGAGCTAGAATTGAAAAGACGAGATTACCCATAGCGCTCAACGCGCAGCGCACGCCCAAAGCCCGCGTGATTAGGCGAAACCACCAGACCCAATTCCGTCCACTCGGCGCCACTCACGATTTTACCGTCCGGGACATTCCGTCGTCGTCTCCTCGGACGGACGTCCCCTGTCGCCAAACGCTTTTCAACTCAACCACTTTTCCATCAATCTCTCCTTTTCCCCCACTTTCCCTCATTTTCTTTTTGTTTTTTTTCCCGAGAAAATATGCAGAGCCCCAGCCGGACCGAGGCCGAGCGCCTCCTCGGCGTCGCCGAGAAGCTCCTCTTGGCCCGCGACCTCACCGGGTCCAAGGACTTCGCCGTCCTGGCCCAGGAGAGCGAGCCCCTCCTCGACGGTTCCGACCAGATCCTCGCCATCGTCGACGTCCTCCTCGCCACCGAGAAGCGCGTCAACAACCACCACGACTGGTACGCCGTCCTCCAGATCGGCCGCCGATCCGACGACCACGACCTCATCAAGCGCCAGTACCGCCGCCTCGCCCTCCTCCTCCACCCGGACAAGAACAAGTACCCCTACGCCGACCAGGCCTTCCGCTTCGTCGCCGGCGCCTGGGCTGTCCTCTCCGACCCCGGCAAGAAGTCCCTCTACGACAAGGAGTTCAACCTCTTCTCCAAGGTCGATCTGTCGCCGGCGGCGGCCGCGGCCGCCGGCGCGAAGCTGCCCGTGCGGAGGGGCGGCCAGCTGAGCCGGGGCTTCGGGCAGCAGGAGCCGGCGGGCGGCAGCGGGAGCGGGCACGGGAAGGGGAGCGAGAAGCAGGCGGGAGGAGCCGCGGCGGCGGCGGCGAGATCGGCGAGCTTCTGGACCGCGTGCCCGTACTGCTACATGGTGTACGAGTACCCGGCGGTGTACGAGGAGTGCTGCCTGAGGTGCCAGAGCTGCGAGAGGGCGTTCCAGGCGGTGGCGATCGAGGCGCCGCCGCCCGTGGTGCCTGGGAAGGAGGCGTACCACTGCTGCTGGGCGGTGTTCCCTCTAGGGTTCACGATCGGGAAGTTCGAGGGCGGAGATAAGGTCGGACCCACCGAGGGCGGGCTGCCGAATTGGTTCCCGCAGCAGTCGGCAGACAAGAATGCCGGGATGGCGCCGCCGCAGCAGCAGCAGCAGCCAGCCGTCACGGCGCCGCCGAAGAGGAAGAGGGGGAGGCCGCGGAAGAACCCGTTGTGACGGGGAGCGCGGCGGATGTGGGTCATCCCGCTGAAGTAAAAAAGCAGAGGAATTTGCAATGCTTTCGATCGCGGAATGAATCTCGAAGTACAGTAAGAGATCATCAGCTTCAAAAAGCGGGCTTTTCTTTTTTTTTCTTGGTGAGGAAATGGGCATGGGCGAGAGCTCGAGGGAGGTGAAATAGTTAACCGCGATGTTGGAGGCCGAGGAGGGTCTGATCAGATGCTCCGAGCAGAGATCGAGGTAATGGCGGCGCGAGGGAAACTTTAAGCAAGGGTTGAGTTGTTGTTGTTTGTTAGTCATGTCTTCCGGTCTTTGTCTGTAGATTATTAGGCATGTTTATGTATACTGTCCTGCGCTGCAGTCGGATGATGTAAAACATTGTAGCTCGAGATGTCGAGCGATGTTCTTGAGAAAGTAAGTAAGGACCTCTTTGCTCATGGTGGGTAATCCTCTCCAATACAGTCACAGTCATCTTGGATTTTGAAGTCTGCTGCGATTGCTGTGTCGCTTGCGGTCATAGGGGAGGACTTTGGTGTCGAACTGTTTTCTTCCTTAGCTAGGTTGATGGTCTGGTTACTTTTGAGAGCTTAAGATCCATGCTCGCTCCTCCAACCTTTGGTCGAACACTCGTGCAAAACAGTCTCGTGTCAGGCTGACTGCATTCGAAGCTTAGTTTCAATTGTCTTCATTTGTTATGCGTCTGCCGTGTTCTCCAAATCTCTCTCCCTCTCCCTCTCCAATAGAGGCAGACGCTCAAGCCGAAACGAATGCTGGCTATTCCCATCAAATTGGCAATTCGCGAGTGCGCGGGCGCTTTGCAGTGTGGCTTTGCTGGAGTTGCCTGAAGAGATTGGAGGCAGAGAAGAAACAAAGCTTGGTTTAAAAGAAGAACTCTGGCGATGGCCACGAATGCAGAGAGTACCGGTTCAGAATTCAGATGCCCTTCTGTGTTCCTTTGCGTAGATAAAAGGGGGAAAGAAGTACATATGCCAATCCAAGTTTGACCCCTCGGCACAAGTGTGTGGTTAGATGGACAGACGTACGCTGTATCAAAATGTCGAAGCTTATGAACAGACGTACCTGTTACTTACCCTAAACATATACCGCTGACAAAGCCTACGTCCAACCTACGCCCTCCGTACGTTCTTTGCATTCGCCGTTGTTCAGTGATGATTCCAGACAAACGCCGGAAGCGAAGGCTTTTCGGCGTCATGCAATCGATACTGCGGGCACTTAAATTTTTACTGTCTTCCGTATGGCTACTTTCTTGAGTGGCGGCCTGCTTTTTCTGATTTACGAACAGAAAAAGTGACCGCATTAATCGCTTCTTTGAGGTCGCTCCGTTCTCCTGCGATTTCAGTGGATTGGAAAATTTGTAAAGTAGAACACGGTGCCAAACGAAATCGATACTTCAATTTGACGCCGTGGACTTATGCGGTGCAAAAAGGTGCATCGTGTTGCACCGTAAAAAGTGGTGAAAAATGGTTTTATTTATTCCGCATGTCCCACTTGAAACTAATCTCCAAAAAGTACTCTTTTAAGTAAGTAAATCACATAAGATGGTGATTATTATAGGGTAATATTTACTCATGAATCAATTGATATGACCTTTTTCCTCATGATGTGAAATTTTGGGGTGCTACAGACTTTCCCATTTTAAGGATTGCTGTTCTCATTGATTTGACCCGCATAACCCAACACATCCTCCCACAGTTGATATGTGGTCCAATCCATTTCTACCAATTTCATTATTCTACAAGTCCATTAAGGGCCCATTTGGTTCAGCTTTAGGCGAATGCTATTGAGAAAATACAAATATCTTTTGATTAAAAGGGTTTTTGGAAATGCAAATAGCATTTGGTAAATTGTAATTTTAAACTACATTGTGAAATAATTTTGGCTTAAATACCGGTTGGTGAAAATTATATTTTGCAAAGGGTATTTACTACATTTTTTTTTTTAATAAAAAAAGGTTTCAATTTTTTTTAATCTAGTCACCATTGGCCAGATCTGGCCGTCGTCGGACAACCTCACTTGAGGTCTAGCGACCTTGGGCGACACTTGGGGTTTGCGACCTAGGCGACCGTCGCCTGGGGTCGCCGGACCTCAGGCGATGCCTGGGTCGCACGACCTCAAAATGGTGGTTGGCGGTGGTCGCGGTCCCTAGGCGGCGATCGCCGAGGTCGGGTGACCCCTTAGGCGGTGGTCGCCGACATGGGCAACTCTTTCGCCAGTGGTTGTTGGCCTTTGTTCTTTCTCTCGAAGAAGATGAACAATACTTACCTCTGGAGTTGCTTTGGGGTAAAGGTCCTTAGAGCCATTTGGAGATACAATTGCATCTTGTTAAAGTTGTCCAAAAAATCGAACCAAACACGTTCGCATTTGGCCAAACCCCTTTAGAGCTCAAAAGTCTCTTCCAAATGCTCCAAATCGGCCCTAAAAGCTCCTTGTTGGTGCCCTCTCGTCCCCATGTCCCTCCCCATCCCGGCAGGATCAAGTTTGCCTCTAGTCCACCATAAAGCACACATCTGCTCGGGTGAATCTTCATTAATATAATAAGTAATGACTTGACCAGTTTCTCTTGGGTCAAATCTCAAATATAATACTCCGGTAATCTCACAATGCGGTCACCATTTTAATTAAGTGCATTATTTATGAATCACTCGGTAGGGTATACTCCATCTAATATGGAACTATGAAATTTCCGATAATCAAGAGAAGTTCGCTCGTTGAACACCACATAAGCATATTTTCAATTGGCAATGCACAATTGCTGGCACTTTCAAAGACATGCGGCACCAAATGAGTGGTGCATAAAAAAAATGCTAAAAAGACAATAACCAGAAAAACAGAATCGGGAGATCAAGGAAGAGAAGCGAAGGAGGAGGTGAATGAAAGCGGTGAAGCCGCTATCTCACCTTGGCCATCGAGGGCCGACAACCCTCGCTCGGACGCAGGCGGTGGCGATTAGCCATCACGGTGAGCAAGCAAGGGCAAGCACGCCTTTGGCTAGTTGTGGTGCCACAACCCATCATCGATAAGCGAGGGTCGACTGGCCCTCTTGAACACCATCGAAGGCCCGATCGACCCTCGCTCAGGCAGTGAATGGCGGCACCAGCACAGCATGACCACCGGCTGCGACCACTGGTGGCCGCCGGAGGGTCATCGGGTAAGGGTGCAAACGGGGCAAGCCTAGAGGGATTTGCCGGCCTGATCAGAGCACACCCGACTTGACTTTTCTTGGCCTAGTTCGTTGGCCTAGTCCGCGAAAAGGAAGAAAAGGCCCCGACCATAATTACTTGGTTCGGTCTAGGCTGCTTCGGTCTTTAGATTGTAACTTTTTGCTTTTAAATTTTTTCCAAAAAATTATTTGTTGTCGGATTTTAAAACTGCACATACAATGATCAAATAACTATCATTAACTTGCTTAAAATTCATAAATTTCATCGAAAGAAACGAAAACTCGCATATCTCAACTATAATAACTTTTGTTGACCGTTAATTTTTTTATGTTTATGACCTTGTGGAGGTTTATCGATTATAAACGAATAACCTTTCAATATCAATATTTTTTTGATCTAATTTTAGATAAACTGGCCAATTTAGCCCTGAGCAACTTCGATCTAAGAACGCGAACCAACTCAATTCCGAATGAGAATTAAGAAATCCAACTTGTGGAATAGCTTCGTCTTAGTCGGACCTGAAAATTCAGGTTGACCCAAATGTTTGAAACTTGATTGTAGTTTTAACTTAATCTAATTCTTTTTGGGTAAAAATTAAATAATAAGCTAGGCATGCGTTCTGGAACCATGGACTGCAGGCTTTCTTTCCTGCAAAATAATGTTATTCACAGACAAAAACGCATTTCCCCTTTCATCACGCAAGCCCAAAAAATACAAAGGAGAGTTGAGATTGTGACGAAGACAAGACATTTGTGGGACTGCAGAAGGGAACAAAAGCAATGGCCACGATCATCTCCCAAAAATTGGATAGTCATCCATGTCCGCCTGTTGGATAAGCTCGCCATGTAACCAAAATCACATCCCTTCTCCTCTCTTCTTCCCCTCACGAAGACAGAGCAACGACGGAACTAACAACTTCCATACAGTTCGTCGTACCCGGAAACGATGGCGTGGTGCACTCGTGAGCCCTCCTCCTTCCTTCTCTGATTCGAACATGATGATCTTTCTGCTGAATCTTGAAAATGTTTTGGACCCATTAATCAAAGGATGGTTTTTGTTCAGGTTACATGCCCATTGGGTTAATCTGAGGCGGCGTTTGGTAATGCTCCCCGAAACAAGCGTTTCTGTTCTTTTGTTTCCTAAAATAGAAATGTAACAAAAACGCATTTGATAATTTTTTTGTTCCTAGTAATAATTTTGGAACAGAAATAATAAACAAAAACAAAATTGTTTCTTGTTTCTAGGAACAACCAAAGAAATAAATTTTTATTTTCTCTTCCTTTCTTCCCTTTCTTTTCTCTTTTACTCTTCCTTTCTTCTTCTCCCGGTGGTTGCCGGCCTCGGCGATGGCCGGTGATCTCGCCAGTGCCTCGTCTGCCCTTGACGAGGTTGCCAACCATCGCCGAGGCACCCCCGAGCTCGCCATGGTTGGGCGAGGCCCCCTTGTGCCTCACCCAGCCACTGTGAGGTCGGCGTTGCTGGGCCTCATGGAGGTTAGGCGAGGTTTGGTTTTGCAGATTTAGGCGAGGTCGAGCTTAGCTCAGCCAAGGCGAGGTTGAGCCTCGACTGGCCGTGGCTAGGCTTGACCTAGCCCAACCACTATGAGCTCGACATCGCCTGGGTGGGCGAGGCCAACCTCGTGGTGGCTGGGCGAGGTTGGGCCTCGCTAAGCCATGGTGAGGCTCCCTCGAGGCCGGCAACCTCACCGGCTCTAGTCTAGCCGGCCATGGCCAGGGCCGGTGACTGGCTAGAAGAAAGAGAAGAAAAAAAAAGTAAAAAAGAAAATGTAATAAAATTATTAATATACTAAAAAAATTCTAAGTCACAAAAATATTTGAGGTTATACTAAACGTATTTTTGTTTCGGGGTAAATTTTATATAGTTACCAAACACCTTAAAATATTCATAGACTGTTCGCAAGAACATAAATAGTAAAAAAAAAGGTATTTCTGAAAAGAAACTGTTTATGAGAAGAGAAAGTTCCAAACACAGCCTTAGCCACTGCCTCGCTAGCTTGACCCTGAAATGGAACGGTGGCAGTGAAGTGGGGGCTTCTCCTCTGCGTTTTTCTTGCATTTTCCATCTCGAGCTTTTGGTCTCTTTTTGACTTATCGAGGGTTGACTTGCGATTGATCCGTGACTGATTACGCAGGTCATGTTGGAGAGTTTTGAGGACTCCCGGATCACTTTGGCTCCTTCGAAAGAGTGAGTTTGTTCATGTTTACTTGCTTATCTGGGTTGGTTATTGCTGATCGCATGCTCGAGCCGGTTTTAAGTTCTAACGTTCAGGTCTATGGCGATCTAGTTGGTTGCAATGCGAGCTTTTTCTTCTCTGTTGGTTGCTTTTTCACATATTTTGAGAAACTTAGTTTCAGTTGTCTTCATTTGTTATGCCTCTGCCGTGTTCTCCAAATCTCTCTCTCCCTTTCCCTCTCGGACAGAGGCGCACTCACAAGCCGCGACCAATGCCGGATGCTATGGTGTTAATTCCATCAGAATTGGCAAGTCGCGGGTGCCTGCTTTTACAGTGTGGTTTTGCTGGAGGTGCCTGAAGAGATTGGAGGCAAAGAAGAATCAAAGCTTGGCTTAAAAGAAGAACCTTGGCGATGGCCAAAAATGCAGGGAGTACCGGTTCAGATGCCCGTTGTTCCTTGCATGGATAAAAGGGGAAAGAAAAGAACATAAGCCAGTCCAGGTTGACCCTCCGGGCACAAGTCTGTAGCGAAGTCTCGAAGCTTTCTCATTGAATGAGATAACGAGAGATTTGAATAGTCACCTGTTACTTGCCCTGAGCATGTATTGCTGACAAAGCCTACGTACAACCTACGCACTCCGCCGTTCTCTGCATTCGCCGTTGTTCGGTGATAAGTCTAGACATCTTCCCAAGCGAAGGCTTTTTGGCGTTTTGCAATTGACATGGCGGGCACGCAAATTTTTACCGTCTTCCGTGGCTGCTTTCTGTAGCTGCTTTCTTGAGCGGCAGCCTGCTTTTTCTGATGTACGAACGGGAAAAGTAACACCATCGATGGCTACTCTTTTCACTTGCGATTTTTGAAAAATTTGTGAAGCTGAACATTGTACCGAA
The DNA here is from genome assembly GCA_014182565.1 of Eucalyptus marginata. Lineage (NCBI taxonomy): Eukaryota > Viridiplantae > Streptophyta > Magnoliopsida > Myrtales > Myrtaceae > Eucalyptus > Eucalyptus marginata. The sequence continues at coordinate 5,136,749 of CM024590.1, forward strand.
CAATCACAAGAGTTCAATTTAACGCGGTAGACTTAGATGGTGTGAGTGGTTTTAATTATTCGGCATGTTCCAGTTGAAACTAATCCTTAAAGAGAACATGAAGTAATCACATAAGATGGTGATCATTATGTGATAATGTTCACTTATGAACCAATTAATAGGACCTTTTTGTTTTTGTCATTCATTGTGAGATTTTGGGATGTTATAATCCCTCGAAGGAATTGACTTTCTTACCATTGTTGACTTGCACAACATTACAGATCCCCTCATATTTGATATATAGTCCAATCCATTCTTATCTTTTTTATTATCTTATAAGTTTGCCTAGAGCCACATTTTATTTATTTGTGTATTGGTATGCGTCTTGTCCATCCATAAAAGCACATGTCTACTCAGGGTATCGTCCTCTAATATAATAAGTAACGACTTTGACTAGTTTCTAGTGGGCCAAATTCCAAATGCAGTACTTTGAGTAGCCTCATAATATGGTCACCATTTTACTTAAGCGTATTATTTATGAATCACTTAGTAGGGTATTCTCCATTTGATATGGAATTATGAATTTCGCAATAATGAAGAGAAGTTACCTGTTGAATACAACATAAGCATCTTTTCAAATGGCAATATACAATTGCTGACGCTTTGCAAGAGCGCTACGATGAGAAAAGAAAATGCCAAAAAGACAGAATAACGAGAAAAAAAGGGAATCGGGATGATCAAGGAAGAGAAGCAAAGGGGGAGGTGGGTCAAAGCGGTGAAGAAGCTATCTCGCCTTTGCCGGGAAGGGCCGACAACCCTTGCTCTAACGCAGGCGATGGTGACGGTTAGCGGGCAAGGGCAGGGACGCCCTTTGCTAGTTGACCAGACACATTTTTTTAACCTATATTTTTGACCGAATGGATCGGTCACCCCTGAGCCCCTATCGCTTAAAGGAAGAGCTAACTCAACATTTAAAGGGTTATCCACCTAGAGATATTGACGGTGATTCTCCAATATTGAAGAACAGATGGTGCCACCACTCATCATCAATAAGCGAGGATCAACCGACCCTTGGGAACACCATTGAAGGCCCGATCGACCCTCGATTGGGTGGTGAATGGCGGCACCAGCACAGCATGACCACCAGCCACAACCGTTGGTGGCAGCCGCGATCGCTGGTGGCTGCCGGGGTGCGAACGGGCCAAGCCTAGAGGTATTTTCGGCCTGATCAGACCAGACTGAGATTGACTTTTCTTGGTCCAGTTCGTTGGCCCACTCTGGAAAAAAGGCAGAAAAGGTCCCGACCGTAATTACCCGATTTGGTTCAGGCTGCTTTGCTCTTTAGCTTGTAATTTTCGCTCTTAAATTATTTTAAAAATATCCTATGTAGTCGGATTTAAAACCGCACATACAATTATCAAATAACTATCGTAAATTTGCTTAAAATTCATAAATTTCATCGAAAGAAACGAAACTTGGACATCTCAGCTTATAACTTTTGCTGACTGTTAATTTTTTGTACTTGTAACTTTGCGGAGGTTAATCGATTATAAATAAATAATCATGCAATTTAAATATTTTTTTAATCTAATTTTAGGTACAATGGCCAATTCAGCCCTAAGTATCTTCGACCCAAGAACGTGGACCGACTCAATCTCGAATGAGAATTAAGAAATCCAACTTGTGGAATAGCTCGGTCTTAGTTGGACCCGAAAATTTAGGTTGATCCAAATGTTAGAAACTCGATTATAATTTTTTTTAGTGAATCTCACGATTCCGGATTCACATAACCTAATTCTTTTTTTGGGCAAATATTAAATAATAAGTTAGGCGTGCGGTTTGGAACCATGGACCGCAGGCTCCCCTCGGTTTATACTTATTTTCTCTTCTTTCTCTCCTAAAAAATAATTTTTTTCTTTTTTTATGACCCGGGGAACCCCATACCGCTGGTAGCCGGCGAGGTAAACCCGAGGTGACGCTAGTGGATGACCCACCACCCCGACGTCACACTTAAGACACCAAACGCCTCACTGGGTTTCAAACCCCTCACATTTCGAAAGGATTAACGGAGCTCTTATGTGGAGCTACCACGGCCGGTGGTCCTGAAAAATAATGTTATTCACATATAAAAGGCATTTCCTCTCCATCACGCAAGCCCAAAAAAAAACGAAGGAGAAGAAGAAAAGTTGAGATAGTGACGAGGACAAGACACTCGCGAGACCGCAGAAGGGACAAAAGCAATGGCCACGATCATCTCCCACAAACTTGGATAGTCATCCATGTCCGCTCGTCGGATAAGCTCGCCATGTAACCAAATCGCATTCCTTCTCCTCTCCTCTTTCCCCTCGCGAAGACAGCAACGACAGAACTAGCAACTTCCATTCAGTTCGTACCCAGAAACGATGGCGTGGTGCGCTCGTGAGTCCTCCTCCTTCCCTTCTCTGATTCGAACATGATGATCTTTCTGCTTAATCTTGAAAATGTTTTGGAACCATTGATCCAAGGATGGTTTTTGTTCAGGTTACAGAGCCCGCTGGATCAATCTCAACCGCTGCTTCGCCAGCTTGACCCCGAGATGGAATGTTGGCAGTGAAGTGGGGGCCTCGCATTTTCCATCTCGAGCTTCTGGTCTCTTTTTGACTTGTTGAGGGTTGACTTGTGATTGATCCGCGACTGATTATGCAGGTCGTGTTGGAGAGCTTTGAGGACTCCCGGGTCACTTTGGCTCCTTCGAAAGAGTGAGTTTGTTTATGTTTAATTGGTCTTCTTATTTGAGTTGGTTATTGCTGATCGCCTACTGGAGCCGGTTTTAAGTTTTAATGTTCAGGTCTATGGTGCAAGCTTTTTCTTCTCTGCTGGTTGCTTTTTCACATATTTTGAGTAACTCATGTCGTGTCTGTTCTGTAGTTCTCACCATAAAAAGAAAGTGTCTGCAGTTCTTGAGCAATTGTAGTCGAATTATTGAAGTAAGAGCCAAAAACTACTGTTTGGAGCCTGATTAAATTTGATCTGTTATTCCTGAATTGTGGTCTTCAGAGGAGATAGGGTAGATCGGCTTTTCTTCTCTCGACCCTTTTCATACCTCAGTGCTGCTTATTGTGTAGCCTAGGACAAAATGCGAGCGGTCATGACCGGCGATACACCATTTTATCGCTCTGTCAACCGATGACCCGTTTGTATGATGACCGCATAATGTTCTCCTGCTGTTTCCAAGGGTTTGTCCTCAAAGCCTTATTTTCCAGATGGAAGGTTGCGTATGTAGTTGGAGCCTTTAAAATACAGTATGGTTGACATTCTCATATATCTTAGGTCATAGCAATCAAGTCATATCGACGTGGATTAGTTAATCTGTCTCTCCTCTGCTAAAAACTGAGATTGACTGTCGGTGTGATCTATGAAAAATGTGGAAACTGCAAATTTTACATGGAATGCTGAAAATCGTGACCTGTATCTGCATAGGAGAATCGAGGTGCCCCTGCCGGAGGAAATTGGTTCATCTAGAATTACTCACCAACGCACAAGATTTACTGGAAAGGATGTGGCAAAAGCAAAAGCTGATGGTGGCTCGGACATGTTCGATGAGATCAGACAGAGGTTTCTAGAGTTCAAGAGCAACAAATTCTTGTATGTGGCAGTTAATTCGCGCCGATGTCCTTTTTGTGGTTTGTTCTCTTGAGGAGTCTTTTACTCTGTGCTTGTTAGGTAACTCATCATCTTGAACAGGAAGGAGGCGGCGCATTTTCAGAATCTCGCTAGAGCTCAGTCACCAAAGGTGAATAAAAGGAACTAATAGTGTTCATATTTCTGATGCATGACAAAACAGGACTTTCTCTTATGCCTCTTTCTGAATCCAATGCAAACACTGCTTGATTTTGGTGTAAACTGACTTTGCGGTCTCACTGGGACTAAAATTGTGGTTGGGACAGTTCATGGTGGTTGCTTGTGTAGACTCTCGGGTGTGCCCAACTAATGTACTTGGACTCCAACCAGGAGAGGCCTTCACGGTGCGTAATGTCGCAAATCTTGTTCCGGCGATCGAGGTTTGCTCTCATCTCTTTTGCACTTTTATGCTGTTAAGAAAGTGCTTTTCTTCTTCTTCGCCTCTTAGGAAAGTGATTTCATGTTTCCACAGTTTGGACCATCGGAAACTGGTGCTGCTCTCGAATTTGCAGTGAAATCTCTTGAAGTAAGCCTACCTCTAAAATACTGTACTCATGTTCTTTTCTAGGTTGCATAACTCGTGTCTTTGAGCCGATATCTCCATTCGAGCGAATTCATCAACGTGCAAACTTCCTCCAATTAGATGAATGCTCATTCAATGCCTGGGACTTTGGTTACGTATGAGATTTCAGAGTGTCACTCTATAAGTAGGACAAACAATTCGACAGATGATTGGGATTGCTGTGCGCATCTTGATCATTCACCTACTCTCATATATATCGCACCCAGTTATTTTAATGGATTTACACTCAAAATTCTGTTGGTTTTGTTTCAGGTTGAGAATATATTAGTCATAGGCCATAGTCGATGTGCTGGAATTGAAGCCCTCATGGGCATGCAGGAGTCGAATACAGGGTACCACCAACTTCCTTTCTGTAGAAGTTAAAGTAAAGGCTCATGAGAATCGCTTTTTAATCCTGGCTTTCATGGATCATAATCCATTCTCTTATATGATGCGCCTCTGCAGAAATTATGTAGAGAGATGGGTCGTTAATGGAAAAGGCTGCCAAGCTACGAACGGAAGCGGCTGCACCACACCTTAGCTTTGACCAGCAATGCACGCATTGTGAAAAGGTGAACTAAAAAAATTTCTACTTTTGGATGTCAAACAAGTTGATGTTGGCAAGGTTTCTTTTATGAAGATACGAGTTCCCGGCTACAGTGAAGTTTTATCAGCAGGCTGATGCTTTTCTGACCTATGCTTCGTACATGAATCCACCGATATTGCAGGAATCCGTCACGCAGTCCCTAAACAACTTGCTTACATATCCATGGATAAAAGAAAGAGTCGAGGAAGGACTGCTTTCCATCAGCGGAGGGTACTATGATTTCGTCGACTGCACGTTCGAGAAATGGAGTCTCAACATTGAAGGAAGCAGCGCCATCGGAGGAAAGAGATACTCAACGAAAGATCACCAGTTCTGGCGCTGAGATATCTTACTCCAATGTGTCCTGGAAATTGCAATGCGCAGTGCATGTAAATGAACTATGCAGTATAATCGGAATGTGGCTGCACAGATGGCCGAACTTTCTGCAGATTGTCTTGACACGAGGAGGCGACGAAAGTCGACGATGTAGTGACCGATGGAAGCCAATGAGCGATCTGTTTACCTGTAAATTGTATGGTGAAAGTTATTTTAGGACCTCAAAGTTCACCATCTTTGCAATCTCATTTTCTAGCTTAATGTTCAGATTAATCCTTAGAATATCTAGTTACATATTTTATCAGAACGAAAGGATTACACATAACTGAAGAGTATTTAAAAGAGAGTAATGCATTATTTATGATGTCTTAAGATTTCCAAAAAAAATGGCACTTCGTATTGCCTAAAATTTTCAATTTTACTGAGGAAAAGTTTGTCGAAACTGTACTATTTTGATAAATACCCAACAGTCATCTCACATTCTGATTGATATATGATCTGTTACCGGTGAAATGGGCCTTTTTCTTTTTGGGGCAAAACACGAAAAAAAAAAAACTTGAGTTTTGGTATAATTCATGATAAAGTTCCGGACTAACGTCATTGCTGGTAAATTGGCAATCACCTTTTTTCTTGAAGCAGAAGCAATTCCAAGAAAACAGCAATTTCACATTCCTGGGGGTAAAAAGGCGAACTTAAGCTTAAATTAGGGGCCAAACTGAAAATGACAAAGACCAGACCACGGTGCGGGACGGCGATAACGAGACAGGAAATCAGAGACGACCTGAAGAAGAAATTTCGCAGGGAACGAACGGAGCTCGGGGCGCTCGCGAGGACGAAGGATCGACGATGATCTCTCAGTTCTTCGTGCTCTCGCAGCGGGGCGACAACATAGTCTTCCGCGACTGTGAGTAGACCTCCCGCCTCGGCCCGCGGATCTGGCTCCGAATCGAACTATTAGACCTTTCTTCTTGAATCTTTCTCGATTCAGTAATCTCGCGCGTCGAACAAGAGTTCGCGAATTGTGCCAATCGCGACGCTCGATTGCTGTTCCGGTGTCGATTGGGTTTCTCCTTTCGGCGCAAAATCTGATTCGAATCGCGTGAATTTAGCGAACTAGATGGAGGGCGCATTTCCGGTGTTCCAGTGTTGTGGTTTTGCGTTTTTCGTTTGCGGATTCGTGTGATCTGAAGGAGCTGTTTTTGATGGGTTTTTAGATCGCGGGGAAGTGCAGAAGGGGAGCACCGAGACGTTCTTTCGGAAGGTGAAGTTCTGGAAAGAGGATGGGCAAGAAGAGGCGCAAGCGCCACCTGTCTTTGTAGGTATTCTCGTCTCTTTGCCGGTGAATTCGAGCCGCTCTAGCGATCGTTTTACTACTGAGTTTATGTGTTGGGAGAGTAGTGTCGGCACTTGTTGTTATTTTGGAGGTCCGTGGATTATCTGAATTGGGAAGTTCTTGCTGATACTGTTGTTTCGTTTACATGGGTTTCATTCATTCGGTTTGGGAGAGTTGGTGGCGTGTTTTATGCATTGAGCATTGCGGGGAAACCCAATTGAGTTCGGTCCGGGATACTCTCATTTGACCTCTAGATTTTTTCCGGTGTAGAATGTGGACGGTGTAAACTACTTTCACGTGAAAGTGGCCGGCTTATTGTTTGTTGCAACCACGAGAGTCAATGTATCTCCTTCTCTTGTCTTGGAGCTCCTCCAGAGGATTGCACGTGTCATCAAGGATTACCTCGGTGTTCTTAGCGAGGATTCGCTGCGGAAAAACTTTGTGCTTGTTTATGAGTTGCTTGATGAGGCCATTGTAAGTTTGCCTGATTCTTTGCCTCTTTTTTTTTTTTTGGTTCTTTGTCTTGATCTCATGTTAAGAAACCCTTTTCCCGTGCCACTATCCTGTTGATGGCATGATGGACATAACTTAGGTGCACTACTAGATGGAACAGTTACCTTTAAATATTATCATTGCTGTCATTCATGTAGGTCAATTTTTTTAAGCTTAATGATCTTTTGATGACAAGCTAGAAGGTATTTTGAGAACAATATCTTACATGCAGTTTTTAGGGCTCGGTAGTTATTGGGCCAATCGATCTCTAATTTACAGCAGATTACTACGTATTAGCTTAAGGCTATTTTTTGAAATTCGAGTAAACTGAAGCATATCTATTATTCATTAATGGCAAGATAGGACTATTTGCTTGAATATGATTTCTGACTGCTGTTTATCCTAGGATTTTGGATATGTACAAACAACATCGACTGAAGTACTGAAATCCTATATATTTAACGAGCCAATTGCTGTGGATGCTACTCGTCTGCCTCCTCTTGGTCCCGCTGCCATTTTCATGGTATCGTGTTTCTAATAGTTTTATATGGTTCTGAAGAAAAGTGAAACTTCACTGTCATTTAGTTGGTGAATTTGCATTTAAAAACCATTTTGCAGCAAGGAAGTAAAAGGATGCCAGGGACGGCTGTGACAAAATCGGTTATTGCAAATGAGCCTGCTGGAAGGAAGAGGGAGGAAATTTTCGTGGATATTATTGAAAAGATCAGCGTCACTTTCAGCTCTAGTGTGCGTATCTTTTCCACTGGGAATTCGTCAGTCATCTTCATTTAAGTGGTGTTTTTTTAATGCTTGGGGGACCTCAAAATTCTGTTCATGACAAATATTGTACTATTTGAAAGGAGAAAAAATCATCTTGAAATGGGACTTAAGATAGTTCATAATCCAGATTGGCCATTTCTCCACTCAGAATGTTCCACTTGATCTTGTTCTCCAAGGAGATACTCATCTCAACTGTTGTACCCTCTCTGAGTCATATTATTCCACAGTAATTAAAAAATGTTCTTTTATTAGTCAAGGAAAGGAAATGAAAAGAATCCTAGATACTTTGCCTTCTCACATCTAGGTGAGACACCCTTTGGTCTTATTGATAGTTGCTTATGCTACTTCTGTTAATAGTTTAAATGAATGGTGATTTTCCTTCATGGACCTTCATGGCACTCTTGTCTGTGCTCTATGAACCTCAATAGTGTTGTCTAGTTGCACTACTCATCAGTTACTTAGGCTAGATGAATTATCTTCATTCAACTTATGGTCATTTATTGTGTTGGCAACTTGTCCTTTTCTGTCCTGTTTGTCTTATCAGCTGAACCAAATCACCCATCAAATCTGTGCTATTTGTCAATGCACTTTGATCCAAGTCTCTGTACTATCAACATGCAGGGATAGTGGCACATCAATTGAAAGAAATGAAGCTTCTAATATTTCAAACGTGCTGATCTGCTAGCAACCATAAGATGTACTTGACTTTCTGTGCAATGCTTGAATTCTGGCAGGGATATATACTGACTTCTGAGATCGATGGAACCATTCAAATGAAGAGTTATCTATCTGGAAATCCGGAGATTCGAGTGGCTTTGAATGAGGAGTTGAATATTGGAAGAGGCGGGAGATCATTATATGGTAGTTCCTGGGGTTTCCCTTAACGAATTACTCTCTGATTCTATTTAGTTGTAATATACATGACTAATTTGACATGAGTGCAACTTTCTTGGTCATGGAAATGCTTCTGTTTGCATTTCTTGTACTTCTTTTTCAGGCTCTAAACATTGACAATTTTCTTAGAGAAACTGCTATTGCAATTCAGGATGCTACTGTCTCTAATTATGATGGCCATCTAGTTAGAGCTACTTGATCTAAGCAAGCAATCCCAACCTTACTTATGTCATTTATTTGTAACTGTGACAGATTACAGAAGTTCAGCAGGTTCTGGAGCGGTGATACTAGACGATTGTAATTTTCATGAATCTGTGCGCCTTGACAGCTTTGACATGGATCGGACTCTAACTCTGGTATGGTGCATTGGGATTACTTGATCTGCTTTAACGTAAGGGGAGAGAAGTTTAGGGCGTGTCTACATAGACTTTTACCTTTTGTTTTTGACTTAATCTAGATGTTGTGATAGATATTCTCTGACTTTTTGTTAGCTGAAAACACTGAAGTTTTCACTATTTACAAATATCAACAAGTAGAATCACATTTGATCTTATCACAGTTAAAAATTTTGATAAGAAAAAGCTTAGCCAACTTAATGTTTTGTCCTCATCCCTGCTTAAGGTACCGCCAGATGGCGAATTTCCTGTCATGAACTATCGTATGACCCAGGAATTCAGGCCTCCATTTCGCGTAACTGCATTGATTGAAGAAGCAGGTAATCTCAAGGTGAGTACATTTAATATCAGCTATGAAGGTGCTGCCAAACTATTTGTGTGGCTGTGGACCCCATTCTGCATCTGTTTGTTTCAGTAAAGCTACAGTTTTACTAACTGTGCCACTGTACTAATCATATAGGCTGAAGTAATTATTAAAGTACGTGCTGAGTTCTCTTCAAGTATTACCGCAAATACAATTGTTGTACAGATGCCTCTTCCAAAATATACTACCAGGTATTCCCTCTGAACACTGTTATTTTTTTTTTTTTTAAATGTTACAGGAAAAGTTGCTTCCTTGGTTTGGTACCTCATAAGTCAATAGTGTCAGCATTTTGCTATTATATAGAGATCTTTTGGAAGATAGCTGGATTTATGGAAAGAAATGCTTGTGGGAGCTCATTCCATTACTAGCATCCTCGAGATATTCTGCTGTATCATGATAGTGTTATAAAGTTTATCATTCTACAAGAATAATATTTTGTAAGACCATTCCAAGGAGTCCAACCATGCAAGTTAACTGAGAAGCTGGAAGTAAGAGGAATTGGATAAACCTGTTAATTATCTATTGGATGCACTATTAGCTCTTAGTCAGATCCTTTATCACCATCAAGGTATTCTCCACTTTAGGTCCTGTTGTCCAATTAAGTGATCCCTCTTCTTGGTGTTATGATGGTGATGTAGGTTAAAATAGGGAAGTTTCATCATTATGATCTTGAAGAGTTATGCAGATTATACTCTAGAATGGATACTGAGTCTTATCTGGTAGGTCACATTGGGCCTGGGGCATATGTTTTGATTTTTTCACTTTTGGGAAAGAGGAGATTCTTTTCTTTTCTTTTTTTTTTTTTTTGGGGGGGGGTGTTCGGCGGACTATAGAAGGTGCATTCAGCATCAAAAGTTTGTTGATTAAAATTGATTGTGTTTACAGAGCTACTTTTGAGCTGGAACCTGGAGCAGTTGGGCAAACTGCAGATTTGAGAGAAGTGAGCAAGAAACTTGAATGGAGTTTGAAAAAGGTGCCTTCTTGCTAGTGTCTTCAAGGAATCTAATTCATTTAACTTAACCACAGAATTTCCATCACACAGAATTCATTTTAATGAGCTTATGGCTGTTGTGTGGGGCAGATTGTTGGTGGATCAGAAAACACGCTGCGTGCCAAGCTAAGTTTTTCTCAAGAATCCCATGGTATGATTTGTCTGTCATCTATGAGGATTCTAGATTGCGATAGATATATCCTCTTTGGAGATAACCATGATTAATTATTGTATGTGTTTGGTTGCTTCATAGGAAATATCACGAAGGAATCTGGACCAGTTAGCATGACTTTCACGATTCCTATGTATAATGCTTCAGGGCTTCAGGTAATAAAATCTTAACATGGGTGTGGCAAGTGTTTAAGGTGATTTTACTTTCAACTTCTAAGTTCGGAATCTACCCATTACAATTCCATTGTGGAATAGTATATGGAGCATTATATATATAGTTTGTGTACATGGCATTCATTGTGCTTCAGTCTTGGCAGTTTATTTTACTGTATGTTGAAACCCATCAAGTCAAGTATAGCTACCTGAATTTTGGTGTAGGAATACTGCACCTGCACATGGGGCCTGGGGGCCTCATGGCTATTGGATTGGTTTTCCCTATGTCGGATTTTAAGGATGGTAAGGTCTTGGCTGTGGTGAAGGCCCTCAGCCGAGCGTTACCTTGCCAGGCCTGAAAAGTCCTTGGCTATAACTAGGTTTTAGGAATTTCTCCATGGATTTCTGAGGATCACTTATGTAAAGAGTAGGCCTGGTGGCTGGGCTTGGCCTGGCTAGCCTACAGTTGAGGCCGAGTTCCATTTCCTGTTACCGGTCTTGCCTAAATCTGCCTATCAATTGGCATCACCATCCTGAGCTATTGCATTGCTTTCTCTTTTTTGGAGTGCCATAAGAGACTCACTGTGTTGTGGACGGACCTTTCTTGTAGGTGAAATACTTGCAAATTGCAAAGAAGTCCGGTAATTATAATCCTTATCGGTGGGTGAGATACGTCACTCAAGCTAATTCCTATGTGGCTCGAATGTGAGGTTATTGAGCTTCTTTCTGCCAGAACTTTACTTTTTTGTTTTTTTGCTTTCCCTTTCACTGTATGTGATTCCATCTCTTTGATCATCTTCTCAGTGTTTTTTCTCTTTTTAATTTTAAAGTACAATCAATCTTCTCAGAAGAGTGAACTTTTGCTTACTTTTATGGGTATCAATCAATATCAGCCTTTTGGAAGAAGGATGGATTTAACGAATTGTGTTTAACTGAATTTTTGAGGTGTTTCTTATGTTGCAAGTTGTATATGTTGAATCTCATGTCCACTGAGATACATGAAATGAAAAAAAGAAAGAAAAACCAAGTAGAGAAAAAGGACATTTCGTGCACGAGAAGATGACTTCTGCCTCTGTTGGCAAAGTTTAGATAAGCAGCAGCACTTGTATCAACTTTTGTTGAAGATCATTGCTACATGTGGCATGCCCATGCATCAAACCTCTCTGATGTGTGCTCATGATGGATGGAACGGTTCAACTCACAGGATAAAGTCTTTACCACCAACCCTGCTCTGGTCTCTTATCTTCTAGATGCCGCATCGCGCAGTTTAATCAGTATAAAAAGCCTGAAGTATTGGCTTGACATCCAAATTGAACTTAAACACAACTCCAATCTTCAAGAGGTCTCAGGTCAAAAGCGACAGAGATGGCTTGTTACAAGAAATTCATTCTGTTTCCTCTCTTGCTTCTGACTCTATCCTGAATAATTGGTGATGGAGTCCTTGCTTCCCATCAGCTTCTTGATGCAGGCTTGCCCAAGATTCCTGAGCTTCCCAAGCCTGAGCTACCTCCTATTCCCACAATCCCAACTTTGCCTAAGCCGGAGTTACCGCCTCTGCCAAAACCTGAAGTCCCAACCTTACCAAAGCCCGAGTTGCCTCCACTGCCAAAGCCTGAGGTCCCAAAGCTGCATGAAATACCAGTTGTTCCTGAGTTGCTGAAGCCCACCTTGCCCACCATCCCTTAGCTCCCAAAAGATTCACCCACCATCCCTTCTCTTTTCCCGCCCCACTCATCTAGTCCTTGAGCAAGCAATCTCCTCAGTTTGACATCACTTCGCTTGTTATTATTTAGTAGGTAATACTTATACTATGTGGATACAGGTTATTGTGTCTGGCTTGAGGTTATTGTGAGGGGATTGTAGTTCTGCTATCTCCACCCATTTGAGTTTTCTATGCTGCACTAGCTATTTCCCGTGTTTCTCTGATTGTCTGTGAAGTTATTGTTATTCTTCTTTACTTATGTGAGGTTTGATATTCTGTTGTTCCTATAATTTGTCTTTCCATTGAATGGCAGATATTGTCGTTTTGTTTATGTCTCATGCTCTTGAAGTGAACGGCGTATCACGTATGTGAATGTTGGACTGGGAGATACCATGCCTTATGCTTAGATGACCTTGTTATGATATGGCTTTGTGAATAACACCGAGCATGGGAGGCCAACTCAATCCATACTTTGCAATGAAATGCTGGTTTTGTGAAGCGTGTCCAACCAGAGCAATACGCAAGTTAAGTTTAAAACGTAGGAAGATTATTGGCTAGATGCGCTATGTTGTTGACGACTAGACCATCATTGTACATGAAGCACGAATCGCATGTCGCCCTATACAAATGCGATGCGCATTATTGCACTGTCTCGATGGCACTTAAGGGCCCTAGAGACATCGTTAGTGGCTATTCTGCACGGATAAAACCTCTGCGTAACAAATGGGGTAATTCCCTCATCTTTCCTATCACTTCAGCATCTCTTGAAAAGTTAATTCCTCGCCCTCATCGTGGAGAACTGAGCGTGTACTGTGCGAGAATGCTCGCCAGTAAACACGCAATCACAACAAGAACCACAGTGAAAACAGCAGAAGATCTTCGGCAACGTTGCTTCTTGCTCACAGGTCGACAGCGCATGATTTCACATTGGTCTTTCGCTTTCTCATGCGATTGGTTATGGGCAGAAGTCACTCTTTTGCGCGCGCATAAATCCTCGATCGGTTAGTTTCGTTGGCTGCTCTTCTTGTCATGGGTGTTCTGTCAAAGGAAAAAGGTGGGGGAATCTGCGGATTCCATTCCATTTTTAACCAAGGTTACTGTTTCTATACCTCAGTGAAAGAGAAAAAGGAAGAGGGAATCGTATTCAATTGGGACTCGAAGAGGCAGTTTGACCCTGAGAGGCCCCCACTGTCAAAATGGACATTAATGTGACATGAGAATTTGGCACTCTCTTCGTTCCTTTCGTTGGGTTTCTCGAATGCCATCATGTTGACGATAATGTGGAGGCATCTTTTGTGTGCCTGAACATAGGTGTGGATTTGTGCATGAGTGATTCGCTCGACCCTTCACAACCTAACTTGAAATCTTGCCGAGACACTAGTTTTGCCGGTCTAAAACTCGAGGAAAGAAACAGTAAAATGGGTGTTCTGAGCGCATAATTTGTCGAGACACCATACCTCGAGTGTTGTCCAACTCATTGCCTTAGCCAGAACGTTTTATAGGCGCTTGGATGTTTCCGTTTGCCTGCGTCAAATTATTTTGTGTCGGGCAATTTATAATTTATTTTCCCGTTGAAATGATAACGCTAGGCAGAACGCACGTCATCACAATGCTCTGAAAGCACCTCAAAATAAATCCTAATATCGATGCGGCAGAAATGGGGTCACGAGCCATCGATCGACATTGTTTTATTCATTTCATGTTTTAAGTACTTGGGGTTCTGCGGCAGAGGCCTGGGTGGGTGTGTAACCTACAAGGGAAGAAGTTGGATTCTACGACCCTTACCTTAGTATCTGCGAATTGGAAAATTTCAATGTAGTTTTTAGTGTGATTCTACCCTCATGGCAAGCTGTCTTCTTTTCTTAACGTAAGTCAAAGGGCTTCCTATACCAAAAGCAGTAACTGATAAGGAAACTCTTATCTCGTCACTCAATTCGAGAACGGCGGCTCGAAACGAAACCCAGCGTCCTTCGTCATCCACATTGCTCATGTGCATTTATTACGCAGGAAAAAAAGGGCAAGACTTGAGCGAAGGGGCAATCAGGAGAAAGTTATTAAAAAAAAGTCTTAAATCCATATCAATTCGTCGTAAATCTTTTAATTTGATCAATCTTAGTTTGAATTTTTTGACAATTTGTCAATTTAGTCCATTTAACCTATTTTAGCTGGTTAATGTGGACATCGGTTTTCCTATATAATATCATGTGGACAATTTTTTTTAAAATTTATAAAAAAAATTTGTCCAATTTTTTTTCTTTTCTTTCTTCTTCCTTCGCCGGTTGCCGGGCCTCCGTAATAGCCGACGAACGGCCACAAGCAATAGCTAGCAAGGGTCAGCCTCATTGAGGCTTGCCCTCGCAAGGGCGAGGTCGCCCGAGGCAAGCGAGGGGCAACCTTTGGTGGTAGGAGAGGTCGACCCTCGCTAGATCCGGTGGGGGTGAGCGTTGCTAGCTCTCACCTGTGGCTAGTTGTTGGCAATCGTGAGGGCCTAGCGATTGGCTGAGGAAGAAGGAAAAAGCAAAGAAGAAAGAAAAGAGAACAATTTAAAAAAAAAATTGCAAAATTGTCCTTGTTAGTTCTGACCATGTTGTGTATCGGCTATATCACATAAAATAGCTAACATTAAAGTCAGCATTTTTTTTTGTGAAAATTGATCCAATTGACTAATTGATAAATTGTCAAAAAGTTTGTAACTAAATTAATCAAATTGAAAGGTTTAAGGAAAATTCCAAATAAAAGCCCGGACTATTTTCATTTTCTCAAATAAGAGCTCGCAGTGGACTTTGTTTTAAATAAGGGTTTGAAGTGCCTATATTAATCTCAAAGAAGCGCTTGAAGAGGTTATGGCTATTTTAAAAAATGGCCTAGTCTTGTCGACCGATATTTCGGCCAATCAATGATATTTTCGTCCAAATACAAGTTAAATTTAAATTAAATTAGATTAAAAATTAAAAAAAAAAACTTTTAAAAAGGAAAAACATAGGCTGGAGGGGCTTTCTCCTAGCTATATCCGTTGCCCCATCATCGGTGGGGTGGCAGCGAAGGCTAGCGGGGTCGCTAGTGCCTAGGTGACGGCTGACAACCCTTGCCGACCAAAGACAAGGCCTTGTAGGCCCTTGCCAGACACAAGAGAGGGTGGCGACCATCTCCTAGATCCGGGCGAGGGTCGCTAGCCCTCGCCCAGTGCCTTCGAACCTCGCCCTAGGTTTGGGGGCACTGGGCGAGAGCTAGCAACCCTTGCGGACCAGAGGCGAGGACCCTCTCCTAGATTTGAGTGAGGGTTGCCTGCCCTTGCTCCGGCCTAGGCAAGGGTCGTCGCCAATGGGGAGGTGGCCATAGGTGGGAGGGAGCACCCTCTTGCCTTTTTTTATGAAAAGAAAAAAAGACAAAATTGCCCTTCATAACTAGTGAGTTGAGATCATTTTTTGAGACTGATATGGGTATTTCAGGCAATTATTTGAAATAAGGCACACTTCAAACTCTTATTTGAAATAAAGCCAATTTCATGTCATTATTTGAGAAAATAGGAACACTTCGAGCCTTTATTTAGAATTTTTCCAAAGATTTATGATTGAATTGTGTAATTAAAAATTTTCTAATAATTATCCCGAGCAATCATTGTATATATCATTTTCACACGTAATTGGCCTCACATCACATTATTTCAATGTTAGGTGACCTACTACAGGCGGGTTTACCTCAGACCCTTCTGGTGACTTCATAGCTATTGCATGGCCGTACTCGCATGAAGTTATGGATGAAGAGGTTCTCGTGACGGTCCGGGGCAATATATTAATAAATATGATACCCCTGTGTCTCATTTATGATGAAGCACCTCATACATTACACATATAATCATCACTATATATATTGTACGCACAATTACACAAACCATCCTTAGCAATTCAATTTTGGATTGTATTCAAGAACTAATGATGGTTTGACATATCACTTAACAATTCAATTTTGTAAATCAGCCTTAGGAATTCTAGAGTTTTCCATTTATTAGAATTGATCGGATTTACACCAGTCATCCATCAACGCCAAGTTTGTTTAAAGAAACTCCACTCGGATCATGTACACAATAAAGTTCTTCATCGTGTGCATAAAAGGAAGCACAAATCATAATGATTCCATCTGCTTTAACAAAAAGATTCGTAGAAATGCCATTCAAGGAAAATTATTTAATTATTCCTAAATCTATTGTATGGATATCAATTCAGTCCTATACTTTTCAAATTTGCTAATTTAATCTTTAACTTAAACATGTTTACGACTAAATTGACAAATTTGAAAAGTGTAAGACAGAATTGATTCCGTATAATAGGATTAGCACGGATTGGGCAATTTTCCCGTGCCATTAGTGTCCTTCCAATAAAAGCGTACATGTCCCTGCTTCTTCCATCTACCCCACACTTCTTCTTTCGACCCTCTAGAATTTCATTCACAAGCTCAGCAATAAAACCTTTAGTCGATGAAATTCAATCAGCAAGACCCCAAATAACACCTACGGAAAGTTCTATGCAGTCTCGTGCTCAGACAGTCGCCAATCCCTCTCCCGGACCAATCTCTTTGATCCGAGAAAGGAACGGAACGGACTTCGCAGACGAAGAGGAATCAGACACGCAACAATTCCCGGTACGCCAAGTCACCGAACGAGAAGTCACCGAACGAGAGAGAGTCTAAACAGTCGGTCGAGGCAAGAACATTCCCTCTCTCCAAAGAAGCAGAACTCGCCCCCAAGAAACTTCAGCTTCCCCAATCCCCAGTCGATCTAGAGAAACCAAGGCGGAGGCGGAGCTGCGAGATGGGTTTTTTTTCTTTACCTAATTAAGAAAGACCCTTTTCGAGGGAGGGTCAGACGTTGCTTCAAATAGAACGCACGACCACATGGGAATCTGGAGACGTTCCGAACAGGATAATAAATTAATAATGATGTAACATAAGAACTTAGAGCGAGCCCATCGTCTCGCGGTGGGTGGCTAATTATTAAAAGGAGGAAAGACACCTTGAGGACGTGTCCTGTCCTTACCTTCGATGTTTCCATAAATGGACGCCAACGATGGGAACCGCGGTAGGAGGAGGGAACGTCGAATCCCACTAGCAGCGCCGAACAAAGCCGGAAATGTAAAAAGGGAGGAAAAGAAAATCCTGGCCCATCTCAAATTCGGTCAAACATAAAAATGAGCAGCAGGAGGCATTTTTATTCTTTCGTTTTTTCTTTCGTTAACATATGGAAATTTCCCCATCGCGAGATGGTCAAATTCGCTCTCGAATCACCAGGGGAGAAAGAGAGAGAGGGGGCAAATGGAGACATCCCCCATGTCGCAAAAGCTGAGCATCCAATATAAGAGAGAGAGAGAGAGAGAGAGAAGGGATTGGATTTGAAGTGACCCTTTCCCTGGAAAGAGAGGCAAAGCGAACGAAGGAAGGCGGTGCGAAAGGAGAGAAAAAGCCTGTTTTTGGTAAGGTGGACTCTGCGCGCTCGATTGCCACCATCTTCTTAATCTCTCTCTCTCTCTCTCTCTCTCTCTTCGGGCGCTGTGTTGTGCGGGACCCTCTCCCGAACAGCGGCGCCATTAGTCTTTACTTGGAAGTTCATCCATCTCCATTCCTCAATCTCCCTCTCTCTCTCTCTCTCTCTTCCTCCTCTCTCTCTCTCTCCTCCCTCTCTTCTCTCTCTCTCTTCCTCTGAAACTCTTTTATCATCTCTCCACCGCCACCGAAGAGAAAGGAGAAGAAGAAGGAGGAGGAGGAGGAGAAGATACAGATGAAAGGCGAGTACTTGCAGCAGCACAGCAAGAAGACCAGCTCCCCCGCCCACGACCCGACCGCCATGTTCTCCAACCTCCACCACCCCCGCCCCTTCTCGCACCACTTCCAGCTCGACGACGACCCCTCCTCCACCACCACCTCCTCCCCCCGCCGCCGCCGCCGCCCCCCCCCCCGCCAAGCCCGGCAAGCTCAACCCAGCCTCCGCTTCCGACCACCCCAACCCTGCCGGCGACGGCGCCTCCATCGAGGTCGTCCGCCGCCCCCGCGGCCGCCCGCCGGGCTCCAAGAACAAGCCCAAGCCGCCCCTCATCATCACCCGCGACCCCGAGCCCACCATGGCCCCCTACATCCTCGAGGTCCCCGGCGGCACCGACGTCGTCCACTCCATCTCCACCTTCTGCCGCCGCAAGGCCATCGGCCTCTGCGTCCTCGCCGGCTCCGGCGCCGTCGCCAACTTCACCATCCGCCACCCCTCCGCCTCCCCACCCGGCGCCACCGTCACTTTCCACGGCCGCTTCGACATCCTCTCCATCTCCGCCACCTTCGTCGCCCCGCAGGCGGCCTCGTCGACCTTCTTCGTCCCCGACGGGTTCAAGATCTCCGTGGCCGGCCCCCAGGGCCAGATGCTCGGCGGCTCCGTGGCGGGGCCCCTCGTGGCCGCCGGGCCCGTCTTCGTGGTGGCGGCGACGTTCAGCAACCCTTCGTTCCACCGGTTGCCCGCGGAGGAGGAGGACGGAGGCGGCGGCGGCGGCGGCGGCGGGGGAGCAACTCGGTGTCCGGTAGGGGTGGGGACGGGCACTCGCCCCCGGCTTCGGGAGGCTGCGAGAGCGGGCCGCCGCATCCGCAGGCGCCGCCGGCGGATTCTGGAGTGTCGATGTACAGTTGCCATTTGCCGTCCGATGTGATTTGGGCTTCAGCTCCGAGGCAAGCACCGCCTTACTGATTCTTTTTTTCTTCTCCCTTTTTCGGGGCGGAGGGGGCCTTTGTCATCAACTGTCTTTTGTAGTTTAGTTTAGTCGAATTTTCCGTTTCAGGGTTCTGATTTTGCAGCACTTTGAATCCTCTTTGGTTATTGCCTTTTCTTATTGGATTGACTTTAGTTGTAATAAAGAAAGTCCAGAAATGGTTTTGCTTTTTGGCTTGTCCACTGTTGTACTTGTTATCTTCTCTTGTTCCTTTTTTTTTTTTTGGTCAGAATCTTCTCTTGTTCCTTTGGGAAGTGAAATCGTGAGAGAGAGAGACTGCACTGAATCTTTCATTTCGTTAGCTGTTCTGCTCCCTGTTTATGTTTCTTGTCGTCAGTTAAGGAGATCAGGAAACCTTGAATTTTTTGCTTATTCTCGGTGTTTTTTTGGTGGGAAAGTGGATGATTGGCTCTTTTGAAGTATCTACAAACGAGCTCTCACTAAATTTTAGTGTAAAATAATCCTCACATGTACTTTTTCGGCCTTCTCTCCTTTCTGTCTTTGCTTTTCTCGATTTAAAAGTATGGACCTTCTTGACGACGAAGACCTCGACCCTCAAAATGGGTCATTTTCATTTATTCGTATCGTATCTACCACGATCAATGTATTGAAAATGATATATTATTGACTATTGCGTCGAATATACTCATTGACAAGATCTTTTTAAGCATTCCATTTTTTCTTTGGCGAGAAGCATTGTCATTGGGGGATTTGTTGACTTAGGGCTCGTTGCGAAGCTAAGGTTGATAATCATCATATCACAGGAAGTTTTTACTTGGCCAGATCCCGGTACTCGAGAGAACAGCCCGAGGTTTCATCCAATTTTCACGCTTCCTAAGGTTAATCCTTGAGTACAAGAATTTGACCCGGCATTGTTTAGGGTTCGCGAATCTTGATCCTTTTCAAGAACGACAAAGCTCCTTTTCTAACGCCATCAGCAAGCAAAAGCGGCCTTTCCAAGCTTCGAGGGGCTGATGTTTTGAGGGGGTTGGGTTTCCTTTTCGAGAGGGTTTTCAGAGTCTACCCGGGTGGTCTCTAAGATAAAGAGATCATCATCATCTGCAACTTCCCGCGGGGAGGAGGTTAAAGGCGGTGTCACCAAACATGGGCGCTAGGGTTTGGTCCTGGTCTGTGCTTGCCAGCTCCTTTTGTCGGGGCAGGTTAAAGGGAGAAAGAGAGAGGGGAAAGAGAGAGAGGGTGGCCATAGCTTTTGCTTTATCCCTACACACTTCGTGAAAGATTGAAAACGAGCAAACCAAACCCCACTTGTCACCAAATTGGGCTGACTATTGCATACCAATCGAGCCATCCATCTGTACTTTGATTTGTCTCTTCCTGCTTCCTTTCCTTCCTTGATTGGAAAATGGGGACGGCCCGGTGCCCACGCAGAAAGCAACTTGCGCGATGCAGGAGGTCCCCATCAATCTTTTCCTCTATCTCCTTCGCCCATACCAGTCTGTTTTTTGGATCGTTTCTCTCGATGGAGCCATCATGAAGTTCATCTCTTCTTCCTCCAAGCGATAAGTGATGGATGCATGGATGGGTTTGAGCCTGTTCCCAGTCTTTGCATTAAAACTTCTCGTTGCGATCATGACGCTTGTCTTCTTCCTCTCACGGCACGCAAACCTAACAGTAGAAAAACCAGGCTCGTAATCTTATAAGTCCCTTTCTCTTGGTGGTATTCTGAACCTGAGTTTGGGATTGTTTTGGGATTTAGCTAATAGATCAATATAAAACATTTGACTCAGGAGATCCTTTTAAGAAATTAAAATTATATGATTTTGCGAATCCTAATACAAAATTAGCTAACATCTTATATTATCCGTAACGGTCACCATTTCACCCATGATTCTCATTTGGAGATTGATCGATGTCGAACTTTTGAAAGTTTAAATTGTTAGGACTTGTTTGAATTGACTTTTATATTTTGTTTATTATTTTGAGGAAAAACCGCGTGTTCTTTTGAAAATTGATCTCGATTCCACTTATGAATCTTTTTTTAAAAAGGTTATCGAGAATCTCATAGTCAAGATGACCCGATTACCCTCTATTCAAAAAAAAAAAAGAAAACACCATCTCAATTCTCAACTCACCAAACACTTAAAAAGGTTATCGAGAATCTCATAATCAAGATGACCCGATTACCCTCTATTAAAAAAAAAAAAAAAAAAAACACCATCTCAATTCTCAACTCACCAAACACAAATCCTAGCCTTCATTTTCAACTCTCCTACCCACCACGTGCCCTATAGTTCTCGGCCTCCTCCATCCTCCATGACTACCGTCATTAGATCGTGGCCTCCACTATTGTGGGCAGCTATCACCCTGCTCTTAGCCGCCGGTGCTCATCTTTTTCTCTTTTCAATGCATCACCCCTCTCTTTTTGCATGTGTTTCACCGGTTTTGATTCCCGTGAACAATCTTTCACCAAGGGCTACGTTTTTGTTTTATTATAAGAGATTCGGATTCTTTATCGAGCTTACACAGAAAATGTCAAACTTAAGGGGAAATTTCATTTTAACTTGTACGTACAATCTTGACAATTGCTATAAAGCACAAATTACAACAAAATATAATCAATGATGTAATCTGGATATTCTATGCTCCAACTATGCCGAGATTTAATCTACGACATAGCTTGCTTTTGGCGTAAAGTTGGAATCTAATCAATAGTAATACTCATGGATAGAAAACACAACGTTGCAATTTAATCAACGGCGCTGGACTTGTGAAACAACACCGGAATCCAATCGACAATGCTAGACCGAATAGAGACACACGCCGAAATTTAATCAATGACGGGAATCTTAAAAACTACAACTAAAATGTGATAAAGTAAAGATAGTTGTTGTATTGTTCAGGGGGCTCTTCATTAAATAGGCTGTGGTATTTATAGGACGAACCGGTAACCATTAGTCGGTTTCCTTTTATTGGCCGTTACTCTTAGCATTCTCCACATTTTTCATTTCTTCTTAACACCCTAAACCATAAACAACTGCTTTCTGACTTATTGATGATGCCCAGACAACTTGCTCATCATGTAACTAACGGCTCCATATATTTATGCATATCTCTTGCAGTAGTTATTCTTGCTTGTGCTCTATTGCTAATTTCACTTAATCTTCAAATCTAGTGCACTATCCTCATAACCTAACACGTGGCAATCAGTTACTTGGCGATCGGCTCTAGAATTTGCTTCTAGAATACCATCGAGGCTCAACCTAAGTAGCCTCCACAAAAGCTATTTGCCCTCAACTTTACGAACAAAACGAGGTATTTCACATATTATCCCCTCGTGGCCAGCATGTGATACCATGGATAATTTTGGGTGTCAACGGTATGCTATGTTATGTACTCCATGGACAGCCGTGGTCGTTAGAGATCACTTGCCGCCATGCGTGACCTCGGTCAAGGTTGTCCATGGCCGTGATGGTCATCCGTGGGTTGGAGGAGGCCGGCCGCCTTGACTTAAGGGAGGGGGGCAGGGGGATGACGATTGAGACTGGCAGGGTGGAGGATGACTTAGTATTGGTGACGCAGATGGCAACTTGAGGTGTTTTGTAGCGTACAGGAGCGGCGTAAATTGGTTAGACTAGGAGGGTAGAATTTTTCTAATTAGGGTTTGCTTTGGAAGGTTGAGGAATTCAGAAGATGAGCAGGGCTAATTTGAGAAGAGAAGTGGGCGATCTTGTAAGTAAATCTAAGTTTCAAATTAATGGGGAATGCAATTTGGTGTCTCGCGCGAAAACACAAGATGCAAAATGGTAAATCATAAAAAGCAGACGATGGAAAGTCGTGTTGACGATCGTGTCTAGGTTTTTCCGATTGTTAATTTATAAATCTTGCGCCGTGCACGCTTTCCCTTTTTGTCTGTTCCATACGAAGAAACTCAAGACTTTCAAAATCTGTATTTGGATTAGTTGGTAGTTCTTTCATAGTTCTCATAAATTAGATGATAATTTCGAAATTTGGTCGGAAAATTGAAAAGTTACTTTTGAGCTTGTTCAAGAGGACAAAACGACCAACACTACTCTCGATGCATTATTCGGCATCGCTCCAGGACAAAACGACATGCTTTTTGGGGTAAAAAAGAAAGCTATTGGAAGACCAAGACTTGCAGAACGTTTGCTAAGTCTTCGACATTTACACGGCTTAAGATTTATTCATCAAATCTACATTTAGCAATTAAGAAATCGCTTTTCTTATGTGTGTTTAGACAAATACAAAAAAGGAATCATGATTGCATTTGGAGACGGAATGGACATTCCAAATTGGAGCGCCCACCCGAACACCATGGTAAGGGATTCACGTGTCCTTGACTAAAGCAAAATTTAGATGAATGATTCATGTGGCATGTCTCTACACGCAACCTCAAACATTTGAACCCAGTGATTTGAACTCTGGTCGGTTCTGCTTTAAGAGAATGTTTGTCTCCGGTTGTTAAGAAAAAAAAGATATGAATATGTATAGATTAACAAAAAAATTCAAAACTATAATTATTATGACATAAATATCATGGACTCTTTTTTAGTATCACGAAAAATCCAAAGTTTTTGTTATTTTAAAAGATTTCAAACTTATACATGCATGGCAAATTTATCTTGAAACATACGTGCATGATTTAGGTTATCAAAGTGGGTAAGTTCGAGGTTTCTGGTGACATAAAAAAATTAAGATATTTTGGTTACAGTGGACACAATTCGTGATATTTTTGTAGCATTTGCTCATATGTGTGTGTATATATATATTAGTGAATAAATAAAATAAGAAATGCTTATATTTCATCACTGTCGGTATCAGCCGCAAAGATAGGCTACTAGTAAATTAATTTAATAAAAAATTTTGGGTTGACACTCTGCCCTTCGGGACTTTAGTTGCTGTTGCTTTGTTAGACAAATGTCCGCAACGCATGGGATGCTGTGGCGATCCGACTTTTCTGATGCCTTCGTAGCTCCGACCGTCTTGTTATATTCTTTTGAGGATGGAGCACATGGAAGGACACCAAACGGTATTGACACGGTGAAAACACGGATCAAACATTGAGTGAAACTCTCGTAGAAACACGGACTGAACAAATCTCGAAACTCGAACAGTTTTTCCAATGCTCACTTAGGAAGCTTAACTCTCCCGCAAGGAATATGAGAACAGAATGATCTCATTTTTCATTCGCCCGACATTGCAGTCCCGTTAAATTCTTTTGAGTAAGAAAACGAAGTTGTCGTAATTACAGTTAAAGTGTGAAAGATTTGTTATTACAAAAAGAGTAATAGCCAAACTCATAATCCGAAAACTACTTAATTGTAGACTCCGTTTTTGTTTCATGAAAAAAAATTTTAGGAAATATTTTTCTTATTTTTCAGTGTTTGGATCACTTAAGAAAATGAAAAAATGTTTTTTTAAGTTAATGGAAAAGTTTTCTCATAGCGAAAATTAAATTTAAGGAAATGATTTTCTCTTTTTTAAAAATCAAAAATCATTTTCCAAAATATGACTAAGTATTGGCACTTGAACCAGAAACTCTATACTTGAGCATGAGAATCCCAATGCTCATTCTCGAGTCCTTGGTAGCAAGGCCGAGTCCCTAGCGCCTGTGCCTTAGTCCGTAGAGGTCAAGCCTTGGACCCCAATGCCCATGCTTGGGTCCATCAAGACTGGGCCTAGGGCTCTGGGGTCCCCCATGTCCACACCCCGGTGCATCGATGTTAGACTTGGGCCCGGGCATTGGGGACCAGGACTTGGCCTCGATGGACTTGAGCATGGACATCAAGGTCTCCGGCCTAACCTCAATGGACCCGAGTCTGG
This sequence comes from Eucalyptus marginata, assembly GCA_014182565.1. Lineage (NCBI taxonomy): Eukaryota > Viridiplantae > Streptophyta > Magnoliopsida > Myrtales > Myrtaceae > Eucalyptus > Eucalyptus marginata. The sequence continues at coordinate 5,161,689 of CM024590.1, forward strand.
GAGCAAGGGAACTGGTCTCAAGTGTCGAGTTGGAAGCCCGACCTCGATGGACCCAAGTGCGAGCATCGATACTAGATTTCCAAGGCCGACCTCAATTGCTCAGGCTTAGGTGCCGAGGTCCTAGTCTCAGGTGCTGGAGTCCAGGGGTTGGCCTCAATGGACCCAGGCCTAGGCACCAGGGACCTAAGCCCCGTCTCTGTACACCTAGGCTAGTGAGCCAGGGAGCTAGGACGGGCATCAAATTCTTGAGCTCGGTTTCGATGGACTCAAGGTTGATGCCCATGCTCGTGTTCGGGAGCCAGGAATTCAGGCTTGAGACTTTGATGCCCATGTCGGGTTATTTGACTACCTGTGCACAAGTCACTAAAGCCTGAATAATGTAAGTCTATGTAGGAAAATAGATTTTTATTACCAAACGATAGAAAATATTTTCCATTTTATTTTCAGGTTTCAACTAAACACCGTAAAAATATTATCGTTTTCTCGTAAAATGACTTCTTGCAAGACATGTCACATTTTCCATGTATTAAATGGAGCCGTAGATACAAATAAAAATTTCTCAATAAATCCATCGGATCACGCTTCATATTTTATATTGGGGATATTGGTTCTCGCATTCGTGGATCCCGAAGGCTTGAAAGAATCAGTCTAGCCCACCAGAAACGAACTTTCGAAGTCAAGGGTTGCGACGCGGCCATGCGCGTTATACTTGAAATTCAAGCATTTCGTGGATCGATTTCAACTGCCACGGATGTCATGCGGGAAATGATGGTCACGACACGATCGGTAGACACCTTATAAACACGGTTCATGCAAATCCAACTACGTCGGTCTTTGTTTCGACTTGGGCAACGGTCCCCCCACGCGAACTGCAAATGAGTCGTGCCTATGTATGGCGGACAAACACGACCGAGTCGACATGTGCACGAACGTATAATGCCGGGATAGGCATGCCCACCCAAAGAACAGCATGAGGCATTCGTTAGGAGGATGCACAGAGCATGCGCCGTCACGTCATCACTGTTTCTGCCATGCGCGGGTTCTTTTCATTTGCTCCTCTTTCGGCTTGCTCCTCTTTTGGCAAGCAGGCCACCCGATTGCAAATCCTTGTTTGTGTTATCAAGATACTCTCCTCCGTGTCAAAAATAGGTTTAAAAATCCACTTTTCTATTCTTTTCCTGGATGATGCAAGAATCTTTCTTTATTAGGCTAAACTTTAATAAAATCCCAGTTAAAATGTCAATGCAATCTCTTGAGCAAGAAAGACAACGTTGTGATTCTAGCTTAGATCGTTTTAATTTTTACCTTGAATTGATCCAATGAGACACATTCAACTAAAGAGCGATCTTTTTGGATTGGCTGTCGCATGTCGTCATCCCCCCACTATCCTAAGCATTCAATCAAGGTTTACATTATTGAAAGCTTCAACAGCTTGTAATGCCATCATATCTCTACAACAGTTTTATGTTGATTTGACACTTTTGGACAATAATTTGACCAAGTACCAATTCCCATGGAGCCCTATCTTTCATTTGATTTTGGGGTATATATTCCTATGCATTATACCTCCGATCGGTAAATTACAAATTATGGAATTTCCGCTCGACAAATTAAGCTGACTATAAGTATGGGCGATATCTATCTTCATAACCCATCAATCAGAAGAGTAAGAAAAAGGATTGAGGAAGATACGACCTTTTTACTTTTACATACCTATAGTGGTTGTGTAACTTTGATTTTGTTACCAACATTAACGTCATTTGCCTCTGCAAAAATGTAAAAGAAGACCCACATTGGTATAGAAATGGACCAAGCTCACACAGTGAAAGTACACTGGGTCTATTATCCGTTGGCATAGGCATGAGTCACCCTAGCTTCAGAAATTTCCTGCAACGGGCTTGTCTTTCTATGCATGCGGGCGTCATAAATATGCTCGACCATCCATTATTGAATGCGCCAGTCCAATCAAATAATGCACACCGATCTAGAACCATGGCCACATGCAGGAACCGGCCGTTCCATGTCCATTCTCCATCTAGATCGAGTCAAAGACAAATCTTCATTCGCACGTGGAGGACTCGAATTGCTCGCCGGAGGCAAAGAAGATAGGAAATTCCAAAAGTCGTCCATGGCAGGTCATGGGGTTCTTTTCAGATTTCAGACCCACACAGCGATATGGCAGCAGACTGGGAAGTTCTTCACGTGCATGCATGGCCCGTTCTTGGCGGTGCACTACCTAGTCACGAGCATCCCCTGGTGCAATCCTAGAGATCGCCTAGGTTTTGTCGGTTTGTCGGTTCGTCCTTCTCGATTAAAATCTGAATTCGAATCGCGCACTGTTGTCTTCTTAAGTTCAACTCGAGAAGCCCGGAGCTAATGCGCTTTGGTGATCATTAAGAATGCCGTGCTCATGGGGAATCCGTACACGTGTTTGCTTGGACAGAAGGAAGGTGCGAGGTTAGCTGGTTTGGTTTGGTTTGGTTTGGCGTTGGTTGGACCGATCCGCCTCATCTACTGTCCCACTTTTTTTGGGTCGGCCGTCCTTTCTTTTGACTCCATTTTTTCCCGCACCTTCTTTCGGTTTCTGAGAGAGGCCGCTATTCATGATCTTAACGTCGGCCGCGGGTTGTCATAGACTTGGGAAGATTTCCCTTCTTGATCTAACGTACTTGCCCACGCATCTTAACTTTGGCACCCGATAGGAGGTGGCAATGGTCGCAACTCACACGTCGCGACATGATTTTTCATCTCGACCGACGTCACCAGTGACAACCTAGTTGAGGTTAACCTCAATCTCGATGTTGGTTCAGGCATCTCGACACGATCAGCTTGGACGAGCGCGGTATTCGCGTGAATCTTTTCGTACTCCACGGCCAACCTTAGCCGAACGGTGGAACCCATCGGAAGAATGAGACTGATGGTTCAGATCAATAGGTAAGTACCAAGACATTTCATTCTGGGGATACGAAAAATACTTACTTGCACCATAACGAAACTTGCTAAAATTCACCAAATCTTTAAGAGCAGACAGCACCTACTAAAAAAAAAAAAAAGACAGCACCTACTCGCAATTAACTCCAAATCTTATCCACCATGTCCACACAGATTCATTGTCGAGAGCAAAGCTCCTCTATGCACTATCTTGATCTCATGAGCTTCCCAATTTTAAAATCGAAACGGATTTTCAAAAATAAAAGTGAGCTGCAAAAGGCCGAGTATATGCAAAATGGTGATTTTACTCATATTTACCGAGACATGACCAGCCAAAAGGATTACACTTTCGGATAAACCTTCCCCAGAACTCTTATTTACCCACCCTCTATGCTAAGTAATTAAAAGGTTTAATCTGTTCTTTCTCTCGCCGATCTTCTTAAAGAGACGCCATTTTTCACATCATAAGAGCCATTCGACCAGGCTAATCTCTCCGAGTCAGTCTCTCTACATCTACTACTACTGCTGCTACTAATTTCTAACTCACTACGCCACTTAGTAATGTCCGAGTTCAAAAATTCATCACCTCCCAGACTGGAATCCAAACCGTCTCTTTGAGATGGGCTCGTTTCAGCAAAACCCGAAGCATGTCTCTCTGGATTGGCTAGTGGTGAGTGCCTCGAATAAAGGGGAGAGGAAGAAGAAGATGAAGTGTCAGAATCAGAGGAGTTCCTCCAAGAGCTGCTACAACCTCGCACTGCATCACCGAATATATAATCTGAAAGGTCGTCTGTGCTGGCAGAATCTCGGGTCCCATCTGTACTGCAAGATCCTTCATCTGAAGTGTTACTGAATAGGGAAGAACTGTCGCTTGAAGAATCTTCTTCTAGTATCCTTTGCAACCGATGGAACTTCGAATAGAAAGATTCAATGTTAGCCGAACCATCTGAAGACATTGAATTGGGGTAAATATCACTGGAAAATCTTCCGGGCGGCTTAATGCTCAATGCAGCAATTTTCCCACTGTTTCTGCCAAGTACTGCTTTATGTTTTGGGTCCGTAGAGATTATTTTGTCTCTTATCGATCTGGGAGCCCGGGGCGAGCACCTATACAAGGTCAACAATTCAACTAATTCAGCGATGTACCGCTACCATAATTGATCATCAAATGCTCAAATGCATATAGAAATTATTACCTAGCATAGAGTAGCATGTATGCCCCCGTTGAGAGGACACTCTCAAGTTCCATCGGTGTTACCTATTCAAGAATAATCAAAGTACAGTCAAAACATAAGTTCTACAACAATTCGGTACCATCTATATTCTGCAACATGCAGATAAGTTCAACAAACAGAATAAGCAATTAAAACCTACTACAATAAAGCTTCATACAGAGTAACAATTGGCTACTAAAACCATCAAGAAGCTCCGTTCTCGTCAAAAGGCGGACAATTGGTGAAAGCAACTACAAGAAATCTTAAATAATTGTGGCAAAAGGCCATGCATCAAGCACACATACATTTCCGAATGGTTAAAGGCACTGGATTTTATGTCAAGGACAATTCCAAATGCAGATATTAAGTAAAAAGGTCAGAACATTCAGAATGTACCCAAATGCAATTCCATGAATCGACAGAAATTAGTTAAATGAAAAGGCAACATAAAATAATGTTAAATTCTCTGGAGCAATGATGCATGGACGTACCATGCTGTCATCAATCTTGAACCATTTGTTTTGAGGATTCTTAACATAGCACACATAATGACCAGAAACTGCAGCATTCATGACATCCAAGTGGACTATTACTCCATACAGTCTGTATATAGGCGATTTGTCACTAGTTCCACTGATATAAGGAGCCAAGTTGAGGATCTCTGGGAACCGAATCAACTTGTTGAGCTTTCCAATTTTTCCTGACTGTTATCGAACAAAGGGATCAGTTTTTCACACAAGAGTAGACCCAAGGAAATCACCAGTTGAAAGTACCATCAGTATGATTAATCAACTTTCGTCAGTACCTGAAACCGTTTTAATGCAATAGTAAGCACATTTGGAGCCTCCAATATTGTCAATCTCTTTTTGGCCTTCTCATAGGATTTACACCTGATTAACATTAACAAAGTGAGTACAGTCCCCAAAACCTGCTATGCAGATGCGAAAAAAGTACTAATGGAATTAGATGAAGTGCCCATAGCATTGTACAGCATAAATAAATGAGACCAAATTTGAGCAGAATTGTAACAACAAAACAGTATTACATGCCCATCACCATTTTAAATAGGGATTAACAACATTAAAGGCAAATAGCAGCGCACTTGCATGTGCTCTAAGGCCAGAGCATAGAAGCATATCAGCTCAAGGTTGATACACAATGAAAGAATATCATACAAAGACCATTATGCTTAGAGTTCGTAATTAGTAAACAATACAATCCCTGACCAATCAATCATTGTACCCTTCTTATTGATAAAGTTAATAGCGCCTTCATATTCAGATGCAGAGCCAAAATGAAATACCTATTTCATCTTCTTGAGGATAAACCAAAACTACAATTTGTAAAAGAGGAATAGTCTTCCTAATAAGATCTATTTGTCCCTTAGTACACTATCCACTACCAAACTATTGACAAAAAATTATGTCATCAAGACTGTTCTTGTGAGCTAAAATGCCAACCTGCTGCAATAATACTTGTTTTCTCCATCCAGAGTCTCATTTTCGGTAAACCGACGGAGAGCTTGTTCCAAGGTTCCAATATCTCCCTCTATCTCAACAGTTAGATCCATCATTCTTTCATGCCGCTCGGATTTTACTTGACACTTGGTGCATCTAATCTGCGGTTAACAAAGTTTTGGCCATATAAGAATTTTCACACATGATGCAGAGAAAAGTAAGTACTTTAATGGCTATAATTCAAAAAGAGAAAGGACTGGAAGGAAAATCTTGGTGAAAAAGAGCATCACCCCACCTTTGACCGAAGATAGCCACCAAATGTCAATCCCATCAGGGTGGTTTCCTCTTCTGAAGAACCGGACTCCATCTCCACAGATTTCACAAGACAAATGGATTGCATCGCATCAATGGCGCACCTGACATATTAAAATTGCTAAAGTTGGTATGCCAAAAAGAAAGAACTTCAAAATAGGAACAAGACGAGCATTTTCAGATCTAGAGTGGACGTTTTCAATAATACCTTAAAAATTCATGGGCGTCTTCCTCTCTCCCATTATGAAGCTGGCTTCCAATTTTCTGTAATTGGGATACAATCCTAATTGGAGAAATTGGAGAGGTCCCTTCTTTGGCCTTTTGAATCAAGCTCTCAAATTCACACATGAAACACCACTCCTTCTTTGGACCTAACACAGTGAGACAGTCATTAGTATCACAATTCTCAACTAATCACACATGCCAATGGACAATGTCTCAGTAACTTACAAAGTTTTGAATGACGTCCCTGGAGAAAATATGCCGTGAGAGGAGGAGTAAAAGCCACGCATTGCAACACGGCATTAGCATAACAACTGCAGAAAACCACAAACAAAATAGGCTACTTAAAGTATCTGTTAAAATTCTTAATATGGGGAAATAAAAAAAAAAAAGGGAACTAAATGAAACTCAGCCCTTTCAGAACATGGTAATTCTCAGCAAGAATCATTATTTATTGAGATGACAAGCATATGCAGATGCTATTAAAATAATCACAAGACGCCAGACAGTGACTTCATAGCACAAATAAATCCCAAATGGTACATAGACATGCCTATGTCACAAGTATATAACTGGACATATTCATTATGAAGAGCGCACTGAAAGATACCTGTTCCAACTATGCTCAAAATTTAGAGCTTTTTAAGCAAAAGAGAAGAGCACAAGTGCAACATATATGCATATTAATATGTTTTTTAAGGTCTTTTAATTTCTTAACATCATGAGTTTAAGAACCTAACGGAATTTCCTGGATATCCAATCAAATCTCTCCCTCAGCTTATCTCAAGACACACAAAAACAAATAAAGCTTTAAGTTTTGCAAAATGAGAATGTCAACACTGAGACACGTGAACACAGAAAATGGAGAATATTAAAATGCGCAAGACATTTATCTAATATACACCTGTATAGAAGAATTATCCTCCTCCAAAAGTCGATCAAAAACATGTTTGGTGCTACATGATCAAAGGAACGGATAGTTGCTACATCAACATTCAGAACCAAATCTACCACATTGCTTCGAAAATTGTTATTGATTTATGAGTTTACTTTCTAAAGTTATGAATATTTCCAACTAACCTGTTCCCACAATTTACAAAACCGCATGGGAGCAATTCCACCTCTTTCCATGTATAAAGCTTGACAAAAAGATCATAAGGAAAGAGCCCCTGCAAAGTAAAAGAAATGTAAATGCAGTTCATGGCATTATAACAGATATCAACAATAAGTAAAAGCAATTCATAATTATTGTCTAACCTTGTCATTGTATTTTCCAAATCCATCACCTCCATCTCCAGCTAGATACCGTTTGGACAACACAGATCCTTTCGATTGGTCTCCAGCAGTATCAATAGATGACTTTACATTTTGCAAAGCCTTTAAAGAACAAGCTGCCGACTGAGAGGGTAAAGCAACACTCTGTTGAACTTTGGCACTTTCAGCCTTATTGACAGTTGGAATCGGATGCCTAACACCAACGGTAGAGGCATCTCTTCTTGAAGTATATTCCTGTCTGTAAGGAGCTCCATCAGAAACAAAAGTGGTGTCATCATCTCCTATGCGACTAGATCTCTCACAGTTCAAAGGTGGTGATTTGCTAGCACTCAAACTGCCTTTTACCACTTTCCCCAATAAAGTAGGTTCCTTGTCAAACTTGTTCTGAGGAAGAGCATCACGAGACATGAAGCGTTCTTCTTCAAACCCTTTGCTACGCAAGACCTGTTCATTACTTTGGAACTTACTAGAGGAGAAGAGCATGTGAGATTGAGAAGATACTTCATTCGAATTGGCATTATTAAACTTGGGCAGCAGGGTTCTATCTGAGATGATACTTTGCTTCTCAGTAGGATCCACAACACCCTGCCAAAAATTAGGAGAGTTCACAGATGGCTCAACCATCTGACCACTAGGCCTTTTGATACTTCCACCTTTTAAATCCCATCGTTCTTGCACATCATTGCAGCCACGCTTCTCATTTGACTCACCCAAACTAGCGCTATGGACTGCACCAACTAAACTTGCAAATTTTGGAGAGGGTGGCTTAGCATCATCTCTAGTATCATCACAAATAGCGTCAGGCATGTTCTGTCCAACATTAGATGATCTATCCTCATCTGAACTCCCGGAATCACCCGAACTAACACTTTCACGTGTTGAAACATCATCAGATAATTCATTACTGGCACTGGAGGCAGAGAATCCAGAAAATTTGGTACTTGAAGAATCAGAAAGATAACTTTCTGACTCAACTTTGATATTGCTATCTTTCTCAGGTGATGTGCTTGTAGAGCATTTACTGTCTGCCAATGTTGATTCATCAACAAAACCTTCAGTAGATTTTGTAGCATCCCCAAATGCACTCCCAAGTTTATTTTTTTCATAATCTACGTCTTCCTCGAATCCTGCGACCTTTGGATTATAGTCATTCCCAGGCTCGGGAGGATGGCATTCTTCCTTATGACCTTGTCGCCAGTGAATGATTTGACACTTACCAGAACTGAAAGAAGGCAAATTAAACACATGTTACAACTATGAGGAAGAACCCTCTATAGATGAGATATTTCATAGAATTGTAAGCACATTCACGCAAAGTAGAAAGAATATTTTCAAATTAAATTTAATAAAGATAAAAATACCATTATCATCTCTAGTTGGCAACATGATTTAAGTTTCCACTTTCAAATCACAAAATCTTGACTAGCTAAAACAAAACTTGGGGATACAATTTCTATAAGCAGCAATAAAGTAGTTGTGGCTACAAAAAACCACTGCCCATGAGGGCATCCAAAGGAGATCTGTCTAAAGTCAGCTTATAATCTGCCTACTGAAATCAGCACGAACCAGCAAAACATAAATATTGATAAATTCTAACTAAAGCAAAGAAATTGGTGATAGAATTTCTTGAAGCGGCGACGAAGTAGCTACGGCTACAAAAAAACGCCACCATTGATGAGAGGCCTAAAGGCAGCTTATAATCTGCCTATTGATATCAGCATAAACCAGAAAAGTATAAATATCTTACAAATCCGAAGATAAGCATGAAATCCCCATAATCCCAAAACTTGTAGCATGTTAAATAGGACATGATGCAAGCAAAACTTATACTACCCAAGATTGTCTCTGCACACTGCAGGCTTCACATATGAACATAAGATGGATTTCTTGCCCATTACACAGGGCATGGCAACAAATAAAACTCACTGGCAGAGGAACCTTTTTCTCTGCATTTGTAGATCTAATTATTGAGCCAAAATATGATGAAAGAAAAAATCGCTATCTGCACGACCTTCACAGTTGCAAACTATTCTTGAAGGGAAAAAACAAAAATCTCATTCAGCTTCGCCAGCAATCTGTGCATGTATGCCGTGTTTCCAGTCCGAAAAAAAAAAAAATTCTCCTACGACGAAAATAAGCGCAACAAAACCTGGCCACATTCTCAAAACCTAACATTAAGGTCAAAAGTATTCCCACAGCGTTCCAAAATCAAAGCTTTGCCAAGCAACCGAAAAGAAAAGAACAGGAAACCACCGAAGATCAAAAATTGACTAACCAGTATCGCACCGCCTTGCAGCGAGCGCATCGGGTGGTCGTCGTGGAGTAGCAGATGGCGCACTGATACCCCCGGGGAGCCGAGAACGCGCCGTACCCGACGGAGGCCTCGAGCTCGGCCCTCGCGGCCTCCTCCGAGGCCAACACGAGCAGCCGCTTAATCTCGCGGCCCCGCTCCACCGACTGCCGCCACTTCCTCCGGATCACGAGCCCGAACACCAGCGGGACCAGCCCGCAGGCGCAGAGGACGAGCCCCTGAGCGAGCCCTAGATCCCACGCCACGACCATTTATCGCGCTCAACCCGCACCCAACGCGCACGTAGCGAGGCCCAGAATCCCTAACCTCCTAATCGCGCGGAGACACATAGATTCCTCCTCCCCGGGGGGGCGACGGAGAATTCCGGCGGATCGGCGGGGCCGGCGGGCGCGCGCCGATCGATGACGCGGGATCGAGCCTTCCGATCGGGGGCGGGAGGAATTCGCCAGGGATCGCAATGCTCCGCGAGCCCTCCTTCGCGAGCTGAAGAAGGAAGTGAGGGCCGGAAGTCCAAGCGAGGCTGCTGGATTCGGACAGAGGAGAGAGAAATTCCCGTCGTCCTCGTTGTCGGAAGTCGAGAATTTAGGGATTTCGGAGGTGCCGGTTTTCCAAGAGAGAGAGAGAGATGAGTCCGTGTGAAGGCGGAGAGAATAATTTTTCCGGGAAACGGATCGGAAATGTTTCCTATAATTTATTTGTTTCCTTTTTCCGCGATTTGATTTGATTTTTGATTTTTTATTTATTGCTGTGTATATTTTCCGTACGCTTTTGAATATAAATTCGGGAACGTTAGAAATAAGCGATTGACAGGGGAGGGGAAAGGAATTTTCCCTGCCATCGGGAAACGAGCGCCCCCCCTCGTCCCCTCCCCTCCCTCGCATCGATATATTCTCGGCCCGGTCTGTTCCGGTTCGTTTGGACCGGTCATTTGTCGTTTCTTGTTTCCATTTTCTCTCTTTTTCTTTTTCTTTTTTCCCTTCCCGGGGCCATTTTCTTCCTTCCTCTTTAAGGAGCCTCAGGAAGACGGACCTAAGTAAGTCCTTAAATTACTTTATCTGAACTCTAGGATGTGAAACTACAGAGGCATTTTTTTTTTATGACCCGAGAACCGCCGTACAACCGGCAGCCGGCGACGTAAACCCGAGAGGCACTAACGCGGGGGCCCACCTCCCCTCCCACGACACCCCACTTAAGTCACGCAATGTGAAAAATAAATATACACTTGGAAATTTTTGGAATCTATAAGGTAGGGCTGATATAATAACTTCTCGAGCTTGGGGTGAGAAGATGGAACTTGCAAAGATTCTTATTGAATTGAGTTGTGCTTTTTTATAGTGTCTTAATCGACTTGCCGCCCCAATACCCTAGATCAAAGCCTTAAGAATGGGGAAAATCACCGAAAAAAGTCAATTCCTAATTTATTTTTCTATTCCATTTTTACTTGTTTTAGATGTAGTTAGAAATTGCCAAGCAAAGGCATTTGGGGATTTAGAGCAGCCCTTTTGCACCATCATCTCGTTGATTCATCAAACGAGATAATCAAAGTTAACATTCCAAAAATTACGAGTTTTTATGTTCCTATGAGGCAATTTTGACAAGTATAAATTATGCGATGGTCGTGAGTTAGAATTATAATATAAAGTGATTTGGATGGATAAAAAATATCTTAAATCTTTTTTTTTTAAATTGCAAGGTCTCCTAATTTTATATGAAACAATGTCAAGGCTGGACAGCATGAAGATCACCACTTGCAATCATCATTTGCAGGCTAAAAGGAAAATGATCTAATTACAGTGAGATGATTCAAGTTTGCTTTTTAAGAAATTTGAGTTTCTCTTTTGTACGTGGATAAATTGCATCACAATAAAAATCACACGACTTATAATAGCCATATCTTCATACTTAAATTAAATGGCTCATTAACTATAATTGAGTTTTACCTTTTGAAAACTAAGAGCTCTCCTACATTTTACTTATTATCCAATTCTATGAATGAAACTACAAGGCAATTGGCCTCTTTTTAGGGGAACCGGTGGACTAAAGATATACACGATAATATTAGAGTAAACCTGAAATTTCACCCGATTCCTCGTAATAAGAAACACTGCGAACAAAATTAACGTTGGGGCAAACTTGCGAATGCATTAATTTGCATGTTTATGCAATGCGATGATTGAAACTAATTGGTCATGCAGGATTGCTAAATGCAACGTGCATTCAAAAATCAAAGTAGTCTAGGGCTAGCTATCAAGATTATCAGGAGCAATGGCTATATCAATTATTATAGAACTAGAGCTGCATGATGGAGATTTGACTCGTGGCACTTAACTTGACCTCTTTAGTCAATTATCTACCGTAGGAACATGATTCCACCTATATTCTTCTTTTCAATTAATAATTACCTAGCCAAATTATTATAATCTGATCTTTTTGTTCCTTGAGGTACATTTATCATCACAACTGCTAGTGAACCACTGAATAGAGTAAATTTTCCCATAAGTAGAGGAAGGCAACATGTAAAAAGAGTGCGTGATCAAGTGAAGAAAATGGTATAATGTGGATAGAAAATCCACATATGAGCGAGCATTAAAATATAATATTTGGAAAATTACGATACCGATTTTGCCGTAAGGTCAATTTAATGTTTTGAACTTGGCGACCTCTTAAGTAGATCAAACACGCAATTGAAATTAACAAGGCGTCAGACTTAGTCTAGAAAAATAAGGTACGAACCGTGGGATTAGCTAAACCATATTTGGCACGCAAGGAAGTCTTTATCAAGTGTGAAATTCCATGCGCATGTGATGTAATCCACAGCATTCTGACACAAACAAAGGGAAAATAATAAATAAAATAAATAGGGACATTTTCCGGACCACGAAATTGAAAAAAAAAATAAATAAACTGAAGATGTGTGTACCTATATGCATGTGATTATTCTGTCACTCCAACCAATCATCCTCCTGCTTTTCCCCACTAGAATTATAGCGAGATCTGAATCCCATGGCCCCTTCTGATCTTGATCTGATCATAATAATTGAGATTCATGCGTCATCCTCAGTTAATCACGCCAACATATTTTCGGCCCAAAAGAAAGAAAAAATCACGCTGACATAGCTGGAAAAAAAAAGAAGAAGAAGAAGAAGAAAGAAATTTGAATTTTCAAAGTTTAGAACGTACATATCTCTAGGAAAAATGGCGTTAACCAATTTTGAGGGACACCCTTTAAACCAAAGAAAAAATCACGCCAACGTGGCTGGAAAAGAAGAAGAAGAAGAAAGAAATTCGAATTTTCAAAGTTTAGAACGTACATATCTCAAGTCAAAAATGGCGTGAACCAATTTTGAGGGACACCCTTTAAACCAAACTAGCTAATCCTAATTATGATTTTTTTCTCTCAAAAAATTATTATTATTATTATTATTATTATTACTATTACCATCATTGTTATCATTAAATACAGGATAAATACCATAAAAAAATCTTAGATTTTTATATTTATGATAAATTTACGATTCGTCAATTTCAATTGAATTTTACTATCAAATTGATGAATTATATTACATGATAGTTGATTGGTGTACCAATTTAGAGTTTTACCTTTCGTTTGTAATAAGTGTACTAATTTGTAATTTTTCGTTGCAATATTTCAATTTAACAAAAATTAATAAAGGGTAAATTTGTCATGAATATATTTTATGGTAATTAATAAATTAATTTAGAATAATCTTGTCATATGTATACTAATTTAAAAATTTTCGTAATATTAACATGTACAACTAAAATATAAATGTGTCATTGTCATATTGCATGTTTAACTTCTCTTCGGGGGTATAAACCAAGGCACAAGCAATCGCTCGGCAGGGGCCGGCGTCAAAATGTGGGGCTTCCAACCTTTTCGACAGCGACAAGCCAAACCGGGGTTAGGCAGAACGAAGTTAATAAGGAAATTAAATTGTCTTGTCCCTGTCTTGTCGGTAGTAATTCTAGATAAGGCCAAGGAATTATTTAAAACATCATCATCATAAAAAATCCTTGTCCGAAAAAGATCGACGGCCTCGGAGAGAGGTTCCGTCCCGCGGAGCCGCCCGAGTCAAAGGTCTGGACTCGGGACCCTGTCGTTGTCCGGCGATCGACGGCTCTGGTTCGCTCTCGGGTCTACATTTGTTTTACACCTTAGGAAGGACGCACGGCGTGTCGGAACGGCCTGCCGTCTTGAATTTGCCTTCCTCGGGAAGGAAGGAGGAGGTATGCACATAAACTAATGCGCAGTGAATGGGAGACTTTTTGGATTACTTTAATCGACGTGAAAAGACGGATTCCTTTATTTAAAAAGAACTAACGTCATTAAAAATCCAAAATTAATGCATATTCACCTCACCACTAAAAATCATTTGTGATAAATTTGCATTCCATTAATTTCCGTTAAATTTGATTAATGTCACGTAAAATCACAAATTGATATATCTGTGACATCTTTTAATTATCATGTACCATCAAACTTAGTAATTTGATGGTAAAATTTAACGGAAATTAATAGAGGATAAATTTATCATAAATGTATTGATTTTGGATTTTTTATTTATATATCAATTTGGGATTTTGGGATTTTAGTGATATTAATTCATTTGGAAATAATTGTAACTGTTGGGGAGATGCCGACTGGATGGCATTGGGTTTACTTACGTACGGACGAGGGTTGCCTCTCGATCTGATCGAAGACGGGTCATCGATTCCAAAGTCCGCGTGGCGGCCGTCTTTGTTAGGTCGCCTCACCGGCTTGACTAATTAATTTCGACCAGCAAAAAAGGGGATGAAATTGAATCACGGGAGAGAAGGGAAAAAAAATGGCGTCAAAGAGAAGTAACTTGTACGTGCGATATAAGTTGGAAAATGGGGACGGGGCCATGCGGGACGATGTTGGTGGACAAGAGTCATGGTCAAGACAGCGATATAGGAAGCTGCTTGGAAGGAGGGGTAAAGAATTTCATTTGAGTGCTCGGCGTTTGCAATCACAAAAGTCTATTGTGAGCTTTGGATCTTTCCATGACCCTTTTTTTAGCTGCGATCCGTGAATGGTAACTTTACATATTTGTTCGCGATGTTCTATTGCTCGTGCGTCGCGTCAGTCGGCATTAAATATGAAAATCAATAGCCAGTGGTAGTTGAGATCGATGTAATCTCGTCGTGTATTATCCCTTTCGTGCAGTAAATATTGACAAACATCTTGTGTTCAACTCATTTTGTTAAGGAGAATAACTTGACTTATATCGAAGCTTCTAGCTTTCAAGTATGAAACCCGTTCTTCCTCCAAAACAACGGAACACGATCTTGTGATCGTTGCCAAATTTTCTCTTTACAAAACCTTCACCCTCTTCGGTCGCTTCCGCTGCAGCGCGCGGTCTCTTCACTTCCTCCGCCGTCTGGGATCTCAGGCTGCAGTTTATTGATTTTTCGCGATGGTGAGGGTGAGCATGTATAATGCCGAAAAGCGGGGGAAGAGACAGGTCATGAACAGACCCTCGTCGAAAGTGATCATCAAGTTTCTTCTGGTGATGCAGATGCATGGTTACATTGGAGAGTTTGAGTATGTCGACGACCACAGTCCCCGTTTTGATATTGGTGTCAAGGAGATCGAAGGCTGGACCGCTAGGTTGCTGCCCTCTAGACAGTTTGGTTACATTGTGCTGACAACTTCAGCTGGCATCATGGATCATGAAGAGGCTAGGAGGAAGAATGTCGGTGGAAAAGTACTTGGTTTCTTTTACCAGGCGGAGCTAGTATTGCTGATGGGTCCCTAATATTTCTATCTATGAGGATTCTGTCGTGTATTTTTGCACTGGTTTTCCATACGGTTCACCTGATTGGGTTTTCAAAACCCATCGCTGTCATGACATCATCGGAAAAGCACGAGTGTGCGAGCGACAAAGATGTTTTACCGCGTTTGTGCTGCCATTGTCAAAGGCGATCGCCCCAAACACACTAGCTCGGATTCTAACTAAGGCCACCCACTTTGGAAATTTTACAGCAAGCCAAGGACGTCTTTTTACCCACTTCCACTTTCGCACTCCATCCCATATATTCTTCCTGTGAGCCCAGAGGTCATCAGTACGGATATGTGCTCGAATGCTCTCTCTTTCTCAATAGAAAACCCTAGCTACATGCAACAAAAGGACGCGATGGTTAAACTCGGAAGGCCCCACGGTGGATTTTGCTTCGATTTTCTGCTCGTACTGATCAGCCAACTCGGGTTGGTGTCGATGGGTTTGCAACCTAGGTTGACCCTGTGGGAGATCCTAACTCTCTCTATTCCTCAAACTTTATTCTCAAGCAAAACCATCTTTTTAAGGCAAGGGGGAACGCGCACCGAAAGTCCAAAAGTGGCCAAACGGAGTAGATTTCATTTGGTTTTGTCTCATAATGCAGAAACTCTTGCAATTTGTTAGCCAACCCCACTCGTACCGTGCTTAGGATTCTGCATACATAGGCTCTCTAGGCCCTAAAGCGTGATGCCACGAACGAGGAAGGAGACAATGGAACTGAGACTACTGTCGTTGCCTCTTCTCTGCGCCGACAGAAAACCCACCTCATGGCTGATGCCGAATTGCATATTCAAATGCCATCCGTCGTGGCTAGCGGGATTATACTAAGGGGGTTCGTGGGTTTATAGTTGGACGTCCAGCCATTGTCTTGTCTGTTGTTTTGTCGTTCTTCTTCTTGGAAGGTGCAAAAGGGCGAAGGGAAACCACAAAATCTAACGAAGGGACAAAGAAATTGTGCGCGCTGTGATGTTGTTTCGCATATTTAGGTTGGTTAGTATATGGAAACATGGGGTCCTTGTTTGGAATATTCCTTCATCATATGCCCGATCGACTACAATCCAAAATGTGCCGAGAGACAGTTGCCGAGAGGTTTACAGGATGTTGACCACATACTCAGCAATGCAACTATTGGTAAGGCAATGTGAATTCCATGCATGAATCATGAGATCTCGACTTGTTTAAGCATAACTAGCTGGTTAGGATGACATTAGGTGGGAGTAAATTCTGCCCGGTCCCTTCTCGGCTCTAGTAATTTGTCGCATGAAACATTAGAAGAAGAGGAATACTAGATATATGTAACGATGTCCTACCGCATTGGAGTCTAGAGGGTCAAGCTTGAGAGGATCTTATGATATCGAGTCACGAGAAGAAAAAACATTTCATGCGATAGCATCTGGGGGAGGTGATTCAACAAACCTCTCCAATAAGTCTCCAAAATCATCCTTTGAGCATCCATTTTCTGACTAAAAAATGGAAGACCTTTGAACATTCGGCTAGAAGAACAGTGGAGTATAGTGCTTCTGAAGGGACAACATATGTTCAGCGCTGTTGAAAGATTCGGCAGGTGTTAAAGATTCGGCAGGTGTCCATGAGTCCAAACAGAAGGCATTGCTAGAGGAAAGTATACGTCGCCAGAATTTGACCGCTGTGTTCTTTTGAATTATCGTAAGCGCAGTGCTTTGCATGGGCATTCCAGAAGGAATTTCAGGGGCCAGGCAACACGAAATAGTGTATAATGTTAGAATATTTAACTATTTAATTCACCTTTACATGACATGAAAATAAAAAGTTATGAGTTTGGATCTTTTTAAGACCTCTTATTTGTCTCCCCTATTATTTGTTTTCACGATTAGTCTCGAGCAAAAGTTCACAACCTATGCATGAGGAGGACATCAGAATATTTAAATAAAATAATTATATATTGTAATAGTTTAAATTTTCAGAGTAATTGACTATGTTCCGTAAAATTTTACATAGATAGGGATAACCAACAAGATTTGTTTAATGGAACGGAACATGTGTTTGTGGTTTTAGGCTAAGCTATGTTTGGATGTAGGAAGGGAAGAGAAAATGGAGAGAAATTTGTCAAAACTTTTAGATTTTCCTCTACTTTCTAGCGTGAAAATTTCATAATTTTCTAAATTTTCCACCCAAACTTTCATTACCCTCACTTTCTCTCAGTATACAACCGCAGATGTTTGTTCCATGCCCAACCCATGCTAAGAGCCGCACATATGGGCCGCACCCCATAAATTTCAACTTCTATTTTACCCAACTCGCTCATTAATGAGGAATTCGAGCCTATGAATGTAAGGTGGGCTTCCTAATAAAACTGTGTAAAGCTCACAATAAAGGATCGATCAATTATCTGAAAGGGTTGGAACTTTCATACTTTAAAAAGGCACAACCTCAATAACCTGAGGCCCGGAGCAAGGGACCCCGGACACAGGCCAGGTTCGGCCTAAACGGACTTGGGCTCAAGCACCAAAGACTTGAGTCCAAGTGCAGAGGATCAGAGCACAAATATTGGAGTCCTAGGTTTGGGCACTGGGATTTGGGTCGAAGTGCGAATAATTCGAGAATAGGCATCTGGGCTTGACTTCTGTGGACTCGAGTCAAGGTGTTGGGACTTGGGCATGGGCATTGGTGACTCAAGTGCTCGAGACCCAAGCATGGACACTATCATCTTGAGCCTTGCCTCTATGGAGCCAAGCTCAAACTCCGTGATCTCGAGCACGGCATGGATGGACTGAGCTCGAGCAATGGGGACCCGAACACAAGCATCGGGGTCTTGGGGACATGTGCTAAGGTATTAACCCTATTTTTTTATGGACCAAGCCCGGGCATAGGCACTAGTGTCCTAAGCCCATGTGCTAGCGTCTTGAAGCCGACCTTTAAGGATCTAGGCTCAAGTGTTGGGGAGCTGGGTATAGGCACTTGAGTCTTGGGTTCGCCCTCTTTGGACCTAGGCTTGACCTTAATGGACATAAACTCATTGTCAAGAACTCGGGGATGGTATTGGGATTTCTGTGCCCAAGCGTAGTAGAGTCCTTTGTATAAATACTGATATCTACTTATATTCCGAAAATTATTAAAGCCTGTTGGCCCAAAAAGAAAAATCACATCTTTTGGAGAAGGAATTGGGCCCATTGGGCTTCACGCTGGGCCCAGACGCAAAACAGCCAAACAGGAAGAGGCTGTTGGCCCATACCAACAGCCGCCGTAATTTAAAAAAAAATACATATATAAATATGAAAAAGGAAACATCAAAACTACCAATTTGAGCAGCTCACGTTCATTGCATTTGAAAAGGACGAAGGAAGAAGAAGAAGGAAGAAGAAGAAGCAGCGGCGACCGATGGCGAGCAATCTGGGGTGCGTGGTCGTGGCCGTCGACGGCAGCGAGGAGAGCATGAACGCCCTCCGGTGGGCCCTCGACAACCTCAAGCTCCGGCCCCCCGCCGATCCCCCTCCCCCTCCTCCTCCTCCTTCGTCGTCCTCCACGTCCAGTCGCCGCCGTCCATCGTCGCCGGCCTCAACCCCGGCGCCATCCCCTTCGGCGGCCCCAGTGAGTACTCCCTACTCCCTCCCCCTCCCCCTCGCGCTCGACTATTTCCTTATCCTCTCCGCTCGTTTTGTCGATATTTTCAGTTCGATCGTCTGATTTGGTGATATGTGAATAGGCGATTTGGAGGTGCCGGCTTTCACGGCGGCGATCGAGGCGCACCAGAAGCGGATCACGCAGGCCATACTGGATCGCGCCATGGAGATATGCTCCGATAAGGACGTAGGCATCTCCGTCTCACGCTTCTTCGTTTCCGTGTCGATCGCGGCTGCTGTTTTGACTTCTGATTGCCTCTGTTGGAGAGCTCGATTGCAATCGTCGTGTTCTGTTGAGTATGCGGCGCGAGATATGCGATGGTTCGACATAGCACGGATTTACGGCGTAGCTCGTGGCTTTGAATCAGCAGTTTCTGTTTTCCGGGATTTTGTCCTTAATTTACTCTAAATAGTTCCGACTAAGTTGAGAAAACTCTTGCTGTGGGCGTTCGCGTCATCCATGTCGGATTGGTGGAAACACTCGTGCAGTGATTCTATGACGATGTCCGAAACTTATTTATGCACGGTTTGTGAGTGTAGCATCGTATTCATGGTTGGTTAAGTGCTGCTGCAACCTTTGTGGACCTCTGGCTCTCTTGATAGGTCTAGCATCCGTCATTAGAGGAATTGTTGTTGAATTTCTGCATATTGCTTTCGATGCAGGTGAACATTAAGACGGAAGTTGTGATTGGGGATCCGAAGGAAAAGATTTGTGAAGTTGTGGAGAACTTGAATGCGGACCTGCTAGTGATGGGATGCCGAGCTTTTGGCCCTATTAAAAGGTTGGTCCTTGACATCAGATGATCCTATAATTGATTAATTAGCTGTTTTATGTAAATTCGCACAATTGGTGCATCTAAGTTGTGTTTTCCTCTACTTCACATGCTTTCAATTCATTTTGTTGGATGGAACTAATAAGTTTTATCGTCCTTATTGAGCCATAATAACATCTTATCCATGGACAATTTTGGACATGACCTCCTAGTAAGATAAAATGCATGGCTTTAGTAATACCATTTGAGTTATGTCTTATATGAGATATCACATTCTTATAATGGTTGGTTGGGGTGTCGAGACAAAAGTGAAATGTTAGATTAATTGTTTAATTTGAAAACTTTGCTGCTAGGAAAGTGAAGTCACCGACAATGTACTTACAGCATATTTCTTGACGTTTCGCCTCGTGAGAGCCTTGCACATGGTAGATAAGATGTTGATGTAAGCACATCGATGAAATAACTATGAATTATTTTCAAAATCTCTGAAGCAAAAGTTTCAGGGGAGGGAGATTTTATGTATTAAACTCATACACCAATAACAAGTGATAAAAATATCAACACCCCTTCTCATGTGCAAATTGATCTAAGAACGGAACATGGAATTGATGAAAGGGGACAAGACAAACATTAACCACATGTAAGTGAGCATATGAAATATTAAACAAGCTATGAAGAATTGAGACTTGACTAATACCTTATGAAACAAACTGTTTTCCAAAAAAACTGAAGTTATTAAAAATGGATCAACAGGTAATCTTGTATGAACTCTTTGTACTTTTTTGAACCGATTGTTCTTTGACAGGATGTTTTTGGGAAGCGTGAGCAACTACTGCACCAACCACGCTCAGTGTCCTGTTATCATAATCAAGGAAAAAGGCGATTGTTGACAGCTGAAATAGGTTTGCATATCAATTTCAATGCTTCTCTTTGATTGTTTTGTTTTTCTCTTTGTACTATTGTTGATAGTTTATTCTTCCCCTTGGTGGGGAATGGCAGCAGGAGTGGGTTGTTATAAATCCTCAGTCCGTCTCTGTCATAACTCATTACTACAGCGCAGCTCAATAGCATCATCTTGTTGTTATTCATGGAAGCAGGGACTTGGTTTTAATGGTCACTGGTTTGCGCACATTGTCTTCTTGGGTCTACTTTCTACTACAGAGTTCTTGTGCAATGCAAGCAATATTTCCAACTTGTATTCATCTTGTATCGTTAAATAATGCATTAAGTCATATGGAATTCAACTCTCTTGCCAAAAAAAATTTCATGTAGTTTGATGGGCTATGTTCCTGTCTCTTTGATCTTTTTCTGGAAGTCTTATCTTAGGTCCCAGAAATGGAATAAAGCCTCAGATTGAGAGCAGCTGATTATGGACAATTACCATTCTGAGAACTTGTTTTGTTATTTTTTTGTTCATATTCATAAGGAGTTGTTGATTGGTCTAGTATATGCTTTATTTGACTATGCTTATTGAATTTGTTACCCTAGTAATCAGTAATTAGGATGGCAAATTGCTGACGCAATACTGTGGAGAGGCAACTTATCAGTTGAAACATTGTGCATTGGTATATGATGTTGCTTTGTTCCTCTGCCCTGAGGATGTATCTAATTTTTCTGTATCAGTATCCCTGAATTTGACACTATCAGTCAAACCATTGTGCATGAGTATATTATCTTGCTCTGTCCCTTTGCCCTGAGGATATGTCTATATGTTATATGTTGGTAGCACTAAATTTGGCACAGTTAGATGCTCATTGCTTGATGCATGGAGCACCTTTGTAAACCCAACACTATTTCTAGGCATTGCACATATTGTTTTCATGAATTAAGTACATATTTGACACATTGGCGTATCTCACATCTCGTCTTTGAAGTTTTTCAATGACCCTCATATTCATGTGGTCTCCCTTCATGCATTAACTTAAGTTTTGGAGTTAAACTTTCTAACATGATATCAGAGCCAGAGTCCACCATTGTGTATTTTGCATGCGCAATCCTCTTTGTATGTGTGAGAGTTGATAAGGTATTCCACATCTGCTTAAGCTTTTGGGTTGAACTTTCTGAGAGACCCAACTCTGTGGCCACTCATTCATCTCTGACATCTAGCGTGAACTGTGCTGATTCTGACTTTTCAGTTGAACATGCAGCATATAGCTTTATGCATCAGGCAAAATGCAATGCATTTTTGAACATCAGATGGGTTAAATTCACTTTCAAAAGGTCGCTTCTCCTAAAAATTAGAGAATGTGGATTGCTGCACAAGTCTGCTTGACAAAAGGCAGCAGCAAGTAGTGTACATAAACTTGTCTTTTGGTGCAAGATAAAAACAGACAACTGAAGTTCATGTGCATGATAAACTACCTCAGAAGCCATTTGTTGAAGTCACTGGACTAAAGAATAGTTCCTCATCTATACAGACATTCTTTAATTTGGGGGAGTCCTCAATGATGGAAGAGGTACATGATTAAGCAATAAACCTAAGAAGTAAGGTTGGATAAAGATCTCTTCAAGAATGGGCTAGAATTTTTCTGGTACTTTTAAAATGGTAGCCAGTTCACTTGCCACAAAAAAGTTAGATCATTTTAAACCAAGGCAAATCACCTAATCCACTAGATTAAACTCCAATCTAGAGCATATAGAAATTGGAAAAGTATTCAGACAGTTATTTCGTGTGTAAGAATGTGTATAGGCATATCACAGAGGGTTCCTAAAATGTCATATGCTACCTCATACCATTTTAGTATTTTCCGAAACGTTTTCTTTAAACATGATTATTTTTTCAAAGAAATATATCTCTTTATCTGCGAAGTTCATATTAGCTTGAGCTACTAGTTGCGTTTGTTAATGTTCAGTTAGGCCCTTTTTCTAGTTTCTTTTTACTTTCTGACTTAGTTGTTATGTTTTTGTATTTTCTTGGTTGCTTTTTACTAACTCATTATTGCTGTATGTTTTTTTCTTTCTCCCTTTTGGCAGCTGCACCCTTTTCATGCCTTGTGACCACACAATGTAGGATCATGTTGTTGTTGTCGTAGCGTGCTTCATTGAAACTCTGGAGCTGTTGTCATTTGGGTTTGCAGAAGGAGCCAATATACCACCGCACCAATCTTAGCCATCAGAAGATGTATGATGATACCGATGGTACTTGTCGCCTCCTCTCGCTGCTTCTGTACTTTATATTTCGATGTGTATGTTTGTGCGTGTGTATCTATCCCATTTATTTATTCTGTTTGCATCGAAGCTTGGCCTGGATGTTCACTAAGAATAATGATGTGCAATCTGCTCATTCTTTAGCTGTGGTCTTTGTTTATATTTTTCTCTCCTCATTTCCCAAGTGCCTATGCTTTCCCTAGCTGCAATGAATGGTAAATTACCATCCGCTCAGGGTATGGTTTCATAATTTAGGAAGTCACTGCACATTTGCTGTATTGGGTGGCGGAGTCGCCATCCACGGTAATGCCAATGCATTATGCATTGCTCATGCCTCTTGCACTTGAAGCAAACCATATAGAGGTAAGATATATGCTGTTCTAGGCTGCGAGCAGTGACAAAATTTTACTTCTGTGGCATGCCATGAGAATCTTCAGTAAAATTATTTTCTTGAAGGTACTTGAGCTGCTTTTCTTATGCTTCAGTAATTGACAACCTGCCTTTGTAATCTGAATTATGCGCTTCTGCATTGGGATTCCCGTGAGTAAGGGGTGTGGGGCCTCTCGTCTGAAATCATTCGAAAAGTTCCGAGTGGGAGCAGTTTGATCTTGATGGTGCCCACTCATTTCATCTTTTCACCTGGTTCCATTGCATTCTTTTCTCTGTAGATATGTTGCTTTTTGTGCGTCGCTTCTTTAGAGAAGGAAACGGATTGGATAAGTTCAAAATTGCTTAAGGTAGAGCTTGCGATGATACGAACTTACAAAGCTCGAAATGTTACTGCTGCTGTGTCCTTATTGAAATTTCCTGACTTCACATGTGCTTCGAAATCACACAATTGTTTGCTTGTCCTTCCATTCCATTTCATCTCCTTGGTATTTGAATCTCTGTAACAGCGAAAAAGATCGAATTAAAAAGTTCTCACCATCAAAGTTTTCACGGTAGTCCCGGTCATCTCTCTCTCTCTCTGTTCACCATCAAAGTTTTCACGGTAGTCCCGGTCATCTCTCTCTCTCTCTCTGTGCCACCTTCTGAGTTGCGGCACTCTATTTTCGTCTGTACATCTTTCTGAAATTAAATCCAAGCAAAAGAAAATTACGACAAGGTACCGTGTTTTTAAGGGTTCTCAGAGCATATGCCTGAGGGCTCCAAAACAAGTGGGCAGTGTTTAAGGACGGATCAGGATTTTATTACAAGGACCGATGCATAATCTCGTGCCGACTCGCTGAAACTAAAGATCCAATCAGAGTCCTTGAGGCAGAAATATCAGGAGCATATGGCCAAGCAAGTGGGCTTAAATCATATTGTTAATTCGCGATTTATTTGTCCGGCATGATTTGATTCTAAATACTCCCGAAAGTCCCCACCCCAAAAAACTGATGCGCGAATCACATATGACAAATCTGCAGCAACATGTCCGGGTGGACCCGGCCCATCAGAAAGTCTGCGTGCGCCCGTGACCGACCGCGTCCCTTCCATCCGCACACCACGACAGGTCATAACGTTGTTACGTCGTGCTTTTTAAAAGATATCGTTCACGTGACTCCATTTCTCTTTTTCTCCCCTGCCCCCGGTTCCACCTTCCCGACTCATTAAGAGATTTTTCAATTTTTCACTCTATTTCAGACACGTCCGTGCGACTCAAGCACAGGTGATGTCTCACCACCGACTTGAGCTTTGTAAGGCAAATAATTCGATGGTCGAGTCCAAGATCACACCGTAAAAGCTTTCTTCTAAATGTCCATAGATATAGAACAGACGACATCTTCTCCTGTACTGAAAAAATGCAGAGAGGAGATAAATAACAAAGTTTCCAAGCGGCGCTCTTCTTGAATTAACATCGGCGATAATAGACAAAAAGTAACGCTGGCCAGCATAATCCCTCTTTAGATTAACTTTTAGAGAGAGAGATTCATTATTTTTTTTGACAAAATCTATACAAGTTTCAATATTAGTGAACATGTCATCCGAATATGCCTCTTCCCTCCGGGACAAGATAGATATATGTTGGGGAATTATCTTTCTCTAAAATCCTTATTCAACTACTTTACTCTTATCCATGGTGGCATTTATCGCATGTCTCTATCGGATGCGTCAATTCCATCTTTACTAGATACCTACATTCTCTTTTGGATCATTACAGCTTCTTCGCTGTTTCTTGGACTTTTGCATAAAGGGTCTCTAGCTCTCTCTGTACCCAACCCGTGTCGTAGCCGAAACAGTGTCTTTTAGCTGCAGCTCTCTCCCGTCGACTCGGGCCAAATTTGTCCCTCTCTCCCATTATGCCCTTTCATCATTTTTCTCATGTTGAACACAGCTCACGATGCTTGCCACCATCGCCTCAAATTCATCCAAATTTGTCCTCGCCTGGACTTACCCATCGATTATGCAGCAATTATTGGAGGGCCTTTTGGTAACTTGGCGGGTCTCGGGTGAAATTCATGTGTA
Organism: Eucalyptus marginata; assembly: GCA_014182565.1. Lineage (NCBI taxonomy): Eukaryota > Viridiplantae > Streptophyta > Magnoliopsida > Myrtales > Myrtaceae > Eucalyptus > Eucalyptus marginata. The sequence continues at coordinate 5,187,200 of CM024590.1, forward strand.
TAAATATAGCTCTCACTCGCCTTCTAGCCCAAAGTGCCCCTTTTAGTCATGGACTTGACCATTTCTTCATTGCTCTTCTTCGGTCTTCTCATCTCAGGTGCCTTAGCCACTTCTCCTTGCGCTTCGCCATCCGACGACTCGGGTCTGTCGGTCGTCCACATCTATGGCAAGTGCTCGCCGTTCAACCCTCCCAAGGCTGAGTCTTGGGTCAATACGGTCCTCGACATGGCCTCGAAAGACCCGGAAAGGGTCGAGTACCTGTCGACCCTAGTAGCCCAAAAGACCGCATCCGTGCCCATTGCTCCCGGCCAGCAGACCATTAACATTGGCAACTACGTGGTCCGGGTCAAAATTGGCACTCCGGGTCAACTCATGTACATGGTCTTAGACACGAGCAACGATGAAGCGTGGGTACCGTGCAGCGGTTGCGTCGGCTGCTCTACCACCACCTTCTCGCCCAATACGTCCTCCACTTACGGGTCGTTGGACTGCTCCATGCCGCAGTGCTCTCAGGTCCGCGGGTTCCAGTGCACCACCACCGGGTCCGGCGGGTGCTTCTTCAACCAATCCTACGGCGGAGACTCGTCCTTTTCGGCTACCCTCATCAAGGACTCCCTCACTTTGGGCACCGATGTCGTTCCGAATTATGCGTTCGGATGCATCGGCGCCGTCTCCGGCAAGTCGATCCCGCCCCAAGGCTTGTTGGGCCTGGGCCGGGGCCCATTGTCACTGTTGTCCCAAACCGAATCGCTCTATTCTGGCGTATTCTCTTACTGCCTACCCAGTTTCAGATCTTACTACTTCTCGGGCTCTCTCAAACTCGGTCCCGTCGGCCAACCCAAGAGCATCCGGACCACCCCGCTCCTCCGTAACCCGCACCGGCCGTCCCTCTACTACGTCAACCTCACCGGCATAAGCGTGGGCAGGGTGTTGGTGCCCGTGGACCCGAAATTCCTCGCCTTCGACCCCAGCACCGGGGCGGGGACCATAATGGACTCGGGCACGGTCATAACCCGGTTCGTGGAGCCCCTGTACGACGCCATACGGGACGAGTTCCGCAAGCAGGTGCCGGGCCCGTTCTCGAGCCTAGGAGCTTTCGACACGTGCTTCACGGCCTCCAACGAGGCGGTGGCGCCGGTGGTCACGTTCCACTTCCCGGGTTTGGACTTGAAGCTGCCGTTGGAGAACAGCTTGATACACAGCAGCTCAGGCTCGCTGGCGTGCTTGGCGATGGCTGCAGCGCCAAGCAACGTGAACTCGGTGCTGAATGTCATAGCCAGTCTGCAGCAGCAGAACCTGAGGATCATGTACGACGTGACGAATTCTCGGATAGGGATTGCCCGTGAGCTCTGCAACTAGTTTGCTCGTGATGAGCTGAGTGTGTCGTGTACTGTCTTTCCCTACTTCTCTGCGTGCTCTCTCTCTCTCTCTCTCTCTCTCTTCTCTCTCTCTCTCTCCATCCTTAAATGTGAGATACGATGTTGCGCCCATCGAAAAGAAAGGTGCTGCAATCAATAAGACGTAGATGAATTTTGGTGTTGTTGGATACGATGTTGTCTAGTGCACTGAACTAGCGATTCCTGTCTGAGTTTTAATTTGGCCGTTCAACCGAAACCGTCCATAAATTTGACTACACCTCAACAAGCGTGTCCTTTAGACATCTTGCTGAACGAGAGTAGGACGCCGTTCTATGGCCTTCGCCACTCTTTCACTGATGAGTGATTACCGTGTTGTTATTGGCGTGCGACGCACTGACCGTGTCGGTCCGTCGAGCTATAGTTCCATTCTGTTCTGGAGATCGGCGTGCTCTTCGGTCCCATGGTTTTTGAAAACATTTAGAACTGCGAATAGTATTAGTAAAAAATTGAAACGACAAACGAACGATGCCACTGGCATTAGTAAGCCAAATAATGAATTAAACAATCAGAACAGAAACAAGAAAAGTGAGGGATCAGATCCAGACGGGTATCCCAAATGATACCGAAACATGTCTGTCAGGCCCAAGTTCGCCCCCTAGCGTTATGTTTAGAATGCAAGTTGATGAGTAGAAAGCTATTTTCAATATAATTATTTCTTACAAGTTCGTGTTTAGGCCCTGACGAGCCCGGAAAGAAGTGGTTCATTTGATTCGCCAGGCCTAGATTTCGGGCATAGAAAACTCTAGCCCGAAAAGTTCAGATTCCGCAGCCTGGCCGGCTACCTGTGAGAAGCCCCTACTTATGATAGGGAAAATACCATAAAAAAACCTTATACTATGTCCGCTATGGTATCAATACCTCAAACTTGTTCTTGTATCATCACAACTGCCAAATTTGAACTAGCATGACAAAAATACATTCTGTTTACCACAAACAATTCTAGACTTTGTCTATTACAAAACCAACTCCCCAAACTAATTTTTTTCGTTTCACAAATAACCTCAAACTTGTATCAGTGATCCAAAAATACCTTCTGTTACAGTATCATCTAAGAGGGCCATCAAAAAATCCAACATGGTGGCTTGCATGGACAATAGTAGGCAAATGGAGCTGATGTTTATTTAGCTTAAGACAAAGAGAAGTCGTTTATTTATTTGTAGGTTCGACACATATATGGTTTATATGTGTTGGAATTCTCCGTGAACTCATATTTCTAGGTACCGACTTGTCAATGTTTAATTATCTCGAAGAATTGGATCTCCATGATAACAAATTGTCTCTTTGGCAATTTTTTGGAATCCTCGAAGTGACATAATTCAAGAAACAACGTTGTTTTGGACTAGACTAAAGTCACGCCAAATCCACGTCAACTTCATTTGTTTGCCATTGTCCATGCAAACTACAATGTTGAATTTTTAATCATCGTCTTGGACGAAACTGTGATAGATGATATTTCTATCACAATAATACAAGCTTAAGAGTTTTAGTACCATAAAAAAAAAGGGTATTAGTGTCACTATGAACATAATTTAGGGATTTTGGTGACACTAAGAAAAATTAGGATATTGGTGTTACAGTTGATATAATTTAGGGTTTTTGATCTAGAGTTTTTTATGATTTTAACTTTTTATAATATTTGAAAGCCTTGTAGGCTCGTCTTCTTCTTCTTTTTTGGGGGCTTGGACTTGTAGGTTTGTGTCTAATTGTTAACGAACTGAGTGCCTAATTTCATGTTTGCCTACAATTTGCAATTGTATAATGGGATTGTAGTATGCGCTAATTGTCTCTCGTTGTATCTCTTTCACTACAAACACACACACAGAGACTCCCTCTCTCTCTCTCTCTCTCTCTCTCTCTCTCTCTCTCTCTCTCCTCCTTGCAACGATTGAATGTCGACAGCGACGAGGCTCAAATCTCTTTGCGACTTGATGTGAGGCACGGTTGAAACTCGGACCTCTCTCAATCGATGTTCCTTGTGGTAAGCCAGAGCTCGACGGAGAGAAGCACGGTGGGTGGGATGAAAAGGCCATGCGTCGGTGGCGGAGGAGAGCAGAGGTACAATGGTTATGTCGAAGGAAGAAGCAGCTAAGGAGAGGGTGTTGGGAAAATATTGTTTCGAATTGGGTAGAACAATGAAGTTGGATCTTTAGAGTAATCAAGTTAGACTTTGAGGCGTGATATCACTTTCTTTAAGGATTTATTTGCCCCACAAAGTTCTAATGGTCACCAAAGCAAATTTCCTCCAGGATACAACAAAGTCTCAAATGAGAATACTAGATAGCAATTCTAGTATTCCTCCGGGGTTTCTCATGGGAAACAATTGGAAACAATGGCTGTAGTTCTTTCGAAAGAAAACAAAAAAAAATGGAAGAAGATTTGTGTTTGATCTCAAAACATACGTATTTATCTTCGTATTTCGAATAGAGGCAACCCTTCAAATGGTTGCAAAAGAACAAAGACAACCTTTTCGTGAACAAGTACGTCTCAAAAGTTATGTTCAAAAGACATAAAAAATTTGGAATTAAATAAATAATAAATAAAAATAACCGTAACTTTTCATGAACAGTCGCACTGTTTCAACAAGACTTTATAATTAATTTTTATAGAAATAAATCCGAATTTTCAATAAATAAAATTTATAATCGTCGGTTAGTGCCAAATCTCGTCCATGTGCGCACTCACATCTTTTCGATGTGGGACAAGGCACCTCTTCATTTGTTTTATAAACAAATTACCAACAATCCCCCACTTTTGTTTATAAAACAAAAACAAGAAATAAAATATTAGAAATATACAGCCAAAATTTCCGTGAGATTAATATACATACATAAATGTCTCTTTCAAGTTAAACCTTTACTTAGTGCAAGTATCTCAAAGCTCTATCAAAGTGACAAGTAGCTCAGCTTTAAACTTGTACTTTTATATAATAGAACCGGACATACCGCACATACACTAACCTCTTGTCTCAGTGAGAAGTTCTATATTACTCCGCACTATTATGGCTTTGTGCTTGATCCTGTTTCATGAGCTCTCTAGAAAGCAACCCTAACTTTCGTAAGAAGCAGCACCACTTCTAAGCTCATATAGGTGAAGTAGCTACTATTTGTTTCTGTTACTATCAACACATTACAAGTTTGTACTATACTTCATTAAGAATTCAATTCAACCTACAAAACGTAACAGATGATACAAACTTCTCATATCGGGACTATGTCAGTATCAAACAATCACATGCAATAACTTGTTCTTACCCATTAAACCTTATAACTAGTGATGTTCTAAAAAAAGGTCGGGTTACCATTACTGGTGATTTTAATTAAAAGGTTTCAGCCTCGTTTCTTGTGAGATCATTATTACCATGTGTCTTGGTAAAGCCTTCGTCAAGGGATTGGCAAGATTATTACTTGACCTCACGTAGACAATTGTTATGGTACCATCTTTAATCAATTGTCTCACATATTCATGTCTTAGACTAATATGTCTATACTTACCATTATAGGTGCTATTATAGGCTCTTGTCAAAGTAGCCTGACTATCACTGTGGATAGAAATAAGAGGCATAGGATTAGGCCATAATTTGATATTCAACAACAAATTCCTAATCTATTCGACCTCTTTCCCAGTTCTGCTAAAGCAACAATTCAAATTTCATAGTTGAGTGAATTATGCACATTTGCTTCTTGCTCGCCCAAGAAACAACACATTCACGTAATGTGAAAATCCATCTAGTAATGGATCATTTATTTCTCATACTTGTAACCTAACTAACATCGGCATATCCTTCTTATATACTCGGATAATTACTATAGAACAATCCCAAATTTTAGTTCTCAATAATAATCATTTTTTTTTTGGGTAATAACTTTTCGATGTTCTATACTTGGATTACAAATATTTACTCAACTTGCATATACAAAAAGTAATATCAGGTCTAGTGTAATGCATCGCATACATTAAAGACCAATATCACTCACATTAAAAACTCTCCACCAGGAATCAAATGGAGTACTCATATATTTGAAAACAAGATGTTTAAATCTATACAACATCTTCTCCATGTAAGCACTTTAGCTCAAAGAATAACCCCCACTATTTTTTAATTTTAATACTTAAGATAGTATCTGCTTCTCCTAAATCTTTCATTTTGAAAATGAAAGCTAGATACTTCTTATTCTCAATGATTCCAATCATATTATTTCCAAAGTCCCCTTCGGACATACCCCCACTTCAAGAATATTCCAAGAGGCAATTAATCGAAACTATGCATCATCAAATTTCATCCTCAATGAAATACATACATCAAAATAGAAAAACAATGCAATTTTACTCTCTTGGCTCATTTATGCTATTCCTTAGAATCAAATCTATGAGGGGCAAGGACAGCAAATAGAATACATTAGAACCAAACAAGGGACACCCAAAAAACCCATTCGGTATCTCTAGATTGCCTCCATAAATAGAGCACTACATATCAGCCCATGCATGTAACAACATTCTCTAACAATTTAGTAAACACGAGCTAATCAAGTATCGAGGTATCAAAAGTGCATAAACTGGAATTGAGAGAGGCGAAAAGAAGATACCGGCAATTCTAGGAATGGAATCAACAACATCGTATAATCCGAAACCTTCAAAAAGTTATAATCGGAGCCATACCTCATTTCTTCATCAAATTGCATGCAATGGCAAAACCATAAATTTAACATTATTATGCTTGAAACCATTAGATAATATGATTGAATCGAATTTTCATGCCACTGCTTATGTGCTTGCGTAAGCCCATAATAACATAAACATCCGTGCACATATTAATCCAGGACATCAAGCAATCAAGCCATTCCGATTAATCTTGTGCTTGAATGCATGGCTCAAAAATACTAAAGCATGAAACGAATCAAGGCCGAAAGTCTAGCTCAATCACACGATACCAAAATTCTATAGACACCTTCTAGTCTAGTTCAAAATTCACATGCTCGTGTCAATCTCGTAATGCATTGCGATTGAACTCACCTTTCTTGGTCAACCGCCTACAACGATCAACAGCTCAAGCATACACACGCGTACCATTTTCTTGTTACTAAAGTCTTAAATAGGGGCATATCGCATCTCTTCAATTCTATCATTATCCCACACATGGAATTGAACACACACGCCAAAAGATGACTAAAGACTAAGAGCAAGTATGAAACCCTCAATGAAAAATAGTGTAGCAGTTTACATGCTAAACATGGAGATAAAAATATCGCATACCTTAGCATATAAGCCGATAAGCAAAAAGCAATACCTTAGTACATTCTCAAGTAATCCTCCAAAACATCCATGAATGACCCAACATTTGCCTTATGGAAGAAACTCCCCACTCTCTTTGACCTCTTTGTGACCAATGCTCTATTCTCCAGTATCATTTCTTCATCATCGGATGCACAGATAAGACTCGGTGAATCACTATCAAATGCCCATCGTGACTTCGAGATTGTAGGAACCAAAAGGATTTGGTACTAATTGTAGGGTATGCGACCCTTTGCTCTAATATTAATTGTAGAGTGCGCAGCTTATAAAATATGCGGAAGCGTTAAAATACTCAAATCAAACTAGCTAATACAAGTACACACTCAAACAAGCTGATACAAGCATACACTCAGCTATTCTATTTTCTTCCCTTCTCGATCACGGAGGGATAACTTGCTCACACAGAGCTACTGAGGCTGCAGTGCCTCTCTCTCCAAAGTTCATCGTTGCACCTGGTGACTTCCTGTTCTGAAGCTCTCACTGCCGGAGGCTTTCCCTGAAGCTCACATACGTGTGGCTTCCTTGCTGGCCTGAAGTTCTCCACCTGCATGTGGCGTGAGGTCCTCTCCCTGGCCTGTTGACATGAGGCTGCGGTGCCTCTATGTGAGGCCTTTCAGCCTACTCCTTCACCTTGAGGCCTTTCGGCCTATTGACCTGAGGCTGCGGTGCCTCTATGTGAGGCCTTTCGGCCTAAGCTCAACTGCTTCACGTACTGCCATATTTATAAGAGTTCCACCGCCTCACATCCACCGCCTGGATTCTGCCGCCTGGACTTCAACATGCAAGACAACTCATTTTCTTCTTCATCAAGAGTACTTGCTGCCCACGTACTCTTGATCCTTCTTTCTTCATGGTTAAGCAGCCATTGTTGACTTTCATTCAAGATTTCCCATGCACGTAGACTTCTCTAGTTTGTTCTCCTTCAGCCGCTATTCTTGACTTTCTTCAAGTTTCTCTTCTTCACTAAGTATTCTTCATGCTTTTGGCTTCTTATTATTTTAATGTGTGCCCCTTCATTCCTTTTTGATGAGCTTGTGGCTTCTTCAAGAATTTTCTTCTTCGGCGGTTTAAGTGTGGCGCTGCAGCACACTTCTCTTCACACTTCTCTTTGGCGGTTTATTATCATATTAGGTGTTGTATTCCAACAGAGATGGTCCTCTCGTGAACAAATTCTCCATCCTCGACCATACTGTCATCTTGATCACCAGCCTCACTTTGCTCCTGATGCAATGCCTGGGCCTTGCATCCAAATGCACTGAGAGATATAGATTGATCAACCACAGGAAGATCAGATCCATGTACCGGATCCAATGAGATAAGAGGAGTTCAAAACACAGCCACCAGACTATCATTCGGTGACATTGTAGATGGAGCCATAGGAAGACTTAAAATAGTGGTGGCCGAAACCACTCGGTTCTTGGATGATATCCTGATTTCCCTGTTCTCCACATATGATTTAGTTTCGCTCACTTTTCACACACGCAATTGAAGCATCTTATTTCCACGCTTCAAATTGGGATCCAAAATTTCTGGCCACGATGGGCGACCTTTGCGAAGCGGAGGCTCCCACTTCTCCTGATCCTCCGTGCAAGGGAGCGTTAAAGGGCCGGATATCCTCTCCAATAGCCATCTCATTGTTGTACTCTGTATGAACCGACCACATCGAGCCCCTGCTCGACCAAGTCCGTAGAGCGGCACAGAAACCTCGCGTAAGGTAACATCGAAGAAAAATATCGATGGACAATCATAAAATGTCAAGACTTGAAACTCAAGAATGGAAAAGCGGAATTACGAGTAATTCCCAGTTTGGGGAAAGGTACGAGGAGAGGAGAAAGAAAACCGCTTAAACCATCACAAAACCCTCACGCGGAGCAAGGAATCGCCAAGATTGGTTCTCCGGCGGATCCGAAAACCGCTCGAATCTTTGAACAAGGTGGAAACAGGGAGAATTCGAAAAACAAAACCATCATGATTGTTGGGGAGCGACTAGAGCGGCACCGGCGAAATTGGACTAAAACGGACAAGGCACCGAAGGGCCTTGTCGGAAGTCGCCGAGTCCGTGAACTGACCTTGTTAATAGATTGGCAATTGGATTGATGACAAACGCTTCGGTTATCATTGACGATCGGAGTCGTGGCCAACAGAAAGGTCTCGATCGAGATCCAGTCTCTTCAGGTTCTCGGCCATGAAGCAGAATGCTTTGAGCTCTTTTGAAACTATGGCCGACGCCGACGAGCACGGAAGCCCTCAAATAATATAATATTGGGATCTCTAAAAGCGCGGCAATAATGAGAGCGAAGGAGGCAGCGAAAAAAGGATCCATATTTCCCTGGCGATGAAGTCCCACATCCTGGTCAGCGCACTCTACATTGTAAATGGCTTCCCAGCAACTTAACCTCTCTTGCTCGTGCGATCTTGTTTCACCACATCTGGACTTATGACTTTGATCGACTCTGACTCCATTGTTGCAAAAATAAATCCTTAAAATTGTTGAGAAAATATGATTTCGAATTGGGTAGAACAATGCAGTTGGATTTTAGAGTAATCAAGTCAGACTTTGAGATGCAATATAACTTTCTTTAAGGATTTATTTGCCCCACAAAGTTGCTAATGGTCACCAGCAAATTTCCTCCAGGATACAACAAAGTCTCAAATGAGAATACTAGATAGCAATTCTAGTATTCCTCCAGGGTCTCTCATGGGAAACAATTGAAACAATGGCTGTAGTTTCTCTTGAAAGAAAACAAAAAAAAAATGGAAGAAGATGTGTGTTTGATCTCAAAACATACGTACTTATCTTCGTCTTTTAAATAGAGGCAACCCTTCAAAAGGTTGCAAAAGAACAAAGACAACCTTTCGTGAATAAGTACGTCTCAAATGTTACGTTGAAAAGACATAAAAAATTCGGAATTAAATAAATAATAAATAAAAATAACCGTAACTTTTCGTGAACAGTCGCATTGTTTCAACAAGACTTTATAGTTAATTTTTATAGAAATAAATCCGAATTTTCAATAAATAAAATTAATAATCGTCGGTTAGTGCCAAATCTCGTCCACGTGCGCACTCACATCTTTTCGATGTGGGACAAGGCACCTCTTCATTTGTTTTATAAACAAATTACCAACAGAGGGTACATCAATCATCGATTGAAGACGGGGAGGAGACGGCGTGGGTGTTGTTCGTCAAATATGGCGCTTCACGGTGATTTCACTCGAGGTGGTGATAGCAATAAACCTGGTAGTGATTAGCTGTGGCAGATATATAGAGTATGAGGAAAGAGAGATGCTTAGGTTATTTTCGGTTGAGTAATTTGTAGAGATGTAATGCGCACTTGATCATTGAAACATATATATGGCAAAGAAATATGTTGAATGAATGTCACGAATAAGCCTACCTTGGCCAACCCCTCATATTATTTTATTAGATTATTCCCTAATGTACATTTTGTAATATACATATAGATTATCAAGTGATTTTAGTTTGGTGTAGGCGCTACCAACAACAAGTTTATGCAGCCATTTTGTTTCGCGGAAAATGTAGCGTTCCTGGAAAATATTTTCCAGGAAGCCATTTTCCAGAAAAAATGTAATTATTTTCTGGTGTTTGGATAAAACTTGAAAATGAAGTGGAAAATATTTTTCATTGTTCAAGTAAGGAAAATCTTTTCCTCCATATACTCTTTGTCATTAATTTTATTTTTTTTAAATTGATTTTCCATTTTTTAAAAATTGATTTTTAATTATTTTCATTTAAAAAACAATTATCAAATTATTTTTTCTTTTGTCTTTTTCTTTTCTTAGTAACATCTTCTTCTTTCTTGGCCGGTCGCCGGTCACGGCGACGGCCGACGACCACGGGGCAAGCCTCGAGCTCGTCGATGAGCACAAGGCTCGCCCACCTCTCGCGAGCTCAGGCTCGCCGCTTGCCAAATCGACGAGCGCAAGCATCACGCAAGCAACAAGCTCGAGGCTCGCCGGATCGGTGAGCGCGAGCTTGTGGCTTGCAAGCTCGAAGCTCGCCGATCTAGTGAGGCCCTAGCTCGGCGAGCATGAGCCTCGCTTGCCGGGTTGACAGGTGCAAGCTTCGCCGCAAGCTCACGGCTCGCCGACCTCGAGCCTCGCCGGATTGGCAAGCCTCGAACTCAACGCTCGTGTTGGCCGATTTGGCGAGTGGCGAGCCTGAGCTCGCTAAAGGTGGGCGAGCCTCGTGCTCACTAAGGGTGATCGGGTCCAGGGTAGGTAGGGTCTAGACCTGAATCCTGTACCCGACCCTATTATAACGGGTTCCCATTTTCTGGATCCTATACCCGACCTTGTTGTATTGGACCCTGTACCCAACCCACCCTATTTTTCTGATCCGGTTCCAAGCTCAACCTTGTTTCCATTAGAACCTGTTTTGCAATCTCCCGATATGCTATACGACATCGAATTTTATATTAATAAGCGAGAAAATAACATAATCCTCCTAAATTATATTGAAACATTAAGCACTGATAATAAATTAATACATGAACTTTTTAACTAAACGAAAAATTAAAGATCCATAGGGTTAATTATAATAAATAAAATCATAAGGCAAAGAATTAGCAACAAACACGGGTCTAATATTAGTCTTATTCCTACAACTATTACATGAAACTACTCATTTATGCAAGCATAACTCCTCTTACAAAAGATAAATTAAGTGAGCCAATCCATGTGATACACAAGAATTTGGCAGCGACGAACACCGTCCGTCCATCAGACGGTGCGAGAGGGAGCCAGTGAGGAAGGGAAGCAAGTGAGGAAGATGAATGACAAAGGAGGAGTGCCGTGCGTGTTTGAGAGAGCCAAAAGGAAAAACATCGTGTGATTGCGGGAGTAAGAATAGAAATTGAGAGAAAAAAAAATGGTTTTGGACCTCTACTTACAAAACCGGTCCAAGAATTGGTTCCAAAATCGGTTTCCAAGTGGGTAATCACTCAAAACCTATTCCCGGACCGGTTTAAACGGGTTTCGAATTTTGGGAACCGGTTCTTGAACCGATTTTAATGGAAACCGATTCTCAATCCTATTTTCCGAGTGGGCCGGCCTGGGAACCAGGTATACTCGATTCGGTTGCACACCCCTAGTGCTCACCAATGAGCTCGAGGCTCGCTTGTGGCCGGCAACCGACCAAGAAAGAAGAAGATGGGAAACAAAGAAAAGAAAAAGAAAAAACGAAAAGAAAAAAAAATAAGAATAATTGGAATTAAAAAAGAAAAAAAAAAAAAAAGAAGAAGAAAGGGGGAGGAGGAAGTGAAGATTTATAAAGATGTGAGATAAGAGAGATCAAATGAGAAAAATATTTTTTACTTTTCAAAAATAGAAAATATTTTCTCCTAATTTAAAACTTTTTCTTTTCATAAAAATGTTTTTTCCAGAGAATTCATTTTCCGCGAAACGAATATCAGAAAATTCGAAAAATATTTTCGTAGAGCCTTATTTTTTTCGGTTTTTCAGAGCAACAAACGAAGAAAGAGAACTCTCGTCCGTAAATTCTCATCAAACTATGTATGTTGAAGGCATGTATAAACGCACGAACATGGTGATGCGTGCAAAGCTATGCATGTTCACGCCCTGCTAAACAGGATAATCCCTAAACTATATTTATCTTAACGAAAAAAAATCAAATTTCTTTTCATGGAAAATGCTTTCATGATAATTACTGTAATGAGCTAATCCTTTTTCCATGCACGAGAACCAGCTTAAACAACAGTGATCAACACGCAAGACACGCATCAAATAGGGAGCACCAGGCAGCGATTTTGTAGGGCATTCCAGCTGATGATTCAGACGAACATGCGAAGAGATAAAATCCCCCCTTCCAGAAACAATGGCTTAACTGGTTTCTCGTTGCGATCAACCCTAAATTAAGCTTCAATACAACTTCGCTTCTTATTTTAACCTACCAACGCAAAACCTCTCCTCTCTCCTTATATCATCCCCCTCTCTCCAATTCCTAGTTCCTCCAACCCCACCATTTCTATCTCTCTCGTGTATCTTGTCTTCCCGATTATAGTAAAACCAAATAAATAAATAAAAAAAAACCGAAAAAAAAAAGAAAGAAGAAAGAAGGAGACGTCTTCCATGTCCTTTCCGTAGGCTCCTTGTATCCCTAATATCCTCCGATGGGTCGCTAAAACCATTGGAATCTTGGTGATAGCGGGCCGTCTGTCGATACGGGTTATGCGCTAGGTCGAGGAAATGGAGGTGGAACGTCTGAGGCAGTTGATGTTATTGTCATCGAAGCAAAGCAACCGTGTCGCTCTTGTGGGTGGGAATCACACCGCAGCCAGATTTTGCACCCGCTAAGTGTTTTTGCTGATCGAGCCCTCCTCTCCTCCCTCTTTCTCTTTGCCTTCTTGCTAGCTTTCAGATCTCTAATTTTTCTTTAGGATCATTTCGCTTTCCTTTATGTCCTTTTCTATTCACAAGTTCCTGCTCCTTTGCTCATCTTCGCACAAGATACCGCCTGATCTCGTTCACCTTTGATAGTTCTGCAAATTTAATCCGTCCTCACGTCCGTGTTTTTCCTCTGGCTAAATTTTGGAATTCGAAGAGAATGGCCTTGGAATTGGTTAAGGGTTCCCAGCCGAAGCGCCCGAAAAGGCACAAACGTTTCGATCTCGGTGGCATCGGCTTCGATGCTTATGGATCTAAGTACCTGATCATCAGGATCCCTAGCTCGAGGGTCTTGATGGTTCTTGCCCGTGCATTGGTTCTAGCATTCGTCATCACATCTTTCTCTTGGTTGAGATCGGGCCTGAAGAGATCCGTTGATCCTTACCGAGCCATTTCCGAGGTCTATCAGCACGCATCGGATCCTGTCAACTTGGAAATGTTGCCATTGCTTTTCCAAGATTTAGCAAACGAAGGCTTGTTGAAAAGTGGAAATAGTGTTGCCCTATTGAGCAATGGATATGAGGAGTCCGTCGACACCTCTATTATTCCGGGCAGCAATGAGATGGATCGTATTTCCATCACAGATTTAGAGCGGCAAAGTTCGATCCCGAGTGACACATTCAACTTCGCCTTCACAACCGATTTCACTTCTTCTGCAGAATTCATTGATCGAACCCTAAAGGTCGGTGGAGTGGCGGCGATTCTGCTAGGTAACGACCCTAATGTGCAATTCGATGTGCCCCCGAACTACAAGATCGCCTACATTAGGAGATTCGAATCGACCGTCCTCGCTATCAGGAAAACCGACGACAGGAAAACGGCCAACTCGGCCACGCAAAGGCGGCTATGCGGATACGCCCCGGAGCAAAAGAAGGCGGCGCTACAGAACCTTGAAGACGTGCTCCTCGAGCCCCCACGAGCGGCCTCGAGGAGGTCCCGGGCATACTTCAAGAGGACGAGGTACCTCCCCGACTTGATGGGGGACTCCCTGGAGAGCTACCCGCGCCGCGTGTTCATCGACGTGGGGCTGCCGGAGAAGGACGGGGGCACCAGCAGCACCGCGTGGTTCGCGAGGAACTACCCGACGAGGAACCTGCACTTCGAGATGTACAAGATCGAGACCGTGGCGGCCGAGGAGCCCACGGCCACGTCGAGCAAGGAGGCCACCGCCGCCACCGCCGCCGCCGCGGTGGCGGAGCAGGTGGGGATGTCGGACTGGCTGAAGAAGAACGTGAAGGAGGAGGAGTACGTGGTGATGAAGGCGGAGGCGGAGGTGGTGGAGGAGATGGTGAAGAGCAAGGCGATAGGGTTGGTGGACGAGCTGTTCTTGGAGTGCAAGCCGAAGGGCGGGCTGACGAGGATGAGCGACAGGAGCAGGAGGGCATACTGGGAGTGTCTGGCTCTGTATGGAAGGCTCAGGGATGAGGGTGTTGCTGTGCATCAGTGGTGGGGCTAACAAGCTTACAACACTCTCGTCCGTCCGTCCGTCCGTTCAATTTTCTTTTTATTGTTTGGTCGTTTGGTGTGCTTTGTGTGTACGTGTGCATGGTGTGCGTTTTGCGTCTTTTTGTATTTGAATTCGAGAGGGGGAGAGAGATAGAAAAAGAAGAGAAGAGTCACCCAGCAATTTGTATTATGCTTTTGTCATCGTCTCATGTATTTAACCTTTTTTGCGTCTTTCTTGACATTTCTTTCGGCATGTATTATTCGCGAGCTAAATGTAATAAATGGAGGGGTTGTTTCTATCTATCAAGTTGGCTACTATTGAAGAATATTACATTTGTATAAAAAAAATTTACCAGATATATTCGTCAAGGAAGCGTCGCTTTGGCCGAGTGGTTAAGGCGTGTGCCTGCTAAGTACATGGGGTTTCCCCGCGAGAGTTCGAATCTCTCAGGCGACGTTCTTCTCACCTTTTTTCCCTTTTCGAAGCTGTCGATTTTCCTTCCTTTTTGGCCGCCGTATGGAAAGGACAATTCCAGCCCAGCACGAGCTGGATTGCAAATCGCGACGCCCAAGTTGGCTGTCCAATTTATGGCCCCGTCGTTTTCACGGCAATCAAAGCGGAACGGACGCCAGGCAGGGACCTTCATCGATTTCCGAAAACGGACTAATGGGAGCCCGGGAACTGACTTTTCCGCGGTGCAATGAACCGCGGAGCCCGTAATGTAATTGCCTTCCTGACCGATGTGATGCGATGGTCCGCCCAATCGAAATGGACGTCTCAGTCGGAATCTAATTGGGCATCGGGCATCAAAAATCGTATCTCCACTTCGCTTCCGGTCCGAGAGCATTGCTTCTTTTTACTAGTATTAATCGTACCGGAAGGAGTTCAGTTTACACAAGTAAAAGATATATTTAGTAATCATTATATTTTCTATTATATTGTTCTCCATAATAGAAAATGAACACCATTTTATTTGATGATGTCGACTAATTTTTTTATTCCTAGAATTTGGTCAGGGAAATAAATTTGGAACATAAACAAAAAGTAAGAAATATCTTCTTCTTTGTTCCTGAAGATAGAAATGGAAAAAATTATTTTTGAACAGAATTGAGTTCCAAGAATAAAAAAATTACCAAATGCATTCTAAGACTCAAAACACAATACGATTTTGTGTGTTTATCGACGTAGGATTGAACAATGATCGGTGACTCTATGGACCCTTTATCAGGTGCACAACAAAACCAGCAAAAGAGGAAGGGGGGAGACGAATATCCGTGTACCGATTCCAAAATATTGTTATTCGTCTACTTTTATTAGTCTTTCTCAAAATGCATTTCTCTTATGACGAGAACTTTTGGAAGGATTCAAATTTTGGGAGCGCACGTCTCATAGTGCATCAAAAAATGTGTCCCAACTTCGCTCGCAGTCCAAGAATTCTTACAAATACTAGTTGAACTGGAACAAGTTTAGTTACAAAAATTAGGGCATGTTTAGTAAACATCTTATTTTTCTACTTTTTTGTTCTTTTGTTCCTACAATCAGAAAAAGAAGATAAATCCGTTTGGTAACCTCACCAAATTTTTCTATTCCACGGAATGAAAAAAGGCCAACGAATAAACTTAAAACATAAATGAGAAATAGGAAAAACCTACTTCTTTATTTCTGAAAATGAAAATGGAAAAAAAAAAAAACTATTTCTCAATAGAAATTGCTATTGAGAAAAGAAAAGTTATCAAACGGAACCTAAAACTCCAAACACAAGATGATTTTGTGTGCTTATCGATGTAGGATTGAACAATGACCGGTGACTCTGCGGGCCCTTCATTTGGCAGGAAGGGGGGAGACGAATATCCGCGTACCGATTGATTAATATTCGTCTACTATTGTTATTAGTCTTTCTGGGATTGCAAATTCCCTTAGGATGTGAACGTTTGGAAGGATTCAAGTTTTGGGAGCGCACGTCTCTTAGTGCATGTTCAAACGCATGTGATATTGAGCATCGGTGGGCTTTGCCGAGTCAATGGGAACACGCTTCTTACGAAGTCCAACCGTTCGAGCGCCGGTCTCGTCTCGATGCTCGTTAAAACTTCGAGTGGTTGACCCGCTCCGAGCTAGAAAAAGCCTATTTCCCATTTAGAAATCGTGTCATTCGTCGTCGTCTGAAAGAAGGCTAAAGAGACCCTTTTCTGGGATGAAGAAATGTCACTGACCTCCGTTCCCACTAAACCGCGAAAGACAGCTGAATCGAGCTAGGACGAGCCCGAACGACGCTTTCGGGCGTGCTTGGACGAGGTTTTTCAGTCATAAGTTTAGGATCGGCCCAATTAAACCGGGCATAAAGTTTTGGAGAAAAATTATCCAAGAAGTCCTAAACCTTTCGATTTTACTTATTCAATCCTAAACATTTCCACTTCTTATCAATTGAGTCAATCCGACCAAAATTTGATTGGAAATTACTAACGTGTGCGTCGATAGTGCCACGTGGCACAATCGGCGATGACTTAGACAATTTTTAATGATCTTTCAATATTTTTTTTAACCTGATTTTTCATTTTCGTTTTCATTTTCCTCTTTTTTTCTTTTTCACTTTCATTTTCACTTCCGTTAGTTTTCATCAATTTGAGATTTTTTATGGTAAAAAAATTAATTTATGATAAATTTATCAAATGTGTATATTAGTTTGAAATTTTTGATGATCAAAAAAGTAATTTAGGATAAATTTTTCATAAATATGCTACGTTGGAGTCACCGGAGTTTTTCTTAGTACTTGCCCTAAATTTTTCGTGCGTGGGGCAGATCATGCCTTTTTGACCCTCCTGGCCAAGCCGGTCCACTGATCGCGTTTACGGTCCAACCATGAAACGCATTTTAATAAAGCAACACTCTAGTGGGGCCCACTCAAACGAAAACCCATTATTATTATTAAAAAAACGATTTGAATTGGAGTATTTTCGACGGACGGGAATCGAAGTTGGCGGATGGACGGAGACGGCCCCAACCCTAGAGAGAGAGAGAGAGAGAGAGGGAACCGAACCAGCTGCGAGTTGGCGTCAAAGTCAAGTGAAGGAACAAAACAGGGAACCTTCTCAATGGCCAGGGCCACCCCAAAAATCAGAAACCACCCGTCCCAGTTGCGGCCCTCTCTCTCTCTTCACGCGTATTCCTCAAGCCCGCTGCCTCCCAATTTGTAGGGCAACTCGTTCCTCCCACTTTCCTGACTCTCCTTCCCAACCCCGCTGTATAAATTCTCTCTTCCGCCTCCTTCCTCTCCATCCCTCAAAACCTCACCCGGCAAAAGCGCCAAATTCCAGCACAAATCTCGCCCCGGTTCTTATATGTCTCAGAGACCCTCCGTCCCTCACTCCTCCTCCATCGCCTGCGGCCTCCATTCCCACCTCCTCGTCTCCAGTGAGATGAACCCTAATTCCAACTGGTCCTAGCACTCCCCACCCCGTCCCGAGAAAATCCCACCTCGAGAAACCCTCTTCCCCTTCGAAAAATCCATTCTTTGATTCCTTTTAGCTCTCCAAGGTAGAGACTTTTGACTTTTCTTGGTAGTTTTTGTGTTGTGGCATTATGGGTGTCAAGGGATTCGTCGAAGGTGGTATTGCCTCCATCGTGGCCGGTTGCTCGACCCACCCGCTCGACCTCCTCAAGGTCCGGATGCAGCTCCAGGGCGAGTCCCTCCCCGCGCCGGCCCCCGCCGCCGCCCACGGCCTCCGCCCGCCCTCGCCTTCCACTCCCCGGGCATCTCCGCCGCCCACCTCCACGTCCCGCACGCGGCGGCGCCTCCTACTCTCCCGCCGCCGCCACCGCCGCCCCGGGTGGGCCTCGTCTCCGTCGGGGCCCGCATCGTCCGGGCCGAGGGCTTGGCCGCGCTCTTCTCCGGCGTCTCGGCGACCGTGCTGCGCCAGACCCTCTACTCCACCACCCGCATGGGGCTGTACGACATCCTCAAGAAGAAGTGGTCGGACCCCCGGACCAACACCCTGCCCCTGTCCCGCAAGATCACAGCCGGGCTCGTGGCTGGGGCAGTCGGCGCCGTAGTCGGGAACCCGGCCGACGTGGCCATGGTCCGGATGCAGGCGGACGGGCGGCTCCCGGTCCACCAGCGCCGGAACTACCGGAGCGTGGTGGACGCCATCGCGAGCATGTCGAAGCAGGAGGGAGTGGCGAGCCTGTGGCGCGGGTCCAGCCTCACGGTGAACCGCGCCATGGTGGTGACCGCGTCCCAGCTGGCGACCTACGACCAGGTCAAGGAGGCCATCCTGGAGAGCGGCGCGATGCGGGACGGGCTCGGGACCCACGTGGCGGCCAGCTTCGCGGCCGGGTTCGTGGCCGCGGTGGCGTCGAACCCGATCGACGTGATCAAGACCCGGGTGATGAACATGAAGGTGGAGCCCGGGCAGGCGCCGCCGTACGCCGGGGCGCTGGACTGCGCCGTGAAGACGATCCGGGCGGAGGGGCCGATGGCCCTGTACAAGGGCTTCATCCCCACCATCTCCAGGCAGGGCCCCTTCACCGTGGTGCTGTTCGTGACCCTCGAGCAAGTTCGGAAGATCCTCAAGGACTTTGATTCGCCACCGCGACAGATGATGACGACGACAAACATTTTATATGACTAGTAGAGAAATTTATCGTGATTTTAGTACGCTGTTCTTGTTCTTGTTCTTGTTCTTGGCCGATTGATCTCGGGACGAAATCAAATTGCTGTTTGCTTTATGAGCTGATTCTTTGCGTTTTTCTTGCGGTTTGTGAAAGCGAAGAAAAAGAGAAGCGGCGCGGTCGTGGAACTGCAAATTCCAGCCCCCGAAAACACGTGGTCGTAGTCAGTGAGAGCGACCCTTTTTCCGGTGATTGTTTATTCGGCGAAACTGCTATCCTGTCGTTTTTTCTAGGATTCGATCTCGGGAAAAGCCGAGCCCCTCACGGCAGGAAAACGCGAAATTCCTTCGCGTCGCTTTTTGGTTGGAGTTCATACGGCTTCGCTCCATCGACGCTGATTCGAGGTTTCTGCGGAAGGTCTGCCGTCTCTCTCCTCGAATTCGAGGTGAGTTTGACTTGACTCGTTAGGCACGACTCGGTAAAAAGCCGGATGAGCGGTTTCAAATGGGTTCGTCACCTTTTCTTGGAGCTCTTTCTTTCTTTATTTCAGGTCTATTCTTAATTCTACCCCGACTTTTATATATACTTGGAAGGGGGAGATGGAGAGTTCAAATCACCACCTTCTTAAGAGGTTGGGGTGTGGACGAATTAGTTTCAGGAGTCGGGTGGGGATGAATTAGGTTCAGGAGTGGGTTTCGACTCCCGCGCCCTGTAAGGAAGCGGAGCAAAATTCTGAGAGTGATGGTAAGATTAAAAGTAATGTATGACCAACCAAAAAAATATATAATTTTGAAGGAATTAGTGGCAATTTTTTAGGCATGAGGATAGATTTGAGATGGCAGCAAAAATTTGGTATTTTTCTTAGAAAAAAATTGGGATGGGTTTAGGATTAGATGTAAAATTGAGGGTGGTTTTTGGGAATTAAGCCATTGAGTTTTAGTGCTTATGACTGTATAGACTAGTGGACACGAGGGGTTGGGACACTTGGAGCCCGAATGATTGGTAGGGAGGAGGTGGGATGCACACTTCTTTCCACTCAGACGTTCGGTGGAAGGCAAAGGCGCCGGCAATGATGCCCGAAACTTGTGGCCCGCCGAAACGGGGCAATGTCTTACGTGAGACTTTAAATTTCACATGACACGTTGATTGGCGATCGATTCTTAAGTTCCGTCGGCGCACAAGATACCATAGCATATTATATATGCGCGCAAGCATTATCCTATGTTATTATCATTAGTACATCATACAACAGAAGATACATGCAATCCCAACCTTCTCGTCTTTTCTCTTTGCATCCCATGTCACCGACGGTTCGCAAAAGTTCATCAACAATCATGGCTCAACAGTTTGAAGAAGTGCAGATTCAGCAGGACTGATTAAGGGTACGTTTGGTTTAGCATTTTGAAAATTCATTCGAGAAATGCAAAGCAGTTTAGCTTAAAAAGGTTTTGAGCAATGCAAAAATTATTTGATAAACTATACTTTAAAAAGCAACTTTAAGATAAATACCATTTTGTAGAAAACCATTTGAAAGGTAATTAATATAGTTTTTTTAATTTTTATTTGTTTAAAATTGAACAAATAATGTATGTAACTTTTAAAATTTAAAAAAAAAAATTGAAAATTTGGTGATAGTAGTTTTGGAACAAAAAATAAGTTTCTGTATTTAGTCAAATGCTAAAAGCTGAATGGCTTTCACTTGAAAGTTTCTTCAAAATAATTGTCAAATAGTCCAAAATTTCCTCATGAGGCTTTCAAAATCGAAAGCCCCTCGAGAATGCCAAACTAAATGCACTCTAAAGTACATGATATTAAATAATGCTAAGCATATTGAGATCGTTTTACCAAACCCGTCTTATTCGGCGATGTTGCGTACTCTTATTGAGCTCTTAATAAACTAATCTAGCGACACGAGACTTGGCATCGGATTTAATGCCCACTCTCCATTTGGCAAGCTTGTCGGTAGGTTCAATTGACTGCGGAGGGGAGACTTTCCATCCAATTGGCACCGAATCGTTTCCGATCCAAAGACGTCCCTTCGAGTCCACCACCAACTTGAAGCACTCGATGCGCGTGGACCGAGCGTCCTGCAATTAATTATGTAGAAAGGCTCTTCCTTTATACGCGGAGGGGTGGATGATCTGCTGCTGCTCTTTGTCTTCTCTTCAATCATCGCGAGGACAACACGCTTCAGCAGCCGGCACCATCGTGAGGAGGTGATTAATCACGGTACCTATTACAAATCAAATAATCATCCGATTATTTCGATCTCCATCTCTCCTTCCTCTATTTTTTTTTTTTTTGATATATTTTGATTATGTTCTTAAGTAGGATTAGGACAGGATTTTTTGCCCGAAGAAGATGGGAGATACTATCTCAGATAATTCCCCGCACCCGGCATTTCAGTAGGAAAACGTGGTCTTTCGTCACTTGCTAACGAATGTGATTGGAAAAAGGCGAGACTCATCCTGAATCCCGGACGACTTGAGCTGGGTTCTCCAAAGTCTTCTCAGTCTCGACTCCGTAAACGTCGGATTGACATTCTCGTGTTTGGTCGGGATTGTTCAAGTGACGGAATATCTTTCATCGAAATTAATTCTTTGATTTTTGTTTAAGGAGGCCAAAATTTAATTAACGGCAAGATTCGGAAGGTACAGACTCGATTGGATAACTAAACGTAATTAAACTAGCTGGAATTTAATCAATGAGATAACCTAAAAACAAGAAGGCAAAGATACTACACTAGAATTTAATCGATAACACAGCACTCATGATAAAAATATACGTTGAAATTTAATCGATGACACGAATTGGAGAACTATAGCTAAGGAAATTAAAAGTACAGCCCACAAAAGCTAAAGATAATTGAAAAATAATATTTGATTTGATTTAGTGAGGCTTATATGATAGACGACTAGCGATATTTATAATGGTTTTGAAGTAACTACCTTCTGACAGTTTCCAACAATTGCACTTTCCCTGAGTAACTTATGTTGATCGCCTTCATGTTCCTATATATCCACAAGCTTCACACCCACGTTCTCAAACCGTCCTATGATCTTCTTTCTTTTATCTATGGTTGTCTCACAATCTTGCTTTAAGCAATAACTGTTCCCTCAAAAAATGTGCATCTTTAACCTTAACTATTTTGTCAATTATAAGATCCCAAATAAGGACCCGAAGTGCTCTCGTTTTCTTAAATAAAAGCTCGAAATGGACCTTATTTAAAGATGGGCCTGAAATATTCAAATCGTCTCAAATAAAGACCCTAAGTGGTTAAATCATTTTAAATAAGGGCCATTGGTTGGCCAATGACTATTCTAACCATAAGAGAAAGGATATTTTGATCAAAAAAATGTAATTATATTTTTTCCTTTTTTTTTTTTTTTTTTTTTCCCCTTTTTTCCTCTTTCCTCCCCCGGCCATCAACAATGATGGTCGGTGGAGGTCGCTCGCTTGCCCAGGTGAGGGCAACCCTCCAAATGCTCTCACCCGACACCGGTGGGGGCTGCCTGACGCAAGCAAGGGTTGCCCTCGCCTAAGTTTGGCGACCTCCACCATGGTAGGCAGAGGGAGGGGGAGAAAAGGAAAAAATGAAAGAAAAAGAAATAAACAAAAAAAATGAAAGTAAAATACGAAAATTCCCTTCGCTTTGGGAGGTTAGACCTTTTTTTTAAATTGATATGATTACTTCATATCATTATTTGAGACGATTTTGCTACTTCAAACTCTTATTTTAGAAAATATGGGCACTTCGGGTTCTTGTTTGGAATTTTTCCTAAGATTCGAAATTACATTTTAATTTCCCTCCAATAATTATTCATTGCCGGTACTTATCTCGACCGCTACTGTCCATCATCATATTTCGATAACAGGGCGCACTGCATTGATGACTACCGATGCCGATTAACACATGCTAATCTTTATGTTTGCCAATAAACTGGCATATGTGGAGTGACAATCAAGTGCCATGCACAGGAAGGGCATTTAATCCGCGTGGAAAAACTCGGGCGGTGATTTAAGGGCTCGTGCTCGATCGAGCGAACTAATCAGCAGGTCTAATCAGCGGGGTCTACGACTTCGGTGGGGGGAGAGCTCCGATTTACATCCAATCGTTCCCGATCCAAGGGACGTGTCTCCAATCCATGAATGAACTTGAAAGCGTTCGATGCGTGTGGACCAGGGTGTTCTGCAACTAGTCGTGGGAGGTTCTTTATGTCTGGTGGGGTGGAGATGTCTCGCTAGTGCTTGTCCCCTTCAATCATTGTTCAAGGACGATACATGTTGCAGCACCACCACGACGAGGACGCGAACGTTCATTGTACCTGTTGCAAATCTGATGCTTGTCCCCTTCAATCAATGTTCGAGGACGATACATGTTGCAGCACCGCCACGACGAGGACGCGAACGTTCATTGTACAATGTACCTGTTGCAAATCTGATGCCTCATCCGAGGATTCCGATGGAATCTCTCGTTTTATTTTTTTTTTTTTAAACTTTTTGAGGATTTGTAATTATGTTGTCCGGTAGGATCATGGCAGAAATTTCACGGGTAAAGAGTTGGGAGAGGCGGCTGAAGTTAGCAGCCCCGCAGGTTTGCCTTTCCTGGATTCATCACGCGAACACAAGAAAAGAGTGACTAAAGGCGAGAAATAAAATTCAAGAAACAAAATTTGTTCTTGTTCATCTTTAAAACAGGGCTATATTTAGCAAAGGATTCTACTATAATTAGCATCGCATCTCTCCGTTACAATCCTCAATTACAAGAAAATGAGATTATATATATTTAGTATCTTAGACCTAAGTATGTCCCAAAACTGCTTCATCTGAACTCTGAGGCGTAAAACATCGAGAGTATTCTCTCCCTGGGTGAGGAAGAAAAAATCACACTCAGGAATTAGGAACCCTTCAAGTGGGGAGAGCGAACTCCACCACACCACCTCGTAAGGAGTGTTTGAGGAATTGGTATATTGATATAATAGCCGCTCGCGCCGATAAAAGTGAAGGGTGGGTGAAACACCCACTGCAGGGTTGACTTGTGCTTTGCACAATGTCTCTCAACCGACTTGTCGGCCTTGTATCCTCAATTGAGAGACGCTACATCTCTCCGTTATAATCCTCAATTACAAAAAAATAAGATTATATATATTCGATAATTATTCATGAGTCCAAACTTAATAAAATAATGACTCGCGTTTCTTGTTGATGGGAAGTATAAAGCATACCCAAACCCTCTCGAGAGAGGGGGAGGAGGTGGTGGCTACGGCTGATGGTGGCCAGGTGGTCCCGCCATCTTTTTCATCGTCCCTTCCAAGGTGCACCTCCCTTTCTCAATTGTTTTTCGTTTTTTTTTCTGGTGGTGCAACGTTGCCAATGACTTCTTGTTTTGATGGATCTGGTATTTTTTTGTATTGCTTTACGTTTACAGTTGGCGCATACAATGCTATGCCAGCATGCTACACTGACTTAAAAGGAACGTCAGATAGACGGATCAGGTCAGGATCAGATTGGGTCGAGAAAAAAAAAAGAAAAAAAGAAAACATACATCTGTTTAGCCCTACTTGATTTTTATTATTATAAAGGATCAAGTAGTTGAGGTTGGACAAGCTGAACCGGGTCCTTCAATTGCTCGAGACTGCCTGAAGATGGTGGGCCTACAGTTACTGGGCCCGTTATGAGCCCAGTAGTCGCCAAACGGGCCTGCCCAGGTGTCGTTTCAAGACTAGTCTAGTCCCATCACTTCATCCCGATTGGTCGTTCCAGGGTACTTTGGGCATTGTAGTTGGGCCGGGGATGGAAATATCTAATTTCGAAAGGCAAAGGCGGGTAATCGGAATACACGAGTCAGATGTTACTATCTACTGATGAAAATCACGACATATTAGAGCAGCTATTCATTGATAATGCCTATGAGGTTTAAAAAATTATGAATGAATGTTACGATCATGAAGATAAGTTATTAAAAGTAGGAAAATAATATTTACAATAAATTCGGATCGATAAGATTTTTTAACGAAAGTTTCTAATACCTCAACATTTTTTGTCAAAGGCTCTCATGGGCTCAAAGAAGTTTGAGCAAAATGTTGATGTGCTTGTCAAATGTCTTTGAGCTCATAAAGTTTTCACTCGGCACTAGCATTTAATATTTTTGAAATACTGCTTTTAAGGTTAATGATTTATTTTTCCAACTTCGTTCTCGCTAATAATTGTGATAATCCTGCACGGTTTGTCTTCTCCTTTGCCAAACCAGACATTCCAGATCCACATATGGTTGCTGGTCCGATGCCTGCCAACAGTTGTTGACGTTATAGGTTCGCGAGTCTAGGTCGTCAAGGTTGTGCGACCCTCGGCATCACCTCACCTAGCCTCTTCGATGATTCCATCCTTGCCAATCAATCGCTCTCAAAACCCCAACTTCAATTGGTCCATGCTGTTGCCATCATCAAGATCCCTGGTTTATCGGCTTCTCAAGGATCCTTCTTTTTCTCTTAGCCTATGGGGGCTGGTTTTATTGATTCGAGCTTGGATGAAGCTAGATTGCTTCTTAAATTCTTGGGCGATTGTTGCTTTGCATGTCGTTTAGGTTTATTTGGAATTGGGTTGGTTTGACGATGAACTCCGATTCGAATTACAATAATTTCCTTAATCACTAAGTGAGCAGGTGGATAAATATTCATACGTGCCAAAATTCGTTATTCAATAACCAACCATGATTTGATATCCACATAAAAGCGAATTCACATCAAGTCAAAAGAAAAAAAAAACTTAGGAAAGTAACTCTGGATTTCCCCAGAACTCCCTGAATTACGAATTCCATAGACAAATCATTGAATTACTAATTATAATTGCAAATAAATTGTGATATCGGCAAGTGAGTCACGAGACATAAACTACAACGAGGTAAACGTATGGGTAGCTTACGACAAATATTATGATATTCAAAACCGAAAAAAGAATGATGATGGGGCGGCCACTAGGCGTGGGACAAGATATAGGTACCGCCGTCGGGAAGAATACCATCCCCGTGCCCGACATCATCAACCGGCCCCGACAACCAAAGTAAATTCCTCCTCCTCGACCTCGGATCTCCTCGAGGAAGTTCGAAGACGCGAGTCTCGGATTCTCCGAAAAAGCGAGTTCCTCCGCCTGGGAAAATCAAATCTTTTTTTTTGTTTTGGTCGAATTCTTCATGGAGGAGGTGGGGGTCGACGACAAGGCAGCTCGCGAATCGGTTCGCGTGAAGCGGAAGACTCTGCAGGCCGTGCTGGAGCAGTGCCAGAGAGCCCTCGAGATGCTCGGCAATGGCGAGGGTGGCGCGGATGCTGAGGACGACGATGACGGCGACGGCGACGGCGACGGCAGCGACGGCGATGGCGCGGAGCCGAACCGCCGTGACTCGGTGGCTCCCTGCCAAGATCGGGAAGCTGATGAGGTATGGTCGTGGAGGGTGGATTTCGGGTTTTGTCGTTGCGATTTGGAGCTTTTTTCTTGGCGTGTTCAATTGCGACGTTCGGCTTGGAAATTTGAGCCTAAGAGAAACTTTTGAATTCGTGAAATATGCAACTTGATAAATCTGCGGGCGGGGAATTCCCCCCCTCTTTGCTGGAATTGATTCGTATTGCGGTGGTGTTATGGGGAGAATTTAATTCAGTTAAAGTTTCCATCTTTGTTCGTTACTTAAGAGTATGGGTTGAAAATAGCAGATGGAACTACAATTCTTTCTGCTTACATCGAGTAAACTATTGGCACTTGCTTCTTTTTGAGGGGGTCAGAAAGTGTGTAATGTCAAGAGCTGTCATATATGTTAATAACGATTTTGGAATCATTGATGGTTGAGTGCTTTCATTTTGGGTAGCGGATATTAATGCGGCATCTGGATGTCAGTTGTATTTGCTGCTATGAGTCATTCACATGTTGGTACTTTGTGCGCTTTACATATGCAGATTTCCATCATCGTATTAGAAATTCTGAAAGATTGATCTCATAGACAGCTGTTCATTTTCTTGTATTGGTTATGCGTGATCGATCCCTGTCCAACAGCCAAATCCAGGAAATTAGTCCTGTTGATGGAGCTGATTGTGTTGGAGGTGCTGCATGCTAGTGTATAGATGATTTTGCATTCTTGACCGGTTTAACTGAGAGCTACTGTTATACTGCCAAGGTCGTTGCTTCGAAGTAGCATGGCCTCAAGAAAAACTGCTTCTCTGATCAAAATGAGATTTTTATCAAAATATGAGGATCATGTGACGAGCCATTTACCTCGGTGTGCTTTAATGCGTTATAATTTTTCATCAATGTTTTTATATTTTGGTCCTTTTCTTGGTCCCTGGTACTTTGACTTATAGTATTAAGTCTAGGGATTCTACGCCTTTCTATTTTCAGGTCAAATATAAGAAGAATGTTTGACTTCTAAAGTAGGCCTGACGTTGGCTGTGGATTGTTTTCCAGCTTCATCAATGTTTCGGGCTTACGTAGGTCAGAATTGTGATTCTGTTGGCTTTTTTGCTGGTTGATTGGAGAAATTTTTCTTGGAAGTGAAAGATTTTAGTAGTCAGATTTGTGATCATGCATTTCTAGGACCTATTTTTCATAGTGGAAAAGAATGAAAAACTGGAGAGCAATATTTCCATGACCACATTAGGGTTGTAGAGGACAGCAATTCAACTGGTGATGGGCTTTGCTGTCTTATGAGGGGAGGATTTTTAATTTCTTCCAATTACAAATGGCTTTGCATAACTATCCATGATGGGCTTTCTGTCATCTGTCGCATATGTAATCTTACAAGAGTGACTTGTGCTTCACTCTCTTTTTTGGTCAGATCTTGCTTCCGACAATTTTTTGTTGATTCTTTGATGGTTCTTAGTTGACAAAAGGTCCTTCCAGTAGAAAATCCAGAAGCACCCTAAAAATAATGAAAGAAAGTTATGATAACAGTTGACCATACTGTTCATTAAGCCATTAGTAAATTTCTGTGGGGAGCTCACCCAGTCATATGTATGTTGTCAAATGATGCATGCTTTTCTTCCTGTTTTAATACAGTTATGCGAGCTTCTGAAATCTAGAGTTGAATGCCCAGAATTCCTGGAAAAGCTTGAGTGTGCTCAGGTGTCGGTTCCTCAAAATGGTATGCTTCCTGTTTTAGTTGTAGAATGTGATTCAGAGCTGTTGCCCTTTGGACCCTGGGCACTTTTCAATTGGCAGACTGCATAACTATTCTAATTAATAGTTTGCTTAAGATCAATTGATAGTTATTTTCATATGCAAGCAGAGGAAGGTAGCTCCTGGGATATGGTCAATAAAAATGACCTTTGGGATATTGAAAATGCTGATTTGGATGAAGATGATTATGTTCTAGTGAGGCAAGAAGATATTGTAGAGGGTATTGCATGCTTCATGGCTGCATATCTGTCATCTCTCAAGCAGACAAAGGTATGCAAATTTGTTCCCTGAAGTCAGTTAGTTCAAATATTTTGCTTATTTATTTGCATATTGCATAATGAGAACATTCATTAAGAGCTTTGATGTACTGACGTAATGAGCCCATATATTCAATGACATACACTTGTTATAGGACATGAAATGCATCACTTGATTAACCAGGGTCAAAGATAGTCGTGAATGATGAACACTCACCCAATATATCATATTTATTACTATGTCGATTGTGCTGGATTTTGCATTAGATATTCTTTTGTTTTGATGCTATTAGAATGATTTATTCAATAAAAACTTGTCTGGTGTGGTTGGACAATCAACTATTGACGCTAGTAGAGAAAAGTTACGTTGGAGCAGAATAAGTGGCAGTACATCCTGGAGATTTGAGGTCACTTGATTCCACCGGATTTACTTTAGGCCACTTTCTCTGGTATATCTGGCACTGGTGTGATCATTAGGTGCACCAGCAGCATATGGCGTAATATATCTGATCCAGTGGATCATGTGGGTCCCATATGGGATCCACCTTACCCAACAACTTACATATACTAGCCTACGGCTCCGGATGCAGGCAGTAATGTCTCCTGAAACTGTGATAAATGTTGGTTAATCTGATGTTTTGGTCAATGGAAAGTTGATGACTGCACTATTGAGTTCTTCAGACTTCCAACAGTATTGTGATTGTAAAGAGCTCATACAACCTGGATCTACAAAGGTCTACACACCTGGGCTCGTACTGCTTTGACATGAGAACAATTCATAATGCATCATTTTACCCATATGTACCAAATTCAAAGGAGCTCCGGACTGCCCTATTTCCTGAATGATGCAACTTTTGCTGCTTTTAGGTTAGCACAGAATATGTTCCACTAGAACTTTGTTCTGCATCAATTTATGATGGATGCTGATTGCAGTGGTGTCCTATAGCATGTATCTTGAATGATAAAGATCAGAGGAACCTGTTCTGTTTTAGATGATTGAAAAATTGTGTCACCTGCTTGAGAAGCATCAACTATTGCCTCTGATCTTCAGCAAGGCATGCTTATTCCTTACCCATGGCATGATGGACATGCATTTCAGCAACTCACGCTTTTCCAACCTCAGAGCGCTTTGAATCTTAAAGGAGGCAAATATTTCTTTATTTGAACTTGTTGATAGAGGTTTCTTATATATATATATCTGTCCTACAGATTGGTTGCATAATTTCGTAAGCTTCATATATTGTAAAGGCATATTGGAGCTGAGGTCATATTTCAATTTTATGTGCGTTTTTCTTGAAAAGTTATGCATTAAAAAGCCTGACATATTAAATAAATGATCAAATCATGTCATAGGCATACTCATTTGATGCTAATTTTTCAATATAAGCATGATTGGAATATACCTCAGGTGCATATGACTTTGCTAACAGAGCCACTGCGTGTTTTCAGGAATTAACTCCTAATCAACTCCAAGCAGGTCAGAAATTGGAGCCTCTCAGTCGTTTTACTGTATTTTCCTACTAGTCACAAAAAGTACTTGATAGGCTGTCAGTGCATGGAAAGGGGATAACATTTTATACATCACTGGTTGATAAGAAGAGTCCTGACATACTTTCAATTTCCTACTAGCTCTTAGCAAGACATTCTCTGTGAAAAAGAAGAAAGGAAAGCTCCGGAAGGCATGGGATGGGAGCAAAGTCATCTATAACGTAGCATCCTGGGGGGCAACAGCCATCGGGTGTGTCTTTTAGTTAATCTCCTTTTAAATATTGGTTTATTATTTTCAGCATGCGACTTTCCTATATTTTCTACGCCGGAGCATGTTTGAATCTTACGCTGTTCTTTTAGACAATTCTCAGCCTCCATACTCTTGCAGATTTATCCAGCTCTTGACCTTTGCAATTCTCTCTCTCTCTCTCTCTCTCTCAACGTAATTGTGGTCAATGTCTGTTCTTTTCAGGATCTATCAGAACCCAGTACTTCTCAGGGCTGCCTCGAATGCCTTTTGGACTTCTTGTCATGTTATATCAAAGCTTCTCTGAACTTCACAATCTGCCTGAAGAGGAGCTTAATTAGTTCATTCCATGCCCGTGCTGCCAATGCAGTCTGATGTTATCCACGTTGTTTGACATTGGTGCATTAATTAGGCTTTCCAGTTTGATTTATTACCCTCTGGTGTCACCAAAATCGTGTAAATGAGTATATGTTCTATATTTCGAGTTTGGATACAAATGCGATGTAAAAATTATCTGCTATTGAATGCAGAACTGGTCTTACACCTTCTCTCAGTACTTTGCAATGTTAAGAACACATGCACTCAGCATGCATTAGGACTTACGACTCACTTACATACAGTGCCTATTTGTGTTGCAGAGCCCACCAGAAACATACAACTGCCAAGCCATCCTCCTTGCTTGATTCGACTTTGTACTCTCGGTCATTATGTGATTCAAGATCTTCCACCTTGAATTCAGACTCTTTCACTCTTGAAAATCTTGAACACCTCGAGTATTGTCATGTCAAGGGGGACTTGATCGATAATCTTTTTCATTAATTGCACCCCCACGGCAATAAATAATTTATTTATTTACTCAGAGAGTCCATCCACTCATGAAACTCTATTCATTGCATATTTATCTTTACACAAAGGGTCTAAATCAGATATGAATTTGTCAACCTTCCAATTCGGCTATGCATCCTTATTTGGGTCAAATATTATATTGCAGTAACTTGGTAAATCAATTCTTAAGTTCTTTGATCTCTACTCTCGAAATGTTCTATTTTATAGAGGCAACATTATACTTGAATGTGCAAAAATAACCCTGGTCTAATCTCCCAAGTTAATTGGAGCAGTAGAGGAGTTGTCCTAGTCATTAAGGGCATGTTTGGCAAAAACAATTTTTGTTCCTCAGAATAACTATTTCCGTTTATTCCATTCTTTTGTTCTGGGAACAACAAAAAAATAAAAATGTGTTTGGTAAAATTTGTGATCTCGGAAAAGAAAAAAAAATCTATTTTTTGTTCTTAAAAATAGATTTGGAACAAAAATAAAAAGTAGAAAAAAGTAATTTCTTGTTCTCAAGAACAATTTTTTCTTTTCCTCTTCTTTTTTCTTCTATTTTTTTCTTTTGCCATGGCTGGACGAGACTCGGCCTCGAGTTGGCTGGCAAGGCGGAGCTCCCCCAGATTTGGCGAGGCTGAGCTCGCCCAACCACCGACAAGACTCGGCCTTGCTGAGCCACCTTGCCAAGCCATCACCAGGTCAACGTCACCCAGTGGTGGCACGAGGCCAAGGCGTGCCGACTGCAAGGCTTGGCCTCGCCAAGCCAAGGCGAGGCCGAGCCTCGCACCATCTAAGCGAGGTTGAGCCTCACGGTGGCAGGTAAGGTCGTTGGACCTCGCCCAGCCAATTGCTGGTCACCGACCACAAAGTAAGAAGATAAAGAGAAAAGAGAAAAGGAAAAATATAATAAAAATATTAAAAAATTAAAAGAAACAACAAAATTATATAATTCCACAAAAGCATTTATTTTCCAAGAATAGAAATTTTATGCAGTTATCAAGCGTGTTGTTTTACTTAGAAATTATTCCTGGGAACAGAAATAGAAAAAATCATTTCTGATAAAAAATTGTTCCCAAAAACAAAATCGTTACCAATTGCACCCTAAAAAACCAACAATTCGTGAAAAGTTAGAATAAAACCAGGGAAAAACAAAACTATCGCATTGACATATGCACATGACATAGAAACTATAAATATGAGCATAGTTTTCTGTCACTTTGAAGACCAATATGGTAACAAAGAACAATATGGTAACAGACCCTAATGGTATTAACCCTACTGACAATACTATGCTTGGAGCAGCAGAGTTGGTTGCTCCCTCTACAAAATTGCCGCGAGAGTGAATAAAAAAATTGTAATACTATCAATGCCACGTGCATTTCGGCAGACAGAAAGATTGCAGGAGAAGACTTCAGGGAAAGTGTTCTCTGCTCCGGCATCCTGCCCTATCACTAATCATGTGATGGCTTCATGTCTCAGGCTCCTAAAGTCCAGCTTTACTTGATCTTCAACTCGAGTCTATATACACAAGCCTAATAGTAAAATGTGCTGTCCTTGTGATTAGGAGCATCCTTGCACAGTATCGACCGCACTTCCATTATCGATCTAGGAGGTTCAACGTCTTTTTCTTGCAGAGCGTTCCCAAGAAGCTGTTGCATTTGTGAGGCAAAAGTATCATCCAAGATCTGCGCAGGTAATGCTAAAGTTATTACCATCTTTAAGGAAAAGGAGAGAGTAGAAAAGCAAGCAGATTGGAATTTCCTAACTCAATGTCGAGCTAAGCACATGCTTTTAAAGTAGTCCTTTTCCATGAAATTGGGATTCCTTTCATCCTAAACACATTTATATATACTTCCACTGATTGAAATGTATAGCAAAAAAAAAGGTACCAAGCTGACTCTTGTTAAACAGTGCCTGTGCCCTATTAACAATTAGTGTAGAAAAAAGCTGATTTTGTGAACAAGCAGTTAAACCGAGAAAGGTATCCTAAATATTTGCCAGTGATGCTCTATGCATGCTCCTCTACTTTATTAATCACTGTCAGATAAAAAAGTACCAAGCTGACTCTTTTTAAACAGTGCCTGTGCCCTATTAACAATTAGTGTAGATAAAAGCTGATCTTGTGAACAAGCAGTTAAACTGAGAAAGGTATCCTAAATATTTGCCAGTGATGCTCTATGCATGCTCTTCTACTCTATTAATCACTGTCAGATAAAAAAATCTTAAGATTCTTCTACTTACAGATACAGCAATTCGTGAACCTTTATACCACGACCTGTTCTCCTTCCTGTTCTCCAGGAAACTCAGAACATCCTGCATCATCGATGACACAAATCCTATTATTTCAGTCATCAGGAAACTGCAACAATCTGCATCAATTCATTTGAGCATAATCTACCTGTCCCATCCGGTCCCAGTAACCTCGGCAAAGAGCGACAAAGACATGAGTTTCAACGACCGTGTGGAGGTGATTCATTGTTTCCGTCAGCTGCTCTCTCAGGGGTTGCATTCTACCCCGTACATCCGATTCCACCACAGTCCCTTTGGAATCTTGCAGAACCTTTTTCAGTTTTGTAGAGGCCTGTAACTTTGACTAGAAGACAAAAAACAAACTGGAAGTCAGAGACGCGAGGAGATTGAAACAATGAGTGATGCAAGTTTACAGGATAAGCACTACTAAAAGTGCAACTCGCTAAAAGTGGCATGATAATCATATAATCCAGCAACGAGGCAATAAGAAAGCAAGAGCCTTTGGAAGGATGACTCCATAAAGAAACTCAAGCTTGCAAGTCCTCACAAAAAATAGGGGCCTTCCACCATAGGGAACCGTCAGCTATTAGATACGACTTCTAGTGTAACAGGCACCCTTTCTCTGGGACTTCTCCATACTACAAGATCCAAGACTACTTTTTTGCCAACTTTTGAAAACACGTGCTCATTTCGAAATTGCATGGACACAAGATCAGATTATAATACTTCAACATCTGACATTTCCATATAAAAATAATAACTTTCACAGAAATTATCAATGGTGAGTCGATACTAACATTCTCGGCGAGCTTTTCCACAACAGCCTGCAGATAGTTTCTGAATTTGGCTCTCAGCATGACTGTCACTTCACTGAGACGCTCTCCAGGAGCAGTGTTTCCACTGATGGGCATGCAGGAACCCCATGACTTGAACTGGAGTTCTATCTTAGGACGCAAGACATCTAGCATTCTCTTCAGGGAATTTAGAAGTAACCCAAGCTGCACGCAAGCATCATTAGGACACCAAATTATATGTGACAAACACCAGAGGAACTTAAAAATATCAATTAATGGACTGGGAGACTTCATAAAATAAAGACTCACCTCATCAGGCACAGTGTAGGAGCATACTGATCGCTTTGCAAGTTTCTGAACATACTTAAGGCCAAATTTCTTAGGTGTTAAATTATCCTTTAAAGGTGAGAGGACATCTGCATATTGTTTGTCCAGAGCTTCCACCACTGCCTTTTCGATATCAGCAATAGCCTATTCAGCAAAAGAATTACAGCTATATTACACATGGCTTTCCATCTTTATATCCTCCAAAAGAACAAGCTTACCTCCTTTCTTTTAAATCTTTTCAAGTAGAAAATAAACTCACGCACTGGCACATGCCGAGATAAATTAAAGAAAAGAAGAAGAAATATTTGAACAAGTATAATCAATATCAGCAACTTCATTTAAATGGATAAAGAGCAATAGATAATCATGTTGACATACATTTTCGAGCACAAATATGTACTCTGGCCACCTGCAAATAATGACTTCATAATCATTCAGCATCTCTCTCAGCCGATCATACATTTCATCCACGAAGGGAGTCGTAGAATGTTGAGTCCTAACACCTGACCATTTCACCTGCAAAGTGATGGAAGTGTCGACCAGATTAAGATTCTTGAAACAAAAGCAACCAATCTGGCAGACCTTCTATTCCATTGCGAAAGTGCGAATCAGATAAGAATATAAGATTGAATGCGTGAAGTCCTTGCAAACTCATACCTTGTCCAATTTACATGCCTCGAGTAAGGCCAGGCGCTTATCTTGAATCCATACCAAAATATACAGATGGAACAATTCTTTAGCATCGACGCCACCTTTCACAGCACTGAAAATTTTGAGAAGAAAAAAAAAGGTGTTAATTTCATCCAAGGCACTGTGTCACATAGAATAGTAGCGTATTTCATTACAGTTCCCTACCTGATTTTCCAGCTAGCAAGATCCCTCTGAAAATCAGATGTAGCAATGACAAGCTCTGCCACAGGAGGGGACGGACCAGAGGGTGGGCAAGCAGTAAGAAATGCACGCAATCTATTGCATAACTCATTGCTGTATATTGCTGAAGATAAATTTGGCAGGTCAAGGAAACTGCAACAAAAAATTATCATCAGAATAATTGCAGGACTCAGTAACTGTTCTACCAAGTAAGCAACAGAAATGTGCAGACATTCCACACAAGATGCCCCCAAGAAAATAGCATTTTGCAAGATCGCATGCGGATGAGTTGCATGTGTAATCTTGTTCCATGAAGTTGCAACCTTGATGTTCTACTCATGCATGTGCAACTAGCACAAGAAAATACCTAGGGTGGTCAACAAAATGTGGCTAGTATCGGCAGCAATCTTGCAAGTGCAAGTAGTGTGAGAGCAATAGAATGCTGTGGCTACTAAAAGAACCCAGCAAGTTTTCACAGCAGATAAGGAGTGTTACTGTTGTTCTTTAGTGACACCAGTGTTAACAATGAAAAAGCTTGAGAGTAGTCACATAACTATTTTTCGTGCTTAGGCATTCTGAACCAAATTGTAAGAAATTGACATGCATTATCAAGCTCAAATGCAATGCTGAATGCTGATGCTGAATGCAAATGCAACTGATTTTCCAGAACAAGCCTTTTGTGTCTTACAATGAGCATGAGAGCTTACCTAGGCAGTATATGCTGATTATGGATCTCAATATCTGTAGAAATTTCATTCTTTATATTCATGCAAAGTGCGGTCATCTTCTGGTAGGCAGTGGACATAGATACAGGATCCATCAGCATAAACTCAGTATTGCTTGTAACATATTCATCAGTCTCAGTCAAGTGTCTTCTTGATCTTTTTCTGGCGGCAGTCTGCAAGCAAAATGCAGGTTAATAAGGTAAAAAGGAATTAAGAGTAAATAAATCACACAAATAAAGGAAATTGGCATTTGGGAGCATGCCAGTATCTTGGACCTGGAAATACTGACACAGGCTAGTCTGTGCCTCGGGAGACAGTATATCATGAAGCAGCGTATATAATTTGATAGCAGGTTCCAAGGCAGGTGCAGCAACCCCAGTTGCGGGCCTGAAAACATCCATAATCCCCGAGAGTGTTGACTCATCCAGTGACTTGTAGTTCTCAAAAACAAGAGCAAGGATCTGTTCGATCTGCTCCTTGGCTTCTCCCAATATGCGGTTCTGTTGAAGCGAGTGAAGATAGTACATAAAATTTCAGGATGAATGCACTCAACAATAAAGCCCAGAATTGAAAGGACTGAAGAAGAAAAGAAGCTATCAAAGAAAATAAAAAAATTGTACAAAAGGCTACAGAGGCAGTCCCACCATCTAACACAATCAAATTCTTATGACGGGAAAAGAACTCCAAAGCTGAAATTTACCTCCTGATGGCTTAATGTGCCTCTACTTTGGCCCTTCATAAGTACAGGGATCAATAAGTCATACACCAGTATAAGGCAGTCGGCAGTAGGAGTGGCCACATCCATTATGTATGAAAGGTATCTGCAGAGAAGGTGAAAATCTCAACCACAACAGGAAATTGCCAGAAAAGATAGAACGATGTTTATTGATCGATGACATCATTAACAACTCCAACAGAAAGTGCAGCGAAACCAACCGTCTCCCTACCTCAGCTTGGTGTAGACTTCAGAAACTCCATAATATGAAGCAAACTCTGTTAAAAGCCATTTCCAAGGATCATCCAACAACAGGCTCCTTTGTTGAAACTGCTGCACCTTCATAGCAACTTCTAGGACCAGGTCATATGCAACAGTTTCTGCAACAGTCCCATACTAGAATCCAAAGAAACAGGAAGTCAACAACAGCCAAGAGAAGACATTAAAATTCAAATCATCCACAAGTGTTCAAGAAAGAACTGAGATATTGACAGATCATTAAAGAGATAAGCATGTTCCTCAATCAAACAAAGAATCACTGCATTAAACCATGGTAAGTCTCTGAGCTGCTTAGATTGCAGGAACCATGGTAAATCTCTGAGCTGCTTAGTTGGCAGAGTAAACCATGGTAAGTCTTTGAGCTGCTTAATTTGCAGAGTTCCCACCCCACAGTTCAACTGTGACCCAGGGCCTTAGCAGGCTCTCAGAGAAGTAAATAGGTGATTGCAATCGACAGTAACCTCTAAACAGTAAGGAAGCAAGAAGGCTGGAAAGCTTAATCTAAAAGCAATTTCGGATTCTGCTCCAATGTTCTTCCCTAGTTAATTTAATAATTTTTTAATTCTAAGATACTTCTTACTATAGATATCCATCTTCTATCCCAGTAACTTCCTGTGGATTAGAAGGAAACCTCATTTAGTCTGGTTGAAATGTTCAAAGGATACATGATGACACGTATTTCCGGACAAGAAGGGAAATTTCTGAAAGATCAAATTTACGACTTCAAACCAGAAAATTGCAAAACTTTTACTCTCCTCTCTGACATGGCCTTTGTTAGAAAACAGGATTATAAAAACAGCTGCCCTCAGCAGTTTGAAGATACTCTGTTATCAGCTTCTTAATATCACATGCTC
Source organism: Eucalyptus marginata (assembly GCA_014182565.1). NCBI lineage: Eukaryota > Viridiplantae > Streptophyta > Magnoliopsida > Myrtales > Myrtaceae > Eucalyptus > Eucalyptus marginata. The sequence continues at coordinate 5,225,177 of CM024590.1, forward strand.
TACTTTAATGGCCACAGAAGAAAGAGCCAACTTGGACACAAAAACTTCACAATTTATGTGTTGTATAGTCGTAGGCATCTACATGAGATCTCAGATACGTCATGTAGAAAACTAGAAAGTAATGATAATCTAAACTTACTCAACAAAGCACAAGTATCAATCTGATGCTACTAAAGAAACTCACCTTGAGATGACTATTGTCTTCAGAACTAGTTGAGTAATTTATATATAACTGCAGTTTCCCTACAAGCTCATGATCTGGCTCACGATAAATAGACCACCAGCGCAACTTGTCAGCCTGAATCCAATATCAAGACAAGCTTATGTTATCTTCCTCACTGAAAAATCTATCAGGAGCTGAGAGTAACCACCCCAACAAAGTATTGCCCAAGTTAAAACTTCTGCAGGAACTAAGAACTTGTATTGAAAAAGTCATAACAAGAAGTTACCGGGTCAACGGCAATACTTGCCACCTGTGCCAGGACACGACCATAATGCTTCCCCTTCGAATCCTGAACTTCAACAATTAGATCATCTCCTGCACCATCTGGAAAGCTGTAGAGTTGTTCAATAAAAATTTTCTTGCACGATAGAATTACAAAGAGTTGAAAATAACACAGATGACTTACAAGACATGAGATTCACCAGATCCAGGTTGCATGCGTATGGCATCTTCTTCACTTGTACTTTTCAGTCTCAACAGACAAGAGTATGTTTCTGATGATGTTTGATATAAAATGTTTAGTCCATGAGTTAAATAGCGATAGATTTCTAAAGAAAATGAAACTGAAACATATCATGCTGTTGTGAGGAACAATATACATTCATCACTCAAACGAAGCCCCTATTTCCGTATTCCATATGGCTATTTTGCTCACATTTCTAAGAAACTGGCAAAAGAACTTCTTGCCATATAGATTCTCATGTTCTAAGATGCATGGTAGATGGACTAGTTGATTGTCTGTCACCCCCAGTTTATATCTCAAAGTCCTTATAGGTGCTCGCTAACTAAACATATCAGCAATTGCAGATATATAGTAAAACACAGGGCTTTCACTTCCCACCACTAGGAAGGCACCGTGAATCTTCATTTACCTTGCACAACCTCATATGATGTTGAGCTGTTACGCAGACTTGTCACCCCAGTTTTCAGAAGTCCCGAAACTTGCTTCAAGTAACGAGTACTGGCATTTACATACGCCATGCTCTGGCGTGAGAAGGAACCCCTTGCTGCAATTCTGGGCGTTCTGTGGGCATTTCCAAGAGCTTGCCATTTAGAGGACAGAGTTGACTGAATGTTGGAGAAGTTATGTCGTAGAACTTCCATTTTTAGCGATGGCATTCTCAATGATGAAGGTGTCTTCAGAGCTAGTATATTGCATCCCGTAGGGGGATCCAGGACTGTTTTAACTTTCCTTACTGCAAAAGGTAAGGACATCTTAGGAGCTCAGAGTCTATACAAACAAAATTATATGCAGCTTAAGAATCGAGACAAAAAAGTTATAGTAACAAACAAAGGATGATAGAATACCTTGAACCTTCATTTTGCCAATAATTTTCTTGGGTTTTGGCGCAGCTCCCTCACTGGCAACCTCAGCCGATCGCTTAGACAGGAGTTCCTCCTCTGACTGCAGGAGAACTTGCTGCAAGCTGTAGATCACAAGGTTTCAGGCAGCTGACCATTAACTTGACAAAGAACGAGGGAAAGCAATTCTGACACAAAAAGAATTCATGTCAGAAACCATGTTGAAAAAGAAAGGCTTACTCACCCAAATGCATCCCTCAGCAGAAGGCACTCATTTTCCAGAAACCTAGGAGCCTCCATGCAGCCCCTAGCCCAAGCATTGAGGCAAAGGCGTACACATGCATCATATGCTATCACACCATGCCAAGGACCCAATGCACTGCATAGTGTTTAAAGTAAAGGAAACAGAATAAACAACAGATTACAGGTCAAAAGAACTGTTTATCGTCAACAGAAGCCACAACTACAATCATCAAATGTTACCTTGCATGAAACGCTGGAAGACGAGGAGGGTGTGAACTGGAGGGCAAAACAGTTTCTGCGCTAGGAGTAGCCCTGTGGATTGGGAGCAAGCCATAATGTGAGTGTCAATTCCAGAGAAAATCAGTAAAAAGCTCTTTTAGTGCTTTGTGCACAGATATATGGTTTTAATGGAGAGAACAATTATAAAGCTTCAACACACCTGACAAATTGCTCTGCACTCTTACTCGCAGTTTCATTCCCATTATTCCCAGATGTTGATTTAACTGTTTCTGGGGCATTGGTAGCTTTGAGACCTGCAGAGTCTTTAATTCCTGCTCTACTTTGAGCTCGATAGGCTGGTGTTTGTTCAACTGGTTTTCTGATTTCATGGGCAGAACTGCTAAAAGGAGGCGCACTGGGAATATCATCATCTGAATATTTGCCATTCTGCATTTTTCTGGCACTATCCTGCAAAAAAGGCTACTTCAGCATAATGATCAACTTTACAAGTATTCTGAACTCGAATCTCTGGTTACTACTTCCATCCAAGTAAGAAGTTTCTTGAAACAGTAACAATACCAATAACAAGCACCAATTGCCAACAAATTGGAAAACCTGCTTACAACTCCAAACGCACATGTACATAGTCAAAGTTAAATGCCAATATTAAGAGTAACAGACTAGTGACCTACAATAGCCCTAATCACAATAAAGCAGAAAAAATGCGGATTATGCTATTTTAACCATTTCATAGAGGATCTTCATCACGTTCAATCAGTATAGCATGCCAGCTTGTTTGTATTTATCTACTGCAGATATTACTACGCATCAGCAGAGAGTAATTGCTTATAGATAAACATTAAACTTTTTCGATCAATGGTGTACCCCATTGCTGCTTGGGAACAACACTCTTGAATTCATGCATCATTTAGCAATATAGTCTATGATCTATCTTAAACTCCAGGTATTGTTCTGCAGGCCATTGTTCTTATAGACATTTGAACAAATATACCTTCATCACCGCGTGCGAAAGGGAGGATTACTCCATCATCAAGCACGTGTGCAGTGTCATATTGGACACAAAAATTACCAGATATGCTGAATTTCAGATAAGACTAACTCAATTAAAGGCAGATTTTTTTTTTTTAAAAGACGAACCTTTACAACAGTAGATTCTGTATTAACTCGCGAAGGCACACTCGAGGCATATCCTTCAGAACCATAAGCTCTACTCCGTGGAATAGTCCCATTTATGCTACCGACTTGTGTGGTAGAGAATTCTGAGCTAGCAGCTGAATCAGATGACTCATCCTCCTCTGTGTAGCCATTCTGTCTAACTGGGTACCTCCCATTCCCTTTTTCTCTTATATTAGCCTGTCTACCCACCATTGTTTCCACCGAAGAACTGACATCTGAGTACATAGAATCAGTGGTATATCGTGGCCGGCCTTGCAAAGGGTTCCTCAAGCCATGAGCCTTTCCATTGCCAACTCTTTCATTTTGAGGAGATGAATCCAGGGAGTAACGGTCACCATAAACTTCTTCTTCTGAATCGGTGATCTCATCATTCTCTGACCCCGACCCACTGTCCTCAACATTGCGATGAATGGTACTTGCCACTGGGATTGCACTTGCAGGTAGATGGCCACTACGGAACTTTGACGTCGGAGGTAGTACAAAACCATGGCCACCTTTTCGTGTGCCAATAACAGGATCCATCCTCGTCCTCAGAGTCGAATGTGGGAGAGCACCGTCCTTCTGAAAAGGAACAAGAACCACACTCACACATCAAAATCATTGCAAAAAATTGATTAACTGAAAGCTTTGAAAATCACAGTCCCCAACTCATGTGTCAGGAAACGACAGAATCTGAGAAAATTTGCACCAACCGAATGAGAAATTGCACAACTTTAATTGTGTCGGAGTGAATAATAAATCACGAGAAACCATATAAAGAATTGCAAATCTCCATCCAATATTTCTTTCGAACAACAAGGAAGCAGAACTCATACACGCAGAAACACAGAAAAAAATCCAAAAACAGAGAATGTAGCTTCTCTAGAGAATGTTAAGACATCAAACGGACAGAAATCCGCAATCTCTCCAGTCGCTTCGACAGCATCAACCACCAAAAAGAACACAACATGCGAAGTGCCCCGAGATCACCATCACCAACAAACAAAAAACCCACAAACGAAAAAAAACCCAAAATTTAACATCGCAATAGAAAAGGAGAAACTGTGACCCGGGGAAGAGGCCGACCTCTCTTACCCATCTGAGGGCATTGGTGTCCAGGCCGTCGGTGAACATCTTTTTCCACCCAGCAAGTGAAATTCCTCCTACCCAGCAGAAATCCTCAGATCCTCGACTCCAGGTGGGAACGCGAACGCGCAGCCGGGTGCGTCGTCTCGACGCTGCGCACGAGGAGCTTCGGAGACGTAACGCTAATGCGGAGGCGCACTTAAAGCGCCTAAACTACTGAGCAGTGCAGAGCAGAGCACGAGATTAGGGAAGAGAGAGAATGTGCTCTTGCTTTGGCTCTTCTGCTGCGGAAGATTTCTACTTCAGCTTCTGCCGATGCACCACTGCTTCTCTCCAAAAGGAAGCAGCAGCAGATTATGGGACTGTCGCTCTCCCTGAAAATCAAAAAAACCATAAAAAAAGAAATCGGTGATTTTTCTTTTTCATTATTAATATCATTATCGTCGTCGTTATGTAATTTTTATCCCAATACGAAAGATTCCCCTTTTCTTTTAAAATTTCTCTCTTTTTTTTTTTTTTCCTGCGCCGAGCGAGACCAATAATTCGAAGACAGTTTGTCAGACGGTGTCGTTTAGTGATTGGTACCGCCCCGTTCCGAGAAAGGGGAACGTCGTCGGATTTGGAACACGATCCATGTGGGCCCCGTCTCGGGGAAAAAAGAATTAATTCTGATCATTTAGTAGGGGAAATTTTAATTAAATGATATAAATAATCTTGAATTTAGACCAAAATATGAAATGTGATCCCTGGATTAACATGAATCATGTTCAACATATAGTCCCATTAAACAAATCAAAAGTTAGAATTAAGGAATTATTTGAGTCGTTATTTATTAAAAGAATTGTTCCTTTAAATTTGCGCCGAAACAAAAAGGGCTGGGCACGTAGTAAAAAAGCGACGGGAGTGGGGAGCAACGGGAAGTACGACGTGGCAGTGAGAGAAAGAGAGAGAGAGAGAGAGGAGCTGGTCTTTTCTTGTTGGCTAAGTTTTAAGGTTTTTTTTTTTTACAATAAAATAGACAAAAATCCTTAAACAGTCGAACGTTGGGAAAGTGGGGGCCACGGGCGGACCGGAGGAGGCACGTCCTTATTATTCCATCCCCCACGCCCTTTGCTCTTTTTTTCTTTTTTTTTTTTCGGTTTCTTTTTCTTTTGTTGCTTCTTTTTAATTATTTTAATTTTGTTATGGCTAATAAAGCTGCTTTCTGCTGTTAATCTAATCCCGTCTAATCTCCCGCTAAATGCGAACGAAGTCGCTAACGTGGTTGACGTGAGTGGCGTGGAGCGGGTCCCACTGGCGCCCCCCTTCATGCCTTCTGTCTTCCTCGCAGCCGTGGTCTCCGGGGAAGAATTTCTTCTTCTTTTTTCGATTCGTTATGTCCGATTGATTTCAAGTTAAGTATTCCATTAAATGAGGATTACACGAATCTTCAGTTTTTATTCGAAAGTAAAGATTTCATTCATGATACTCCTGTGTTAAATACACTACACTATTGTCCCACTATAATAAATCCGATAATGAAGTGTATTTATGGAGATTTGACATTTTCCTATTAGCGAAAATTGTTAGAGATACGAATAGATATTATTTGATGTTTCATTAAATTCCAGAATAAGTAATTTCCTTTCTTATACACATTGTCAAAATATAATTACCATTCTTTAATAACTTGTCAAGTAAAGCTAGTTGAGGAAAGGTATATTCTTTGTTGATTCTCTTCCTTTTCCTTTGAAGATCCTCGAATAATTACGCTCGTTGTCAAAACCAAATAAAATATTGGCTAATCAATGGACCTTATATCATCATTTGTGATAAACACACACTATAAGTCAGGTTCACTATCCTCAATGTCATCACCATATGGAGACACGAAAAAGAGGATGAGTAGACTTTTAGATCTTGAATTAGATCGAGAGATACATGATAAGCACGGAAACATATTTTCGCAAAATACTTAATAGAAATGAGCATGTTGTCCGATGTATCTCTTACACCCAACACCGTCACTAATTGACATCATGACTTCAAATTGTCACATCTACTTCGATTACTAAAGTCGGTGGTTGTTATCATTTGTCATATTTAAATTAAAGCGGCCCATCTATTGTCCGTCGTGAAACTCGACTCGAGCCCGAAAAAAAACGTAAAAACAATCGAATCATTGCAGACCCCAGCGGCAGTACCAGGGAGGCAAGAGGGTCTCCATCAAGCCGAAGTTCAAAGCGAGCTATAATGTCCTTTTCAGCGCGACAAGAATCAAAGCGGGGGGACCGACCAGAAGGTACCGTTTTTTGAATCGGGGTGTGCTCGTCACATGGGGGTTGGCATCAAAAACCCGAAAACAGTAGTTTAATCAAAATTTATTTGGTTTTAACTTCCGAAGGAAGGACTTGCCAAATTCCCCAGATTTCCACGTTGACTCCAGCTCAAGGACAGATCACGACCCTCGATGGCCGATGCCATCATTTCAAAAAAGCTTCACGGGAATGACACCGACGGCTAGAAAACACTGGTGATAAAGAAAGGGAAAGAGAGGGCATTGGCTCGGCCGGTCCTGTGTGCTCTCTTTTGGCGCTTTCTTTGCGACAAAGAAAATGTTCCCGATTCGGGCCCCGGGGGCGCCACCGATCGATCGAACGTTTTGCTTCTCCATCGCTTTTTCTATTTTGTTTAGCATTTGCAATTTAAAAGCTGCATAGAAGGATCGGCATTTGTGATGGAAACGTTGAGAATACAAATCCGAGTATATTTTTTGACACTTCTGTTGCCGAATTGGAAAACATGAAACGAAAATAGGTGGATCGCTGTGTTTGATCGGGAGTGGTCGAGATGTGGGCAAGCGGTTAAAGAGAAATTTGAAAGCCCCACCTCGAGAATGAAAAGTATGAAGAGTCGGATCGGGTAGGTAGGAAATTTGCTTTTGTGACTTCAAATTCAATGCTACATTATAGGCATATGAGATAATTATTGCCTCTATAATTACTTAGGATGGGCATCAGTCCAATTCCAAGTGACATCGGTTTAGTTCCTAGTTTGGTGCAAATTGGACTGATATTTTGGGGGCAGAAGATTCAAAATCCAACAAAAGCGACCTTCATTCGGATATCTAGGGATTTATAGAAAATGAACTCAAGTGGGACTTATAGAAAATGAACTCGAGACCCATACTTGCACACCTAATTTCCTTTTCATGTCATGTTTCAACAATTGTTTGACTTAGGTTTGCTTCCAAACAAGCGTGAAACGTGGTGATTACATAGGCAAGACAACCCCCTCCGAGGATGACAACTTGCTAAGAGTGAGAACACACTTGCATTGCAACCTTGCAGAAAATACAAGGGAAAATAAAAAATTTATTGGACCCACCTAAGAACCGGTTCCGGATTCCACGCTGTGTCCAGTTCTAGGGTGGGTCGTCTCACCCTAGAGCCTATCACCGTATTAATTACCTATAAAAATAGCATGTAGTTCTTACTTTAAATCGAGACCCATCCTTTGGTCACCAGGCTTCAGCTCATTGGTCTCTCTTAGATCTCAGAGCTGAAGAGACGAAATTCAGCTTGGATTATTGGGCTAAAAGCGACAGCCCATGACCACCTGTCGAGGCCTATCATCTCATTCTTGGCCCAATTGAGGTCAGGCAATGGGGCCGGGCACAATTCGTGCGGTCACTGGGCCAGGCCCAAATGAATTCGAATTCCACTTACGCAACTAATATCCACGGGCCCTAATTGAACAAGCATCTACGTGCTTTTTTACGAGATCGCGTGCCGTAACATCAAAATATAGGGTTGCGCAGGATAACTGTCGCTCTTTTGTGTAATCGTCGCCCTGTCAATACGGAGAAGCAAACCGACAAAAAAAAAATATGGAGAAGCAAACAAGCCCGTCGATTGGATAGCACAAGCCCACCGGGACAACCGTCTGCCTCGCAATTGGATTTTATATCCCCCTCGTCCATTTTGGATTTTATTATGTAATGATTATGAACCTAGTTGCAGTTCTGCAACTTATTAGTAATGATCACTACCTTTCGACCAAAAAAAAATAAAATATGGAGGATGGCCAATTGGAAGTGATCACCGAGCAAGCCCAGCTCAGGAGATCATTCTTCATGCATTGCCTAGGCTACTAGCTGGTTCTCCCCGAAATGCGTTGAGGCGCAACAGTTGATTGGACATCAAGGGGTTACAAAAGACCCACACCCAAGTTCCATAGCCTTGGGTCCGCTATCCTGATCCTAGCAGAATGTGAGAGATTACCTTTTGACTACTACGCACTCTTTCAAGGGTGGTTGCTTCTAGGCAAACCTCCTGGCTGTCTCTGTACTCGGGACCAACAAGGGGTATATTCTATCAAAACTCCCATTTTGTAGCAGTTGCGTGGGAAGGACGCACCTCTGGTGTACCAGTTATCATGCCCACAGTAAACGCTGGGTAGCCAAGTGCGGAGCGGATAACTTCTAACCTAATAGATAGACGAGAGTGTTCGGCTCAAATTGGGCTAGAGTCTCGAGCTAAAGTTGGGCGGACCGAGCCTTTTAATTCGAGATCACCATGCAAGTCCATCATCCTTTTGCCCTCGGGGCTTGGGCTGGCACATTGGGCCGCCCGCCCTTCGATTTCGTTTGCTGCCAATCACGTGAATAATTATTTGATTGTTTCTGTTCTTGGCAAGGAGGGTAAAGGTCACCGATTTTGTTTATTTGAATAAATCACATGAAGTCACAACGTAAGGGTATCGAAGGGGTTGAATTCAGCTTCAGTTTTTTAAGTTTCGTGCTTGGTCCGATGCTCCATTCGCAAGTCCAACGTCATAAATTCGATTCCCAACCTACCCTCGGTCTTAGGATATTTCGGTTAATCTATGAAGACCGAGCCTAGCCTTACGTGTATCGCTAGCCTCGAGTTTCGTTGCTCATGCCTCGTGAGCTCGTGGTGACGCACTCATCAGCCAACACTGATTTGGTCCAACACGTTGAACGGGGCGTGAACCCTCGCACCCGTCATTCGGTACGAAACCAACACGTAAATATCTTATCCGTTTGCCAGTCATGCAGAAGCGTACAGCTAGAATTAGCGGATCCGGGACCAACACGACTCAATTGAAACTCCAACGCGTGCAGGGTCAATAGTTCCGCCAACGAAAAGTCGAAAGGCCAAATCACCCGTCGTCCGACTCGATGATGTCCGCTAGGCCCCATCGGCTCCGCAGTAAGCAATTCGTGCACGGTGCGTATGAGCTCCGTTTCGTCTCGACCATCATATCTCACCGCGTGGAAATCCCGCATGGGGCCCGCGCCAACGAGACGAGCCTCCATGCGGGGGCCGGCCGGGCATCGAAAGAAAATTCCGGCGGTCCGGTCGCTGTTGCTCCCTCACGTGCGATCGAGTCGGGATCGTGATCGTCGCTTTCAGCCGCTCTTTTGGACCGTCGAAGAGACCGCCACACCCCCCCAGCTGTTGTCCAGGGTTGCGAGCTCTTATTAAACTCGACAGCTCCGCGGACGATTTACTTTGGACGACCGGTTTTCAACTCCGACCGCAGTTTGCAGAATCCTCGTCGCTCGCACGCGAAGCGCCCGCGATGTCGTGTCGCCTAGTTGACAATTTACTTAGCGAAAGCTCCATCCTGTTTCCCATCGATTGGAGCTGGACACCGTGAAGAGGATTTCACGCACGGCGACAAAAGAGCGAGCACGAGCATTGACCTGCGGTAGAAACTAGGTCCATTAAAAAAAATAAAGATTAATACTATTAAAAATCTTAAATTGATATACAAATTTATTCTAAACTAACTTTTTTATTATAAAAAATTTCAAAACTGATATACCTGTGAAACTAATTTTTTGATTATAAAAACCTAAAATCGATATATTTATAATAAATTTATCAAAAATTAATATTTTTATCATAAAATTCCCAAAATTGATATATTTGTGATAAATTTATTAAAAGGTAATTTTTGACCAAAAAAAAACTCAAAATCAATACACCTATGATAAATTTACTCCGTCGATTTTATTGTCAAATTGCTAAATTAGAAGCATAGACGGATGTATCAATTCATGATTTTACCATTCATTTATCATAAGTATACCAATTTATGGTTTTTTGCAATAATAATCCATTAAAGATATTAATTTATCGCAAATGCACCAGTTAGGAGTGTGCAAAAAAGCCGAAAATTGCCAAAACTGTTCCCAAGGGAGCCGGTGCGATTCTTGAAGCTAATTCGGTTCTCGATTCCAATTTATTAGAATTAGTGAATATCGGTATGGTTCCCGATCCTGGGTATGGAAATGCTAATATACGAATAAGTAATATACGAATATATACTTAATTTTCCAAAAAAAATTTCTACCAAAAAACAATTTCAAAAAAATGAAAACCCTAAAACCAATAATTTGGAGCTCAACACCCACCGGGTGTTTGTCTCATCTCACCCTCACATCATCTGAGTCCTCTCTCTATCTCTTACTCAGGTCTTCACTTTCAAGCTTAACCCTTATTCGACTCATGATTTCGACTCTCAACTTTTAATATGAGTTCAATCGTTTTATTGGTATTGCAATTAAAACTATGGAAGTTCTTTGTTTATTGTTTTACTTTGACTTACTGGAAAATGTTGCACTAAATGCGAGGAGCTTGGTGGGATAAGTTCCATCCACCTAATTGGATCGAAGGTGGATCTACGGAACTAATTGGTGATTCCCGATATTAATTCTTAGTGGGCAATTCTCGATTCTAAGGTGGGACACCATACTCACCCCTCGTACTAGTTTAGAGATTTTTAGTGGAGTTTAGAGTAATTTTATTGTATCTATATTAGTTTGGGATTTAAGTAAATTTGTTGTAACGTGTTAATTTAAATTTTTTCATCATATAAATTAGAAATAAAAGGAAAAACATCGGAGCGTTGCGGATGCACTCGCTTTTGCAGCTGATGAGTACGGCTATGGACAAAAGGCTACACGGGCTTATTTTCGCCCTCTCTCTCTCTCTCTCTCTCTCTCTCTCTGCCTGTCTCGCGTGCTGCGATAAACAATGGTTTGACCGAGCAAGAGAGTGTGTTTTCATCCACCTCGGCGGACTGATCTGGTTCAGGCTCTGCGCGAAGATTCGGGGGCGTGGGCGGTGTGGATGCACGAGCCGGAGCGTGCGCCCCCGTGCATGCGGGGATGGTGGCGATGTGATGTGATGCTCTCCATCCCCTCCTCCTCGAAATCCAGAAAAAATCTCCATTAGTCCAGCACCTATTTCCAAGAGATTTTCCAAAGATGGCGCTAGATGATCGCCCCCACCCCCCCCCAACCTTGGAAAAAAAACTCCATCCCTCAATCCCTCATTCATTAATCAGTCCTCCCCCATCGTTGAGAATAAAACCTACCCACGCCTAGTTTCTAGAGCACGGGAATTGGGGACATTAGATTCTGTTTCGGTCATTCAGGAAAAAAGAATCACGTCATGTTTGGTAGGAAATTTGGCCACCGCCTTTTGAATTCCCCACAATTAATTATCTTGTTTTGAAAGTTTACATTAGGACCTACCTATACAAGCGCAGCATAAATATATCATTATCGAATGTGTACTTTAAGGAGTGTCCGAGGGACACCTGTTCAGCGATTATCTCTTCATGATAGGCATGATTGAATGCCGTCTTGAAAAATTTATTCTTAATAAAACATGCTTGACGGTTGTTAACACGACCCGTATTTTACGAAAGCCCTGTTAATAAGTATCCTTAAGATACTAGTTAAGAGTGAAGATAATATTTTTTCTTAAGACGTCTTAAAGGTCGGCGAGTTATACATTTTAATAAGAGCTATGATATCATCCATCATCAGTGAAATATGAATTCCATTGTTGAGGTGCTAATATGGAAACTCTGGCTATTTTTAAGATAATCACTGTAAAATTAAGACAAAAAATAAATTTGTACTTTGCCATTGAAAATTTAAATTTATGTATATGCAAGTATAATAGATCTAGATAAATTAGATGGCATTATTTTCTACTCTACGGATTTTATTTATCACGAAGGCAAGGTAATGAGTCTATGTCTTTGCAAGTTTGCTATATTTTTGTGCATTAAATGAATTATTATGGTGTTTTGAGTAAATTTTTTATAAATAGAAAGGACGGATGACATCCTAATTTCTTTTTCCAAGAACCTACCCATGCCTAGTTTCTAGAAAATGGGAATTGGGAAAGTTAGGCCCTGTTTGTTAATGTTCTTTTTTTTTGTTTATAAACAAAATTTCTTTTTTTGTTTCTAAACAAAAAAAAAAACGCGTTTGTTTGCGTTTTTATCCAAATCTATTTTTTTTGTTTCCGAACACATTTGGAACAAAAACAAGAAATAAGAAAAACTTTTATCGTTTCCTAACAATTTTTAAGAACAAATTTTCTCTCTCATCTCCTTTTATTCTCTTTTTTTTTATTCTTTTCTTTTTTCTTTTTTCTTTGGCTGGTTGCTGGCCTCGGCCATGGCCGGCGACCGACCGTTGAGGGTCGGCGACCTCACCGAGCGTCGCCGGCCCCTAGCGAGGCTCGCCTCGCCTTGGCTAGGCGAGCCCAAGCCTTGCCGGCGCGGGGTGAGGCTCGGCAAGCTCGGCTCGCCCGGCCAAGGTGAGGCCGAGCCTCACCGTGGTTGGGCGAGGCCGCCGGTCGCCCCATGGCCGAGGAGGCCGGGCGACCGGCCAAAAGAAGAAAAAAATGAAAAAAAAAAAAAGAAAGAAAAAATGAAAAATAAAATAAAAATATTAAAAAATTAAAAGAAACAAAAAAGAACATAAATTTACCAAACGAGTTTTACGTTCATTTTTTATTCTCGAAACAAGTTTACCAAACGCGTTTTTTGTTCGAAAATTATTCCCCGGAACAAAAACAATTTTTTTCTATTTCTGTTCCCTATAACAATTTTTAAATAGAAACACAAACAAACGCACCCTTAGATTTTGTTTTGATAATTCAAGGGAAAAAAAGGTCATTTTTGGTAGGAAATTTGGCCACCGCCTTATGAATTCTCGCAATTAATTATCTCATTTTGAAAATTTACATTAGGACCTACTTATACAAGCGTAGTGTGAATGTATCATTATCTTAGGTGTACTTTAAAGAGTGTTCGAGGGACACCTGCTCAACGATTATGTCTTCGTGATAGGCATGATTGAATGCCATCTTGAAAAAAATTATTCTAAATAATGCATGTTTGACGGTTGTTAACACAACCCGTATTTTACGAAAGTTTTGTTAATAAGTACCCTTAAGATACTAGTTAAGAGTGAAGATAATACTTTTTCTTAAGACGTCTTAAATGTTGGCGAGTTCTACATTTCAATAAGAGCTATTATATCATCCATTGTCGGTGAATATATGAATTCCATTGTTGAGGCGCTAATATGGAAACTCCGGCTGTTTTTAAGATAATCGCTGTAAAATTAAGACAAAAAATAAATTTGGACTTTGCCATCGAAAAATTAAATTTATGTATACGCAAATATAATAGATCCGGATAAATTAGATGGCATTATTCTCTACTCTGCAGATTTTATTTATCACGAAGGCGAGGTGATGAGTCTACGTCTTTGCAATTTTGCTATATTTTTGTGCATTAAATGAATTTTTATGGTGTTTTGAATGAATTTTTTCATAAATAGAAAAGACGGATGACGTTCTAATTTTTTTTTTCCAAGAACCTACCCATGCCTAGTTTCTAGAAAATGGGGATTGGGAAATTTATATTTTGTTTTGATAATTTAGGGGAAAAAAAGGTCATGTTTGGTAGGAAATTTGGCCATGGCCTTTTGAATTCCCGCAATTAATTATCTCGTTTTGAAAATTTACGTTAGGACCTACTTATACAAGCATAGTGTGAATGTATCATTATCGTATGTATACTTTAAGGAGTGTCCGAGGGACACTTATTCAACAATTATGTCTTCGTGATAGGCATGATTGAATGCCGTCTTGAAAAATTATTCTAAATAAAGCATGCTCGACAGTTGTTAACATGACTCATATTTTACGAAAGTCTTGTTAATAAGTACCTTTAAGATACTAGTTAAGAGTGAAGATAATACTAGTCGATGAATTAATAAGAGCTATTATATCATCCATTATCGGTGGAATATGAATTCTGTTGTTGCGGTATTGATATGGAAACTTCGGTTGTTTTTAAGATAATCACTGTAAAATTAAGACAAAAAATAAATTTGGACTTTGCTATTGAAAATTTAAATTTACGTATACGCAAATATAATAGCTCTGGATAAATTAGATCGCATTATTCATCTACTCTACAAATTTTATTGATCACGAAGACAAGGTAATGAGTCTACATCTTTGCAATTTTGCTATATTTATCGTGCATTAAATGGATTATTATGGTAATTTGAATGAATTTTTTATAAATAGAAAAGATGGATGACGTCCTAATTTGTTTTTTTCAAGAACCTACCCATGCCTAGTTTCTAGAAAATGGGAATTGGGAAAGTTAGATTTTGTTTTGACAATTCAGCAAAAAAAAAAAAGGGTAATGTCTGGTTGGAAATTTGGCCATCGCCTTCTGAATTCCCGCAATTAATTATCTTGTTTAGAAAATTACATTAGGACGTACGAGTACATGCGCGGCGTGAATGTATCATCATCGTATTTATACTTTAAGGAGTGTCCGAGGGACACTTGTTCAACGATTAATCGATGAAATTTTATAATTTCTAAAGTACAAACTGTTTTCGTGATATGCATGATCGAATGCCGCCTTGAAAAAATTATTCTAAACAAAGCATGCTTGACGGTTGTTAACATCATCCATATTTTATAGAAGTCCTATTAACAAGTATAGTACAAGTGAATATAGTACTTTTTTAACACGGTGAGTTATGCATTATAATAAGAGTCACTGTATCATCCACCGCCCGTGGAATCCGAATTCCATCATCAAGTTATTGATATAGAAACTCGCGCGTGTAATCTAAATTCCATCATCAAGTTACTGATATGGAAACTTCGGCTGTTTTCAAATATAACCACTAAAAAATTAGGACAAAAAATAAATTTGGACTTTCCTACCAAAAAATTAAATTTATTTATAAACAAATATGACAGCTCTAGATGAATTAGAGGGCATTATCCCTCTAATCTACAGACGACGAGGCGATGAGTGTACATTACATCTTCGTGACAAATGAGATTATCAACTAAAATTTAATTTTTGTTAGATTTTTCGTAAAATAAATGGAGTATTATAGTGTTTCGAATGAAATTTTTATAAATAGAAAGGACGGATGACGCCCTAATTTTTTTAAATTTTTTTTTGCCCTTGGAAAAAGTAAGGTTTCCATTGTCGACTCGCAATTTCTCGCTCGTCGTTTCGCGTTTCGCGTTGGGCGTGGGGGGGCGTTTTACGGTAATAAAAAACATAGTGGGGATTCGACTTCGTGCTGACGTAAGCCGTTGTCCCCATTGACCCGAAAACGACATGCGAGTGTGCAACGGTGGGAGGCACGCGCACCGCGTTTTTGGGGGGGGAAAGAATAAAACGCTGCGTCGTCGTCTCCGTATTTTTATTTATTCACCTTTTATTTTGTAATGCTTTTTTTTTTTCAAACTATGCTAGAAATTAAATTTCCGTACTGTCGAACGCGTCAAACCTGGGAACCGCGTGGGCCTTTTTATTCCCTCCTCCTGGATAGTGGATATTCGGTGGTCACCATCATCCGATTTTTATCTCTTTTTTTTTTTCGCCCCCGTTTCAAAACCCATAAGCTGAACTATAAATATATATATAAAAAATTGTTTCATTTTTTTAAAATTAATATCATGAAAAATCTCCAAATGATTTGTGATAAATTTACTCTTTACAAAAAAATCACAAACTAATACGTAAATGATAAATGGAGAGTAAAATCTTGAACCAATATACTCGTCAATTGTCACGTGTCATCAAATTTAGTAATTTAATGATAAAATTTAATTAAAATTAACAGAGAGTAAAATTTTCGTAAGTTTACCGGTTTAGGGTTTTTTATAGTAAAAAATAATTAGATAAATTTATCACGGATATACTAGTTTGAGATTTTACGTGATATTAACTTTTTTTTTAATAAGTATCATGGTTTATTTATTCTTCCAAAAATCTCGAAATCAAGTTGAATGAGTTCTTGCGGCCCTTCCTTAGATTGAAACCATGACAAATATATGAATTGGATATAAACATCGGAACCATACCCACGCTCATAGATCAACCCAGTGGCGGTCATCTCGAGCAGTGGCCACTGCACATGGATTTGATCATTCATTGAACCAAATATGTCATCGGTAGATGTCATGCCGATTGAAAGGCTCCAATCTGAAAGTATAATTAGGTGCAACGCGGGGGAGAAAAGGAAGGATTTGCGAAATCAATAGCTCATGCTATTTCGTGTTTGACTAAATGAGATTTGTTCTCACGCGGTAGGATTTCCAACTCGATTGAAATTTAGGAAATTTAGGCTAAGTCAAAAAAGAATGGACCCCGGCCACGACCTTAACATTTCATGGGTGGATGCTAATGCCATGTCAAAGACCAGCACTCACGTAGTTGCTTTCTAAGTGGAAATCAAGGTGCCTACTTTTATGAATGGATTTGTCCGTCGTCCGTTCACTATTGCCAAAATAATGGAATCTCAATGCTTCCATCCCATGATGACATCGTTAATGTGGTCGCTAGATTGAATCGAATCTGTCAACCCCATGTAATGACTCTGCCGTCGAACAAATCTCCCTTTTGCACTATCACGAAGTTGAAGTTTGAAGGAACACAGAGATGCAAGATTGAAGTCTCGCCATGCCAATGATGCGGAATACCCTTTTTTTGCTGTTGTCTCCTTAGACATCTTGTCGGCAGAACAAAAGATCTGAAGTGGTAATTCAAAGCGATGACAATTAAATTATAAAACGAAACACCGTGACGACACTAGGGATGTGCTCGCGTGTCCATCGCCCCAAGCGAAGCTCTGGCAAAAGCTTATCTCCTTCCCGTCATGCCACGGATCCTTTTGGTCATGGGAACAACCGAGCACAAACCGATCCCCACGTGTTTGATGATGAAACCTCCATGCGCCGCTCGTCGCCGTCACAACCCAACCCATCTCGAATATCTCCGATCTTTTCTATTGGCCTCCGCTCGAGGTACAGAACTCGTATTAAATTTCCACCCCCACCGCAAGCACCCATTAGAAAAATCATTAGGGTTGAAGAACGAGCAGGAATGGCGGATGAAAAGTCCAAGGAAGTGGGTGATGCTCATTAGAATATCGAGAGAAAAGCAAGGTGGCGATGAGGCATGGATTGCGATTCCATGCTCTGCGGTTCCTCATTTGCGCATCGATTCGGGAGGCGTGTGAGGGTTTTTGAGTGGGGGAGTGGAGAAGGTATTCTTTCGCTTTCCAAGCGTGGGTTGTATTTGTTGGAGAATCCACAACCAAATTGGCTCCTCCACCAAACCCTTTCCCCCCTCGTTTTTCTAATTGCCAATCGAAGGCTTTTTAGCCCCACCAAACCCTAGCTTAAGCAAAGAAAAAGGTCTCTTTCCCATTCCCTTAATCATAAACTTTTCCTTTTCCCCTCCTTTGTTTATTCCAAGACAGTTTTTAGTGGCAGAAAACAAGGGAGGGAAAAAGAAAGTTAAAAACCAGGTTCATCTGTGCGGTGGCCATACTGGCCAAAGGCATGCCTTGCCTTTTCCTTTGAATCTTCTGAAGTCGCTGGATGGTTCCTTGTCTTGGTGCGTCAAGAGGCAAACTACTTTATGGCGTTTTCACACTTTTGCTGGGACTTTATTATCACGCTTGTAGCCATATGTATGCATATGTATGTGCACATATATATGTGTGCGCAATTGGCAATTACTTAGAAGCCGCGTGTTAATTGCCCATCTCGCATGAAATCAAAACGCAGAAAGTTGAGGCTCTTTAGAAGCAAAACTGGAAACGGTCCAGAGTCCTATTTAGGAATAGGAAATTGACAATGTTCTTAGAGAAAAAAATAACGTGTAGTGAGCATCTCTATGCTTTAGGTCATTTGTGACATGACCACCTTTTCTACAAATACTAATATATGGATGAGGATTCACCACTTATACGAGTTAAAAGATTAAAATTCTGTTAACTCAAAGAGAAAAAATCACATGACCAACCAAGATCCCCATTCTTTTTATAGGAAAGTAACAATGTTCTTAGAGAAAAAAATAATATATAGTGAGCATCCCTATGCTTTAGGTCATTCATCACATGACCACATTTTCTACAAATATATGGACGAGGATTTACCGCTTATATGAGTTAAAAAGATTAAGATTCCCTTACTTTTAAGAGAAAAAATCACATCAACAGCCAAAACCCCAATTCCATTTTCTCCCTCTCTCTACTAGCTCCCTCTGTGCACAGCACCACTGCCGTCCATGGACCACCGTCGAACATCTTGGGCAACCCGAGACGTTCGGCGGCCACCGTCGATGCCCAACACCCACTCACGTCGCTTGGCTGCCAAGGAGAGGGGGAGAGAAGCCGGGAGGAGGTGCGGAACAATACTCTCACGACACTTCTTAACAAAAATCCCTAAAATATATACATATATGCATGTATGTATGTCAAACTACAGACACTATTCGCGCGACATAC
The DNA here is from genome assembly GCA_014182565.1 of Eucalyptus marginata. Lineage (NCBI taxonomy): Eukaryota > Viridiplantae > Streptophyta > Magnoliopsida > Myrtales > Myrtaceae > Eucalyptus > Eucalyptus marginata. Next base: position 5,244,091 of record CM024590.1, read on the forward strand.
ATTGGTGTATAAACAGTGGGTTTTCTTTAGATGCATCGTCTTCTCGATGTATGTGATGATTAAAGCTAAGCACCGAGGAGGAATCCTTTCACTTTACATCTCACCCCAAAACTAAATATAAATCAATACGCCCCCAGGGTGCTGTATTGCTACCAAAAGAGAGGACCCGTTTGGATTAACAAGGCGGAGGGATGTGCAAAAAGCGATTGCCTCAGGGATTTCGTTGTTCCCTCCTCTCCAAACAAGAGGCACGACAGAAAGCCGACGGCACCACGCCGATCCCTTATATCATACGCAGGAGCAGGAGAGATGAATATACAATTAGGGGGCCGTGGATCTGCCCACCTGTGGAGAAGATTTCTTGCAGGAGTTGGAATCATGGCCTCCCCTGTCGATAATCATTTTACTTAGGTTGAACAACTTTTCCTTTTTTTGGGTTTTTCACATACTTCGGGGGTAAACTTTTGTCACCTCGGGGCTGCTTTGTGCAGTACCACTTCTGTACTGTGCCTATCTTTTTTTAATAAGAAACATGTCTTATCCAGTACCATTAGCTCGTAATGTTAACCTTAGCTCCTTCTTCTTCTGATGTCTGAAGAAAAAAGGCAGGCTTAATCAGCTTCTTATCCATGAGTCCATGACATTGTCAAAAAAAATTAAAAATTGTTTCATTGTTCAGCAAAAAATTGCCTCGAAAGTTCTCGTCTGCATGACCAAATTTTAGGATTTGTTTGTGTTATTCCGGATATAAAGAGGCTTCTCTCGCTTTCTTCCCAAAATTTGAAATGCGATCCAAATTTAAAAGAAAATTAAGAAGAAACTGTAGATAAATCTACCCGTCGGCATTTACATAGTGTCAAAGTTCCGAGCATTGCGGGTAAGAGAAGTAAAGAAGGTAAAAGTTTTATCCTTTCACGCACACTCGATTAACCATTTTGCCGTCGACACATTCCCCGTCCAACAACCCCCTCAAAAAGGGCAAAGGGGGCAACTTCCTAACTTAGCTCAAAAGGGAGAACAAAAAAAATTGGGGTTCCTTAGTGCTAGTGTCGAAGCGATGATTAACCATGATAACGGGAGTCAAAGTCCGAGCCCGACGCATGAAGCGAGCAAAGGCATCCTCCGTGGACATCATCCCACGAGCGATAAAAGACGAACGTGTACATCGCACCCCCAAGCCTTACAAAGAAAGAGAAAAGGAAAAAGAAAGGGATGTGCGCATCGTGCAACACCCTCGCACGAAACGAGGAGCGGCGAAATCATTGGCCGAGCGCATGTGTAAGGGAGGAAAATGAAGAGAGAGAGAGGCAAGGGGATCATCATCGAGTGCAAAAGCCAAAGAGGGATGGTTCGAGGAGGAGGAGGAAAAGGGCCCCTTTCCCTCGCCTGCTTTTGATCCTTTCCGGTTCGTGGTTTGAACGGTCAAGTGCCAAATAATTGGTCTTCGTGTATCGACATAGGATACCGCCCCTTTCCATCCATCATCGATACTCTTTAATTGTTTTTCCTTTTCCCCGCCCGAGTTGCTTTCGCTGCATGTTGACGGTGGTTGCGTCCCCGTTTTCTTATTCATTAGTTTTTCCTCCCCCTCAACTTGCCGAAATTTGAGCTGACGTGATGGGCAACCGAACCCCGTAGACCCGTTCCGGATGATGAACGTGTTCGATAAGCATGAAGCGGGATGTGGACACTGCGGCGATGGCGTATGCGAGGGGTCCGGTCGTCGATGACCCCCGCGTAGAATGACGCGATGGTGGTGTTGATAAGGAGGAGCGTCCGGTACCGGCACGTCGAGTTGTACTACGTGCAAAGACACGATTTTGTACTGTGGAATGCCGTATAGATGAATTTAGACAAGAAAGGATCCAAGGACATCCCCCCTTTTTTTTATCTTTTTTGAGGGGTGCATGATTATTATAAACGCATCTAATAACGATCCTGTTTTGAGAACAATTTTTGATTTTTTTTGCTTTTGTTTTCGAAAATAATTTCTGAACAAAATAATATATTTAAGGTGCGTATAACAAAATTTACAACGAAAATTGATTTTTACCAAAAAATTGATTTCTCAATTTTTATTTCGAAACCTAGAAGTTAAAAATTTTAGCCTTCTAATTTTTTTTTCAAATCTATTTACGGAATAAAAATCTGTTTTAAAATAAAAAATCAAATCGCGTTCTTAAAAACGGTTTACTTCAAATTTGTTGCGAGGAATAGAAAAACGAAAAAATAGAGAAGTATAAATTTTATCATGCGCGAGTAACTCCACAAAATTTATATTCTTGAGATAGAAATGCATTTTGTAGGATTTTTATTTCTTTTTATTTTTTTAAATTTCTAAATATTTTTATTATACTTATTTTTTATTTTCCTTTTTCTCTTATCTTTCTTTCTTATTTGTTGCTAGTTGCTAGCCACCGTTGGGTTGGGCCAAGTCTAGCGAGCTCACCTAGCCACGGCGAGCCTCGACCTTACTTAGGCAGTGCGAGGTCGGCCTCATCCTAGCCTAGTGAGGCCTAGCCTCGCGCTGATTGGGGAGGCCGAACCTTGCCATGGCTATGGCTCGATAGATTTAGGCGCCCAGCCATGTGATGCTCTGACGAGGTTGCCGGTGACCAACTAAAAGGAAGAAGAAAAATAAAAGAAAAGAAGAGAAGAAAAAAAAATTAGATTATAGAAATTATTCTCGCAATACAAAATTACTTTTTTTTTTTTTTACTTATTGATTATGTTCCAAATTTATTTTTTTGGGAACAAAAAAATAGATTTTTGTTCTCGGGAATGAAAATTTTACCAAATGGATTTTTTTCCTTTTATTTCCGAGGATTAAAAAACAGAATCAATTGGAATGAAAACAAATAGGCCTTATATAACTACTCGAGATGGCATATGTATATTTTCTATTTCACTCTAATTCTCAACTTATGTTAAGACTTTTGCTCTACTTTTCGCTCTTCGAATTTTATACTTAAAATTAAATGTCCCCCACCCCCAACTTCTTCTAGAGAGGTGGACAATCGAACTCTTTACCTCTTCATTTCCATGCGAAAAGGGTGGCCATTGAGACAATCGATATTAATTACTATAGTAGTTGAATTACTAGCGGCTTGTACTAATTCGATCTAAAGCGATTTATGGGGCCAAGTTATCGAACACGCCTCATTGACGCAATAGAGCTTGGCATTTGAGAATGCCTTGTTCTAGCACGCGATCATCATCTCTCTCCACGTCGACCTCTTCATGTCGAGATGGATTGGGCAGTGACACCACTGCCGTGGCCGGCATCCCAACGATTGACCTCGTCTCCTTGCTACTAAATAGACGAGTCCACGCTTTTCCTCCACTATACTTTTTCAAAAGTTTACATGAATTCGTCCCTGTCAATGATCAGCATTATTGAACAAAATCTATTCACACCCGGCTCTATATTAAACTATTTGCCCCATTAAACTTGTAACTTTGACCCCGTGTTTCTTCACTTCCACTCTTCACAAGCGTAAACATCATTCTAAAATATAGGGTTAGCAAATAGTTTAAAAAAGAGGGCGACATTATCCGGGGAATTTTCCATCTCGGCGCACGCATCTGCCGGTCTACGTTGGATCGCCATGGCTCGATCCCAAAACCGGGCCACCGGGGAGGGAGGGGCACCACCGTCAACTCGCTCCCTCCTATAAAATCTCTGCCTCCTCGTGTTCTCCAAGTTCCGATTTTGATTGTACTCTCTCTCTCTGTCTCTCTCTGTCTCTCTCCCTTTCTCTCTCCTCGTGAGATTTGCTCCTTTCTGCGAGCGTGCCGCGAGCTGGACTGATCTTTTGGCCGTTTCTCCTGCACAGCTTCGTCCTTCTCTCGTCGCCATCCTCTGTAAGTCTTTCGAGCATGCCGTTGCTCTGTAGTCAGTCTGTGCCGCTGTGGCCTCTCCCTTGCGTTGGCTTTTATGTTTGGCACTCGCAATCCCTCTTAAAGTCGGTTTTTTTTTTTTTTTTTTTTTCCGTTCATGGGTTTTTGCTGTTTCGCCGTGTTTCGATGTGAGCCGGAAAGTGGAAGATGGGTTCTTGCTTGTTCGGTGAATCGGTGGTGTTCTGTTCTTTGTTGTTCTGCATTAGCTGATACTCTGTGAAAGCTCTCTTTTAAGTGTTTTCGCCGTTCTTTAACCGAGGCTCAAACTGAAATCTCTCTTGACTTATTCTAAAGGTGAATCATTTCATCTGGGCTATCCGTTTTTCCCACTGTTCGTTCTTCCATTTCGCGTCCTGAATGTTCTGCATCTTTCGTTTTTTGCGTTGGGTCGGTGAAAGATTTTCGACCGCAAAAGAAAAAACTTTCGAGTTGTTGACGACCAAGTCCAAATCTTTGTCGGCTTCAACGTCTTACAAAGCTGTGTGGAATGGCCTAGTATTGTTCTTTTCTTGTTTACTTTTTTGTTTCGACAGCGCCTGGATTTGCTTATGCAGTGAACAAGCTTCTCTAACACTTCATCGAATGACTTTACAGGGTCTTTGAATCAGTTCTTGGCGAGGACCAGTTGTGGTGTTTTAAGCAGAAAGGAGAGAACAGCATGCGTTGTTGGTCGAGTCTCTCTGTTGATGTCTTCCGCGAAGTTATCTCTTTGAACCTATATTGCAGAGTCATTCTGTAATTTGGATTACAGACTTTGAGCTTCATTTCACTCTGTTTCGATAGAACCTTTATGTTATAATGGGATCCACTTTCTTTGTTGTCGTTCCCTGCTACGTACGCCAAATTAGCTGAATATCCGCTGTCCACTTGTTCCGATTCAGATTTCGCCAGAGAAGTAGGTCATAAACTTTCGTCTCTTTTAGTCATTTGAGCTTGGGAATTTGTTTCTTGGGATTGTCAGTCTGTTATTTTCTGGTTCACCTTCCGGGTCTATATCTGTTCATTCATTCTGGTTGTTGATCAATCCTTGTTTGAAGATTTATTTCCTCCATATTCTTGAGATCCGAGGGGTGGGGAAGTGTAGTTATGGTGTGCCAAGCAGCAAGCCAGACAAGATTTCGGGCAACGAAACATGAGAATGGGACTGCTGGGAGCTCAACAATAGTTGTTAGAATCATAGCGTGCTTTCAACCTCTTCGTGATTGCCAGGTTGGTGAGATTGTCCTTGCAGAGTGTTGGATGCCTATGTGCTTTGGCGTTTTTGTCAACGTTTGAATGAGATCCTGGTTTTATTTTGTCACACAGTTGAATAGGGTAACGACAGCATTGTGACTAGATACTGATTGGGTTGCTTTCTTGGATATTTGCAGGCCGAATATTTCCGCCATTTGCTAAAACCTGTCACGTAGATTGTGATCTCGTTCCATACTTTTCAAGTTTAGCTGGAGTTTTTAGGTTCTTTCTACTTTGTTTTTGGAGGAAGCAGCAAGTGAAAAACTACTTCAATTGATATAAATCATTCTTTGGGTATGTTCTTTGTTTTCTTGAGCATTTCATGTTATCATTTCCTCAGAATTGGTTTTCTAAATGTGTATTTGTCCTTAGGTGACTGGTCCAACTCGTTCTTTGGGTGGGAGAAGATTGTGGGGCCTGGTTTTCACGGCACCATCTCAACATGCAATTGCCTACTTTCGATCCATTATCTGCTCCATTTGCTATGGGGCATGGATATGTCCTTTCAACTTGTGCGGCCACAGGAGCGAAAATGGTCTCTAATGATGCTGGGTGTCCACTATATGCACATAAAGAACTGCCTACTTCACACGTTGGTCAACCTGATGAATCTCACGGTTGGGTTTATTGGCTGCCACGCTTTAGGCAGGCTTTTATACCAGAGCTTAACGGTTCTGTTCTAAAGGACGGACCTCTTGTTGGTCCTTCAGTAGATTTTGATGGTGACAATAGGCCCTGGACGAGTACCGGATACGTTGAGAAGAAATTTGTTGTGTTCGATCAATCGGTGGACCACACTAGAATTTTCTATAGCTCAGGGATAGAAAGTCCAAACCATTGCCCAAATTCCTCGTGTGTCCCTCATAACATCAATGAAGAAGTTGTGAGAAGTAAAAATGATATTAATTTTCTGTCTGGACCTACCGTCGCCAACTTTAAGGATGATCATGGGGGTGATGTGCAAAGTGAGATGCATGAAGACACGGAAGAATTGAATGCATTACTTTACTCTGATGACGATTTTGATGACTCTGATGAGGATGAAGTTGATAGCACTGGTCATTCTCCTAGCATAATGACTGTTCAGGAGAGGGAAGAATGTTTTGGAGAAAGCACGGAGGTTGTTGCCAGCTCTGCATGGCCAACAAAGAAGCGCAAGCTTGTGGATGCCCTGAGTTCTTCCACTCAAAACCAATACGATGAGAATGAAATCGAGGCAGATTCTAATGCCGGTGATAGGAGCAGTTTTTCAGGTGAAGTCAGCTCCACATGTTGCAACAAAAAGTCGTGCAGGGACAGAATTTGCGAGACCATAAGCCTTTTGGAGAAAGTACTTCCTGGCACAAAAGGGAAGGATGCAACTGTTGTACTCGATGAAGCTATCCATTATTTCAATTCTCTGAAGGATGAAGCCAAAGCCTTGGGATTTTCTACGATGTGACTTGGAGGAGGTTAAATTTGCCGTTGCCCCTTTTCACTATTGCTCTGCCAGACGTTACTTTGGCGAGAAAGCACAAGGAGTAAGTTGACTACGTGGCTGTCGAATTTTTCCAGCTAACAGATCGAGCATTTGCACTTGGAAGTGGTAGTGAAGTTGGATGGCTGCACGAACAAATTCTTGGTTCTATCTTCCTTTGGTAACGGTTGGTATAAATAGTCGGAAAGAGATTGGCTTGTGGTCTTCCGCTTCTAAAGTGCTGTGACCATTGGCAAAACATGTTGCCCTATTCTTCGTGCTGATGGACCGTGTACAGATTCTTGATACAATGCCATTACTGATGTTTGCCCGTTCCCCTGCCTCTTTGCTGTGGTTGCTCGGGCTTTTCGTAGGATCAAGGCGGGAGCCAACTCATGCTTGCCTCACCCCCTGGTCTCTTTGCTGCCATCGCTCATGCTTTGCGTAGGATCACAGGCGGAGACGGGGTCCGCCTGGACCATGTTATCTTTATTGTGCTCCCTACTCCCGAGTGTTTGGTCAAGTGTCGTTCACCATACTCTGATCTCTTTCCATCCGGGGGATGCCCGATGAGTTTGATTATTTGATATTTTGTCAGTCTAGCCGAATGTCCGGGACAGTGGCTGCTGCTAGAAAGCTGCAAGCGTCTTGCTGCATTCGGGTTTTAAGTGTGCTTTGTATTAGCATTCAATTGGTTTGTACATGGTGCTATGGTGGTAGGTTAGATTAGTAACTAGTGAAAGTCGAATGTGAAATTCAATGTCGCAGTGCCATCGTGCACTTGCTGCTCGAGACCGATATATTATGACATTTCCTCTGGTTCCATCGATATGGATTTATGTTACGCAGGTAAATCATTCCTTTCGTACATCGCGAGTGGAATTGCCAATGAAAGTTAGGCGCCTTTCTCTGCGAAATTCAGAACATGTCTTTGCTTACACCTGACGATCCGTTAGATGGAACGGGCTGTGGACCGAATTGCTTCCAAGGCCCAAGTGACCTAACGCTAATTAATAAGGCTGACAATTCTTAACATGTTAAATTAGCGTTACTGAATGTATCCAGTGATTTGCGGGGTGCGGCGAGTTTATCCGGGATTCATTTTGTAATGAGATTCCTTCATATGTCAACTGTTCAACGACGACCGTGTAAATTCCCATCGCCCCAATGGTTTGCCTTTGCATCTGCATCGTGGATCTCATCTCATTGCTCAGCATCCTGTGCTCAAGAACGTAATACGAGCCTAGTCGATGTTCAGGCCTCGCCCTGAATTCCGGGATCTGCGATCTCTTCGAGTCTTTTTTTTTTTTTGTCGGTCCTGCTCTATTTCTATTCTAACGTTCATTCTCAAACTGTGGGAGTCTCTATTTCTATTCTAACGCTTTTTACTTCTCAAACTCACCGAAACTCCCGGCGTGGGACTCATTCCTGAAACTACAACGTCCTCACCCCAATCCCTGAGAAGGTGGGGATTCGAACCCCTCACCTCTTCCTTCCAAGTTAGAAGGATGGCCACTGGAGCAAACCTTAGTTTGATCTCTTTGAGTCCTCACTCAAAGCTTTTGCTTTAGCATTTGAGATGTGTTGAAAGCCAAGTAAAATTCTGGTTTGGCGACCTTTAGCATTTGAGATATGCTAAAAGCCAAGTAAAATTCTGGCTCAGTGACCTTTGAACAGGGCGATGAGGTTGCTATCTCTCCAATTTTTTGAATTGGAAAAATATTATACTTTCTTTTTCATAAAAGAAAGATATCGGGGGGTTCCAGATTCTTCCATTAGGCGATTACACGGCAAGGAATCTGGAAAACGTGTGGCCCCAATTGACGGTGCATTCCACACGCTCCAAGTCACCACCAATTTGAGAGAGTCAACGAGCCCCTCCCACCTTCCAGATTCTTCCATTCACCTGAAGTGTCATATACACGATCACCGAAATTCACCGTGGATTGCGGAAAAAGCTCGGTTGGTTTCGCATTTGAACGCCGGAAAGGATCGGCCAAATCGGTTTCCATTTCGATCGGCATCGCGATCAAGGGAAATTTCGTCCGGTCTGATCGTCATGTGGGGGTTAGAGGAACCATATACGGAGCAAATCAGGTGTAAATTGATACCGGCTCCTCAGAGTTCTCGAATGGACATTTGCTCGTTCATTTTCAGTTGAGTGTAAACACAGATCCGATATGCACCCGTGACTTACTAATTACGGCTAATTGTCTAAAAAATAATCTTAAATTTATGATATGGTGGCTTTTTTGTTTTTTGTTTTTGGTCGGTTCTACTCTACTCCTATTCTAGCTCTTATTTTCAGACTTTTGTCTCGCTCGCCTTTCCCGCAGGGCGTGGGAGTCGAAACCCACTCCTGAAATTAAGTTGTCCCTACCCTAACCCCCTGAGAAGGTGGGGATTCGAACCTTCCATTTCCCCATTCCAAATTGGAAGGGTGATCACTGGCGTAAACCCCAGTGGTTATATGGTGGCTAATTTAGCTATTAACTTTTCAATTTTATCGATTTAATTTTGAATTTTTTTAGTAATTTACCAATTCAGATCTGTGATCGATAATGTCATCTGGATTGACGGAAGAGTTGCTTCATCTACCAATGACAGGCGAGAGGGAGAGGAGCCAATGATAACAAGTTTGGTACGGTGATTGAATCAAAATCACCATCAGTTTCAGATCAATGATCAGCCACGCTCCAATCGAGCAGAATGGAAGGGGCTGTAAGCCCCTAACCACCAAATCATTTTAGGCGGAAAAAGTCAGCTTAGTATATAGGCTCTGCAATAATGGAGGAATAATCTAAGTTTAGTACTTGCTGTCTGCATTAACTTAATCATTGTCTGGCACACATGCCCCTAATAAACGAGATTCTTGCCTTATTGTGGCAAACAGATTCCCAGCAATCTTGCCCTAAAGTTCTCATTTCCATCCATCCATCCCGAATGATGGGCCCTGCTCACTTGCTAATTTCATCAAGAACTTATTTTCATTTCTCGAAATCTACGTGCATCTTTTAGTCCAATTAGTTTGGTGTGATGGTAAGAGTTGGTGAACTTTAGGGTCGTGCGTGTTGATAAATGGTCCCGAAATCTGTGATTGGGATTACTCATTTATGTACGTCGTAAGTATATTCGATACAATTGATCTCGAATGTGTAGGAGGATTAACTCGTGGGTTTAAGAAATGAATCGCTCAAGTGATATGGAGGTGGCTCGGTGCTGCCGTGGCACTCAAACTCCGGAGGTGAAGTCGCCGGAGGTGTCGGGGAAGATCGGTGGCGGCTGCTCTGGCATTGTGCTGGTCGAGAGAGGGGAGGGCAGGGATGAGAGAAAGAAGAAGGGTGAAAGATATGATAAAAGGGAGGTTAGGTTTTAACAACTACGGTCACGTGGTGCATATCCGACGGTTAAGATTACCAAATCAATTCGATAACCAAGTGGGACATTTCCTATGTTAGAATATTTACCTACGCAAGTTGTAAATAGTTACAGATCATGAGGGAAACCGAGGTACACAAAATGCGACGAGACACCTCGATCGCATATTTTAATAATATCACTGTCGCTTATGGAGAGCACGTAAAAATTGCAAAAGAAAAACAGAGCAAAGAGCTATTTTTGCTCCTTTTGAAAAAGCACAAATCAGAAAAAAAAGAAGAAAGTTTCGTGCTGATTATGCGACATCATATTCATAGCCAAATATAGATAAAGATATGCTGCAATCAATTTTTATTTCATTTGTGTACGATATACTTTAAAAAAAACCGAATATAATCCCAGCGATTATGACCTTTTCCCCCACAAAAAAAGCAGAGCCTCTTCTTCTTCTCCTTCTTCTCCTCCTCCTCCTTCTCGCCATTATGACGCCTTCTCCTGGCGTCGGATAGAAAATTTGTAAATTGCCTTGCGATCACGCGGGGACAGCGACGTGAATGTTACAGAAATATATACAGAGAAAACATCATACGATCCCTTCCCCCGAGAAAATATATAAATTCGCTCTGCCTTTGTCGGTTTTTCTCATTCCTCTGTTTTCGTGGTGCTGGTGCAGGGCGACTCTGCCTCCCGTCAAAACTCGATCTCTTTCTTTCTCTGTTCCCGGTCTGTCTCCACATGAGACCGAAATAATGACTCCAACAGGCAAAGCGTCGATCGTCCCACCGTCATCGCAATCGAGCGTGGAGTGCTGCATGTGCGGCGACCACGGCTTGACCGATGAGCTTTTTCAGTGCAGGATCTGCCAGTTCAGATCTCAACACAGGTAACGCACGCTCGCTCGCTCGCTCACCCCCATCCCCACGATAAACCCGGGAATCTGCGGCCGTTCGTTGCATTACCCTCACAATGTCTTCTTGTTTCGATGGCGGATTCGGTACAGGTACTGCAGCAATCTCTACCCGAAGGCCGAGACCTACCGAGTCTGCAACTGGTGCCTCGGTCAGGACGGCCGAGACGAGGGCGCCCCCGTCGTCAAGACCCAGCAGCAGAACTCGTCGGATTCCAATTCGCCGCGCAAGAGCGGGGCGGAACCGGATAGCGACGGCAAGAGCAGCAAGAGGCTGAGGAGGGGCAGGATCGACGACGATCGCCAGCAGAGACCCCCTCCCCTGCATCTGCAAGCATTGGGCGGCGGCAGGATCAAGAAGGAGAGATCCCCGGAGAGGATCTCGTCCCCAACGACGCCGATCAGGAAGCGGATCATCACCAAGGGAGAGCTCGAGGAGAAGCTGAGGAGGACGAGATCGGAGGAGATTTCGCGCGTGGTCCCGAGGCAGGGGTTCAGGAACAAGGTCAGGCGGTACAAGCTCCTAGAGGAGGTCTCGAGCTGACGACGACGACGACGACGACGACGACGACGAATCAAACAAGAACCATGACGTACAGAAAAACCGCATGTCGAGAATTTACTTGTAAATGGGTGTGTTAAAAATCGTTCCTTTCTTCCTTTTTCCCCTGTTTTTCTTTTTCTTTTCCTTCTTTCTGGGTACCAGTTTTGATCCGAAGACAAGAGGGACCGCAGGATTGTCTGCAAAGTTTTCGGTGTACAGAGGGAACCCAGTTGGCGAACGAGAGAGATGAGACGTTGCTAGCGTTAATTGATGGCGATTGGTGTTTAACTTGCTTTCTGTTTTTGTCTGCATCGGAAGTTTCCCCTGTAAATTGTCCAAAAAGAGTACGATGTTGCCGCCGTGTTGAGTGCGGGAGGAAGATGGAGATGCCTCACCTGTAATTTTAATGGTGGTGGTGGTGGTGGTGGCGACTGGTGAGGAGGAATTTCTCCTTTTTCTCCTTCTCCCTTTTCTTCGATGAAAACGGGTCCCGCCATTGATGCATCAGATCCGCCTATCATCACCGTCGTTTTCCATCATCGTGAAGAACAACCTCGCTGTATTTTTGTTTTTCTGACCACCAATCGATCGCGTGGATCGGTTAAATTGTTCTAGAAAGTTTAGTTAGACGAGTGCTTTTTTTTTTTCCATTAGAGAAATCTCATAAAGTTCGAAAGCGAATTCAGTTTTGTATTGTCCTCGATGACATGCGTAACTAATAATTTGGAAATTGAATATTTTTTTTGATTGTTCATGCGTGAAGTGGATCATCCATTAACATGATTCTTATCCTTCATTACAAACTTAGAGAGGGTTATATACATAATGATAATGAAATGCCCTTGTCTCTCCACGTGTCAAGCTCATCGTAATTGTTGTTAATCATGCGAATCCTAAATAAATATAAATTTCAAAATTAATGATTGTGATCGCCATGATTCATGGACCTGCCATGTCATGTTGTTGATGTTGTATCCTGTTGAAACATGAGTTTATCATGAATATGGTTAATCAAAATACGACCCATTTAATAAACATGTCAAATTATCTTAGCGCAAATACTACACGACTAATTTGATTATGATACATGTCTCGTGTTAGATGTCGACACGACATCTTATTTAAAAATATATGGTTGTACCATAACCCTTCCATAAATTATGAGTAGATATCACTTCATATTACTTCTAAATTGTATTATCAACTCATGTAAGATGCGGTTTTTGTATCATATCATCCAACACACAAATTCATTTATGTCAAATCCGAACCAGTTTAATTGCTTGTCGTGTAGACCGACCAAAAAAAATAAAATTGCTTGTCGTGTTGTGCAAACGAGTTGTGTCAAAAATTGCTTTTGCTTTTGCTTTTTTTATTTATTTTTTAACAAGAGTTTTGCACAAACAAACTTGCCCAAAATCAAATAAGAAATGTAGTTCGAAGTCAATTGCGACTATACGTGTACCTACAAGCTACGAAACCTTTTCTTATTCCAGATTGAAAAGAAAATTTATTTTACTCTTGAAAAATATGGAATAAGTATACTATTTAAAAAAAAAACATAATTAGTTAGTCTAATTTAAGCTTAAACTTTTTTTTTATGAGCAATCTAATACAATCGTTAGTTTTTCAACCAAAAATTGTTCATTAAGTAGGGTTGAGCATGGTTCTAAAAGGGAACCTACAACTTGAGAATTGGATCAGTAGGCCTGTTCGGTTTTTGTTCAAAAATATGTAGGGTAGGTTTCAAGTTCCAAAAATTGGAAAACTTGTTTCGATAGATAGATTGGAATTTGAAACTTGAAATTTAGAACTTGAAATAAGTTTCCGTGTTTTTCTTGATCTATGTTTTCGTGCGATCCTACGATATTTCATGACATTCAATGATAAATGTATAAACTGCAATCACTAGTCTAAACTTCCATTTTATGATTAAGACTTTAACTGTAGTAATGCTTTTTAATTTTTCTTGTGTTTAAATATAAATTATGGTCAGTGAATTGAAACAACAAGTTGTGGTTATTATCACTATAATCATTCAATTAATAATAAAATGAAACTTGAGTAGGTCCTGGAACTAACTTTGGAACCTGTAATACAGTAGGTTCCAGGTTCCAGAGTATGTAGGGTAGGTTTCAGGTTCCATAAAATGAGGGACTTGTTCTAATAGATAGGTTCTAGGTTGTAAGTAGAATTTGTGTAAAATGTAGAACCGCTCACTCCTATTGTTAAGTTCAATAGAAATCTCCTATCTTGTCATGCCACATTCCAATGCGTATAATTTCCATCAAATTTAACATAAGAATTTAATTGAAAACATAATAAAAGTACCATCACTTAAATCGTCGGTTGAAAATCTCTATAACACTCTTTATAATGCACACTAAGTTTTAGGACTCTTGGAAGGACTCTTGGTGCGTCGCATTGTGACTAAAGTCAAAAGACCAGGTTAATGGGACCCCATAATTTTGCTTAATATGCTAACTGAGAAAGTGATGATGCCCGTATAATGTAGACCGGTTAGACAAATAGATGGATCCACACGTTCTTGATGATCAACCTGCCTTATTAAGTTGATATTTAGGTTAGGTAGGGCTTTTACATAAGAAGAAAAAACCTAATCGATAAGCTCAATTAGCTGTTGATGATAATGTTCTTATCATGACAGCCCTCAAACCCTAATTTTATCCTATCCTCCTTATTAAATTTGAGGATTAGCGTGCAAACCCTTTTTCCTCCGGCACTAATCGCGAGAGAATCTTCCTTTATTTTTCCCTACATTAAGAAGAGAAAGAAATCGACATAAATCAATTCTCTTCGCCGAGATTCTTAAAATAACTCTGACCTGGAGAGATTCAACCCCAATGCAAGATCAAATTGAGTAATGAAGGAAGTGACAGAAGGCCCTTTTTCTATTATTTATCAAATTCAATGCGAATATATAATGCATAATGTACGATCTGATTAGGCGTGAATGATTAATCAAACCTGGCGGAGTACTCTTTCTAATCCCGCAAGGCACGATAGGGTTTGCATCTGGAGCACTCCAAGCTGCGAAAGTCATGGCGATCCCCCATAGGAAAACTGACCAGGTCGAGTGCCAAAAGGTGCTGATTAGCAGAGGTAATTGAGTCTAGGATGACCATCCAGAACTATCCACTGAGGACGTGTTTTGAAAAATTAAAATCGGAATTCGCCAATTAATTTCATGAATTCATTCAAGAACCGGTCAAACTGTCCCCACTTCAAAAGAGAAGTGAGAATTGAGAGTGAGTGACAAAGTCAGAGGCCGGAGGTAAATGAGAGCAAGAGTGACGAGGGAGCAACAAGGCCGGCGACAATTTAGAGCGAGAATGAGAAAAGGATCGATGAGGCCGTAGGCCACCTAGAGTGAGAGCGAGAGAGGGAGGCGAGGTCGCAAGATGAGTGACGTCAAAGATGGCGAGAGGCAAAGAGGAAACTTAGTTTTTGATACGAAAAGTCTAAACTTCAAAATTTAGAATATATATGTATATACACACATGTTTGGTCCGTATGGGCGATTCCATGCGTAGAGTTATGAACTAGATCAAAATTGCCAACTCTAGTAAATTGGAACTAGGAACCAAGCCAATCCTCATGAGAACATTGGTTCTAGGCCAATCTGGTCTGATGTTGGGTCATATCCAATTCTTTTTTTTTTTTTTTTGATGACTCGGGATCCCTCGTATAGCCGGTAGCCGGCGAGGTAAACCCGGGATGACGCTAGCGGATGACCCACCACCCCGACGTCACACTTAAGACACTAAGCACCTCCACTGGGTTTCAAACCTCTTACATTTGGGGAAGGATTAATGGAGCCCTTATCCAGCGGAGCCACCACGGCCGGTGGTTCGTATCCAATTCTTTTGTACACACTTACTAATTAAATGCGTTTTGGGCTGCAATTGCGAACTAGCCATTCGCATTTTTGTGTAGTGAATTATTATTTTTTGTATTTATTTATTTATTTAAGTTTTAATTCGTAGACTATGTTTGTTTCACAGAAAATGAATGATTTGATAAAATATTTTACTAAAAAATGATGCTTGTTTTAATTGAATAAAATTAGTGAATGAAAAAAGTTTTTATTATTAACAATGGTTTTTGTCAAAAGATTTTTCAAAATGTTGATAATATTTTTTCGTTTATTCATTTTTTTTAGAGTGGTACAAATTATTATTTTTGAAAAATCATTCATTTCTTCACGAAACAAATAATGTTGTAAACTCTTTAGCAATTACTTTCTACTAAGAAATGTTTGAATCGAACGGCCAAGGATATTTCACTTCTTTCTCGAATCAGATCCCCTAACCATGCTGTTGTATTGGGTCGAGTTTGCTTGATACTGAATGAACTTATGCTAACTGAGTTAAGGTTGTAGGACTTTAGAGATCCTGGCCCAAATTCATCGAGATTGCATCTCTAGTTCTGCTGGGTCGGACGGTCAAATCCTAGGAGTCCTAGCATTTGATCCTCTAAGTCAACCCAAGTTGGAGAATGCTCATACCGGATTGGCACTTTTCGAGCGAGCCATGTCGACGGGCGACCCATTTCAGATATACCTCTCGTGAAGTCGGTCTAGAGCTCTAATGCTTTGTGGTCCGATCGAGAAGATCCAATGCGGGGACGAGGCAACACCGGACTTGGCAGCTATGCTAGTCACCCTCTCTCGTGCTTTTTTTTTTTTTTTTTTTTTTTTTTTTTTTTTTCCCTCTCTACAATAAAAGAACTAATACGGCTTGATCAGGGAGAATTTTTTTTTGGCGTGTGAACAGAGGCTCCTGGAGGCACAGAGTAAAATCGCCTTACGTCCTTGATTGCGGGGACGAGACTTTCCTTTACAGCTGCTGCTGTGGAAAGTGAGGGACTTTGATGGGCCTTGGCCTTCACGTTTTGAGAGGATGCAGTGATGAAGAAGGCTTTTGTGCAAGAAAGTTAAGGCACGAATTGAATTAGATTGCTTCTTTTGCTGGAACTAGGCCCGCGTTACATCGATCTCAACATAAGGGGCCCCGGGAGCTGGAATTCTAGCATTAAAGCATCATTAGTGTTCTTTCTTTATCATTAGTGATGAACTTTCTATCACACTCCCAGCAGGTCATGGCTAACGTGACTATCCAATTCTTTTGACTTTTTTTAGCAAGTGGAAACGCGTAATGACAAATCAGTACACTATAATTTCAATCAACGCACAAAGAAATATAGAACCAGGCACTTTCATTTCTTTATTTATATATTGTAGACGACCTAGATCGGTACATTAGGGATCAAAATGTTCCTTCTCCCGGTTATATCTAAAATTCCATCTAAAATACTGCCTCGACCATCTTAGTGTTTATTTACACGGCCGCCAACATAATAAGTCATGGTCTAGCCAAAAATGCCACCCTTGTCCTCGGGTCCTCATCTTACTTGACCTCGCTTTCTCCATCGTCATCCCTGTTTGGGAGTGGGAGTGGCCCTATCGTACACCCACGGATTCGGGCATGGAAGGCAACAACCCAATCAGCATCGGGCCCAATGGGGCCCAATGGGAGGCTAGCATCGATAGTCAGGATTGCAGTGATTAGAATGAATGTGACCTCCGAGAAGTCGGATTCGTCCCGCTTCGTCTGGTTCCACGTGAGATCTATTGGGACACCGTAGAGGATCATGGAGGACGCAGGTAATAGAGGCATATCTACAGGTTATAAAAAAAATGATAATCCACTAAGGGTGAGCATGATGCTCAACAAGCAAAAGCCTACTAGGCTATACTACGTGAATCTACCACTACCCGTTCGATGAAATCTGAAATATAAAATATATGAAATCAAAATAATTCAATTTGCAACAGCTTTAAAAGAAATTCACGAAAACAGTAAATTAGGAAGTAAATGGACATTTGGGAACTTCAAAACTTATATTTAGTCTAGGTTCAGCTGCCATTATCTTTCGAAGGGAACCATGTTGCGCCCCTTCATGCATCTCACACCCCAACTAGCATCGCAAGGCTTTCCAGGGGCCCTTATTACATCCCCCATGCATCCAAAGGGTGCTGTGTTACAACCCCCTAAACATCTCGCATCTCAACTAGCATCGCAAGGACCTCCAAAGGCCCTTATTACATCCCCAGGCATCCGGAAGGCACCATGTTACACCCCTCTAGGCATCTTGACACCCGAGGCATTGTTGTCCCAAGAATCGACGGCATCCATCAAATTCATATCATGGTGCAACGATTCAATAATTCAATCGAAAACATTTTTCGTATTGCCAATGCCAAATTAAAAAAATTTCTAGAAATAAGGTACTGAAACCAAGAACCAAGATATGAGTTGTGGCACTATCATTTTGGGAATTATTTACCTCTCATGAAACCGAATCATTAAGCAAAAGAAACCCACAAAAGAAAAATTTACCAGGAAAACAAGTAAAAAGAGAAAAACATGTAAGAGTTTTCTTAACGTGGACTACATTAAATTGATATTGTAATTTACCGTTTTACGGGGTTGGTCTAAGGTGAGATAGAATGTTTCTTAATTAGTCTAATATGGGGTTGGCTAGTGTGGGCCGAGTTGAGCCTGGCCTGTAATGATGGGCCTAATTGGAAACTCTATAAATAGTGCTCAAGTCTCTCCTCTAACCCTAATTTTCACACGTATCCTCACATAAGAGGCGTTTACCTAACGCTAAAGGGTGAGAGGGCCGTCTTATTGAGACAGTGATACGGGGGGCAATAGAGGAGAAGGACTTACCCGTGGAACATTGTGTTACCGCTTCCGCTTCAAGAACGATGGATCCCAAAAAAGGTGTGTCAATTTTTCTACTCGATTATGCATGCTCTTGTTCTGGTTATGGTGATCTAGGGATTGCGTAATTTGCATCCAACATGTGGTATCAAAGCCTCCATAATCCTAGAACTCGAACGTATAAATTTTGCTCTAATTTTGTGATTTTCGAGATTTTTAAGTACAATAAAAATAAAATTAAATCAAAAATTCGGATTGGGCTCGACGAGGTGAGCAAAACCGAGGGCGGCGCGTCACCGGGGGAGGCCCCACACGCCCCCACATGTGGCCACGCGCCCTCATGCGCTTCCATGCGCGGGGCGTTGCTCGCGCGTGCAGCACACGCGGCGCTGACGTCATGATGATGTCAGCGACCCGACCCGATGACGTCACGTTGATGTAATCCACGGGACCCAACCCGACCCCCTAATGGTGACTGACCCGACTCGACCCAGGACCCGACCCGACCCGTTGACCCGACCTGACCCAATCAACCGTTGACCGGATCGGTCAACCGATCGGATCGGGTGGTTGGATCGGAAGGTCGGATCGGGAACCGGTTGGACCACCACCGGTCGGACCGGTTTTGATCGGCCTTTGACGCCCGCGCATGGAGGCGTGGGCTCCACGCGCGTGGAGGCGTGGGCTCCACGCGCCTCGCACATAGGCGGCGTGTGCGGGCGCATGGAGGCTCCAATTCGCGCATGGCCGGCGGCGTTGGACTCGTATGATTGTCCTCTATCTTGTGGTGTATTTGTTTTACATGTTTGATAATTTTATGGATGTGAAAATACATACGGAACCCTAAATATGTGTTTTTTAGTGTATTTTTTGCGTATTTTTTCTTGTATTTTTCTGTGATTTTGGAAATACAAGTGCTAGGTTACTGGTATGTTATCACATGAACTTTATGAGTGTTATTCATTAATAATATACAACAAAGTTTATTTTTTATTAATGAATGAAGCAATGTAATTAGCATGATATGTGATTTTAGTGATTTTAGTGAATGACTACCCCTGTCACTAAAGTTAAAATCACACATGTATGGTTTATGTGAGATGTAAAGTTTATATCCCTGGTATGAAAGAGTTTCATTAATTCAATTGAGTTGTGACCGCCAAAGTGGCACACTTAATTGGATTTGAGAAATTTCGGTCTTGTATAATGATTGGGATGTCTCATGGTCTAATGTGTAGTCATACTCCCAAATGGGGTGATTATGTATTAGTTCATGGAGGTATACATGATGATGTGGTGGAGGAGTGACTGATTCTAGTGGTTCATATGCCCAAAGGTGATGAATTCACGAAAATTTGAATATATTCTCATAACCGCTATCATGTGAGGAGTGTACAACTGCTTGTTATGTATTCTGCCCAAAGGTGATTATGTGATTTTGCATGTAACTCTTTGGATGTGTACTTGTGCGTCAAGTTACACATTGCTCACATGATGCTAATTATATACATTGCTTGTTTTTTCAGTCACATTTTCTGTAAATGGTAACTTCGTCACTATTGAGGTTCTTGCTGGTTTGAATTTTAAGAGATGGAGAGAGGATTTTCTGTTTGCTATGGAGATGGCAGATGTTCATATGGCTCTTATTGCTGATCGGCCGGCAGATCTGACTACCGAGAGTACAGAGGCTTAGAAAGCAAATTTTGCTGCATGGGAAAAGAGCAATAGAATTTGCTTGCTATCCATGAAACGTTTTATTCAGGAACACTTGAAAAGTGGTTTGCCTGCAGACTGCAATGCTAGGCAAATGATGGAAGCTTTGATGGCTAGAAACCGTGTGTCGCCTAATGCTGAGATAGGGACACATATGCAAATACTATTTACTATGAAGTATGATGGTTCTGGTGGAGTTAGAGATTATGTTATGAGGATGGTTGATTTGCAGACAAAGCTTTAGGCTCTCAATGTTGAAATTCCTACTGCTTGCATTGTCCATCAAGCTTTAAATACTCTTCCTCCTGATTTTGGGATTATCAAGACCAATTATAGTTCCCAAGATGAAACCTGGTCTGTTAATGACCTAATTGCAAGGTTCGTGGCAGAGGAAGAGAAATTGAAGAAAGATAAATGGCACATTACTCTTTATGTTTCTAGTTCTGCTAGTGACAAGGGTAAGAAGTTGAAGAACTATACCCACAAAGGCAATTCTAAAGCTGCTGGTTCTTCCAACAACAAAGGAAATTTTGAAGGTGCAGGTCTTTCTAACAGTCTGGGTCCTAAGAAAGCATTCACCAAGAAGGATGGTGTTCTTTGCTACTTTTGTAGGGAAAGATGACACGTGAAGAAACGCTGCAATAAGTTTAAGGCTTGGTTGTCCAAGAGAACTAAGAATGAGTCTAAAGGTAATGATTCATTGGCGTTTGTTTATGAATCCAATCTATTTGAAACCCCAACAAATTCTTGGTGGCTAGATAGTGGTGCAACTAATCATGTTGCGTTTACCATACAGGGGTTCATAAACCGAAGGACGCCAAATCAAGATGAATCAAAGCTCACTATGGGAAACAACATTGGAGTTAACGTTGAGTTCGTGGGAGATGTTCTTTTGATTTTAGATTCTGGTTTTAGGATGATGTTGAGAAACACCTTTTACGTACATTCTTTTAAGTGGAATTTAGTTTCTGTGTCTTGTTTGGACATGTGTGGATACTCTTTTGAGATAAAGAGAAATACTATTTCCATTTTTTATGATTCAAATAAGATTAGGTGTTGCAATTTATCCAATGGATTGTATCGATTGAGCTTATCTCCCAACAACATATACGTTACTTATTCAGCTGAAAAGGTTGTTTCTAAAAGGCCTCTATCTAAGGAACAGTTTTATGCATTGTGGCATAAACGTCTTGGTCACATCTCCAAAGAAAGATTAGAAAGGCTTATAAAGGCTGATATCTTGCCTACTCTTAAAAGTGACCTAGAGATTTGTGTGGACTGTTATAGAGGTAAGATGACTAAGATAAAGAAGAAATCCGCCGTACGAAGTTCTAACTTGTTGGAGGTTATTCACACTGATATTAGTGGACCGTACACAGCTACCTTGTGCAGAAATTTTTATTTCATCACTTTTATTGACGATTTTTCCCGATATGGATACTTATACTTGATTAAAGAAAAGTCTGAGTCTCTTGACAAATTTAAGATTTTTTGGACTGAAATGGAGAAACAATTGGGAAAAGTTATAAAGATTGTCAAATCTGATCGTGGTGGTGAGTATTTTGGTAGGCATAGTGATGCTGGACAACTTAAAGGGCCGTTTTCCAAATACTTAGAGGATTCTGGGATAATAGGTTAGTTTACTATGCCCGGAAGTCCTGAACAAAATGGTGTGGTTGAAAGGCGGAATTGCACTCTTATGGACATGATGAGAAGTATGATTAGTAGGACCAATTTACCTGATTTTCTATGGGGTGAAGCTTTGAAAACAACCATTTATATTCTAAATTGTGTTCCTACTAAAGCGGTTCCATTAACTCCCTTTGAGTTATGGACTAGACGTAAGCCTAGTTTGAATCACTTTAGAGTTTGGGGATGTCCTGCAGAGGTGAAGTTATACAATCCGACATTGAGTAAGTTGGATTCTAAAACTACTCGATGTTACTTCGTATCTTACCCAGATCATTCAAAGGGGTATCGGTTTTATAATCCTAATGGAGGTATAAGAATTGTGGAGTTTCAGACTGCAAAATTTCTGGAATTTGAAGTAGTTGAAAATAGTAGTTGCTCACGAACTATTGAAGATGATAGTATGGTGGGGATTACTGGATCACTATCTCATCCTGTATAGACAACTATGGAGCCTCCTACGCCACGAATTGAGCCTGTTGTGGCCTAGGATGCTACTGTTGAGACGGTTCCTGAAGAAATTCCACAAGCTCCTTAGATTCAGAATGAGGATGAAGTAGCTCCACTTAGAAGATCAACTAGGGAAAGACGTTCAGCTATACCGCCAAATTATCTAGTCTACCGGGGAGAGCATGATTATGATATAGGCTGTGTTATTGATCCCGTGACTTATATGGATGCCATCTCATGTCCTCAATAAGATTTATGGCTAGATGCGATGAAAGATGAGATGCAATCTATGAAACACAATGGTGTTTGGGAGCTTGTTGAATTGCCTGAAGGTTGTAAACCTATTGGTTGCAAATGGGTATACAAGACTAAAAGGGATTCCAAAGGGAAGATTGAAAAATTTAAAGTCAGACTGATAGCTAAGGGTTTTACTCAAAGAGAATGAATAGATTATGCAGCAACATTTTCTCCAGTTTCTTCTAAATATTCCTTTAGAGTGATATTGGCATTGGTAGCTCATTTTGATATGGAGTTACACCAAATGGATGTTAAGACTGCTTTTCTAAATTGAGACCTTAATGAGGAGGTTTATATGGTGCAGCCTGAAGGTTTTATAGCAGATGACTCAGGTAAGCTTGTTTGTAGATTGAAAAAGTCTATTTATGACCTTAAACAAGCTTCTAGACAGTGGTATTTGAAGTTTCATAGCATTGTCACTTCATTCGGATTTATTGAGAACAAAGTAGATTAGTGTATATACACCAAAGTCAGTGGGAGGAAATATATTTTTCTCATACTTTATGTGGATGATATCTTGCTTGCTAGTAGTAACATTGGTTTATTGCATGAGACAAAGCGGATGTTCTTGAAAATTTTTGACATGAAAGATCTTGGTGAGGCGTCTTTTGTTCTTGGCGTTGAGATCCATAGGGATCGCTCTCGCCGTTCATTGGGTTTGTCTCAGAGGGTATATATTGATTGCATTTTAGAAAAATTCAATATGCAATATTGTAAACCAGGAATTGCTCCTGTTATTAAGGGTGATAAATTGAGTCTTTTACAATGCCCTAATCCAGATTTTGAGAAAGCTCAAATGAATAATGTACCTTATGCTAGTGCGCTTGGAAGTATCATGTATGCTCAAGTTTGCACTAGGCCAGATATTGCTTTTGCAACAGGACTTCTAGGCAGATATCAGTCAAATCCGGGACATGATCATTGCGTTGCTGCCAAGAAGGTTTTAAGGTACTTAAAGAAAATAAGAGATTATATGCTGATTTACAGACATGTTCCAGACTTGCAGCTAGTAGGGTATTTAGATGCAGATTTTGCTAGCTGTCAAGATGATAAGAAGTCAATGATTGGATACATATTTATGTTGGCAGGAGGTGCAGTATCATGGAAGAGCGAGAAACAGAAATCCATAACTTCTTTTACCATGCAAGCGGAGTTTGTAGCATGTTTTTCAGCTGCTACTCAAGTTATTTGGCTCTGGAACCTCATTAGGGAGTTATCAGTTTATGATTTTGTGGATAGGCCCATACAACTGCATTGTGACAATAACTTTGCAATATTGTTTATTAATAATAACAGAAGTCTCAATGGGTCTAAATACATGGAGTCAAATTTTTGATCATAAAGGAATCAATGCAGAATGGTGACGTTGCAATAGATCATATTCCTACAGATGATATAGTTGTAGATCCACTAACTAAAGGCCTACGCCCGTGTGTATTTGAGCGATATGTCATTAGTATTTGGGGTGAGCGGTTTCAGGTTCCGGTTCGGTTCCGTTTGGAACCTAGAACCTATCCTCGGGTACAAGTTCCTCAAAATGAGGAACCTGGAACCTACCCGTCAGAACCGAGAACTTGGAACCTACCTTGTCACAGGTTCCAAGGTCGGTTCCAGATTCCAACAGTTTTTTTTTTTTGAACTATAACGTAC
Organism: Eucalyptus marginata; assembly: GCA_014182565.1. NCBI lineage: Eukaryota > Viridiplantae > Streptophyta > Magnoliopsida > Myrtales > Myrtaceae > Eucalyptus > Eucalyptus marginata. The sequence continues at coordinate 5,268,060 of CM024590.1, forward strand.
ACGCACGTTACCAAAAAAAAAACTATAACGCATGCGCACATTACCAAAAAAAAAATATATCGTACGCGCACGTTACCAGAAAAAACTATAACGTACGCGCATGTTACCAAAAAAAACTATAACGTACACCTATATTACACGGTAACTTCCCACATCTTAGCAAACATACCAATGCCAACTGTCAAGAATTTGGACATACATAATCAAAACTAATAAGAAGTTTCCAAAGAGGAAAGGAGATGCTTGATTACATAAAAGGAGCTTGCATTAAGATTACGACAAACAAAATTGCTCATCAATAAGCCAACAAAAAACCTTGCTTGACTTCTCAACCGTTGGACCCATTGCAAATGCGACACCACCAACTTTATTTATCGACGATAATGTTCGCATTAAGACCAACCATATCTGAAAAAAAGAGAGGAAGAGATTAAATAAAATATTCACTTATCAGATATACAAAAAGAATTACAATATATAAAGATATAAACATTACTTACCCGACTCAAATTGTTCTACGTTCTCAATACACTCCAAAAGCAATCAAGCACACGACCCGATGTACTAAAAGTTGATTCTGAAGCAACGATAGTTACAGGAATTGATAAAATATCTCAAGCCATCAAGGAAAGGATCTTATATTTTGAGCCATTAGTCTTCCACCAAATCAAAATGTCAAGACCAAGATCCTTTTCATTTTTTTCTTGAAGATACTCATCAAGCTCGGACTTGTTGTCATCGCGCCCTTGTTCATTCGAGTATAAAACATTTTCTTCCAAGCTTGGGTGTTATGCTTATTTATTCCTTCACTACCACCCATATTGGTATTGGAATTGGAACTACTACTACTTGCACCCAAATTATGGCCACCAAAATCTTGATCACTTGAAATAAGAGAAGATTACTCATAAAATTCATACAAACGCTCCAATGTATCCTTCACCCTGTAATGCATCTCTTTAATTTTCGATTCATCATCATAAATTTGTCCATACAAGAAACTCACATAATTTAACTTGGCTCTAGGATCTAACACAACCGCAATCAACACCATCATATTCACTTTATCCAAGCTTCCATAATATTTGTCAAATTTTTCTTTCATTTTCACACCTATATTTTTGAAGCTTAGGATCCGAAGCATTGATCGCATCTTTCAAATTTCTATACAAAAGAGCTATCCCTTCAAAATAATCATTTGAAGTAACATATGAAGTCTCAGACATCTGATTGGTGGCATCATAGAATACTTTGAGAAAATCCGAAAGAATAATAGCATTTTCCCAATCATCTTCACTAGGAGTTTCATGATTAAGCTCACTTACAAAAGATGGATCGTGATCTTCCATCATTTCGAAAACTTTTCTGAACTTTATGGCAGTGTCTAACATGAGGTAAGTGGAGTTCCATCTAGTGGCGATGTCAAGAACTACCGAACCCTTATAAGTGATCTTTTCTTTATCAATGCAAAATTGAAATCCTTGGGCTCTTGTTGGAGAACTCCTTACATACCTAACCATATTTCGGATACGTGCAATGGAGTCACGTACCATAGTCAAGCCATCTCTCACTATCAAATTTAATATATGAGCTGTACATCTCATGTGCAAAACACTACCATCTAATATCAACGACTTTTATTTCGAAAGTTTATCCCTCAAATAGCTAATTGCAACATCATTCGAGCTAGCATTATCCACGGTAATTGTCGACACCTTTTTTTCTATTCCCCACTCCTCAATGCATTCCTCCACCATTTTCCCAATCTCCTTACCCCCGTGACTATGCATCACCACAAAGTTGATGATTCTTTTATGCAACTTCCAATTTTCATCAATAAAATGTGCAATGAGACACAAATAATTCAGATTTTGATTGGAAGTCCATGTATCAGTCGTGAGTGCAATCCTAGAATTAATCTTTCCAAAATAATTCTTCAAAGAAGTTCTTTCACATAAAAACAACTTCATGCAATCTTTTGCCACTGTGAAACGTGATATATGTTTGAAGAGAGGTTGTAACTCACTAACATATTCACGAAATTCAACACGCTCAACCAAGGAAAAAGGTTGCTCATCGAGGATAGTGAACCGAGCAAGCATGTGCCTACAACGTTCTTGATTAAATGCCCATGTCGATAAGACGCTATCAGTACTAGAATCTCCTCCTGCCTTGCCAGCCATGTTGACATTATGTGGTACAAAAAATTTCTGCCTCTTATCTAAATTACGGGGAAACCTCTTACATGTGGTCAAGTGCTTCCTCATTGCAGAAGTATCGTTAGCAATACGGTACTTAAGCATTAACCCACAATGAATGAACTTCACTTGATATATTTTTCCATCCTTATTACTAATTTTCGAATAATGATTCCAGCATTCGGATGTATATTTCTTATCATGGGAAAGATGAGAACCGGGCACCTTATTTGTGGCACTCAAGGTAGAGGGTGCCTCTTCTTCAATTTCATCGTCGGAAAACTCCAATTCTGTAATCGGAGTCATCTCCTCACGTCCCTCCACCTCCATTGACGTGTTATCTTGATATATTAACTTTGCACTACACAACAATAATAGAATATAATTAGAAATTTCAAAACAAAATGTGAATTGAGTTATAGAATAATGTGTAGGCGGTTGCTAAAAAACAAATCAATACACAACTTTCCCCTCAAATAAAACCCACCATACATCCCTCTTCTTCTAGAACTTGCCGATTAAAAGAAATGTTCTTTAATTGCAGCTCCATGAATCGCATGCTGCTTTAATCGTCAAGATAGTCCTCTTGTAGAAGAAACAAAAAAAACCAGACTAATTCGAGACAAGCCATTCGACCAATGGACAAACATAAAAACATATTTAGATACAAGCGATGATCAAATGATCATTTACTTTATTATTAAATGAAAAGGACTTGAGGGTTGATTGGTGTTTGCAAATCTTCTTACGGTGTGCTCAGATGATCAATATTCGAGCTTTGAGATTGGTAGAGAATCAGAGACTGACTTGAAACAAAATCTAAATTGTCAAGCTTGGTCACCATTTAAGGGATATTTTTATGCTAATTGTTGCACATATGTGACTGAATAAAAAACTAAAAACAAAATTACTGCTCTGGCTTTTGAATCAACTGGATCTTAGGCCTCCCCTTATGTCCTCTGTCTTTCCTAACTGTATACCCAATTTAGGGGAATGTGAGGTCATTCTTAGATCTTTAGTTGCATGTTACATTTTTTCCTATTTTTTCGTGTCTAAGAATAAGCTGCTCCAGTTAGTAAGTTTTGGCAAGTGGGGCTCATGAACTTGCAAAGACAGTTCTTGCCTTTTCTTTGTTTCTAATGATGTTGGCTCCTGACCAGTGACTAACAGAACTTTGTGAAGGCATTTTGCCTGCTGGTATTCCAGGAAAGTGGGAACTGAATTTTGTTCTTCTAAATTTTGGAATCTAAGTAATTAGAACCTGAAAGCTGTTTCATTTATGATGAATTATAAGAGAACATGGATCTTTTAGTTGCATTTTTGATTGGGCATTTATACAAATTGCCTATGCGGCGAGCCTTTAGTAGCTCAATAAAATCTAACAGACCTATCCCCTTCACTTTTGTAGAATGCTCGAGAATTCACTAAGAGGTTCAAGATAACAGAGAGAGGAAAGGCAGTGGTGGGCCTAGAGTTTTATCTTATCAATTTTCATTCTAAGTTTTTTCTTAGCAAAGTTGACATTATCCTATTCCACATTATTCAGTTCGTCACGGCTGAATATATACACGTTTCACCCAAATTCTAAGGATTTATTCATGCAATCGCAATCTTGATTAAACCATCACAGATGAAAAACGCCATAGACAAAGATCATCTCACGAAAAATATCCATGCATCTCCGTAGAAACTTGAAAGCCTCGGACTGATTAGTTAGAGATATAACCACTGCAAGATCAAATAACCATCCCCAGAAAGCCTTGGACTGATTAGTCACCTCGACATTGAAGGAAAAAAACAAGGCAGAAATGCATATGCTTTCGATCTCAGCTCAAAAACTCCCCAACCGAAATCAAATTCAAGTGCACGAAATTGACAAGAAAAAAGGAAGAGTAGAGTGACTTACGGATCTGTAGGCGGAGAAAGGAGCAGAAGCGACGTCGCGACACCGCACGGAGCAAAGAAGAGCCGCGACATCGGTCGCTCAGTCGCTGGTCTTTGGGGCAACGGCGTCAGGCGTCACGACTGTTGGCATCGGGTCGTCGGAGGGAGCAGAGGCGGAGACAGCAGCGACGAGCCGGCGGTGTCGTGGGTCGAATTCGGAGACCAACAACTTCAATCGGACGGCCCGAGGACGGAATCACGGCGGAACGGACCGACGGTGGCTTCTAGCGTTTGTTGCGGCGGAGGTGGAGCGAGAGGACATGGGTCAAGCGGCGTTCGGCGGCGGTGGGCGCGCTAGCGAGGGTGAGCAAGGACGTCGATTGCTGGTCTTTGGGGCAATGGCGTCAGGTGTTGCGAATGCGGGCGTCAAGCGACGTCGGCGACTGGCATCCGACGGCGGTGGCCTTTAGGGCGAGCGGTGTCCGGCGAGACTTTGAAAAACTCTGAAATTGAGAGGGTCGAGACTCAAGAGCAGAGCACTGTGAGGTGAGCGGGGGAGGGGGTTCCTTTTGGAACCGCGACCGGTTCCAGTTTCGGTTCCGCGACCGGTTTCGGTTCCAAGTGGAACCGGAACCGGGATCGCCGATTCCCGGAAAAATGGAACCGGGAATCGGAACCGGTCCTTTAAGAACCGGGAATCGAACCGGAACCTCCGGTTCGGTTCTCCGGTTCCCGGTTTTACCCGGGAACTGCGCTCACCCCTAATTAGTATGGGCTTAGGAGCATATTGGGATGCTATTGTTTAGTGGGATCTGTGTTTTATTTTTCTTGAATAAAGTTTACATTTGTATTTGTTACAATTTAGTAACATTTTGATATATATATGACAACTTTTGCATTCAATAAAATATTTTTGAATGAACTGTTATTATGTTGAATATATATATTGTTAAAAGTTTCAAGATATTGCTTAAAATTTGAGTGAAGGCTAGGGTCATCCGATTATTAGCCTTGTGCATGTGCCTTGTTATACATAAAGAAATGTTAACCGTAAGGACAAGGCATATGTGGGTTCATTGGAACCATAAAGACATTCTATAGTGGCACGATTTTTGTGACGCTTAAGGTAAGAGAATGGTGACTGACAAATGGGATCTCTCTATGAGAGATGTTGTTCATTTGACACACTACCATATTGGATTCATATCAATAGAGTTGAGAACATTCGTGACCATGGAAGGCTTTGTGTGTATACATGTAGTTACCGCTATGATTCGGTGTTTGTGACTTTATGGGATAGGATTAACTATTAAGAATTATCTCTAGACCAATGTGCATACATATAGTACGATTTCAATTAATATAGTCCAAGTGGGAAAATGTAAGAGTTTTCCTAACGTGGACTACATTAAATTGATATTGTAATTTACCGTTTTATGGGGTTGGTCTAAGATGAGATAGAAAGTTTCTTAATTAGTCTAATATGGGGCTGGCTAGTGTAGGCCGAATTGAGCCTGGCCCGTAATGAGGGGGCTTGGTTGGAAACTCTATAAATAGTGCTCAAGTTTCTCCTCTAACCCTAATTTTCACACGTATCCTCTCATAAGGGGCGTTTACCTAACGCTAAAAGGTGAGGGGCCGTTTCATTGAGCTAGTGATACGGAGGGTAATGGAGGAGAAGGACTTGCGTGTGGAATATTGTGTTAACGCTTCCACTTTAAGAACGATGAATCCCAAAATAGGTGCGTCAATTTTTCTACTCGATTATGCATGCTCTTGTTCTAGTTATGGTGATTTAGGGATCGCGTAATTTGCATCCAACAAAACAAAGTAAAGCAATTGAGTAACCCCTTATCAAGAATAAAGACCGATGGTTCACGCCTCATATTCCGAGCACATTGTCAACCCAAAATCGCAAATCCTAAACGATAACCCAATTACTTCAGTCTAGTGGCCCTCGTCTGAACTAGCGGTTGAGAAGTGAACTTTACCGTAAAGACCACAAAAATTGATTGACCCAACCAAACTAGTTGCAGCACAACCGCCCATCATCACACGAATTGCGACAAAACTAACCCTAACTCTCAAATCCGAAGGAATACGTCTCATCAAGCAATGATGGAATTCACATATTATAGAATAGTCGATGTCTACTTGCCTCAATGCTTGTTGATGGCGGCTAAGATGGCGGGCGATGAGAGCTATACGATGTTAGGCTAGCAGAATGAGGGTTGTTTGTGGTTGTGGCGTGACGAAATGAGGGGCTGTGATGCTCTGGTTAGGGAATGAAGAAGAAGAATATTGGTGAGGGTTTTTGCTGAAGATCAAACGAAATGGGTGAAGGGCTAGTTTTATACCCACTTTTTGCCGCCTTTGGAAGTCTCCCTTGGTCAACATTCCTTACCGTGACTGCTTAAGGAGGCGGAACTTGGGGTTGAACGTGGACTTTGGATGGAAATCCTCATGCATCTTCTTGACAGCTTGTCAAAAATTACAAGTACGTGGCTTGCTTTGGCTTAACCTTCTTTGGTTAATTGCCAAGTTTTGTATGAGAGGCAGCCGGCGACTTTGGGGTTCAATGTGGCTAATGGTGGTGAATTTCAATTTACCAAGTTGACAGCTCAAAAATTGAGGAGCTGGTTTTGGGTTGGTCATTTTGACCTTTTACCTCTCCATGGGCATGATTCCCTTTTGGGCTCAAATGAATCCACTTTGGCAAGTGAAGAAGCGGCTAGGATCAGAAGGGTATTCGGTGCGCACCGTAGTGGTGCCATGGTGGCAGTGACTAGGCGATGTGGTGGATTGGTGTGATGGTGTCATGATACGGTGGCGAGCTTAGTGATACAATGATGACGACTTGGTATCCTAAGAGTGCTCAATTTTACTAAGCGAGGATCCAAATGTCACACTTTCAGGCATGAAGCCTAGAGATATCAGCGAGACTAAACTCACAGGCTCGAGGGATAGAGGCGATGTGTATATAGAGGCCTGAGACGCGCCGAAAGAGGAGATCTAGATGGCATCACATTTGGTAAAACCAGGCATATATAGACAACAGCCTTGGCATCATTAGTGGCGTAATGGTCTCGCTAATCTCGGATCTTTCCAATGCTCATACCACCTAAATATTTCTCAACGAAATTGATGGCCTCGAACAGGCCATCCAGGGGAAACGTCAAGCGCGCTCAGTTTGGCCCCGATGGATCCGGAAAACATCATCCGAGCCCGTGCAAGTCACAGGTTAGAAAATCAAGCTTGTCCCAAACCTTCCGATTCTTTTTTTTTCTTGACATGGAAGAAAAACACGAAAGAGGCCATCAGCCCTGTAGTCACTTTCACGTGACAATTTGACATCACCATTAGGGCACGTGCGTACAGTCCTTTCGATTCAAAAAAACTCATGAAACACTCGACACGTCTCAAGCTTGAATTTGGCAAACTGGATCTCTCTCATCCTCCCCCGGCCCGGACGGTGAGTTGTCATCGGGGACGACCTTTTCGTCGTCCTTAAAGAAGCGAGAGATGGGGTTTCCATAAATGGGGACAGCTGAACCAGATAGGTCTGAACTCGTCTCCTCCATTTTCCCCTCTTTCTTTTTCGTTGCCTTGAATCGTCGGTTGGACTCCTGGATCCGGGGTGTCAGGAGATGGCCGGACAGCATTAATTTCTCTGAGCCGACCGTTGATCCCGCAGTTATGTTGGGTGGGACGGTCCGTCCCATCCGGCCCATTCTGCTGGAGATAAATTTAATGACCCTTCACCGGCCTTTCCTTCTGTGCCCCATCCTTTTTCCTGAATTGAAATTGATTGCAACAGCAGTTGCTGCAGTTGGATTCATCTGCAGTTACGTTTAAGCTCTGAACTGGCACGAATAACATGAATTGTGATGCGTCGGGCGAGCGCTTTCTCTCGAACCGAAGGAATTTGCGAGCGACGGCGGAGCTCATCGACCCGAGAGTCGAGGTCGCAGAAGAGCGAACGAGTCGACGGAGCTTGTCTTCTGTTGATTGCGTTTCGACCGAGTCCGTGCGTAACGTAATTCCCTCAATGTTTCGTCTCTGAATCCGACATGCGATTTTACCGCTCCATTCCAAAGACAAAAGGGACTTTTTTTTTGCCCTTTTCGTGTTAGTAGATTTCTGAAAGTGTTTGTAAACAATGGGAAATTGTCTGTAAAACAGATTAGAGGTCGCTTGATTTTCCGATAACTTGTTGGTAATTTATCGACAATTTTATGGAACTCTCAGCTCTTTGACTGTTATAAATAACAAATTTGTATGCCTTTTATCGGCTGTTACTTGCTTTTTTATTTATTTAAAAAACATTTATTTCATTTTCTTTAATTCATCAACTTTGTCGCATACCAAATTTTATTTATCTTTTTTTTTTTTTTAAATAAATAAATATAATTTATATGAATTTAATAATCTTTATTGTGTGACTTTGCAGCTTTTCTCTCAATAAATTACTAACTGGTTTTGATTTACCAAACTTATATTCGAGTTGCTCATCGACATTTATTTTATTTCTCTAAATTCACATATTTTCCTTACTTGCCGCCTTTTGGATATTATCAACTATTTGTAGAGATTACCAACATTAATTAAAGTGATAATCAACTTAACTTGTCTCTATGTTACCAAACTCTTAGTTTGAGCTAGTAACTAGTATTTCTTTTTCGTAAATGCCCAATCTCCCTTGTGTTAACCCACTTTTATTTGCATCTTTTTACCAACTTCTTAAATCTACCGAGCTATTGTCTTACCGATCCTCCCATGTGATTTACCAATTTTCTCTCTTGATCGAGTCACCAACTGATCTCGTGTTATGAACACTAATTCAAGTTGTTAATCAACGTTTACGATCTTCTAAAAACTCAACAATCCCTATCGAGTTACTACTTTCCTTCGTCTTGCCGGCCAACCATATTTCACAAAGCTACTAAGTAATTCTGTGTTACTAGCTCTCATATGAGCTATAGCTACTAACTAATTCCTGCGCCCCCGAGCTCAATTTCCTGGTCCGCACCGGAAGTTTCGAAATTAACCGGCAAAAGGCAGCAATATTTTCCGTAACATTGGCCGGACAAATCGGTGCTTCGTATCGAATTTCAAGCTTTTGGGTGGCCATAGTCAAAGCGGGGGGGATGCAAGAGTCGAGAACATGGGCATGCTTCTTCGGACTGACAAATTCTCCATCGTGCGGCATAATTGGTGGCGCCAGCTCACGTGCGATCGCAATGATTCGCGATGACCGTCTCGTCCATCAGTTCCCCATTGGAAAGACACTAAATCAAAGGCCCATCGAATCGCGACAGGGGAGGGTCATACTGGATCACTTGCAATTAGTTTTCCCTCAACATAGATACAGTGTATCTGTAGCAATAAGTTGCAGCATATTTTGGAAGAAAATTGTCTTAAACTTTTCAGTTTAGTCCTCGATCTTTTAAGATTTACCGATATAATCTTTCTAGGTAATTTTGGTAGAAATCACTTACATGACAGTCTATTCAATGACATTTGTCTAGTGTTGGTGATTTTTGTAATATATATATTTTTAATTTTCTAAATTTCTTTCCTTCCTTTTTCCTTTTTTTTCCCTATTTCATGGTGACCTTCACTGGCCATTGCCGAGAACTTAAGTGACACAATAAAAGCTTTCTCTATTATTTTATTAATTGATTTATGTATCGGATTCCATTCACTCCATGATTGGGAACTAATGATTGGTCCACAAAGATTTTGGATTTGCTCACAACAATCAAATTATATCGGATCTTGTTTCTACTTTTCCGGTCATTCTGGATACAATTTTTAAATATTGGATCTTTCCATTATTTAAATCGTATATCTCCATCACTAGCAGAGAGAAATAGGAAAAAAAGAACAAAAAAAGAAAGAATAGAAAATCTTTTAAAAAATTCATAGATGAGTCATATCAACGCCTTGGTCGTCAATCTGTATCACATAGGATAGATAGTATTCACGTTAGCAAATTGTCAAAAAGATTTTAGATTAAATTGATCAAATTGAAAATAATCAATAGATTGAAGACTCTTTTCAACGTTCATTCCTACTTTAGGCTAATTTGTCGGTTCGAAGAACATGTTTAGCGCATCGAAGGAATGTCCATCAAAAGGTCGTCGAAGCCCATCGTGGATTTCGCCTTCACATTTCATCCCATGTCTTATCCTTAGATTACCAACTGAGAAAACCCCGCAGACCCAGCGAACACGGGACGAAGCTAAATCCGAGGATTCCCATCGCCCTCGTCTTCTTTTCGTTCCGACAATCAGTTGGCGATTTGAATTCCCGCACCCTCTTTCCGTCGGCGGTGCCATCCTGAACGGGCCCACCGCTGCGATCCGAACGCACTGGTCATCTGCCAGAAGGTAGGAAGTTCGATCGTGCAGTCTTTTTTTCTCCTTTTGAGAATTCCGGAGGGACGACGTTTTGTGCTCTGGCTAAGATCAGCTGTCGGGCACTACGACTCAGCTGTTAAAAAGGTGAATCGGCGACTTGTCAACAATTTCGCAGTGGTGTTTTTTTCCTCTCTTTCTTTATCGAAAAGCATGACGCGATTCTTGCCTTCCGTCGACAGCAAGAATTAAAAGGTATAAAGCGACCCATGAAAATACGAGAAAGCTTCGAAAAAGAACGCGGTCCGTGTTGGATTAAGAGCAACCCAAAAAAAAAAAAAAAAAAAAAAAAAACCTGCGAATTTTGAATTTGGGTGCATCTTGCAAATAATTTAATTCGAGGGGTTTCGATTCTCGCCGAATCTTTCTTGCCAACTCCCAAATCGAAGGCGGATAAAATCGCTTTTGGTGAGATCTCTCTGAAATTGTGACGGTTTTTTTGGCTATTCAAATGAGAAATACGACTTTTAGTTTTGGGCTCTTGATTGGATAAAGATAAAGCTAAAGGGCGTGGGGGCAAATCGACTCGTCTTCAGATGCGGACCTCCCCCCTCCCGTGGGCCCCCGCCCTCTTTTATGACCTACTCCAAGAAATTCCATCAAATCGTAGAAAATAACATTAGAAAAATAACCAACGGAGCCGCTCATGCTAGAAAATTAATATGCAGTCCGTATATTTGTTGAACTTACCTCGCCTTATTTAATAATCGCCTTGCCATATCCTATATCACACGATATGATTGGGGACTCGAAAAACTAGTTAGGAAATTTTTTTATAATATTCAATGCATCAATTTTGCTCGTAACATGTGCAACTAACATCTTGAAATTTTTGGTTTCCAACCTAATATATCTTATAAACACCTCGAAATACTCGTAAATGGGACCATATATTATCCGCCGCTAGTAAAAAAGAAAAAAAGTAAAAAAGTCAAGAGCCGCATCCCGAATTTCCAAGCTTTTTGAATATTTTTCATTTCACACATCTCTTTTTTCAAATCCCATCAACTTTGTAAAGAAATAAAGAAATAATAATAATAATAACAATAATAAAAATAATAAAAGAACAGCTTATATATCAAAGCTTTGCGCACCACACTTTTCTCTCAGAAGCCATGGCTTTTGCAGCTCCACTCGCCGTGTCCTCGCTCGGACCGTAAAGTCTCCGACCGTCGGGCGCCGCCGTCCCGCCATGGGCTATCTCTCCTGCAGCGGCGAGTCCGCCGTGGCCACGTGCGACCCCTACAACTGGGACTGCAAGAGGGCCGCCACCGCCACCGCTGCAAAGCACAAGCCCAGCAAGCCCGCGAAGAAGAAGAAGATTCGCAAGTTCTCCTACTGCGACCTCGTGAAGGCCACCGATGAGTTCTCCGCCGAGAGCTTCCTCGGGAGAGGCAGCCACGGCAGCGTCTACCGCGCCGTCCTCGACGACGGCAAGCTCGTCGCCGCCGTCAAGAGGACCAAATTACCCTCGAGCGCATCGGCGGCGGCGATGACGACCAACCACAATCTCAATCTCATCTTCAACGACGGAAACAACAACAACAACAACGCGAGCCCGGCGGAGAACGAGATTGAGATCCTGTCCCGGGTCCACAGCCCGAGGCTCGTCAACCTCATCGGCTTCTGCGACGACGTGTCGGACGGCCTGCTCCATCTCGTCGTCGAGTTCATGCCCAACGGGTCGCTGTACGACCTGCTCCACCGGAGCTCCAGGCTGCCCGGATGGACCCGGCGGATCCGGTTCGCGCTCCAGGTGGCGAAGGCGGTCCTGTGCCTGCACTCGGCGGACCCGCCGGTGATCCACCGGGACATCAAGTCGTCCAACGTGCTGATCGACGGGGGGTCGAACGCGAGGCTGGGCGACTTCGGGCTCGCTCTGAGGGGACGCGTGGAGGACGTGCGGGCCAGGTGCACCCCTCCGGCGGGCACGTTGGGCTACCTCGACCCGGGCTACCTCCAGCCGTCCGATCTCAGCGCCAAGAGCGACGTGTTCAGCTTCGGGATTTTGCTGCTCGAGATCGTCAGCGGCAGGAACGCAATCGACGTCAACTTCAGCCCCCCTTCCATAGTAGACTGGGCGGTGCCCCTGATCAGACGGCGCGCGTTCGACGCGATCTGGGACGACCGGATCGACCCGCCGGCGGACCCCGCGGCGGTGAGAAGCGTGGCGGCGCTGGCGGCGAGGTGCGTCAAGGGGAGCGCGCGGAGGCGGCCGGAGATGGCCGAGGTGGTGGAGGTGCTGAGAGAGGCGAGCAGGAGGGCCCGCGCGTGGAGAAGCTGGGGGCGGCGGCGGCCGGCGGGGACGAGCGCGCCGCCGACGCCTCGGCGGTGGCGGCGGCGGGGGGCGATGAGACGGCGAAGGCGATGAGGAGGCTGGGGAGCGGGAGGAGGAACAGCAAGGTATCCAGCGTCCCGACCGCGGAGTGCGGGAGGGAGGGATCCGTCGTCGCCAGCGTCGGCCACAAAACCGTCGCGGTCGGCTCGGGCGTGCACGTGGTGCGGTCGAGGTCGGTGGGATCGTCCGGCGAGATCTGGGCGGCCAGCAGAAAGCCGCCGCCGCCGCCGCCGCCGCCGCCGACCAATCATGGGTCGGCGGCGAAGCGGGCGGTGAGGGCGGGGCTGAAAAGTCGAGGTCGATGGGGGTCATGCAGAGCCGCCGCGCCGGGTACCGCGACCTCCAGGGCAGCGACGACGAGGCGACGACCTCGCGCGACGGGGGAACCGAAGCCGACAGGGCTGTCGCCAAGGAAAGCGAGGGCTCCAACGAATCGGAGAGGAAGTTGCTCGAGAGGCCGCCCGCGCAGTTGTAAGAAAATAAAGGAAAAAAAAAAGGGAAAAAAAAAACTCAAAGCCTTTGAAAAAGAAAATTACATTTTTAATTCAAAGAAATTACAAAAAAAAAAGGGGTTTTGGAGTTTCGACGTATTTCATTTGGGGAATTCCTAGGTGGGCGGTGATGAGAGATGCGATTTCCGTCGATGGAGGGAACCGAGATCATTCGAAAAGTCAAAGGAAGGAAGAAAATAAAAAGTCAGCAAAAATTGGTTTGTGGAGTTTGAATCAATTTATTGGTCTCTTGACTTGATGGGTTTTTTTTTTTTTTTTCCGAATCTATTACCCGAAAATTGTCAAATGATGGGGATGGATCGGATGGATCCGTCAACTTTGCCCCCCCATGATTAATTCGCTTTCTATCTACCATCTCCAAATTAGCGGCTCTGTTTTTGACGTCATCGTCCCTTCCTCCTTTCTCCCCCCATCCCTTTTGGGGGCATTAGAGGCAAATGATTGGAATCAATCACGCAAAGCTTGAGCTAATGGCGATGGAGCAAAATGAAACGGACCGAGGGTTATACTACGACATGGATTTTGAATTTTTGCGGTGGCGGTCATGGCGGCGCCGACGATGACCCGGAGGAGGTGATTACGGCGGCACACGTCACGTGGCTAGTCGACAACGTTAATGCGACAATCCGGCGACAATGTAACCTCTTCTTGATGGTTTATACCGGTCGCTTCTTCTCGGGCTAGCTACTTTAGTTCTCCACCGTCAATTTTGTTCTCGGTTGAGGTGGTCCGCAACGTCTTGGTGATGGGGACATCTTCGTGTATGTTGGTGGTCTCGAAAGCATGGATTCAAATCTTTCTTTCCTTTTCCTTTTTTTGTTGGTAGGGTTTTGGCTATCATCGCAGCTTGTCCGCATCTCATTAAATGCCTTTCTTTTGTTCTTCACCGAAAAGTTAGTTGGCATTTGATGAGGATGAAAAGGGAATGCAAAAAGGTCACTGTACATATGATGCACCGACCCCAATTAAAATCACAGCAGATGAAGAATCTTATCTGGTCTGATCTTGAACAGTGCATTATCCAGAATTAGTATGAAAAAGGAATGGGGTGGTACAAGTTTGCTCTGAAATCAACTATTACGACCGGCTTTCACTAGAAACTATTGAGACCTAAAAAGTTGGGTCTGGTTTATGTCTGGCTCGACTTTAGAAATTGACTTTGAAAGCCATACAAATACTGAAAGTCAAAATTTATTAGGGAAATGCAAATTGATAAAAACCGGCTTTCAAAAAAATAAAAAAATTGCAAAGGGTGTTGGTTGAAATTTTTCTATTTTTTATTTAGAAACTATTAAGACCTAAAAAGTTGGGTCTGGTTTTCGTCTGGCTCGACTTTAGAAATGGACTTTGAAAGCCATACAAATCAACGCTGCTCCATCACCTCGAGCAAAGAGGTGCGATCCGACGAAAGTCAAAATCTACCTCACCAAAGTTGAACCAAGGAACAACCGAGCAAGAGGCGGGGCGGCCGAAATGCAAATTGCGTTCGATAAAAACTCATTTGTAGAGCAAATTTGGATAGTGTTTGGCAAAAAAAATAAAATTGCAAAGGGTGTTGGTTGAAAATTTTCTATTTTTTATTTAAAAAAATCAAATTGTTTGCCGCCGACGAAGGGCTCATATTGCAAGCAAGCCTAGCAGTGGTTATGACGTTAGGGAGCTAGGCGATGAGGCCTAAAGTCGTGAAACCCCATGTGACCCTCACCAAAGCAGGGCGACCCCAAGTGACAAGGCCTAATCTCTTGCTGCTGATGTCACGCATCACTAGTGTTGACAACCAATCACAAACCTAAAAATAGTGAGGGCAAGATGGGTATATGAGAAAGCTAGTGAGGGTAAAATGCAAAGAAAAATGTCTAGAAATAGCATTTTGTTCAAAGTTGAAAGTTCAATGTAGGTCCTCACTAGTTTTGGGCTTTTAACCTTCCCAATACTAGCTTTCATCTAAAAATCCTTTGAGATTGGTTGCCAAATACCCTAAAATTTCTCCAAGGCTTTGAAAATGCTTAACTAAATGCATCTTCAAGCCTTACACAACCCTTGATTTCAACGAGAAATTAGGAATTCGGTTCTGATAGGAATAATCAATGTGGCAATAGGAGGCTTGAACTCCGAAAAAAAAGAGTAAAAAGAGAATCCAGCCTCCTCGCATTGAAAGTTTAGGGATGAAATACAAGGTTGTTTTGAGCTTTTGACTCTTGTCTTATCTTCATGTAGGCGGACCTCCCTATTATCAAGAGAGTGAGGCTACGCTGCTGCCGGATAAGGGCGTTATTGCCAACGACATGACACGCATCACCCGTTGAACTGTCTCGTGTAAATCTAATTTGGAAACCCTTGCATGATCCCCAATGCTATCTCTCCTTTCTCCTCTCTCTCTCTCTCTCTCTCAATCGTATTGCGGTTCAAATCAAACCCTAATGAAATGGGCCGAATGGTTTGGGAAATGGGCCTCGTGTGGCACATGCAGGCTTCTTAACCAACTAGAGGAAGCAGAAAAAGATTACTTGGGCCTTCGGGAGACGAATGTCGAGACGAAGTTTTGCACTAACAGGCCGCAGCAGAAAAAAGTTTTATACAGATCCGATTCATGAATCCAGCAAATTGGCCCATCATCGAGAGGCTTCATTCTTCGACGTCTTTGCGGTAATGGAGAGAACTTAGGTCCTGTGGATTAGGAGCGCAAGCAGGTCAACCGGCTGTTGTGCGATAAAGCCGGAGCTCCTTGCTACCGAGCCCGTCCATATAGACTTCGCTCTCTCAGGCCCGTCACCTGCCGAGGACTTTTAAGCCCGGTACACAGTCCGCCCCACACGTACCCACTTCATTGACCAAATTGTGAATGACCCGAGCAGTTTTGTGTAGGATTCGACTCGTTCGTAGAGGTGATCATTGGGCCGGCAGTGTAACAGACCCTCCTAGGTCCATTTAGGCCCAGTTGGTCCAAAAGGATAAAGAGAAGCGTCCGGGCAAGCAATTCCCTCTTCTGGCATGGCCTGACAAACTTTGTCCGCTCCGGTCTGGTCAATTCTATGTGAAACTCTAGATTTTTTAATTATGGGCTGGTTTAGCCTCGCTCATCGATTAGGTCCAATGTCTACCGTCGAGCATCAAAGAGTAAAAAACGCATTTTATAATTGTACAAAATTTATTTTTATTTCCCAGAATTGTTTTACGAAAAAAACAAGAATGCATATGTTATTTCTTAACCCATTTGTTAATTTTTTTTTTTGTGATGTAAAATTTATTTTAATTTGTTAATAATTTTTAAGATTTTTCTTTTTTTCCTCTCTTCTTCTTCCTCCTCTAGTTGATTGCTGGGCGGCGGCAGGCCAGGGGGCATCCAACGGCATGCAAGGGGTGGTGGATGGCAGGCATCGAGACTCTAGTGACCGCTTGGAAGAGAAAGAAGAAGAAATGCAAAAAAAGAAAAGAAAGAAAATCACTTATTTCAAAAATTGTTCCCGGAAATAAGAAGTTATTTTTTTCTATTTCTTGTTTATTCCAAATTTATTCCCGAGCCACTTTTCTATTATAAGGAATAGAAAAATTAACTAATGGTACAAAATAGTTTTATGTTCTTTTTCTATCTCGTTAACAAAAGAACATAATAACAGAAAAATCGAAATGTTACCAAATGGAGCCTAAATCATCACCTCTTAATATTTTCCGACACTCAAAATTGAATTTATGAGTCATGATTGGTTCTTATTAATGAATTTAAGATACATTATCATCTCGATGTCGCAAATTGCAAAACGTTTGAAGGTTATATGATTTAATTTCTGTCGAGTATTTCCTGATATCGATTACATTTTAGGTTTATTTTGACAAGACAGTTATGTTGGATTCATCATCTCCAATTTCCCCATGGCAGTACTCTGTTCATTTCCAATAATTTCCATGAATCATGTCATTTCTTTTCCCTAATTTCTCACTCCACTGTTTCGTCCCCTCCGCAGCAGAATTTGCATCCTTTTGTCCCCATGCAGCAACGGGGAAACCTCACTTTGGCAGATGCTTCTTTAACCTGTCCACTAATACATCTTGAGAATCTTTGGCTATAAGATAAGCGATGTGACACCGCATGCATGCCCACACAGCTTTATAGCTAGGGCACAAATAGGAACTGATATGTTTGTATTTATACGATTCATTTGTTTTTGCAAATATATATATTAGAAAATATTTTCCAAAAAATATCGCTTGTATCGCTTATTGGGATGAATGAATGGAAAAAATCTTTTAATGTTTGCGAAAATGTTCAAACTTAAATGGTTATCGATAACGAAAATAATTTTCATTAATTAATTATTTCAAGCGATACAAACAATCATTTTTCAGGAAACAGACGGATCCTAAAATTCGCATGTCATTTTTGTTCAACCTTGATCACTCTTCTGGATCCAAATAGAAAAGACAGGAAAGGACCCTGCCTATTTACTTAAACAATCGAAACTTCAATGACAAGAGATCATCATCCTTGTGCTATTCTAGGATAGCATTTAGCTTTTTTAAACTTTGCAATCTTGGTTTAGTACCATCCACGCCAAGGTTTCTGCCTCCAACTTTACACACGACACGTTCCATTTTGTAGGAGACAAAAAAGGCTGCAATGCTAAGGTTCGGCATATGCTTAAAGGAGAAGTCTTTCATCAGTAGGGACTCCTTTGTAGTCCCTAATCCTGGTTATGACAACTACTAATCCGAGGTCCCCAGCTTTGAGGGTCTAGCGAGGAATGGGAAAGGCGATGTTCATTGATGGCGACTTCAATTGCATCATTATCTTATCGCAAAAATGATTAGTCTTCGAGAGTAATCTCGTGAAAAACACGAAATTTCTAGAAAATAGGAGGAATCTTGCTGTTAGAGCATGTCTGTCTTATTAATTTATAGTGCTTCAATCATTTGTGCTAGTTCACTTCAATCTCCCATCAAATTTGATGTATTCCTTGTTAATTTTACGGAGTCTTGAGCTAATTTTAAATATGTTTTGATAACATATAAATATATCCAATGCATGTATTATTTTCTGCTAGGTCATTAATTGCGCTTTGGAAACACAAGGATTTCTATTTTAAGTAGGTGACTCTTCTAAATATGCTATTATTCATTTTTTTTTTAATGTGAATTGGCTTTATAAGTATCCTTAGCGGTCTAAACTAATATATAGGCCAATAGACATGTAGTCCTATTGGTAAAGGGATTATGGGGGCTAGGAACGCTAGTATCATAGATGTCACATCCTGAACCTCGAGGGCGGGCGCACATCCCTCAGTGGTTGATAAAATTGCAACGTCCCAGGACGCGTCGCCGACCCATTCGTTTTATTGCACATGCGGAAGCGTAATAAACAATCCCTAAACAACACAAATATGGGATAGAAAAGCATGACAACAATTTCAAACCAAATATACTTTTATAGACAACCAAGGTCAGCCTGCCAGTTATATACAAAGGTCAAAGCCTTCAAAAAGGACTACCTAGCTAACCCTACCCCTGGACCCTATCTATATGGGATCCGAGTCTACCATGACACCATTAGGTGGGTCAACTACCTCTTCGCTTGCAGCGGCATTGACCGCAACGGCAGGGATGTCAAAACCCTACGGGGATCTTCCCATTCCCTGTTAGGCCCATGATGAAACCACGCCTTGAATCGATGAGGTACCCACTGTGATAGGCCCTCATTGACCAAGATAGTGGTGACGATGACCATTTACTCCTAAAATAAAACCCGACACCCGGTATTTTCTAATTAAATACCAAAATTTCATAATTTTGAAATAATAATTGAAAATCAACAATCATCACTCAATTGCACAAATTAGCACTCAATTGCATAAACTAATCACACCATGACAATCAGCACGAAATTCCGGCGACTGGCTATCCCGGTGTAATTTCCGGAAAATATTAAATAATTAAATAAATTGCAAAATTAATTAAATAAATGCAAATTAATTCAATAAATGCCTAATTAAGCTAAATATGCTAATCTAACCACCTAATTAATCTAATTAAGCAACTAAACCACTAATCAATCTAAACTAATCACCTAAACCAATCTTAAGCTAATCTAATTATCCCATAAGCATAATTAACCCCATAAGAAAGTTTTAGCAAGTAAACTCACCGATTAGCGAGCTGGTGAGTTCACGGTGATGGCGGCGTGATGGCGAGCAAGACACAAGCCTACAACGACGCCTAACGAGGTCCGGAAGGGCCCGAAAAATGACCCAACAGCTCACTACTAGAGTTGGGCCTTTGGTTCTGTCCAAGGGCTGGACCGAAGGGCTTCACGGTTGAAACGGGTTGGGTTGGCACGAGAGGTGGCACAGCGGAACTAGGCGGGGTCGGGGACGGGCAGAGGCGGCAGGCTGACGGTGGAGGAGGCTCGATGGCTCGGGACGACGGCCTGGCGGACAGCGAACGACGGCCTGGACGCGCGAGCGACAGGTGAGGGTGCGGGGGACGGTGTGATGGCTCCGGCGGGCGTGCTTGGGCAGCAACGGCTTCGGCGGTCGACGGCAACTGCTGGCTTGGCTTCCTCTCATTCTCTACTTTAGTTTTTGCAACAATGGGGAGGAAAGCTGAGGAAGAGGAAGAAGATGAGGCTGCAGCTGGAAAGGAGGGGACCAAACCTTCGATGCTCACCAAAATATCAAGAACACTCAAGTATCAAGCCCCCAAAGTCCACAGCTGATCCTCAGCCCATTTTCCCTTCACAAACTTCCCCAACAAGCCACCAAAGTGGTCCAAATGTTGCACCCCACCTTGGCCTACGAATGGTGAACATTTCCCTTCCAATTCAACTCAAATCCTCTTCAATTGACTCAATTCCAAAGACAAAATGTCATGGTAGATACCCACCTCAAATTCCACATTTTTCCTTGCCAAGAGATCCACCTTGAACGCCAAAAATCCACACAAAAACAACCCTCTTAATTTCTCGGTCCAATATCGTCCAATTTTGATTTATCGCCGAAAATCCGGACTAGCCGAAAATTTTTCGGAGGATGAGTCAACGTTCTTAAAATAAATCATGACATGACAAAACTTTCAATTTTTGAAATCGGGTTCAATTTCGTGGTTAATTTCAACCGGGTGCGATTTTAGTGTGACATAACCTACCGGGTAGCTTTTATGAATTTTTAGCGCAATTGACCCGTAGTTGATTATTTTCGAGTCACATTGTGCATCTTCGACTTATAGACGACTCTCGGTTGTCATGAAAATCTCAAAGTTTCAAATACGAACACAGGGTACAAAAACGACAGAAAAATCGGTTTAGTGCCGTTCGACAAAAATTTAGCAATTATGTGGAATCACCCACACTTTAATCACATTCCTTTGTCGAATCGACCTATCTCCGGTCTTTGATTGATTTTGACGGTGTCGTATTGACCCTTGCAGATTAGCACGGTCGAGCGGTCGAATTCTCAAGTCTGTTGCGTTTAGATTCCTTAACGGCTTCATCTGATAGATTAGTTATCTCGTGAGTGATCAACTCAGAGAAAAAAATTATAGGCGCGTCGATAAAAAGCCCATTTCATTTCATTGAAAATAGGGTTGAAAATCAGGATGTCACAATAGGTGCGGGGTTTGACTCCTGCACTCTACAAATAGTCAAAGCAAAAGTGAGAGTGAGAGGAGAGCTAGAGATAGGATAGACAAAAAAAAATACTATTATAGAGATAAATTGTCCAAAAGATCCTAAACTTACTATATAATGGCCTATTCCATCCTCAACTTGTTAATTTGACTAATTTGATCTTAAACCTTTTGAATATTTGTCAATAAATCATTGATGTGGACACTGGTCATATTACGTGGCACTACCAAAATTAATGTGACACAAGACCGGGGTCTCGGCGAGGGCCCACAAGGGTTGAAAAGGGCATCCTGCATATGTGGTTAGCGAATACTACTGCCCATGGCTGAGGCCTCGGACCAACAAAGGAATATAGCAAAAGAGAAAAAAAAAAACTTATAGCTTTTGATTTTAATAGCTTTTCTAATTTCTAAGTACTTAAATAATTTATAGTTTTTAGACTTGACTTTATCCTTTTGTTTTTCTTTTGTTTTGCTATAAAAGGTTATATGTAGCACAAACACCTAATTTGATTAATAAAATTTGCTTAGTGCAATTCCCTTGAACCATGAAGAGTTCAAACCCCTCGACAACCCAGAAGATTTTTTAATCCATCCTTGAAGAGTCGGACCTTTTAAAGTCTACATACTTAAAGATTTGCGGCCATTAATATAGAAGAATTGATGCCCTTTCAACTTCCTTGAAGACCTAGAAGAGCAAGCACTAAGTCCCTATCCCTTTTTCTCATTCTGTCTATTCATGTTCGTCCATTTTCTCCCCAATTTCAACCTTTCTTAAGTGGTCATTTGAGAAAATTCAAGATACCAAATTTGTGGATTCGAGAAAGTTACAGCCACTCTCTAAATAGCGCATAACCGAAATTTTTGCTTGTTTTGAATTTGTGACCTTACAAAGAAAGATAAGCAACCATTTTACACCCGAGCTGCCGCCCACAAGGATCTCGTGAAAAATGTTGAGGATTTTATCTTTTAAACTCTTTTTTTGGCAAATATCTTTTAAAACTTCTTATGGTACTTTTAAGTAACTAAATGAACATACTTCTTTTAATAAATTGAAGTAGCATTTCCCATATTATTTTAAGAAACTATCATGGCGATCTAGTCTCTCTTCGTTAAGTAAGGCTGCGTTTGTTTGTGTTCATTTTTTTTGTTCATGAACACAATTTCTGTTTTTTTGTTTTGAGGAAAAAAAGAAGAGTAGAAACGCATTTGTTTGCATTTTTTGTTCCAAATCAATTTTTTGTTTCCGAGAACAAATTTGAAATAGAAACAAAGAAAACAAGAAAAAGAATATAAAAATATTAAAAAATTAAAAGAAACAAAAATCATACAAGTTTTCCAAACGTATTCCCCTTTTTTCAAGTTTATCAAACACGTTCTTCGTTCAAAAATTGTTAGAAGCAAAATAGTTAAATAGCTTCAAATAATTTTTGAACAGAAATGTTATCAAACGCATCCTAAGTAAATAAGATCATGTTGTCTGACCTCTACTCTTTCCTTCCTCTCGATGCCTGAAAACAAGTAAGGCCCGGGTCGAGGGTCTCCGCCGGCCGACTCAAAGCATGTCCAGTTTTCGAACACGCTCGTCGATCGCATTTGCTGCCCGGCGAAACCCGATCGATATCTTCCCAAACAAGTCAACGGTAGCAAGTGAAGAGGCCGGAACGAGGGGAATTCTCGACTGGATTTGGACCCACACGAGCCGAACCGATCATAATCGATCATGACGGTGGTGAGCTTCACATATGATTTCATTTCATGAGCTCCGATATGATTCCTTGTATGGTGCCCCGGCCTTGGGTCCATTCCGCCAGAGGAGAGGAGAAAAAGGCTGCCAAAAAGCATGGAAATGGAAATGGAGTGCGAGAGGAGGGAGGAGGGAGGGAGGGAGGGGTCACTGGTCAGAGGCCTGGGGCCCTTTCTTTTCTGTCTTTTTGTTTTTTCAAAATTCCGATTTCTCCGATTTTCGTGTTATTTTTTCGGGGCTCGAGTTGTCAACATCGGTGTCTCCTTTTCCCCGCTATTCCCTCTCTCCCTCACACGCACACTCACGCCCCCACGCCCGAATCTCATCTCATCCCATCTCATCTCATCCCCCATCTCTCTCGCTCTCCCTTTCTCTCGTTTCATTCATTGATGATGATGAGACGACCCCAAATTTCCCTTTGCCTTGATGGTCAGTGCCGAAAACGGAACGGGGATCCTTGCATTCATTACGGGGTCTCCCCCTACACGTGCCTCCTGAATTTTAGTGTTCGACCCTCCTGTCTCGCTATCTAATCAGCAGACTGTCGATATTGTGCCCGAGCTCGAGCCTCAGTTCGTCGGTGGGTGAGGAAAAAGGGGAGATGGGGTGTGAACTGTAGATTAGATCCGACGAAATGAGCCATTGACCCGATTTTCTTGACCCATATAAATAAATGAATTCAAAATATTAAATATGTCGTAAATGAATTTATATACTTAAATTCAATTTACTTTCATGACTCCTTTTGTTTTTTTCGCCTTTACTCGATTTTACGCTCGCTCGCTTTGCACTCTCACCTCCATTTAAATATTAATTTTTTTATATTTGATTAAATATAAAAATGTTTTAATAATACAAGTTGGGATGGATTGTGTATAAATCATTAAATTTGCATTACATGATAATTGGTCAAAAAGGTTTTAATTGATTTATTAATCATTGGGGTTTACTTAGTGGCCACCCTTCCAACATGGAATGGGGAGGTGGGGGGTTCGAATCCCCACTTTTTCAGGAGGAGTTGGGGTGAGGACGAATTAGTTTCAGGACCTTACACGGAGGCAGGACAAAAGTCTGAGAGTGAGAGTTAGAATATGAGTAGAGTAGAACCGACCAAAAAAAAAAAAAAATCTATTCGAGTGGGACTATTTTTATCGGACTCATTTGTTTAATAGGTTTACTTAAAATATGGAATTTTGCATAAGGACAAAAGAGAGGAAATCTAGAATTTTCTTCCCCTCCGGAGCAAAGCAAACCAGATGACAACTTGGACACAAGCCGCGATCCCGATCGTCAAACTACTCGACAATCGAGCTTGAGATCGAGCATGATTCTCGTGCCAATCATCAGGCGTGGTGCCTTTTTTTTTTTTTTTTTTTGTGGGTGGCCTAGGTAGCCGAGCATGGACTTTGGATACGAGAAAAATCTGAATAGCCTTTTGGCAGGTAAGGAAACATTTGAAGATTAGTTCGTGTAGGGTTGACTTCCACTGGGTCGGCCTTTTAGTTTAGAGTGGCAATCTGTGTCGTGCCATTGCATTGATGTTGGTTATTATTATTATTTCAGTATTTTCGCCGAAAATGAATCGAAACAGGCTAGTTTGTCATAGTTTCGAGTCATTGTCATTGTGTTACGGCATGTCGTATTCGTGGGGTCTTAAAACATCTGTTCGTGTTTGGGTCGAGTCAAATTAATAGGCATTGGGATAGTGTAATGGTGGTTTTTTTTTTTTAATGGGGAAAAGTACTGAAAAACCCATCCTCAAGCTCAAACCCACCTACAAATTATTCATCTATTCCTTTTCTTATAAACGAAAGCATGAGAGTAGAGATTCAACTATTTAGAGGCTCATGAAACACCCTACAAATCTCATTAATATATAAAGTTCGAATCTTTGATATGTTCATATTGATGATATTTAAACATGCGATCTCCAGTTCTATGAGTTGGAAATCCTCTAATTTCCAAAGTACCATTGTTCATCCTTGACTTTTAAGAGTGTATTTGTTTTGGTGAAAACTTCATAATAAAGAAAAATGCCTTTTGAGAAATCATTTTCCAATAAAATATTTTTTCCTTTTTTAGGTTGGAGAATTCATTTTTCTTTGACCATAAATAATTTTCTAGTGGCTCAATGCGAAAATTCAAAAACTACTTCATAAAAAATTATTTTATTCGAACAAACAAATTCCCTAATTTGCATTTTAGATATGATAGCATAATTCTTTTCCAAAATACACTTATCAAATTCAAGCACTATTATAAAATATACCAAACTCCCAAATCACAAGACCCTAACAAAGAGTTTGAATTTGAGGATATGATTTGGTTAAAAAAAGTGTAATGACTTGAAAAATTTATAGCATGTGATTTGGTCATAACTTCAAATGGTGTCTATTTTAGTAACTCAACTATCTAGACTGATTACATAGTTTCCTTCAATAAAAAAATAATCGGGGTTTGTGACCATTTTAAAAGTAGTAAAAAGTCGATAACCAAAAGAAATTTTAAAAAAAGAAACTCAACGCAAAAAGTTAAAAGAAAGAAGGGCAAACGAAATATAAAAAGAAAAAGGATGATGAGCAAAGGCCTTGACTAATGTTGGGTCAGACTCTGCTGTTCTGCAAGAGCATGACATCAGCATTTTGCAATCCCAGAGCAATATATTATTATTACAAAAGGTCCATCTGCAAAGAGGAAATAAATAAATAAAAAGAAGCGGCGAAAATCCCCGAGATATAAAAAGCAATAAAAAAAAAAGGAAGAAAAAAAGAAAAAGGAAAAAGAAAAAGCTTTGACTGCTTGGGAAGAGCCATGGATTGTGTCGGAGATAAAGGGCACGTAAGCCCCTAGTCCCCATTTATGCCGACAAATTTCACGTTCTGTTCATAAATAAATAAATAAATAAAAAGGAAAACATCGAACGGTCCATGGACATTCGTACCCGACCCGTTATCATCAGCCCACCAAGCGGTCAACCGTGTGTGTTCTCTTCTCTATGTCCCTTGAGATTTCTAACCGTTCCTCACCAACGGACGGTCGGAACTTGCGGGCCCCCACGAGACATCGATGGAGATGACATGCGAGACATCTTACCAAGATTGGTATACGCGAGAGAGGGAAAAAAAAAAGAAATCCATGCGACGCTATGACATTTGATGTGATCGGGTCGCGTGATTGGGTTCCGAAAATCAATCAATGTTCACTAAAGCTTTACTCAAATGCATTTTACTCGGGATTTGATTGATGATGAATGGACACTTTAACAATACTTGGCAAGCGTTAGTAATTCGATATTGTGATAATTTAAGACGATGGGAAGTTTAAGTAAAGCATGATGATTTCATATAAATGCGCCTTCTTCACATTTTCTCAACACGCACAATTAGCCCAATCGATACATTATTGATTTCTTGTCATTTGGTATCCATCCCGATTGTTACGTAATTAAATTCGAACATATTTCGACTTGGTCGAACTCATCATTTACATTTACTTCGTCTAAGTGCAAGCATGGTTTGCGCGGCGATGCAATTGCGTGGAAAAAAGGACTTGGATCGTATTCATCGTCCGACCAAAAAAGGTGGATTTTATTAACTCCACTACCCGACGAAAATTGGGAATTTATGTCTCGAGCACGGTGCTTTAGTTTCTCGTTTTTAATAATTGGAGGAGGCTCGGGCAAAGGTCTAATATGAAAGGGCCCGATCCAACCTAATCAAGAAGTTCCTAATGAACTTTAATTGTATATCCCACCAAAAAAAAAAAAAAAAAAAAAAAAACGTCATTGTATTATGTGACATTCCTAGACTTATTCACTTGATATTTTGCTCTCTTTGCCTAATCCATACCGAACCTCATGGTTTCATTATTTGACGTATAGGTAAACACTTTCCTAAGAGGCTACCTATTTCGATAGCGTGCTTATCTAGCACACTTAATATTGGAGTTCTAATCT
This sequence comes from Eucalyptus marginata, assembly GCA_014182565.1. Taxonomy (NCBI): domain Eukaryota; kingdom Viridiplantae; phylum Streptophyta; class Magnoliopsida; order Myrtales; family Myrtaceae; genus Eucalyptus; species Eucalyptus marginata. The sequence goes on from CM024590.1 coordinate 5,294,727, forward strand.
AAAAGTTGTTACTAAAACAGAAATCTCTAGTGAGTTTATTCTAGGTTCGTATATATCATCCATGAGCGCTCTCCTTCTATTTGGTGTGCAGTAATGTTCACTCATAATCCATTCACCATCTTAGAAGTCTACTAGGATCAACTCCCTGTATAGGCTTTCTTGGCCTAGTAATCATTTTAGCCCTCTTCGAGCCAAGTCATTACAAACCCAATGGTTTCCACGTGATTCTTCACCATATCGCACACATAATGGAGGGAGTCTCTCTGACTGTTGTCTATTTTGACTCATTCCATATCAAGTCTCACAATTTTGTCATTTAACCTATTAGTAGACAGAGATTCACCCATTCAAAAAGTGTTCTCAACTGAGCACACGTCACATCTAAGTTTAATGCTAAACATTATCGTTACATGAAACGATGCCTATTGGGGAATCATTATAGGTTCACATATGTAACCTAGGATCGCTCTTCTTTTGCTCGGTACACAATTCAATTCATTTTTGCTTCTTTCGCCATTTTGGAATTTAGGTCTTCTTGCCCAACGATCACTTCCTGCACCTCGTTGGATTCTATTATTACACATTAGGGCGACGTTCGGGTCCATCCCATCCTTAACTTGCCCGCTAATCATCCCAAATCAATAATTTGCAGAGATTATACTAGATACATCTATTTGTCAAAGGGCATGAACAATTTAGCGAAACTTACAGCATCCAATCGAAATTCTTGATTGGGTTCACGGTCATTTTTTCGAGTTCGATTCATGATTTCCAATCCGGGAGGGTACTCAATGAAAAGTGTATTGAGAGCATTACGATTCGATGCCAATTATCAAGGTAGGGAAGCCCATCTTCGGCCTTGAATATATTGTTGGGTTCAATTTTGGATTGCAAGTTTTGAAACTATTCAAGTTCGGTTTGGTTGAGTTTGGCCTTCAAACAAAAAATCCTGTTCACCCCCCACTTGATATGGACTAAAAGATAATGATTTAATGAACTACATAGTAGGGAAAGCATCAATCAAGGGAAACAAAACCATGAACGAAAGGGCAAAAGGACCTGGCCTATCGTCCTTTTATTTTTTTTAAAAGAGTGGGTACGTGAAAATTCAAGTTACAAGAGCGTTCATCATAAATGATCAAGGGGCGGTCGAAGGCAAATGGATACAGCCGACACCATTCTTACATGACAAAGCTTGACTTGCCTAACTTGGATCGAGATAGCCCGACCCAAATGTTTCTACTTGAATTTCATTTATGGGTGGATGTAGGCAATGGATTAGCTCCAGCCTAGGCTTGCTCAAGGAGCACCTTTTGCGTCTACTCTAGCCTAGTACATTTGTTTCAATCATTGAACGATTTGATTCCTTTTTACATGATCGTTTATATCGATTAAAAAAACTGACCGACGGGAGTTTTTATTATCATAAATAGTAATCTACAATTCAACATTTTCTTTTATAAATGTTGATACTCTTCTTTCACCGATGATCTACACCTAACCATTTCGGTCGTTAATGCATATAGCCTCACCTCATTTCATTTTTCTTAAAACATTTTTGAAAAAAGATATCTTTTCATTCGTTGAAGTTTCGCCGAAACAAATGTACTATTTCCTACCGATTCGACCTTCGATGCAAACGCCTTTGCATGTTCGGTCTATTATCATATGACTTGACAATAATGGCGGCATTATAACAACAACAAAACAATAATAATCATTATATTATTTGGCTTAATGCAAGAGAGAGTAATCTTTTCAAGGCTGCCAGATCCACATCCAAGTCCGTCTCTCTGATTGTGCCAGAAGACGACACACTTCTCCTTCAGGCCCCCGACGTCATTTCTCGAGACAGCACGCAAGCCCCCTCTTTTTCGCAATAAAACATTTTCTTCTCTCTCTCTCTCTCTCTCTCTAGGTTGGTTCTTTTTTTTTTTTTTTTTTTTACCGCCATGTAATTTCCAGAGAGCATCTCATTCTCTTCTCAGTCTCAGTCTCTACCACCTTTTTCTTTTATCGTCTTCTCGGTCTTCTCTTTTTTTCTATCTTCTTCTTCTTTTTTTAAATTACCGCAGCAGACTGTGGTTGACAGGGAAAAGCACTCGCAAGCAAGCACAAAACGGGAAAGAAGTGAGGCAGACAGTCCCCATGGCCAGGCCTGCAGTTTTAGCTAGCAAAGGGCAAAATTTTCAGACCCCCACCATCCTTTTTTTAACTTTTTCACGGACCCCCTCTTCCCTCCCTCCTCCTTCAGACAATTAAGGTAAAGAAAAGGAACGAAAGACGGTTAAAAACAAGATAAAGACAGAGCTGCTGATAATCACGGGGATTAACCGGCGGTTGCCAGTAAAGCCACCCTCGAGGTGACCGGAAGAGGAGGGCTTCGGGTCCGAAGGGGGAGGGGGGGGCAATTTTAAAAAAGGCTTTTGGGGCTTGCGAAATGGAGAAAAGGAAAGGGTTTGTTCGAGTGAGACACCCCCTCCCCCTTCTCCCTCTCTCTCTACTTTCTCTCTCTTCTGTGCAGAGTCGGGGAATTGATGGCCACACTCTCTATCCCCTCTTATCTTCTGTTTTCTGTATTAGCTCTCTCTCGCTTCTAATTGTTGGGGGGCGTTTGTTTGTATTCTTTCTCTGCCCTTCTTTTTTCGAAATTCGAATTCTTTTTACTTGTTAAGTCGAGTGAGCTATTATCGTTTATCATCGTCTTTGCTGCTGACACAGAGTGTGCTTGGCGGATCTCTCCACTCGAGCGAAAAAACCCATGTAAAGATCTCGGCCGCCGCCACCCCTGCCGCCGCCGCCATCTCATCTTGGAGAGAGAAGGGAATTGGAGGAGAGGGAAGATATGGAATTCGACGAGCATGAGGACCAAGACGAGGAGATGGAGATTCCGGTGCACCACCACCAGGCGGCGCCGGCGCCGGTGGGCTACGACTCCCTGGGCAACGCCGGCCGGCCGAGCGGCTCCGCGGCGGTCGGGGAGGGCGGGGCCTCGGCGGCGCCGAGGAAGTCGGCGTCGGCGTCCGTGCGGTACCGGGAGTGCCTCAAGAACCACGCGGTGGGCATCGGGGGGAGCGCCGTCGACGGCTGCGGCGAGTTCATGGCGGCCGGGGAGGAGGGCACCCTCGACGCCCTCAAGTGCGCCGCCTGCAACTGCCACCGCAACTTCCACCGCAAGGAGACCGACGCCGGCGACGGGGGCGGGGCCCTGGTGAGCTACCACCACCCGCACCATCACCCCGGCCAGCAGCACCCCCAGTTCTCGCCCTACTACAGGGCCGCGCCGCCGCCGGCGGGGTACCTGCACCTGACCCCGCCGCAGCAGCAGCACCGGCCGCTGGCGCTGCCGGCGGCGTCGGGGGGCGGGCACAGCAGGGAGGAGCTGGAGGACGTGTCGAACCCCAGCAGCAGCGGCGGGGGCGGCGGCGGCGGAGGAAGCGGGCTGAAGAAGAGGTTCAGGACCAAGTTCACGCCTGAACAGAAGGAGAAGATGCTGGGATTCGCGGAGAGGCTGGGGTGGAGGATCCAGAAGCACGACGAAGCGGCGGTGGAGCAGTTCTGCGCAGAGACCGGCGTGAAACGCCACGTGCTCAAGGTGTGGATGCACAACAACAAGCACACCCTCGGTAAGAAACCCTAATTGGCCGTGTCGAAGTGGCTGAGGATCGATGGGGTTAGGGATAACATCAGTTCTTTATTTTTCTTTCATTTTAGGTTTAGGGTTCTTGTTAACTTTTCTTGGTTTTTCTTCTTCTTGTTTTGAGTAGATGTTGATCTCTTGGTGGTTTTAGCTAGTTCTTGAGAGTCTGATAATCATTTGTCGTTCTTACTAGTTCTTGGATGCTGGTGTTTGGTCGGAGATTGTGAGGATGATGAGCTAGAGAGAGTAGGAAAACGTTAATTTGACCCCCTTGGAGGATGGATGGGCCATTGCTCATGAAGCTTAAGTTACTTTGGCATTTCCATTAACGTGATTATTATCTCTTCCGATCGTCATTTTCTTCTTCTCGATGATGGAAATTGTTGGAATTGGTGTGCCGTTCAAGCTTTTAGTTTCGGCAAAAGCTGTGGTGCATACATCATCTATGGGCTGAACTGAACTGATGAAGTCCGCATTTCTCCTCTTGTTTTTCTGCGTCTGAACTGTTGTGTTGGATTTCGGTTAACGTGGGTCGATGAATTAATGAGGGCCAGAATTAAAGGCGAAACTGAAACCGTAAACAGACGACATGTGATGATAGTTAATGGGGAGTGAGGACTGATGATCATGGATCGAGAAAGAAAGAGAGAGAGAGAGAGAGAATTCTGAATGTCCAATCAAACGTGTTCATCATGCAAACCTGCGTACCTCACATCTGTCATCTTCCTTTCCTCTCTCTCTGCTTTCCTCACTCTCTCTCTCTCCCCCTCCCTCTCTCCCGCTCCCGTGTTCATTTGAGGTAGAGAATCCTCAATGTGTGCGGAGATCTGAGGTCGGACCTGAAATGATAAGAGGCTGTGAATGGCGTGCAGAGTTTCACAGAGAGAGAGAGAGAGAGAGAGATCCTTCATTCTCTCTTTTATTTCTTTCTCTCTTTTTGCCAAAATTTTCTGAAACCTCGTCATCCATTAATTTCTCCATTCTGAAGAAGTGTACTCTCATCCCCTACCATGTATTCAGATTTCAATTACAGCCTCTGGTCGCTGCTTTGTGCGCTGTCCCTTTATCGTCTCTCGACTCCCCGTCATTCTCTTCCCTTCATTTCTTTCCTCCTATCTTCCTAATGACCTACTGATTACTGTAGATTTTTCGTTAATTGTGATTACATGATGAAGACGGAATCAAGATTGTGATGTGCAGCAGCAACATCACCCCCTTCATGCATCTTCCGTATGCATAATAGCCTGTTTACGTCATAACCATATTCTCATACGGCCTACTCATGGAAATGCCTACTCTCGTAACGTCACATCACGTCATATGCGGTTTCTCTTCATGCTCATCGATTATGCAGATCATCTGCAGAACCCACATGAAATTATGTGGCCAGTCAAATAATAATAATAATAATAATAATAATAATAATAATAATACTAACAAACCCTTTTCTTCTTCTCCGAGGAGAAAATGAAAAGAAAAAAGGAGGAGAAAATGAAAAGAAAAAAGAGAGGGAAAAAGAAGAGAGATAAATAAAAGGAAGAGACTGAGAGAGGAGCATGTGAGGGAGTTGACACGGAATGAGGATGTTGGAGAAAGTCGAGACTCGGGAGGGCTTGTCGGGGAAATCATCTTCAAGCTCGACCTCGGTCTCATCCTATCGGTCATGTGTTTTCATGCTTTGACATGTGTGGGTGTCTGTGTATGGGATTCGAGGGGAAGGACATGTGGGGCTCCATTGAAGGAGAGGAGGAGGAGAAGGCAAGGGAAAGGAAACAAGCTGAATGGACTGACACTACAGCTCATACAGCTTCCCTTTTCTCAGCTCTCGTTTTTTTGGGGGCCTTGTCTGTGAATTAAACCGCGATCGATATCCCCACACCCTCCCCCTCCCTCGTGGATAAAAAATACCCTCTCTGCCTTGTGGCCACATCCATCGTGATCATCAACGCTCCTCCTCCCCTTATCTCGTTTTCGAACTCAGATTGCATTTATATCCCCTGTCCCCATTGGCCGCACATACTTTTTCTTTTAACTTGAACCGACCGCGCCTCTCGCTCGAGACGAAAATCTCATGCATACGTAGGATCTAGGGTGTCGGATGCATTTCTGAAGCGCGACCTTGAGATTAGCGAGGATGCCATTTAAAGCCTTGCAGGCGAGGTAAACTGTGACAAGCGGGGGTAGGCAGATTTCTGAGTCTGTAGAATAAAGGAAATTGGGTTGGTCTCCCACGCCACTTGGAAGGGTGGGGGGGATGATTTGCTTTCATCTTTGGCAGGCTTTTTGTGTGCCGTGGTAATGTAGTAAGGGTAAGGACTATAGACTTACTGTTACCTCGTCAAACTCTCTATTGCAAAAGACGTTAAAAAAAGCATGCGTGAAAAGATGTCGTTGTTAGATAAGAGAATGATTTGGGTTATGTCGTGTGATCAATATGCGTGGAGATGCATGCTATGAAGTCGTTATCCCAAGAAAAGATCTTGGCATAAATTGTCATTTGACATGAGATCGAAGCTATGAATTCGGTGTTAATCGAAACATCAGTGGATATATATTACTAACAATAATATATAGTCAATTCCAATGTGGCCTTTTAGTTCAGGTGTCGTTCTGCACTTCATCCCTAGTCTTTTTCTCCATAACATACCATGGGATATCGACAAATGAGAGCACAAGTTTGACCCCATCAACATATCCAGTTTGATCCACTTTTGTGCAAAAACTTAAGCTGATAAATTAGCTACTTTACACCGAATCATTTCTTCGATAAGGAACTTTTTTAACATAACTCACCTATACATTCTAACAATCAGGATGGTTATAAGTAAACCATATTATCAATTAACTGTGGTAGCTAGCAAACATCTCTACATTGAAAATTATTTGGAGTGTAGTGGCCAAACAATAAGTTGTCAACGCATCCACTATATGTTAGGACGCATGCGCCAATTGTGTTAGAGAATCTCACATTGGATAAGTGATGTGGTATGCAACTTAACTTTTTAAGTGAATGTGGATCTAACTAGATATGTTGACAAACTTCGACTTGGGCCCCTTTTGGTGATCTCCTTGGATGAAGGTATTGAGCTTTTTCTAGGCGCTCCCAATAAATGGTATTAGAGCCAATGATTGATTGGTAGATCACTCCTAATGTGCACTAGTGTTTGGTGAATATCTCAAGGAAGGAATTTGATGATTAGTGTGGCTTCTAGGCCAGTGGACATTGTGGTGTAGCAATACGGGCTCGATGGCAGACTTCATGGTTTGGTCTAGAGAAAAAGACTAGGGATGAAGTCAAACGCTAACGGAGATTCAACTTGAGATAAGTTGATGTGGAAGAATACCTAGATTAAGGGGGAGTGGACCCAACACTAAACTCACATGTGAGGGAGAAATTGTTAGGATGCATGTGTGAGTTGTAGAGAATTCTATATTAGATAAGTGGTGTAGTGTGCAACAGTTAATATATCCTAATTGACTCATAACTCATTGGTTTACGCTTCTGAATGAAGTTGAGTCCAATTGGATATGTTGATAGGCTTGGACTTGGGCTCCCTCTTAGTGATCTCCCCGGATCAAGGTATTGGGCTCCTATTACATGCTCCCACACTAGACACATGGTCACCGTCTACTTAGTGAGATCCCTTTGAAATTGGTCATGATTGTCTACCATGGTTATGTTCTTGATCACGCATCGATTGTTTAGGGGAATTTAAATGAGTCTTATATAATGTATTCTTTCTCTATCTATAAGTTTAAACTTTTGATTAGAAATTCTAACACTATACATGACGACAAGCTATTATCATCTATGGCCAAACACAATCATCTAAACAAGTCGGTAATTCTAGATAGCTTTTGTTCATTTTGGGATAATTCTATATATATCTTTCTTTTCCACGTCAGTAATTTTCGATCATTTGACCGATGGACTTAATTGGTAAAATTAAAAAGTTTAGAACTGAATTAATATAAGTATAATAAGTTTAGGATTTCTTGGACAATTTTCCCAAATCTCGTTACCTTTATGATTGCACAACTAAATGGTCACCAAGCAAATTGCAACACTCAACCTATAAAAGCAAATTCATTTCAAACTCACCTTTATTTGAAGTAATTGATAAAAAAAACAATAACAAAAAAAAACATGTAGACAGAAAAAAACAAATAGCTATGCTCTTTCCTGCCCACTTGGTCCAAGCAAGCAGACAGTACATGAGCAAAAAAAAGAAGTTCATCACTCGCCTCTTGACGTCTATTTTTTGCATCGCTATTAGAAAATGGGATGGACTTTCTAGCTTGATTTGGCCATGCAAACGCATTAGAAATCGGAGGCGTTCGAACTTGTCTTCAAGATCTCATGAATCGATAAAGTTGTCTGGCGAATTCATCATAAAATGAGGAATCACCGTCGAAGACAAAAATATGTAAGAACTACAGCAACATAGAAGATGTTGTCGACATTGCATCAGCTTTATTTGCTTGTGCTGAATTTTCTCAGGTTGAGTAGTACGAAATCATCGGTTGGAGACATATTTGATGTTCATTCTACAAGGCACTTGATTGCAAACAACGAAATTCAAAGCAGCCTTTCCTCGCTTTTACAGCTGAACTTATGAACATACTGAACCCTCGAGATATCCTTTCTGGCATGGAAAAAAACAAAAGAGCGAGCAATTGAATTTTGGAGCAGGCTTGTGTGTACAATGATGGCACGACCAATTGCGAAATCTAAATAAAAGATTTGCTTATTAGGGCAGCTAGGATGCGACGGTCACTATCTTTCCCGCACTCATCGTTCAAACGTAATGCCGTACAAATTCGCGGATCTTCTTATGTCGAATTAGTTCCAGATCTTTTTCTCGTTACTCGATAATTTACAGGGGGGGAGAGGGGGAGTGCCCTCGAAGCGGATGATCTAGGGACAAATGGCCCGACAGTAAGCATTGGAGCCTCCCTCCCTGCCTCCACCCAAGGCTCTAATGCTCCGGTCACATCTCGGTTCATCCTCTAATCACGCATTATTCTTATCGCATGCAATGATATGAAGACGATACATTCTGCACAGACTTCAAAGACTTTAGGGGGCATGATATTCGAATAAAGCATGTTATATCCCATGATTTTCGATTTTGTTTATGGGAAAAGGGGTCGTAATTGCTTTAGGGATGTGCGTTCTTGAAGGAAATCATGGCAATGACATTTAAGGGCAGAGGGGGAGAGACATGGGGTACTAAGGAAGTGGGGTAGTTGGACAGACTTAATGGCCTCTCTGCTGCTGCACAGCTCATGGCTTATTAGGCGACGCGAGGACTGAGGGGGGGATCAAATTGCAATCACATCTTTTCTTTATTTAGGCTGACAGTGTTAACATGCTTCCCTCTCCTCTTCCCCACGCCCCCCCTCCCTCGGTCCCCTTTTTCGTCCTGTTCACTTGGAAACATCTGACCCCTTCAAGATCCCACAAATCAAAATGACCCTTGTAATGGGGTGCAACCAAGAAACAGGAATGGAAAAAAAATCTCTTGGACGATGATTAAGTGAGCCCTAATTCCTAAAAAGAGATTGGTCAATATTGGATCCGGTTTCAATTTCTGTCAAGAGCTTTTTCTGTCTAAAGAAAAATTCATAATTTTTACTCTAATCCCAAATCTGTCTGTATGTTCATTATCACAACTGGCGTTTTTATCGACACCCTCATCTTCATAAGGAACACTAACAATCTCTCGAGGTTGATAATCTTGAAGAAACCAATGCCTGTTTTTGGACGTGTGGTCAGATTTAGGATTATAGTGAAAGTTGGTGATTTGTTTAAGATAAAAAAAAATGTTCAAGATAGAATTGAGATTGAACCTAAATTTGGAGAATTTTTTTTTTATAGGATTAGCTCAATAAATTGATGTCACATTCAACACAAGCATGACCCCAAGAGTTGGATGGCTGTCGCCATGGCCTGTATTTTTACCCCTTAAAAAACAGAGCACACTTTTTGATCCCCTTTGTCGAGTTTTTTCTTTTTAAATATATTTAGCTCTTTTACTTTTGCTTTAGCAGGGAATGATGCATTGAATTAAACAAAAGCATCTCAAGTACATGCAAAAGTGCGGAAAATGACTCAAAATTAAAGAAAGCAAAGCCTTTCTCACTCCCTGCCCCAGCTTCCTCTCGGGGTAAAACAAAATGAATGCTTCAATCACGTTTGTTAAGTGCTCTCGAAAAACTTATGAAGTAATTAACTGAAGAATTTCTACAATTTCTAATGTACTAATTGATCTCGTATCGTACATCATCAGTGCCATGAAAATTGAACTCTTATTATGATTAAAGCTCATTTAACAATTGTGTAAAACAAAACCCATGTGATATATTGCCACCAATCTCTCTCTCTCCTCTTCTCCTTTACGTGTGAGTGAAAACTGGTCAGACAGAAAGCTGCTTTTTTCCCCATTCATTTTGGGGGATATGATCATGGCAAATTGATGTAGGGGGAGGGGGGGAGGTTTGAGGCTTGATCAGCGTTGGAATCCACCCAATGATACGCCATTTTAGAGGCAAGCGTGCTTCAAAGGTTGACTGTGGAGAGCCCCTAATCGGCATAGCCCCCTAGCCACTGAGCTTCGTAGGAGGTAGGAAACAAGGCACACTGCTCCTGCCGCCATGCCTTGCCACTCGATTGCCATTGACTCCGGCGGGGGTTTTGTAGTTTTACCCACACGAGATCTAATTTCTAAGATTTTGGGGTTTTGCCCAGCGTTCGTAGGTTGGTCCCAAATGAGGTCCTTGGAGGCATATAATAAATATAAGACCCATGTCTTATAAAAATTCAGGGAATTTAGATGCTTCCGCATGACGGTTCCTTTGTTCGCCGGTGTGGTGATTTTTTATGGCCCGATGCTAGAGCGACGGAAAATAAAGCCGGCGATGTGGTGAATCCGGCCTGAGTCCTCGGTCGGACCATTTCTTGGGGTCGTCGAGGGAGATAGCTCTATTCCTAACTAGAATGGTCCGGCGTGATCCGACCCGACCCACTTGCCATCGGGCTTGACAAGAGCTTCAAAGTTGGCTTTATTCATTAGAATGATTCTCATCTTCCAACTAATGAGCTGCGGCCCATGCCATGAAATCAACATGGATCCAATGTGTTTGGGCCGCTTGGAAATTGGATCCATTTCGAGCTGCTTTCGTCGGAGTTGTGATTACTTGTCAGCACCACATTTCAAGAGATTATGCTTAATTCTACACTGTGCCAATCGTGCCCGAAGGATATTTTCCATAGATTTACTTCGATGCGCAAATACCAAGTTCTAATTATTCGCTCGTTGGTACACCATATTGATCTCTGGAAACCTTGAACGGTTGCTATACCAAAAAAATAATAATTCGCAGCTTGAATCGCAATGAGTACGGAACATAATCTTCTGAGTAGGTGCAGGCTCAAGAACCAGTAGTTTTTGATTTGGGGAAGCAGTAGAAACACCAAATTACCAATCAGCGGAAGAAGACTTGAAAATGAGATAGTAAATCAAGAATCAAAGAATGCTTCTATCTGAATGAGTTGACCGGGCGCAGGGTAGCCAAACTGCACCAGGAATTACGAACATACGGAATCAGAACCACATCGCGTGCGTATGCGAATCGGCAAAACTTTGCATTTGTGACGACGCGGCAGAAGAAAAGGAACCGTGAACGTTTGGATGTACCGCCATTTACTCTCCCGCAATATGTTGCATTAGAATTCTATAATGTTCGACTCCAAATACGAGGTTAGGGCTGCCGGCGCTGGTGTTGGAACTACTCCTTGGAGATTCTTCACGGCGCTCTCATAGTGAAGAAATCCCATGAACCAGAATTCATGGTTGTCGATAGAAATTACTTGGATGTACTTTTCAATTGGCTTGACTGTGCCAGTTGAATGGACGACCGCCTTTAACTAATGCCGTTGAATGACCACCTACACACATAACATAAAAGAAATAGATCGCCTCTGAAAAAATATCTACTTGTCAAATGTGTTTGAACATCGATTTCAGCATTGGCAAGAGTAAAGCTGTCAATCGCGCGCCAAAAAGCACTCTTCATCGTTCGAGCATAGTTCTTATTGTGACAAGAAATTAAGATCAACATAATTGCTTATGATGTTTAGCAAGGCCCCATTTCCCTGCAGAATTAGTTCGATTCCTAGAAAATGATCTAATCTTTTGAGTAAGGGGTTTTCCAAATCTTGGACTGTTTGGTAAACTATAATTGAAAAGTCTTTAAGGAAATGCAACTGTTTGGTAAACATATATTTGAAAAGCCCTTTAGTGTGACTAAATTAAGTTTTTTAGTTTTAGTATTTTTAAAATTGCAAAAAAGAAACAATGACTATATAACCTTTTAAAAGAATTTGATTATAGATTAGATGCAAAGCTTAACTTTTGGCCTAGGGTTCTTTTAGGTTTGTTTTCAACTTTGAATAATTTTTTTAAATTATTGTAGTATTAATCATCTTCGTTAATTAATTATCATTCTAGTGTATTGATAAAAAGTTGGGCTATTGATTGTCAAAAGATAAAAATGACCAAAAAAAAAAGGTGAACCCAACATTTGCAAAGGGTTTTTATTATTATTTTTTTTTAAAGTCCGATGAAACTCCGTCGCCGATCAACGGCGGTTGGGGTGTGGGGAGGATGATCGGTTTAAAAAAAAAAGGAAGTCAACCGATGAATAGTAGAGGTGGACTTGCATTTCAAAATCTTTGAAAGCCCAAAGTAGGTTCCCACCTACTTTGGGCTTCAAGATTTCAAAGGGCCGCATTTGGCCAGAACACCTCCAAATCTTTGCCGAACCAAACACCTAAATTTTTTCCATGAACTGGGTGAAAGCCCTCTCGAATCTGAACCAAATGGGGCCTAAGTAACCGATTACATCACCCGCCAACTATGTTGACCATTTTCGTTAACTATTGCATAAGCCTATCCAATAATTTCATGTCTATCCGCTTTCTGCATATACTTGGTGATTATAAGCATTTATGCCCATGTCAGCAATGCATACCTTGTAGTAACTATATTACGTGTGTTTGCTGGCTTGGCAAGCTATAGGATCGTCACTTCAGAACACGAGCTTTTAGTGCCCATGTCAGCAATGCATACCTTGTAGTAACTATATTCAGTGTGCTCGCCGGCTTGGCAAGCTATAGGATTGTCACTACAGAACACAAGCCTTGCCATCGAGAGGTATATGACTCCCATAACTAGGGCCGGCAAATGTGGACAAGTAGCAAGGGTACGACTTCAACAATTTTTCCTCGGGAATAGTCTCAAAAGTACGCCGGAAAATCTTATCCCTACCTCCTCCTACCAGGACCTTCATTCCCTGAGCGATTTTGCCTATGGCGACATCAACAATACTCGAACCTGTTTTGACTAATTAAAGCACAATGTTGTCAGAAAAGATGTGTGCATCATTGGAAATCGAGCATTACCATTAAAAGGTCAGTTCTTCAACTACTTAAATCTTAGATATCACAGTTAAAGGGTGAGAAATCTCTGAACAAATTAATAGAGAAAGACATTAGCCAATTTATCTGCAAACGCAACGACACATTCCTACCAGAGGCATTGATAGGGATTTGATTAGTGCTTCTGCCACCTAGAACTAAATGAGTGGAAGTACCCTCTATTTCATGAGAAGAATTGCTAAAGCACTCTAAGAACAAGAAGACTTACGGTGTTGCCATGTTTCTCTAGCGAGATCCTCGGCCTTCTTAGCAAATTCAGCCGCCTTCTGCCCCATTTTTCTAAGGACATCCTTCGCCCTGTCCATCTTTCCTATAATTCACGCGAGTCCACATGTGTTTAATGTCATGATTGCGAATAACGTTCTCATTCTCTGAACTCTATAGCATTTGACAAAACACTCATCTTGTTGTATACATGTTACATAAACACATGCAAAGTAGACAAGTATATGAAATGCTCACTAGCGACAAAGTGGATTGTCGCAGTAATCGGAGTCGGCACTGCCTCGACCGTGAGCCCTTTGAGATGGTTGGGTCCGACCTTAACTTTCCTCATGAAGGATCACCATCTGCCATGCTTTCTGATCACATTGTTTAACTCAGCTTCCTTGTTTCTTGGGATCATAACAATAACCGGGAAAACCAAGGGGAGTTGGTGTTTGTTCTTTGTCAGCCTGTCTTTATGTATTTGATAAGAGTCTTGAACAGCCGTCGGAGGCAAAGCTGTATCTGATTGTTGTTGCCGTTCTCTGTTTTCTCATACAACCTTGACTGTAACACTTCAGACTACATAGCTACAAATGCTTTTTTCCTTCTCTGGCTTATAATGGAGTGCTTGAGACTCTTTGACCCCCGTAGTTAATCTCAATTGAGATCTGTAGTCCTTCCGTCCTATGCAATGCAGATTTCGAGCAAGGAATATGAACGTAATTCACAATTGCAATAAAATGTCGTTGATCTCGTAATGACCTCAAGTGAAGCCTCTTGTCTTCCCTAGATAACACAAGGGCTGGTGATTTTCGTAATAATCACTTCCTCCGTGTTGCCCTCCGAGAGTTCAAGGATTCGAACCTTTAACCCCTTGCTTTCCGAGAAAAGATAAAGTCATCAAGATAACTGCCTCCCTAGGTAAAATTACTCTCGAGAAGTTTGTATTTGCACGCGCTCATACATTCTTATCTCATTATGAGTTATTGTTTAAGGAGCATTAACTTTTTAGTTAGATATAATACCCAAGCTATCAAAATCTATAAGAGTGGGATTAGTCTCTCATTAAGTCAGCTTCTTTTGTACTTGTTTCTCATATTCTAAAGCATTAAGTCTTGAAATTTTCATCTTACAAAATCGAAGTAATGGAATATAATCCACATTGATTATAACTAGCATTACTTGCTCGGTCATTCAAGGTTCAGAACCTGAACGCCAAGACCGTATATCGGTCTAAGTGCATACATGTAGTTTAGGCTCTGAAGTCTGAACCTAGATCCGACCTATCAAGCTATATTTGAATGTCAAACGTACAGAACTTATGAAATGACCAAAGATTTGCATCGTGAATAGAAAGCTGAAACTATAATGCATTCAAGTAAAGCAAGCAAGACTTATTAGGTCTCTAAAGAAACGCCCTATCGCCGAACGGTGATCGATCTAGTGTTCTTCATCCTCTGCCAAAACGTCCCGAATCCTGTCGAGGAACCTCTCTGCCGTTTCCAATCCCTTTTCATCTGAAATAAGCAGGCACACACGTAATCGGTACAGTGAAAGAAAGAGAGACGGGAGCAGAGACAGGAGAAGGAGCGGGTATGTGTTACCAAGCCTGGGAATGGTGTGGCCTTTGGGATGATGAACTACGAAGGGATCCGCACACGACTCCAACAGTTCTAACCCATACGGCTTCAAAAAATCAGTCTCTCCTGCAACAAGAAGCGGTTCAATCAATTACTAATCAGTAGCAGTCACGGAACGGTACATACTAAGTTGGATCCACCGTCGTTTTCGATCGCAACTGGAACGATTTTAAACAAATGTCAACCCAGACACGTCCTGAACAAGACCAGGTGCGACCAGATCGTTATAAAAAATTACTGCTGCTACCCATTAAAGTTCGAATGGTCCACAGAATGGCAGTGTCTAGTTGTGAATGTACGCTCTTGGCGTTCTACGGGGATCGCTGGATTCACGACAGAGCGCATTAATAAACGCATCGATTCCCTCCCAGATGTCTAAAAGAATCAGAAGACGAAACCAAAGAAAAGAGACGAGACGGACGGACGATTGGTACCTAAAAAGTGGAGGGACGGGCATTGTATTGGAGAAGCGTACGCGTCGTCAGCCACCGATGGAGACTTGAACTTGGCCCCCCCGATGATCATCAGGAATTTGATCTTCGGCACCTTGGTCAACGCCACTTCCTGCAGCCCCCCACAATAAATAAATAAAAGCAATTTCCGGGAACGTAATTGATTACTTCTTTTTTTCTTTTGGGTTTCCTTGTTTGAGAGAAGGAACGAGGAAAGAAGATTCCCGCAGGCAACATCGACCCACCTTCGCTTGTAGCCCCGGAAGCCCCGCCGACAATATCGCCCCCTGCATTGTTCGTGCATTCGCGGTCGGTCAGAATTCACGCCAAATAAGAGATACCAAAAGGGAGAAAAAGAAGGAGAGAGAAAACTGTTGCGTTGGGTCGACGAACGCGAGATTTACAGGGCGAGAGACAGAGCTTGCGTGTTCTTTTTCGCTTCGCTATTCTGCGTTCGTTTATTTTGACTGATGGAGGCACAACGAACCGCGTACGCATAGAAATTAGAAATCTAACATCGTCAAGTTTCGATTTTTAAGATGGTAAAACCCGTTCTGTTTTAGAGGGACAATGGACGGCACCTGTGAGAAACCCAGGAGACCGTCGAAAGGTCCTTGCTTGATCATGACATCTTCGATGTACGCGAGGCACTCGTCGAAGTTGGTGTATTCCGTGAACTCCTGCCGAGAAAAAACAAACGAACTCTGAGAGACCGTATGACGATTCGCGAAATTCGAAACAGAGAGACAGAGCGCGGATTCTGGAAACAGGGGAAGATCGAGGAGGAGGGGACGACCTTGTTGAACTGGAACCACTCGAAGTATGGAGGGTCGAAGATGCCCTCCACGTCGGACTTGCCCTCCGCGGGGAAAGGGCCGTCGGGGAAGACGAGGTCGACGCGGCGGAGGACGGAGTCGGGCCACTTGTGGACCTGCTTCTTCAGGATCTCCCCGCTGGTCCGGAAGCCGTGGAGGCAGAGGACCCTGGGCCGCCGCTGCTCCACCGCCGTCTCCTCTCCTTCGATGCCCATCTCTATATCGCTCTCCGGTGGCGTCGAACGTGAATTTAAAGGCGAAGGCCTGCCAGTTTTGGGGGGCGCGTTGACGAGCGAAGGGCTCTCTCTCTCTCTCTCTCTCTTCCCCTGTCTCGGTCTATCTCCCGTGTTTTTTGTGGAGTGAGAATAGAAAGAAAGCGATTCGAGGATCGATGGCGTGCGGTCTGAGGTCATGGGAACTTCCACGTGTGGGGATTTCATTAGCTCGAGTGATGAGGTAAATGAGCGGAGCCCCAAAACGGGTTTACCTTAATTTCTCCGAAGTTGACTTTTGGTCTATTTTGTCATCCTGAATCAAATTGTTCTTTGGCGCCAGTTCGAGTTCTATAGCCACTCGCTTCCTTTCTTGATAAACGACCCGAGAACAGATAATTTAGTCGATGCCGGCCATTGGCATGCGGTCGTGGAGCCAATGTGAACGATCTACGTCAAAATTACTTCATTTTTGCCCCCGATATAATGCATCTTGCTTTACCGACAAAAATTATCCCTGCATAAACTAATCAAGGTCATGAATAGGTGATGGCTGCATGCATGAGTTCATTAAAATCGTATCGACAATCGAATCAAGATTAATTTCCTTGAGATTATGGCATTCGTATTACGACAGACAAACTCATCAGATGTTTTGAGTAGACTAAAAAAGTCCCGAGCACATACACGTCATGTCTTGATGGCTTTATATAATCACTTGGGATTTCCATCAAGTCAAGAGCAAATATATGATGACAAATATGTCAATTTCATGGAAGATTGATATATGGATTAGGATTTTTGTGAAAACCAAAAATAGTTAAATTTAATGCTTATAAAAGTGGGGGAATATGAGTAATCTCATTTGGACACTTGTCCAAATAAGCTTTCCAGTGTTGATCATCGGTGTGCATAGTAAATTTCGCCGTACTTTAAATAAAAAATTGGACAAAGGGATATAATTAATTATCTTCTGTATTAGGATAAAAATTGCGAGAAAACAAAATATAGGGATGAGAAACAAAACTTTTTTAATTTAAGGGGGTCAAAAATGTAGGTTGCGTTTGACAATATTTCTGTTTTCGAGAAAAATTTTCTTTTCAATTTTTCTTTTAAAATCTATTCTCTAAAATAGTTTTTGAGTAAAAGAACACGTTTACTAACTGCACAAAATTTTTCAACAAAAAAAAAAATTCAAAAAAATTTTATTCCCAAAATTAAAAAGAACATGAATTCATTTAGTATGACTTACAATTTTTTTTTGACGTAAATTTTCTTTCGATTTATAAAATTTTTTGAAAACTTTCTTTTTTTCTTTTCTTTTTTTTCCTCTCTTCTTCTTCCTCCTCTAGTCAGTCGTTGAGTGGCAAGGGGCAATGACTGGCAGTGACCGACGAGGCACTAACATACTAATTAGAAGAGGAAGAAGAAGAAAATACATAAAATGACTTATTATAGAAATTGTTTCCAAAAACAAGTAGCAACCTTTTTTTATTTATTTTTTTTTGTTTTGAAATTTATTCCTTGACCACTTTTTTTGTTTTTTTTTTTTTTTGGTAAAGGTAAGGATAAATAAATAGAGAAAGCCAATATACACAAAAACCGGCGCCAAACTTTCACTCATAATGCGAACATACAGGATGAGTGGGAGGGAGCCGGAGTAAAAGCAAGGAAAGGAAAACACAGCTGAACACCCAGCAGTACAAGCCTAGGCAAAAACGCCACTAGGCAGAGAAAACAACCCAGCAAACCACCTAACTAGGTGAGATGAGTGTTGATTCCGTAAAAAATAGAAGGGTCGAAGCCCCAACCACGCTGAAGCCGCCTGTTCCTAGGGTTGTCCGGCACATTGCTGAAGGTAAGAACTTTATCCTTAACGACTTTAATAAGGTGCTTCTTCAAAGCAAAGACCTCAAGCGCTTCGCCCCGAAAGATGATGCTGTTCCTTTTCTTCTAGATTAAATGGCACATGGCCTCAAAAGAAAACCGAGCAATGGAGTGGAAAAAATCCTTGCCAGAGAGGAACCTCAGAGCCCAACGGATGGTTTCCGCCCAAGGCCTATTCCGCCAAGGAAGATTACACCGCACATGGCACTTGACCACTTTTTTGTTCATCCTCCTTTTTATTAATAAAAAATTAACTAACATTGCCAGATGAATTTATGTTTTTCTTTTATTTCGAAGAATAAAATAACATAATGATAGAAAAATAGAAACGTAAGAAACCAAACCGAAGTTTCTCATATCTTGACATATTTTGTTGTGGAGATGGGGGTGAGCATAGTCTTAGTGAGTAGTTCCCACCTTAGAATTGGGAATTGCCCATTAAAAATTGACTCCAGAAAATTAGAATTGAGACCCACCCGTTTGTTCCATGTAATCACCCTAGAATTGAACCGTCAGTTCAATCTGATTCCTAAGTTGGTCCATAAAACTAGTCCCAAATTTGTACAAAGTTTGTTCTGCCTTATATTCGAGTTGAATTGTGAGTCATTGATTTTGATCAAGGATTAAAAACTATAGGACATAACAAATAGACAATACTCGTTACCTAAAAATTAATTTTTTCAAAGATCATGAAGGTTTCCCGACACCGAAAACGTGTGGCGAATTAGGCTCCATGTTAAAAGTACTAACCTTTAGTTTAAAACATTAATTGCTTAATCCATCTTTTTTCAACGTCAACTTAATTTGATAATGGGAATGGTTAAGGAGAGATCTAATTATATTCTTAAAACAAGCCATTGGCTCTTATGGACATCTCCAATCAATTCTTTCATTCAGTTATATTTATTTATTTTATTTTGTTTGAGAAAGTAAGTAAATGGATTATTAGAATAAAAAAAAAAAGAAGGAAGTATGGGTTAATTTCATTATACATCCAAGAACCCAGATTTAGATGACCCAGATTTGCTCCGTCCTGTGAAAATCCCCTCCCACGGAATGTATAGGTTCCAAGGGGAAATCCTGCCTTGCCCATGCTTTCCTTACTAGTGTTGTTCTTGCTTCGTGTGCTCATGGCTCCAGATCTAGCCACGGACGAGCCACCGCGAGCAATGTGTGCTCGTCGGTAGCGCAACTGCGAGCCGCCACGACAACAGACGGAGTGGCTCGGCCATGGTCACCGGTGGAGTGGCTCGGCCATGGCTTCCGGCGGAGTCGTCGGCGCTCGCGAAATTCTGGAAATCCGAGACCCATGGCCACCGGCGAAGTGCTGGGAACAGAGTAGAAGAGAGAGAAAAAAGGGAGTGAGTTTTTTATTTTTAATTTATGTCCACGTCATCAACAGCAAAAGGTGGCAATTTGTGTTTGGCTTTCCGTCATCATATGTCCACATACATATATATATGTATATATATGTATATGTGTGTTTGTTGCAGAAGTTCGTCCCTCCCATAGGATCAGCCACCTCAACCGAGTCGTTCTTCTGCGAACGGTCCGAGCCCGCGTCGGCGCCATCTCTCGATCTCTCTCCCTCTCGCGCCGTCCCAATTCCGGCGTCGGCGATCCAGCGCCTCGTTCTCTCGCTAGGGTTCCGATTCCATTCCGTTCGGTCCCGCCTCGAGAGTCCCAGTCCCCCTTCATGGCCGGCAACTACCACCGCGGCGGCCCGTTCTACGGCGGCGGCGCCGCCCCCTACCGATCCCAGTACTTCCTCTTCCCCCTCTCGCCCCCGTCTTCTGCCTGGATCTTCGCCCTCGCGTTGTTGGGAAGTTTTCTGTTCTTGCTTCTGATCGTTGGTTCTGCGTTTGGTGCTTTTTTCGTTTTAAAAGGGAGGGGCTCAGCACGAGACCCGCGGGCGGCTCCGATGAAGTCCAGTTGCGGATCGACCCGATGCATGGGGAATTGGATGACGAGATCACCGGCCTCCGCAAGCAAGTTCGGCAATTGAGAAACGTACGATCTCTTTGTTCCCTCCGTCCTAATTCTTGAGCTGTTTGGGGATGGAATTTTCGTTGCTGTGATCTCGGCCCTAATCACTGGTCTCTGCAAGCAAGTTCGGCAATTGATGGTTTATTGCCGAATTGCTTCCTGGGCAAAGTAGCTAAGTCGAGGTGGCCCTTTTTCATGATCCTTAGGGATGCTAGAATGCGAAAATTTTAGCAAAGTAATGTCAATTCTATACTCGAAACGAATTCTTACCTTCGAAAAGGGCCTAAATTTACAAACTTCAGTTCATTTTAGATGGTAATCGGTATTGGATTAATAAATTTAGGCCATTTAAGAAATTCTGTTATCTTAATGACTAGGAAGTGATGCTTTCTATACCTTTGCTGGGTTTGATGAAGGGGAATGACTTTTGTCCTGAATCCTGATGAGTGTTGCTGCATCGATATTATGTTCGGTTTACTAAAATCTCTCTGAGGGAATCATCAGGGAAGAGATTAGTGCGCTTGTGGAGAGTAAATAATAGAGTTCCCTGGTTCAGTGCAATGACTATTTTGTTTTTCTAGAAGGGCTTGCTGTTGCCTAGAAACCTTTGCTGTTACTAGGTTACTGTATTTTTTGGGGAAAAAAGTGGTTTAGTTTCATAGTTATAGTAATAAAATTAGAAAAAGCAGGTGGAGGGTCATATCCATCATATTATATTGACGTCAGTATTCATCGAAATTCTGCTTTCTACATTGTGAGACATGCTTTGCTCAGGCTTAAGCAGTTTTTTAAGTTTGCACTTCCATTTGTCTTTGACCACATTTAGCAAAAGAAGGCTTTGTTAAGGTGGATGTTGTTCCACCTCCGTTTGTCAATAGTTTACTGGACCACAGTTTTTATTTTATTTTATTTTATTTTGTGTCAAGTAATAGTCTGTTTGATTAAGTGATGATTTGATAAGAACGTTTTGACCCTCATTTATAAGACATTGTTTCTCGGGGTGAACTTCATCCTGTTTGCTCTGGGCTCTGTACAGCTTGGGAAAGAGGTTGCACGAATTTAGTAATTGAAAATTTCCTTCGGATTTATATAAATTAAGGCTGAAGACGTAGATGACAAACTTGACTTTTGACGAACCATTTTTGGGGACATCATTACCTTGTTAGGTATTAGGATAGTGTTAGAACCACTCAGAGAGAGAAGGAACTGCTTGCATTGATCCTGTGCAAAGAGCTCATGCAAAAAGGTTTGGTTTGGCTGGTGAATTGATTTCAGATGATGATGGTGATATTTGTTATTTGCACCTTCTCATGAATATCTTGAGTTCTAGCCATTTATTGTTTCAAGTGTAAACTTCTGATGCTGGCCATTTTGCTGGGATAGCATGTTGAAAACAAAGAATAAGAGCATGGTGGTAGGGAACCTATGTTAAGCTATTCTCTGAGTTTGAAGGAAAAGAGACTTAAGTTGTTATGACATGTGTGTGTTGGAACAATGTGTGTTTCCTCCCTTCTACATAATACATATGATCCTGAACTTTAGTGGATCACCTCTTTGTGGCAGACATGCTACTAAATTTTGTGTATAGATGTTTCACTATTTGCTTTCTCAGCTCTTCACTCTTGGTGCAGGTTGCGCAAGATATAGAGACAGAAGCAAAATTTCAGAATGATCTGCTTAATCAGCTGGTATGTGCGCCTACTTCTTAGCTCTCTGAATTTCTCTTTGCTTTTACTTGCAATGTGTCGAGCCTTATTAGTCAAGAATGAAAATGGTCTGTAAATCATGGCTTATAAAGCTGGAAACAGTAAGTCAATGGGAGAGCTAGTGGATTTCTTTGCTTTGACAAAGGATGTTGGACTAGTTATGGTTGTACCATCCACCTACACTTTTGAGTTTAAGTTTCATTTATGGTTGTGAGGTATAGCCCCATTCCCAAACCTTCTTGATGTCTGCCTTTTCTCTTCTGAAGACATTTTCATTTTACAAGCCTAATAATGGGATTGTAGTCTTTTATCATTTAAATTTGCTATTTGATTAGCTTAACTGTAGCTTTTGAAAGTGTACTCGTTGCTCTTCGATTATTTTCTAACTTGTTTAGAAAATGGGGGAAAAAAATGAGGGGGATGACAAATTCGTGGGAATCTCATCCTGGTCGATGAGATTGATCTCTTCAAATATGGAGTGAAAACGAGAGGGTTTTTAGTGGAAAAATTTGGCCTTTTTCCCGATAAACGTAACTGATGTAATACCTTACCCATTTAAACGATCAAGGCATGCAAAGCTGATTTTGCATCTGAGGTCTCTGACGGTGAATAACATGACGATATCTGCTGTGTCTTGTAGTTTACTCTTTTAAGAATTAAGACAAAAGAGTATCGAATTGGACCGTTTGTGATCTTTTTAACTGCACAGTTTGATCTGTTCACTAAAATGAAAGATTAGATTAGTAATTTGTATGTTACCAACTCGCCAACTACTTGATGGCACATCGTCAGCTCCCCAAGAGAATCTAAATTATTTCATTGCAGCAAATGACGGTGATCAAAGCACAAGCAGGTGTTAAGAACAATGTGCGGAGGCTGAACAAGAGCATAGTTCAATATGGTTCAAGTAATGTCGTCCATGTTGTGGCTTTTGCATTGGTTTGCTTCTTCTTTGTCTACCTATGGTCAAAACTTTCCAGAAGATGAGGAGTGCTTTTCAACTGCGGGGCTAGTAGCGATGAGCTGCTGGTTTACGTCTAGAGGCATTTGCTAGGACAATATTCAATCGTCTATCCGCAACTTCACTGTAAATTGTTTTTTTCTAGAAAAATTATACTACATGAGATTTGTATGTTAGTGACAGATTTTTCTCATTTGAAGAGAACTCACAGATGCTTACCACCTATACTTGAAATGGCAAAAGTGCATGTTTATTGCTTCCTTTTACATGATGGTATGTGTTCGTATTCTCTTACAATGGGAACTCTGCCCGTTGACCTTGTGCTGAACAAAACACCATCGAACTTCCCTCCTCGAGAGAGAGAGTGAGAGATCTAAGGGGAGGAGTGCCGATTAACTTTTTACTGGAGAATGACAAATCACGACCCTAGCAGACACAGGTGGTTCTCTTAGGCTGCAAACGCTTCTTGGCTTCTTCCAGTTTGCTTTCTCTGACTCGGCTGAGGACGTCTCTCGTCCACTCGGCAAAGAATGTTTCATTGTGCCCCACCTGGCCATCTTTGTAGAATAAGAAGCAATCGAGATCCTGGTGAGGGTTGGGGCAATCTTTAGTCCCCAGCGGTTCCCAGTATGCGCCCTCGTGTATCATGCCACACAGCTCAGCCGTCCAACGGTGGGCATGTCGACCAATGCCTGCGAGCTCTAACCATCCTCTGGGGAAGAATTCCATCACCCTACTGCCCTGCTCCATGAAGAGCATGTTTGTCAGCTGTGCGCCATGTGGGGTCGCCACGATGTCCGTGTAAGTCATCACTCGCACCTGAAAGATTAAGGAACATATGTATGAGCATGTATAGAACACTTACTAGGAAAGTGATGGCAGCATACGTGCCAATGCCAGGTTTGGAGTTTTAACTCTGAGGACGCTAATTAAATTGATCATGAAGATAGACCAGCAATTCGGTACTGATGAACTCTTTTGAATTACTCTCTAGAAAATAGCAGTCGCTCTGAAGCCTCGATATTTTGTTAGGATTTCCCATCTTCCGAAGCTCTTGATGACCTAATCCACATGTCTATTCTGAAATTGCGACTTTCCACCCTAAATCTCAGCTCGTAGTCAGCCTTCATGGGGATTGGAGAACTTAAATAGCCTAATAAATCAACTGTCGCCGACCATGACGTGATCTTCGACATTGTTTAACATGGTCTACAGTACAAAGTGTGGCGTCGAACCAGGAAAGCCCAATAAAATAAGATAGAAGAAGAGAAGCAGCAGGTTCACGAACATGGTGCAGAGAACAAACCTGGTCGCAGAAGCTCAGATCTTCGGACTGAACAACGCTCAGGGCGCATCCGTCCACCCTCTCACATTCCCTAGTGAACACGTTAACCACGGCTGACGCGTTCTTGAACGACCTCGAGCCTCTTCTCATGAGTAAAGTCATGTTCACGACCGGTTCCCCTCTCTCGTTCACCTCGTTGACTTTACTACTTGTGTTGATCCCACAGAACTCTCTTGCCTTACATCTCAGCTGCTCAGAAACTTGCACCCTCTTCTTCTTCCCCATGTTCTCAATATTGTGCCTCATCACAACTGCCCTCTCAAAACAATACGGCCCGTCCCCTCCTTCCCTGAAGACTTCAACGGCGACATCTCCGTAGGTTGCTCGCATGAGGTTCTGAGCCCAAGCCCCCATCTTGCTCCTGAGCTCACCCCAATGGAACAGTACCCACCTTGTTGGCTTCAAGCATTGGTTCTTCATTGACCACCCAACAAAAGGTGCCACTGCATATAACCCATGCCACAGATTCAGGTAGTCATAGTAGGTGTCTGATACAAAGGTCAGGCCCTCCAAGAGAGTGGCTGATTCTGGAAGGCTCTCTGGCCATGCCAAAGCATAAGAGTTTTTGCTGCCATCTCTGCTGTCCCGCCCCTTGATGCATAAGATTCTTCCCTTGGATCCTTGGGAAGGGAAATAGAGGTACTCTGCTTCGTTCTCTTCGACAGTGTCGCGTAACGAGCTCATGAACCAAGTATTCCCAGACATGGCAGCTTCCATGTCGGCATATCTCAGGTCCTTCAGAGGGAGGAAAGTGACTGACTCCCGGAGCTTGGCTGTTAGATTGTCGAGTCTATCGGAACAACTGTGGTCCGTGGTGGAGTCAATCGTGATCGCTGTCCATCTCTGGAAGAATTCCCAAGAAGTAGAACCGGAAGGAGTGGAAAATGTGAAAGATTGGATGCGGAAGAGAAGGAGAACTAGAAGCGGAGTCAAGGTGAATAAGATGACGAGCGTAGGCGACTGACAGGAGCAACCCTTGGGGCGTTTGGTTGGTTCTTTTGAGTGCTTCTCAAGGTCCATGGAGAAAGAGAGAGAGAGAGAGAGAGAGAGAGAGAGAGAGAGAGGGGTGCTTCTTAAGCTTCTTGACAGTCTAAGAGAGAGATTCGACCAGGAAGTCTTATATAAGCTTTCTTGAAAGTCTAGCCTTGACAATATCACATGCATGCGTCAATACTTTAATCCGCAGTTTAGAATACGTGGGCTCCAGTGCCGTCCCTCGAAAGGCAATCCGCTTCCGCAGGAAGAGGCCGAGCTTGCTAACATGCAAGGCAGAAGCAGGAAACAGTGTCATAAATTCTGGAGCCTCTAGGGAGATAGTGGTTTGACCTCCAACAAAATAATAAAGTTTCCCTTCCCAAGCCGACCGATTCAATATAGATCCTCGAAAACTGTCTACTCCAGTCTCTATTATTTAACCCAAAGGTGGAGTCCCCAAGCAAATTTCTGTCAATGCTTGATCTTATTTCTGAGATCTGTGCCTGTACATATTATATTCAAATAGAAGCTAGAGCAGTACATGGGTGATCTTTTAAATGAGAGACCATAAGTTTAATACGAGTAGGAACTGGTACTTTGGGTTAGTGTAAGTCCCTATCGACCGTCAGGTGGAAAACTCAACCAGATTAACACTTCTCTTGCACCAGGTACATCCACCCGAGATGGCAGAGGGACACAATCCCGTCACCATGCGAGCTGAACCATCGTTAAAACTGAAACAGAACCCGGCGCATATGCCCACATGAACCATGTAGATGATGTTAGGATTAAATGGATGCCCAACGACGGGTTGAAAGAGCCCTACGTAGAGACATAAAAAACACGACTTTCAGAGGCAGCACTCCTTTTTTCTTCCTGAGGTAAGGAGCAAGCTGGCTTGGGAGGGCAAAGCACAGTACTCAATAAACTATTTACATTCTCTGTACAATGATTCCATCAGTTCACATGGTTAGTGTTTCAGACCATTATTGAAATGCATAAAAGAATAAAAGTTACTTAGCATATTTTCAGGATCCGGAGCCAACTATTCCAATTCCACTGAAATCAGCTGGTTATTGTCATCACTTGCTCCAGGGAGACTATGCCAGAAGACGGAACTAATCCCCAACTTAAAAGCAATGGAGATGACCATGTTGATGTCATTAGTCGGTCAGCAGATCAGAAAGCTTTACAGAGTGTATTAGACCTCATGTTAGACGGGCACTGTTGCTCTATGGGGCCTGTGGGACTACACAGCCTGCTCCTCTTTGGCTCCGAAATCCTAATTTGTGAGATAGCAACTGAAAGGGCATCCACAAATTCACATTCATCAGTCTCCTCTGGCTTGCAGCTCGGACTAGAGGGTGATGGAAGTCTTGAACCTCTATCGGCAGAACCAGAGCATACTCTGCTTCCACATTGCTCAAGGCCAGGCGCATCAGACACTTGCACAGAGGAAGCTGCCACTTGGTTCTTTAGTTTTGATTTAAAGGACAAAGATTTCAATGTGCGCTCAGTGTAGAACAAGATCCAAGGATGCCCTGAAACAACATTAGCAGTCATCTTAACCAATGCAACTGAGAAGAACACACCTTCGGAGTGCAACTTGACATTAAACTGGCTCAGAAGGCAAAATTAAAAGTCACGGCAACAAGCAGACGAATACTTTGCCTAACACAAGCCAACAAAACATAAAATGCAGTTGAAAGTGAAGAAGAGCGATAAAACGTCACCTTCCTTAATTAATGGTCCAAAAATAGAATGGCGGGATACCAGCTAGCAAGCTGGCATTTTTTCAGCATGGAACTTGAATTTTTGGTGCAATTGCCCGAAAAACTACCGACTTGAACCTTAGCCTAAGTGTTATATTTGATGCTAAATATAGTCAGAGAACTATGAAAACCATGGATACCACAAGCAGCAGTGACCAAAGCAAACAATTTCGGCAATAGACAAACCAAAGCCATGAGCCATTTTTTCGCTCGGAGAGATACAGATATCACAAGATAGTCGGTTCAATAAATGTTTGCAAGTGGGGCATAAAATTTTTCATCTAAACAACAATTGGCAAATCCATCAGTTCAAATTGAAAAAGAAAATAGAAAACAGCATCAAGAACTTACTTAATACTTCCTCTGCAGTTATCCTAGCGGAAACATCTCTTGTCAGCATTCTCGCAATTAGATCACGAGCAGGTTTGGACACAGACTGCCATATGCCTGACTGAAAATCAAGCTTCACACTTTTGATTGCCTCAAAGACTTCTTCTAGTGAGTCACCTTGAAAGGGAAGAGCGCCCAGGAAGAGTGCATATAGCAGGACACCTGCACTCCATATATCAACTTTCTCAGAATAATTCCCAGTCAGAACTTCTGGAGCAACATAAGCGGGACTTCCTGCCAAACCTGTAAAGCTCTGACCTGTTATGCAGCACGTGTAAATATTAGCATAAGACTAAGTCTTGACATGGAAAACTCTAAGTATCAATATGACTTGAGATCTTGACTGATGATTAGAAACTGCTCCCTAACTTAACTTGGCATCCACACATATTACAGATTACTTGAAAAAATTCATGGAAAAGGGAGAGAATTGAGGGTAACTATTCAGCTACGAATAGGAAAAGCAACGACCATCATACACAACCTGTGGAGGAACCACGTCAGTAGAGATGGTTCTCCACAATAATCAATCTCCAAGAATAGCTCATTTTCATGTAAGATGCACCAAAACTCTTGAATATTGATATCGCTTGAGATCTAGAAAGAGACAGAAAGCTCCCTGACTTTGCTTAGTATCCATGTAATGTCGGTTTGATATTATAGAAAAAAAAATGCCAAAAGACAGAATTAAGGATAACAATATGTATGAGAAGGAGATATAACATGCATAACACATAACCTGTGGAGGAACTATTCCAGAACTAATTTCAAAAACATATATTTTCACTTAAGATGCACTAAAGATAGTTTGCGTAAGAAAGATAACTGAGAGCATTCAACATATCACCTTACAAGGAACTCAGCTCAATTACAACAACATTGAAGGTGTCTTGAATTGAAACACTGACAAGTAGAAAACCAACCCATGCATCTACGGCCTATACAAAGATTGGATCCACAGTCTTCTTCAGGAACAAATAACCAATAATAATCAGGGACAGATTTATGTGTCGGAATGTGGGGGTTCTTGACCCGACTCATTTCTCTAGAGTTATAATAACATACTTAAAGGTTTAGAATTATTTTAAATAATAATCCATTATTTTAGCCTTGAAATTGAGTTCTGTCGCCATTAAAATTTCCAAAAGAAACACGATAAGTCATTATTGCAAGTGATTTGCCCCCACGAAATGGATAAAGTTCATTAAACCATTTTAAAGTCCAACGGTTATAGATAAACAAAAAATTACATGATATGAATTTTTACCAGGCTTTCTAACGGTAGAATAATGCTTTTTGTAGATAATATTTGCCCTCACTAAGACGAAATTCTAGACCCGTCCCTGCCCATAATAGCTTTCGCCATCAGAAGGGACTGCAGCTCATCCATTAATCTAAAGCATTGTTAAAGCAGCAGGGAAAGATAGAGAAACACAACCAAAGCTAGGATCATACTAATAAGACCAGCATATGTCATATCTACCCAGATATTCCTACAATGAAGCAAATGACCAAAAAAAGAAAAAAGAAAAGAAAAAAAGAAAGAAAGAAGAATGCAACCAATAATGCAACCATAGATACCCCACCTTATCAGACGGAAAAAGAAAAAATTGAAGCTCGATATTGATACTATAATCTCCAGGTATGCAACCAATAATTTCCGTCCTTCTGTTACTTATGTAGTTAAGTGAAGCTTGCGACAGGGTAAGTATCTCTGAGTTTTATTGTGCAAATCTGTTCTCTCTATTCAAGAAAGGTGATGACTGGGACAATACGTTGGTTCCATAAGCGCAACCATCAAGAAGGGCCACCAAAAATGCTTCCTAGAGAAAACAAAACGCAAAAGGAAACATATGCACTTCGCTATGATCTTCTGATGCTTCGAAGTGTATCATATATTGCACTCTTCAAGACTAAGATTAAAGAGTTCGCTAAAGAAATTCGTGAAGGAAGCCACTGACAAGAAAAAAATCTAAGACTGAAGTCTATGAGCAAGCAAAATTCCATCAATGAAACCATACCAGAAGAGAATCTCATGGCCAGTCCAAAATCTGCAAGCTTCAACTTTCCTGAGGTTGTAAGCAGGATATTTTCGGGCTTGATATCTCTGTGAACGACACCCATTTCGTGACAATATTTGATGACAAGCATCACCTCCTTGAATATATTTGCAACCCGCTGCTCTGAAAAAGGACCTTCCTTCACCATCTGATCAATCAAACGTCCCCCAGAGCATAAGTCCATCACCAGGTGAAAAGATTCTGGCTCCTCATACACTGCCTTCAACGTTACAACCCCCGGATGTCCTGATAAATGCTGCATTATCTCCACTTCCCGGTGAACTAAATCCTCCCCTTTCTTCAAAGTCTTACAGGCAAATTCCACACCACCGATCTTAGACCTACAGAGCCAAACAGAACCAAATTTTCCTTGGCCAATTGTGTCACCTGAAATGTAATCATCCTCAATCTTCTTCTTCCGACCCATTCGGGTAGCAGCATCTATACATCCTATCTTCCTCTTTAAACCTCTCCCAGGAGCAACCAAGGACGAGCTGCCGCAAGGCGGAGCTGTGGCGATGCCTGCCAGCCTACTTTTACAGGAAGCAACAGGTTCCGTGCCCGCATCTTCTTTGCACCTCTTCTTCAGCCTCGTATAATCTCCCAATGAATAATGAGACCTCAGATTCGACGACTGCAAATCATGGGTAGATCTCGAAAGTTCCAGCAGCTCAGTAGACGCATCGGCTTCACTCCCTTTCCTCTTTTTCCTCATCAATACTGCCTAAAAAGGAGCAGTAAATACTACCCGAAAAAGTGCACCATATCAATCTGATTTTCAGGAGAATCGGCAAATCAAGCAGTCGAGATCAGCACTACACTCCTCCATCCGATCCTAGCTTCAAGAAGAGAACACCCCCATCAGAAAGTTCCACTCAATCAGTCCGCGAAACAACATTAACATCGCCAAGAGACAATCAAAACAGAAACAAGAGAAAAAATAAAACCTTTTCACTATACTTCTCAATCCGATCCCAGTTCCAAGAAGAGAACACCCCATCAGAAAGTTCCACTCGATCAGTCCGCAAAAACAGCATTAAGGTCGCTAAGAGACAATCGAAACGGAAACAAAAAGAAATAAGAAAACCTTTTTCACTTCTCTAGCGACCCAGTCGTCAAAACGCTTCACACAAGAACTCCCCCCACCACATAGAACAGCAACTTAAATAAAAAAAACGGCTGCTTTCGCACATAAAACCAACGCCGACGCAATTCTCCCCAAACGCCGACTTCCCGACACGCCGAGCACCCACAGCACAGATCAAACCGAAACCGCACGCCCCACCCACCCAACCAATCAGCAAGCTTTCCCCAACGACGGAAAAAACCCATCAAGCGGAGAAGCGCATCGAAGAGCGGCGCGGGAGAGAGGTGAGAAAAAGAAGAAGAACCCACCTCTCACCCGTGCCGGACGAGCGCATGACGGCCCGATCGACGGAACGAAATCGCAATGACAACGAAAAGCGGCGCCGGTCGGGGGCGGGCGGGGGGCGGCGTCTCGGAATCGGCGAGCGCCGGCAGCTAGCGATCGGAGGGGGAGGGGGAAGCCCTAGAAATCCCGGGCCGGAGGAAACCCGATGGGGAGGCTCCGGCGAACGGCCGGGGCGTCGGGTTGGATTTCGATCGACAGAGATTGACTGAGGAGAAGGGAGAGAGAGAGAGAGAGAATGGTGGTGTGCTTGTGTCGAGACGAGGGGTTTTCTCCTCTTCACTTCTTCCTCCCTTCGGATTTTGGCGCAACGCGGAACCAGGCCGACGTGTCCCGGGCCTTTCGGGCTACGGTCTCGGGTCCGGCCCGAATACCCGTATCTTGCGTAGAATTTGCTCCCTTTTTTTTTCTTGTTCTTTTGGCGGATCTGCGCTTTCCACATTTCGATTTGGGATATTTTTTGAGGAAGATTGGTGGACGATGGAGATGATGACGGCGACTTCAGGAAGAGACCAAACCGGGACGGAAGAGAAAAAGGCATTGAAAATTCAAAAGAGATCGGTGGGGTAGAGAGAGAGAGAGAGAGGATGCGCAAGTGGAGTTCTCACTCAACAACCATTAGAGAGATTCCCCTTCGCTTGGAATTAAATAGACATTTTCCGATTGATTGAGGGGCACGTCTTCGCGGGGGAAAATAGGAAAAAAAAAACACTAATTTAAGATGGCATGAGTCGTTTAGCGAGTGGTGTGGAATTTATATACCCTAATATTTTTCATGTCGCCTGATTGTTTTTCCCTGACTATTTCTCTATAGAGAAGCCCGTGGACAGCACACGCTACATGCCTGCATGGAGCGATATTATAATGCATCGGGGCTGGTTTGTGGTTATAAAAGGAATATAGATGAAGTCGATGGTTGCTTGATATAAAACAGAGTTGTTTGTTTCTTTTCTAATTGTTTGGAGGAGGTGGATGAAGTTGGTAAAAAGTGGATGGAATTAGTCTTGGTCTTTATACCGTTCTTGAAATTTTATTTTGTAGTTATAGTCTTATAGATTAGATTGGATGGAGGGTCGTGACAGCGACTCAGAAGGTGTGGGCGAAAATTTTGAAAGTTAATTTAAGTGTAGATAAACTCATGATTTCTTTTCTTTGACTTTTTGGCATATGTTATTGGAGAAACGTGTGAAATGAATAACATCGATAAATGGTAGTTTAGAAGGAGAATTTTACTCTCCTATTTTCCTATAATCTCTTATTTTTTAACGATCCCCAATACAATTTTTTTTTTTTATCTTCCTTGGTTTAATTTTTTTCTCCATTTTTTTTTACCAATGACGTGCAAGGGAGCTTTTCCCAAAGTGGAATGATAGGTTAGAAAAAAAAAAGGTTCTCTCGACAAACCTGTAATTTATTTATTGACCACAAAAGAGGAGCTATAATTTATCTCTACTACTATTCAAGTAAATTTGATAATTATTCCAATTTCGAATTTTTATGAAAACAGTTTCGTAAGATGCTTTACACACACATTGGCAAGTGGCCACTCACTGAATCTCTTCACTTTTGAAAATTTAAATTCCTAGAATGGATCAAAATTTCAAAAATTATTTTATTCCTTACTTATTGGAAATTTTTATTTCACTCTTGTACACAATGCTCATTTTCTTAATCTTTCACAACCCCACCATCAGTTAAACTTCCCATCAGTTAAGTTTTTCCTTTATCATTTTAAGTATATAAAACTTTCTCCAATGGCACACATTTAAAACTTTCATGAATCTTTTTGACACAATTTATTCATGCTACAGAAGTGCTGAGAAAAGGTTATACGATGACGTTATCCATTATAAATTTGAAATTCTACCATTAAATAGATTGCATTGGGATATTCAGATATGGTATATCTATTAAGACAATTGCAAATCCAAGTGGGTTCTATATCTAATCTCGTCCTTTCCTAACTAATTGCTCCAAATATATATATATATATATATATATATATATATATATATATATATGCATAGACACTATATGCAATTGTTTAAGATATTCTGTCTCCGCTTTCTATGTTATTTTTTTTTGATAAATTCCGCTTTCTACGTTTAATTGATTCGACGCAACTATGGAGATAACATAAATTAATGCCGAGAAGAAAAAGTTTGTCATTCCGTTGACTCGTGGCAGTGAGGGATTGGACTGGTCGCAGCGACGTGTGCTGTCGTGGCGGGAAAAAGACCGACAGCGGGGGGAGCCGCCCTTCTTGACGCGCGTGACGTGACGCCACGTGGTGGCCACACGCGTGCGAAGCGCACGTGGGATGACGACGGGGTCCCGGCCTCCTCCCCCAGCCCAGGTTCCCCACGACACGCTGTCCGAATCTGTGCCTTTGTACGGAATGTCCACTCCGTCGCCGGAACATCCGCTTCTTCCGGCACGCGCGCCGCTCACTCGCTTGATATTTCCACTTCTCTTTTGACTTTCACACTCAATTTCTGTGTTTTGACCATACCATCTTTTAAGCCGTTACCTGAACTAGTTCCCATTTAATGTTGTTTCTTTAGTTTTCTTCTTTCGCATGCGATCCTGTTCGAAAATCCATTACGGTTGTATTGTTCCATTCACACTAAAAGATTGATTGCACAAAGACAATGTAAACATATTCCGACAACCCCAACAAGTCCCGTAGAAAATCATCCTCCATGTCGCGCAAGTGGATCGCGCCAAGCTGTCAATTACCATAAAGGCTAGAGTGAGTGAGATAATGGGTTAAACAAATATAGATAACGAATCCCAACGAATGCCTAATTACCAACTGGTTGTTCATGAGCTGGCTTGAAGATCAATTGGACACACAATTGCAATTTATGGCTTAAAAGCAACAATCACAACACAAATGAAAGAACAAACGGAGTATTTTAGTAGTGTGTTCCCATAAATAAATATTTAAAAACGCAATTTTCATTTTACATTCCGACGCCGCATTGAAAACTCCAATCAAATTAAATCATTAATTCGAATTCTGCTTCATATCATCCAAAAGCGCACAACTCGCTTGTTGCCTTAGACTTTAAAGCCTACACATGGCGGAGACACCTATTGTTTCTCTACATTTTAACATTCGCAAGAAGATGAGATAAAATTCTAGAAAAGGGAAAAGAAAGAGAGGCGATGCTTCTCAATATTACCTTCCACACCGTAAGAATAGGTTGTGTGCAACGGTGAAAAGAGGCTCGTTGCCAAGGTCAACAATGAGCCCAATGCTAGCGCCAATGAAAGTGTGGAGAACAATGGGGTCGGTGCCATAAATATTCACCTTGATGCTCAATGACTTGAGGGGTAGGAAGGCATAGACAAAAAGAATAGCTTGTAAGAGCCCAAAACTGAGACATTAAATGCGTGGAAAAGAGAATAATGAAAGCGAGACCCGCAAGGAAAGAAAGAGAAGAAATAAATTCGATACTTTAATTTTGGTCGTAAATTGATATTTTAATTGACTCTAATAGATACCAAGACTTTTTCAGCAATGGAAATCCCACTGCGAAACTTTCTGTCTTTTATATACTTCTAGGCGCATTAGGTGGCTAGAATAAAATTTAAGAAATGATAAAATTTATCTTATTATGCATTTAGTATCTGCTCAAAAAATAAAATTGGATATAAATGGGATATATGTCGAGATAAAATTATCTCATGGGGAGGTGGGATAAATGTGAATGTAATTTCTAATTTTATAATAGGAAAATTATTTTTCTCAAAACAAACTTTTTAAACTAACAAATATAAAATTATATATCAATATAAATAATATTTGAATTATAATATAAGAGATTCAAAATATAAAAAAAATAAAATTTTGGTTTTTAATTTAATATTATTTTTATTTACATATTCGAATTTAATTCTATCTTATAATATAACCTAAATATAAAATATATATTTATTACATATTATATGTGTTTTAATATTTTAGGTATATTAGTATAGTTTTCTATTTAATAAAATTTTATTAGAGAATGATAGAATGGAAAGAAAGAAATAAAAAAGAAATTATTTAAAAAATAGAGTAAAATAAAAATAAAAACAAAAAAAAAATATAGTAGACATGAATGTCACAAGTGATTTTTACCATCTACCTTTGTAAAATTTATGGTCCATTTATATTAATATGTCCTTTATACTAAACAACATATATGATATGATTTGAATATATTCAACTTTATTACTACAATAACCAAATATTGGATATAATATAAAAAAATTCCCTATATTTCATATCCTATCATGATTAGAAATTCAAACAACTAAACACAAAAACGCACTAAGGCTATGTTTGATAGTCATTTTATTCCATAAAACAATCTCTACTTAGAAATTTTATAAAATTTTTACTCACTGGAATAAATATGCATTTGATATGACCCACATTTTTTTTTTTTTTGTGATATAGAATTTTTTAAAAATTTTTAAAAATTTTATTATACTTTTTTTCTTCTTCTCTCTCTTGCGGGTCGTTGGTCTCGACCATAGTTGGCGATTAGCGAGACGAGAGCAAGTAACCTTGTTGGAGTGTCACCTAGTGATGCTCGACCTCGCCTAGCCATTGTGAAGTCGAGCCTCGCTAGTAGCTAGGTACTGACAATGGTGTCGTTGGCTCTTGGCCCTCATTTGGCCAATTGTCGACCATTGTCGAGGTTGGCTATCGGATAGAAATAAGAAGAAGAATAGGAAAATAATAAAAGAAAAGAGAAAAAAAGAAAATGTTTTATTATGAAGTTATTGCCAAGAATAAAAAAGGAACTTCTTTTTACTTTTTGATTTTGTTCCAAATTTATTTCTTAAATTAAATACTTATCAAATGGATTTATGTTTTTTTTTTCTCGAAAAACAAAAGACTAGAATCATATATTATTTCACATATTATCAAACAGATGCTTAATTAATTTAAAAATGCCACGTTATTACATCTCTTGGGGCCAAACTCACACTGTCATTTTAATATTTTCCGGACACTTTCTCCTTTTCAAGGAACAGCATCGACTGATAAAGAAGCCCTAGCTCCACACTCCACTGCTGGCATCTCCTTCCCCGTCGGAGCAACGCAATGGCTCAGCGCTTGCCGGGCTTAAACCCTGTCAAAACCCTCACGACCGATCGGGGTCGAACGCCCGTCGCCCGCACTCCGCAAAAGTCGGTTCCTTTCTGGAAAGCGCGAACGAAGTCTCGGAATTTCTCTCCTCTCTGCTTATCAGCGATGGCGAGCCAGAGTCAGGACCAGAAGAAGCACACGTCCCTCGACGCCCTGATCAACGGCACCCGCAAGGACGAGGTCTCCGAAGCTATTAAAGGGTCGATGTCGAATTGCCTTGCCGAGACGAATCTTCACCTGACGGTCCCCGGTCTCAAGTCCAAAACCAGAGGCAAGGTGAATTGCCTTCCGGGTCGTGTTGGGTTTTCTGGTTTGTCGTTTCTTTGGGCTGCTGAGTAAATTTGAGGCGTGACTGGTGCTGCGTGGAGCATAAAGATTTGATTTTTTTCGACCGGTTGATTCAAAGCTGCAATCTTTGTATGAGTTCAAATGCCGGCTTTTACTTTCTGTGAAAAAAATCAGTTATTCCTTCTGGATTGTTATTAATGTGAAATCTGGGATGCTGTGATTCCACTGAAATGCATAGAAGTTGGTCTTTTTCTTGAAGTTCTTATTCCGTTTGTTTAATTGTTAGAGAAGGTAAATTTGGTACTGCTTGATGTTAAGCACATAGAATTGCAGGTCAGGGACATCTATGACGGCGGCGATTATCTTGTCCTGGTTACAACTGATAGGCAAAGTGCATTTGATCGGATTCTTGCTTCCATACCTTTTAAAGGCCAGGTGTGTTGAACTGCTATACTAACTTCCTGGATTTTAGCTTACACACTTATGTTTTGTTCTTTGGTGGTTACGAAATGGTTTATGCCGTGTGCACCTTTTCAGGTCCTCAATGAAACGAGCTTGTGGTGGTTTGATAGAACGAAGCACATCACTTCCAATGCTGTAGTAGCATCTCCTGATAAAAATGTTACAATTGCAAAGAAGTGTTCTGTCTTTCCTGTTGAATTTGTTGGTGAGTTGTTGCTAGCTTTTGATTTGGCTTTCTTTTAACCAAAACACATACAGGCTCAGTAGTGTAAAGTAAAGTGTTGAATGTGATCCTTCAGGATTTTTGTTGCACAAGTTAATAAAAAAGTTTCGGTACCTGAAGATAGCCCCAGTGTGTCTTATTGACAGATTGCTTTCTTATGTCAGTGCATTTTACATTTAATATGATTAAAGTCCTAAGTTGAGGTACTTTTTTTTCTAAACAATACTTAAATCAAAGTCATCTGTAGGACGCAATATTTGATCCAACTTTAATTCTCAAATTGCAGTCAGAGGTTTTGTGACTGGAAGTACTGATACATCATTATGGACTGTCTACAGAAAAGGAATCCGTAATTATTGCGGCAATGCTCTCCCAGATGGTGTGTTTTCTTCCATGTAGTTTGAGTGTGTTCTGATGTTTCTTTCCCTATCTTTAAAGGTTGTTATAATACATTTAGGCTTGCTGAAGAACCAGAGGCTGCCTGCAAATATATTGACACCTACAACCAAAGCGGCAGATCATGATGTACCTGTCACACCAAAAGAGGTTTGCTCTCATTATCTAAATGAAGCTGCTTACAGTAGAGACTCTGCAAATTAGAATAGATAGAGATGTTTAAGGCTTGGCATGTGTGTATGGAGCTGTGCTCTGGAAATTAGAATAAATGCACATGAGAGAGAGAGATGCATCAGTGCTGATGGGTTTTGGCATGGTAACTCTTAACTTAATACTCTGTCGAACTTTTCTTGTACCTCCTTACTAAGTTAGCTCATCATATTGCACTTGCATTTTCCTGTCAGATTGTTGAAGGCGGGCTGATGACTCAAGATGACTATGATGAAGTCAGTATGAAAGCATTGAAATTGTTTGAGTACGGACAGGTGACTTCATTTTACTTTGTTGGCTGCACTTGTTTTTCTCCTTTTTTGTTCAATCACTGGGATATAATAATCAGGAAAGTGACCTTTTGCTGGTGCATTGTTCTATTTCTTTCTTAGTTTTCTCCTTTGATGTATGAGACTGAACTTGAAGGAAAAGTGTCCAGAATCCTGTCATGAATTTTGAACTTTCTCGCCTAGCATTGTAGTAAACTTTCCCCTTCGTCATGTCTTACGTGAGATGCTTGAAACCTCAAAAAATGTGAATTGGTATTGTCTTCTAGCTTCTTGACTATTTAACTGTTGGATGGAGAGGCATGGGTACTCAGGAAATGTAAGGGTTTGATCTCTTTACTTCATCAGGCATTAGTATTTCTTCTTCATTTCAGAAGTACTGTAAGTGGCCACAGTGCTGATATTTGGTGGTCATGAGGAATGGGGGCTTAGGGCGATAACATTTTATTTGTTGATGGGAGAAGTCTTAGCCACAATACTGTTTCCATCACGAAATTTTTGGCTGCAAATATACGCGCAATTTAGAATACGTGTTCCTTCTGATGCTGATGTGATGTGATGTGATGTTATGTAACTGTGATGATTCCAATTTCCTTACCTAATGCATGTGGGGAGGCTGTTTGCTGTATCCTTGGGAACTAGTTGAACAAAGGTTCGGACGCCCATATTATAAGAACAAAATAATTTCTGTGGGGAGGTAATTGCCTGTCAGTGCCTAATCTTTTCCTCTGTGTCTTCACATGAAGTGCTTGGGTTCTGGTCACAGATGTTTCATACGGAAATATCCTGTTAATATTATTATAACAATCATATTCACTCTTTACAATCTAGCACAACTGCTCACTAAAATTGGAAGTGCTGTCCACCTTACTTTGCAGCATGTCGCTTCAGAGCATGGCCTTATATTGGTGGATACAAAGTATGAATTTGGGAAGGCTGAGGACGGTTCCATTCTTTTGATAGATGAGGTTTCCTTTTCCTCCTTCCGTTTCCCTCTCTTGTATGCACTGACACATTCACAGCGTTTCCTTCTGACTAAATCAGGAAATGGTATTACATCATGATAGAGTGCTATTTTTTTGGGCATGGAACTACAGGTGCATACTCCTGACTCAAGTAGATATTGGATAGCGCAGTCTTATGATGAACGGTTTCAAAATGGTCTTGAGCCTGAAAATGTTGACAAGGTATGCAATATTGTCCCTGGTTCTGGTCATTGTTACTGTTGCTAAGGCATGTGCTACACTGCTGCCAAATAATGGCTGAATGGATGAATAGCAATTTCCTTGGATGTGCTATGGATGGATTATTTTAATGTTGTCACTTGTCCTCTTGAAATGTTCCTGCGGTATCTGAATTTTATTCTCAATTTATAGGAATTCTTGAGGCTATGGTTCAAAGATCATTGCAATCCTTATGAAGATGAGGTACTTAACTCGAGGAAGTACTATTGGATTTTCTTATGCTTATGGTGGACAGGAGATGGTTTATCTAATCTTGCTTGGTTTAAATATTAGGTACTGCCTGAGGCCCCAGATGAACTTGTTGCTGAGCTGGCTTGGAGGTATGTGTTGCTTGTCATTTTAGCATTTGAAGCAGTCTCATTTCTGGTGTTTCAGAACAATTCTTCCACTTTAAGGACATTTAGTGAAAATTCCTGCACTATAGGTCTCTGGAAGTGTCACATTTTGCCCAATTATATATTGTGAAATCTGTGATTCATGAAAAAGTATTAAATTAATGGCCAAAGTTGGAATTTTGCCTGCGATAGCTTCACGTAGAGAAAGCTAATGAACATGTTTGCGTAGAGATCTCCCGGGTAAAAAAGGAAGAGTGATTGTGTTGCTTCTATTGTGCTTTAGTAAAGAAGCCTTAATAGGGAATGTGGTGGATAGGATGGATTTCTAATGATCTTCGGTTTACTTCCTGAATCCCAAGCAACGCTCTATGGCTGTTTTGTTCTGTTTCTCCAATTGTTTTGGTAGACGTGTTTGCAAACATAGGTGGATAACAAGTGGAGATAATTACTGTTGTGAATTTTGCTTGGCAGATACATTTTCCTGTACGAGACAATTACAAATTCAATGTTTGAAATGCCATTGACTCAGGTAAATTTTTCTCCGAAAGCAAGATTGTCAGGACATGGAATCACTCTATCCACTGTTGACATCATATGAAAGCCAAATTGATAAATTTATTTTCTTACTTGGCCAGGAACCTGTTCATGACCGGATTTCACGAAATGTTGCTTCGGCGTTGTCGTCTTTGTGAGGACTTATTCATTGGCTCCACGTGATTCTTCAATAAGGCATTCAACCGAAACATCCGTTGCTTGGTGCCTGCAACTTGCCGAGAGTCCACCAAATTCACCTGCGTGTTCCATTGTGTGTTACTCAGCAAGATCGGGCCAGACTAACTTATTTCTCCTGAAGGAACTGCTACTTAATCCGATGAGAGGGCCTTATGTAACGACTTAGTACACATTTTACTTGTGTAATCCTTTTTGCTTTACTTCTCATTATTAAGGTCTTATCTGTAGCCAAACTTTTGGATTGGCATGTGGAAAACATGTCATTTGGGAAACTGAACAAATGGGTTTACAAGTATAGATATAACGTTGTTAAAGAAAAAAAAAAGAAAAAAAAGAAAGGGGAATTTGATCTTGTGATTGCGTGGGAAATTTGCGCCACATGATTTTCTTCATGGAGACTGCTGATTTTACTTTAAATGTCGAGGTTTGGTGGCTAAGATCTAAAGTTACGAGATATTTTCGTGACTATCTCTCTCTCTCTCTCTCTCTCTCTTTTATGATTGGAAGTGCGACCAACTAGTGATAGCATATTCAATAATCGTTCATTGTCGAGAAGACCATGATTCCTTTTCTTTTTGACCTTGAAATATTTACTTACGATTCACATTTGATTGATCTTACTCAATATGCACCAAAACACTCCATTGAATGTCATTTATATCCATATCATATGTTATATATACAATCGTTTACAGAACTCTACAAATGAGGTAAGACCAATACAAATACCAAATACCAAATCAAACATCAACTAAAGGTGATAAAGTTGGGTTAGGCCAATGGCAGAATCCTTCTGTTGCTAGAGATTGATGATCTCATATTGATCACGAATAGGTAGAGCAACTTGCCCCTTTACGCAACATACTTAGATTTTTTTGATGCATCATACGTACGAGACAAGTCGAGCAAGACTTAACTCGGCCCACCTCAGTTGATCATCTGAAAATCAATCAAGCAAGTGGTTTTCACTGCCTTGTCCTCTTCCCGAGAATCAAAGATTCCGTGACTTTTGGTACTCAAGAAGCAGTTCTTTTCACTTATATTTGTCTGAGGAATGGTCAAAACAGAGCTCGATCATTCAACATTTGCTTTGGCACAAACCGACGATGGCCGATGGAGGAGAGGTGAAGCTGCTTGGGTTCTGGGGGAGTCCGTACGCACTGAGAGTGATATGGGCATTGAAGCTGAAACAAGTCCCTTATGACTACTTGGAAGAGGATCTCCCCACAAGAAGAGCTCGCTGCTCTTGCTGTACAACCCGGTCCACAAGAAGGTCCCGGTTCTCGTCCACCACGGGAAGCCGATCCCGGAGTCCCTCGTGATACTTGAATACATCGACGAGACGTGGAAGCAGAGCCCCCTCCTTCCTCAGGATCCCTATGAGAGCCAGAGTGCGTTTCTGGGCCAAGTTCGCAGATGAGAAGGTAAAGGAATGAGTGCTTCTTTTAATCTATGCGCCGGCCTTATTTATTTATCTTTCGTCAGTTTCATCCCTCTGTGATTTAAATCATTGATGAGTAATGCTTTCATCGAGAATAATCTCCGTGGAATGGTTTGGATCAATCTTTTTGAGCCATGCGCATGGAGGAGCTCCATTCTCGAAAGTACAGTAGATGTGAAGTAGCACCCTGAAACCGTGACGCTAATGATTGAAAGAAGAACATTTTGTTAGCACAAGTCGATCTCTAACACGTGGACGGTTCTTGTCTCAGGGTATGCCGGCTATGAAAGCCGTGTTCTGCACTGAAGGCGAGGAGCAACAGAAGGCCGTGTTAGAAGCTCGAGAGACCATGAAGACCCTGGAGAGTGGACTGGAGGGGAAGCTGTTCTTTGGAGGTGAGACGATCAACTTTGCAGATGTCGCTACAGGCTGTATTGGTTGTTGGGCTCGAATTGTCGAGGAAATCACCGGCACCACTCTCATTGATGCTGAGAGCATGCCTTCACTCGATGCTTGGTCCAAGCGGTTTCTGGAGCTACCCGTCATCAAGGAATGCGTGCCCCCTTGGGATAAACTGATAGAGCTCAATTCTGGATTCCTCCAGAAGTACCTCGCCTCATTGAAATGATCTTTCTTCACTACCATTTCCAAATTCTTTAGGACTGCGTCAGAGGGACTGCGGACTATTGTGTTGTATCTCCAGCTCATGACGATAAAACACGATCTGACAATAAAGCATAATTTATGCTTGCGTTGTATTACTCTGTGAATATGCTTTGTGCAGTTTGCAATGACAATACAAACAGAGAGAATATTTGCTCATACATGTTGAAACTCTCCATTCAAACTCCAGATACATAGAGAGTGATAGGTTCTTGTGCCGATGAATTGCCTTACAACAGAAACCGACTTCAGAAAAGCAAAACGATTCCCGATTATGAAGCTTAAATCATATCACAGATCATAGAAGTATTGTCACACAGGCAACTAAACTTCAGACTCTCCTCTGACATGATGTTTCATTCGTCTCCTTTTCTTTCTATTCTTATCTCCTGCTAAATGAGAGACAAGATTCTTCCTTAGTGGTCTCATAGGACAGAGAATTGATGCATGCGAAGCCTGACTTACTGCAACTTAGAAATAATCACATTGTTAATTGACACTTGTTAAAGTCATAATGTGCTGATGGACCAGTGTGGCGAACCTTTTGAGGATAGTATCAATGAAGAGCAACTTGCCACATTGCACCTTAATCTAAGTTTCTGCTCAATCGCTTCTCAAGAAAGAAGGTATGGTCTGAAACAATGAGTACTCAACCTCTAATCAACAAGAGATGATCAACCCACCTTATAAAGAATCTTATTAAATGAGTGTTCCATTCAATTAACCATGAACCTTATCGACACAGCTTAACTATAATAATCTCAGGACAATCTCAATG
The DNA here is from genome assembly GCA_014182565.1 of Eucalyptus marginata. Taxonomy (NCBI): domain Eukaryota; kingdom Viridiplantae; phylum Streptophyta; class Magnoliopsida; order Myrtales; family Myrtaceae; genus Eucalyptus; species Eucalyptus marginata. The sequence goes on from CM024590.1 coordinate 5,337,914, forward strand.
CTCTTTTCTAGTCAGGCTGACCGATACTGTTTACATGCACATGTTCCCCAAAAACACCTGATGAAAAAGAACGATCAAGGAGAGGGGAAAAAATAACAGTGATAAATATGCAATAACGCAATTATTTGGGCTTAACTGAAAGTTATTGCCTGAGAATTTCTTTCTGTTCTTCGTTTTTGTTTTCTAGACTAGAACGGCTGCTAAATTTGCCAGCTTAAGGTAAATTGCAGAGACAGACGATTTCATGTATCAATGAAAAGTTAGGGTCTGTCGCAACTAAATTCCAGACTAGGCTCAATCGTGCATGACTTGGAACTTACATAAACAACTTGTCCCACACCTTGTGTAGAGAAATTTCTATAAATATCAGAACAAGATCACAGTAACGTTTGCAGAAAGAAAACCAACGGATGGCTGAGGTGAAGTTGTTTGGGTTCTGGGTGAGCCCTTTTGCCATCAGACTTTTATGAGCTTTGAAGCTCAAACAAGTTGCGTTCAATGAGTGTATGGAAGAAGGCCTCAAGAACTATAGTTCCACGCTTTTACAATACAGTCATGCTCAAAAGGGGGCTCCAATTCTGTTCCATCAGGAAAGACTGATTGCGGGGTCACTTGTTGTACTTGAGGATATCAATGAGACATGGAAGCGGCAGGCACTACTTCCACAAGACATCTACGACAGGGCCAAAGCGCATTTCTGGGCCAAATTTGTAGATGATGAGGTAATGCTACAGAAAGAGAAGTTGTTTTTAACTATGTACTGCTTTTCTATGTCCCCAAAATTTATCTATTTTATCTGCTCACAATTTAATACCTTGATGATCAGTGCGTGCCAACAATTATGAGCATCATCACTAAGAAAGGAGAGGGCAACAGAGGGCTGCAAAAGATGCTCAACAACATTTGAAGATCCTGGAAGCAGGATTGGAGAGGAAGCTATTCTTTGGAGGCGAAACTATCAACATTGTGGACATAGCTGCTGGCTCTATGTGGTATTGTGTTAGAGCGGTGGAACTACACAGGGATAAACCCAACCGTCTATGATGGCCAAAAAGGACTCGATAAATTATGCTACTATGCAGATCACTAATGGCAGCGCTGTGGGACAGTATGCAATTGCAGGCTGACAGTAATCACCTCGTAAATAATATAGAACGCCCTCTTGTTACTTTGATATGAACACTCTCATGGCCCGAATTATGACAGACCAAAACAGAAGGTTAATTTTGAGTCACGTCTTTCAAATTTTGCTTTCAGGGAAGGCCTTGTTGATGCATTTTGGTCTCTGGAGGTCTAACCTGCTGCTGCCACTGCTGTTGCTACTTTTTCCTTCATGGCAAGTTTTTAATTTGCCATAGAAGTATGGAGCAAAGCCCCAGAGCGAGAGGGTGAGGGACATGCCTTTCTCCGCTTGGAACTTCTCCTGGAGGCATATGACTGTAACCCGGTCTAACTAGGGCGGGGAGTGGTCGCCAAGGCTAGAGGGCCTCGACAATGAGCAGCTCATGATAGGCTTTTAGGATAGTGAAGGGGGTAGGAATGAATTGAACTATACACCGAGCAGGGGGAGAGCGATTATGAGATATATTGTGAAAATTGGAATTAACTTACGGAGGCAGCTTTTGATGTAATAGCAAGTTTGTGGTTTAGAGCACTATCAGGATGGGTGACTTTTTGGGAAAGTGCCTAACTGTACGTCAAAAGACAAAATCATGGGACTTGGTATGGGATGGACCAAAGCAAATAATATCTTGAGTGAGTTAATCTAGAGATGTCATAATGATGGCTAGGATCTTAGCGATTGGGAGAAGAATGGCGATGATGAGTCCTGAGAATAGAGAGGAATAATAGAAGATGACTCCTATGGCTCCCGAGAAAAAGAATTGACAAATGAGCGCATTCCACACGAACAACAAGTGTTGGGCTTCTCCAAACTCGTAGTTCCTCGCTTCTGTAGTAATCACCTGCGTAAACATGATGTCGGGAGCAACCTTATGTCATTCTGATCATAGTTTTTTGTTTTCCCCTTTCAGTGGTTTCTTAATTATAGAACTTCAATTGAACGAGACTTAAAGTATTGTCATTGTCTTACCATCCAAATATCAACACTCCAGCAGATTGAAAAGTTTATCGTGAGACAGTTTCATTAAAGCAGTCAGCCATAACTATTCATCCTTGGGCGAGGGCAACAGAGACCACCTTAAGGTGGTCACACACCCACGATGTAACCACGTCGAGGTGGTCACACGTGATCATCTTCCTATTCAATCATTGTTTATCGTTGAGAAGGCGATGAGTTCTTTTTCTTTTCGAACTTGAAATAATTACCTACAATTTACATTTGATAATACACACTAAAACATTCCATTGAACATCATATATATCCGTATCTTATGTTATATATCCAATCATTTACCAAACTCTAAAAATGGGGCAGACCAATCCAAATACCAATACCGAACCAGGGTAGACCAATGGGAGAATCCTTTCTGCTATTGGTAGAGATCGAGAATCTCAATGGTCACGAATTGATAGAGCAACCCGCCACATTACGCAACATACTTACATTTTTCGACGCATCATCTGTCCGAGAACAAGTCAAGGAAGGCTCTACTCAGCCCACCTAAGTTGACCATCTAGAAAAAGCAAGTACAGAATGGTCAAAGAATAGCTTCATCATGCTATCCTCGCATATATAACAGGTCTGGGTCGACATCTTGCTTTGGCACAAACCAACAATGGCTGATGGAGGAGAGGTGAAGCTGCTTGGGTTCTGGGGGAGCCCATATGCACTGAGAGTGATATGGGCATTGAAGCTGAAACAAGTCCCTTATGACTACTTGGAAGAGGATCTCCTCAACAAGAAGAGCTCGCTGCTCTTGCAGTACAACCCGGTCCACAAGAAGGTCCCGGTTCTCGTCCACCATGGGAAGCCGATCGCGGAGTCCCTCGTGATACTTGAATACATCGATGAGACGTGGAAGCAGAGCCCTCTCCTTCCTCAAGAACCCTATGAAAGAGCCAGAGCACGTTTCTGGGCCAAATTCGCGGACGAGAAGGTAAGGGAATGAGTGCTTCTTCCGCTCAATCTAGCGCTGGCCTTATTGTTTATCTTTCATCGTTTTCATCACTATGTGATTTAAATCATTGATGAGTAATGCTTTTTTCAAAAGTAATCTTCGTAGGATGCTCTGGGGTCAATCCTTTTGAGCCACGTGCATAGTGGCGCTCCATCCTTGAAAGTATAGTATATGTGAAGTACCACCCTGAAACTGTAACGCTAATGATTGAAGAAGGAACATTTTGTTAGCACAAAAGTCGATCTCTAATACGTGGAAGGTTCCTGTCTCAGTGTGTGCCGGCTGTCATGGCCGTGTTCAGCAGCAAAGGCGAGGAGCAGCAGAAGGCGGTGATAGAAGCTCGAGAGAGCCTGAAGACCCTGGAGAGTGGACTGGAGGGGAAGCCATTCTTTGGAGGCGAGATGATCAACTTTGCCGACATTGCTACCGGCTGGATTGGTTGTTGGGCTCGAATTGTTGAGGAAATCACTGGCACCAGTCTCATCGATGCTGAGAAAATGCCTTCGCTTGATGCTTGGTTCAAGAGGTTTCTGGACCTACCTGTCATCAAGGAATGCATGCCCCCTTGGGATAAACTGATAGAGCTCAATTCTGGGTTCCACAAGATGCTCGTCGCTTCATCAAAATGATCTTTCTTCGCTGCCATTTCCAAATTCGTTAGGACTGCTTTAGAGGGACTGCAGACTATTGTGTAGTATGTCCAGCTTATGATAATAAAGCATGATCTGATGCTAAAGCACAATGTATGCTTGCGTTATATTACTCTATCTTTACGTGAATATGCATAATGCAACTAGCAATGACAATCCATACACAGAGAATGTTTCAAACATGCGGAAGCTCTCCATTCAATAACCAGATAGACTGATGGAGTTCTAGTGCCAATGAATCTGTTATACAACAGAAATTGACATAAGAAAGTCTAAACGATTCCTGACCATGAACCTTTTAATCCTATAACAGATGATGAGAGTATTGCCACACGGGCAAATAAAACTTAAACTCTCCTCTGACATGATATTTTGTTCGTCTCCTTTTCACTCTATCCTATTTTCCTGCAAAATGGGAGGGAGCAAGATTCTTCCTCAGTGGTCTGATAGGACAGAGCTGATGCGTGTGAAGTCTGAGTTACTGCGAATTAGCAGCAATCACACTGTTAAGCTACACTCGTTAAGGTCACATTGTGCTGATGGACCAGTGTGTGAACCCCTGAGGACACCATCGACGAAGAGAAATTTCCCACATGGTACCGTTATCTAAGTTTCTGCTAAATCGGTTCTCAAGAAAAAAAGTACTGATTTAGAAACAATGAGTACTCAACCTCTAATCAACAAGAGATAATCAATCCATGAACCTGATCGACACAACTTTGCTATTATACTCTCAGGACAATCTCGATGCTCTTTCTAGTCAGGGCAGTGGACATCATTTACATGCACATGTCCGACGAAATACAACTGCTATAAAGAATGGTGAAGGATAGGGGGAAAAACTATCAGAGATTAATGGGCATTAAGACACCAATTTGCGATAAACTGAAATCCATTGCCTGAGAATTACTTTCTGTTCTTCGTTTTTCATTGTCTAGACTAAATGGTTGCCAAAAATGCCAGCTTGAGGGAAATTGCAGAGAAAGCCGATTTCATTTACAGGAGAAAAGTCAGTCGACTCCATCATGTCTTTTGATTCAAACTAGTCAAATGTCATCTTGTAGCTGTCTCTCTGGCTGCGGTAACTAAATTCCAAAACTAGGATCAATCATGCATGACTTGAACTTACATGAACAATCCACCCACACCTTGTGCAGCGAAATTTCTATAAATATCAGAACAAGATAACAACAGCTTTTGCAGAAAGAAAACCAACGGATGACCGAGGTAAAGTTGTTTGGGTTCTGGGCGAGCCCTTTTGCCATCAGAGTTTTATGGGCTTTAAAGCTCAAAGAAGTTGCCCTTGATGAGTGTGTGGAAGAAGATCTCGTGAACCAGAGTTCCACGCTTTTGCAATACAGTCATGCTCATAAGAAGGCTCCAATTCTATTCCATCAGGGAAAACTGATTGCAAAGTCACTTGTTATTCTTGAGTATATCGATGAGACATGGAAGCAGAAGGCCCTCCTTCCACAAGACCCCTATGACAGAGCCAAAGCGCGTTTCTGGGCCAAATTTGTTGATGATAAGGTAATGCTTCAGATAGAGGAGGTTTTTCACTTTGTGCTGCTTTTCCATATCAATGAAATCGACCTGCTTTATCTGCTCACCAACTAATACCTTGATGATCAGTGCATGCCAGCGATCATAAGCATCTTCAGAAAGAAAGGAGAGGATCAACAGAGGGCTGCAAAAGAAGCTCAACAAAATTTGAAGATCCTGGAAGGAGGATTGGAGAGGAAGCCATTCTTTGGAGGCGACACTATCAATATTGTGGACATCGCTGCTGGCTCGATGTGGTATTGTGTTAGAGCAGTGGAAGTACACATAGGGATAAACCTTGTCGATGCAGAGGACATGTCTTTGCTCAATTCTTGGTTTCAGAGGTTCATCGATCTCTCATTTATCAAGGAACATGCACCCCTCTGGGACGCTATTCTAGAGCACAAGGAAGGCCTGCAAAAGATGTTGATGGCTCTATCCACATGAATGTTTGTCCATGCTACCATTTCTGGCCTTCAGGAGACAATGACGGCTGGCCTCCAGGAGACAATGATAGCTCTACGGCAACATTTTTATTTAGCGTTCCCTCTTAGAATATATTATGGTCTTGATATGGTTATATTTCAACTGTCAGTCAAGAAAGCTTCATGTATTGAAAATTGAATAATAATACCAAATAACATGTTTTTGCTCTCCAGAAGAGGAGTTGCATATTAGATAATAAACACCCAACAGTAACTAATTAAGATGTCGATGATTTCCATTCTATCACCTTGAAGTTCTATGATTCATTCCTCCAAGGACGTCTGTCTTTGGGTCATAGAAATAGTCTCATCATCCATTTTAAATTTTCTGCTCTCCATGGAAGATATCAGAAGCTGGCATCCTGATGCGCCAAGATGTATCCCAGGCTGTAATATAGGTAAAAAAAAAAATTGAATGGCTCAAGCAACTGATATATATTTGATACAATAACATGGAACTTTGCTAAGATTTCGAGGTTTTTCAAAGTATCTGATAAGGCCAAGTAAAGTACTGGGTGATTGAAAATGTTTCGTAGAATTAGGGCCTTAATCATGTTCTGACCATCTTCTGTTCCTTCTTGAGCATCTGCTCTGTCTCTCAAATTGGATCTGCCTCCTCGCATCTACAGTGCACACAGGCAATGAGTCAGTTCTCTCTACCCTTACCTTCCGCATGTTATGCCAAGAACCTTGGAAACTATACTATATCGGCTACATTCAGGCTTTAAATCTAGAAATGTTATCACAGATTCCACTCATACTTAATTCATTTGGTTTCTGGTTTCTTGCTACTCAGAGCTGAAGAACCCATTCCTTTTGGTTTAAAAGCCTTTTGAGAAGCATATAACCAAGAAAATAACTAGGAGAAAGCTTCCTTTCAACATTAGTTTCAGGGCTAGCCAGAATATCTTTGTAATCCTCTCCGAGCAACCTCCAATCTTTCAGCTCATGCATTACAAGGAATCTTATTTTGTTTCATTTCTTGGACAACAGCAACAGAGTCTCGCACTAAAATTAAGCAGTGTAATGCTTTGTCATCTTATCATATAGTGAGTTTGCAACCTAAGTCAGATGATACAGGTTAATCATAAAATGCTCCAACTTTTTCAGTTCCCCTCACTTCTAAATTCTGCATAATCATGAAGAGCATGGAAACTTGCACCGCTGAAGCAAAGTTCACTAACGTGCACAAATTAATCTTCATCGTTTGTCTAGCTCTAGGCATCCATATTCAAGGTAACTCATGCCATGTTCTTAGGCTGACATCAGAAAACCTCTTCAGCTTTCTGTCTATGTTGAGATCCGTACATTGATTTTATAGATCTGGACACATTAATATGATGTATGAACTGCTGGATAGCATCATTACAAAACTGGGAAAATTTTGAAAGCCGAGGGATTCACAAGCTTGACCATAGGTACCTAATGAAACCATCTAAGCACAATTCACATGCTGCTCTCAGGTTTAACTGAAACAAGATTCTCCCAGATCTACTCTCTCAAATTACTGTCTATATTATTATATAGAAAACTACCATCTAACCCATTAAGTATAAGATATATCATGAACACAAATATAAATTTTTCATACCACTCTCGGAAGTATTCTAGAATTCTTAAAAAACCCTAAAGCCTAAGACATCTCAAGTCTTACCAATCATTTAGGCTTTCTCTTCGGTCAGTTGGGTCTTGAAACCTCAGGTCCATGCTCTCAGACTCTCTTTCTCTCTCTCTAATCTCTTGCGATTTTTTTCAGTCAAGGTTCCTAGTCAACATTCACGATTGGAGCACAAGACGATGGTACGTTCATTCTAAAGAAGAAATTTTAGCACATACTAGATTAAATGTTTGATCTTGTGAATCTAAATCTTTCAAATTATCTAATTCATTCACAGTTCTTCTCGTTTAAAGTTTAAAAGAATTTCACGAGAGAAGTTGTGTAGTCGGTTTTGTTTGGACATTACATAAGGATAATTACCAAACAATCTTAAAATTGCATTTGGTAGCATGGATTTCTCGCCAAGATAGGACTATATAGGAAAATGATATGAAATTTACGAGTTTTACTATATCTTATTAATTATTTGGTGAATCGTAATGATAAAATCGGATATTTTCATATACTATCATGTCTATTGTTTAGGTATAAATAACATGTCAATGTAAGTGAATCTAAAAAAACGCAAGTAAAGATCGTAAAAATCTCTCCCAATCCATTTTCATTTACTTAGTTTTTTATTATTTTTCCATCTCTCTGTTTTTTTTTTATTTCTTTTTTATTCATTTCCATCATTCGTTAATAAAATTCATTAAATAATAAACCATACTAACACACCCAAAATATAAATACTATAAGCAGTGTTAAGGTTGGTCATCTCATCATGGTAGCGAGTTCGCGACCGAAGTCAGTAATACAGGTTAACCATAAAAGGCCTCAACTTTTTCAGTTCGCTTCACTTCTAGATTCTACATAGCCATGAAGAGCAAGGAAACTTGCACCGGCGAAGCAAAGTTTCGCTACTATGCACAAATTAATCTTCATTGTTTGTTTAACCCTGGACATCCATATTCAAGGTAACTCATGCCATGATCCTTGGCCGACGTCAGAGAACCTCGTTGGCTTTCTATCCATGTTCAGATCCCTACGTTGATTTCACAGAATCTGGACACATTAATGAGGTGCATGAACTGCTTGATAACACCATTATAGAACTGGGAAACTTCGAAACCTGAGGTCTTCACAGGCTTAAGAACAGGTGTCTTAACGAAAGCAGCTAAACACAATTCCCTTTCAGCTCTCAGGTTTAACTGAAACAAGAGGCTCCCAGATTTACTGAGTTAGTATGGAGAGGACTAACCATCTCAACAGGCTGTGTAGAAACAGCTCATTTGCGGTGCTTGCAGCCCGCTATAATGGCTTTCGACACAAACTGAACCATATAGGCAGCATGATCGCTCCTCGATCTCAAGATGTGACGAAACTTGAAACATTTTAAGAGCTTGATTTGCCCTTGATAGTATGAGTGAGTAAGGTAAATTTAAAGTTTGTCACATGTAATGCTACAGAGTTCAGTGTTCTCATCTTTATGTGGATTCATCAACCAATTTAGAGCCGTCGACATTGAAACAAAAGCAGATGTGGCAGAAGGAAAAACTGTGGCATTTATTAAGGGATCACCGTATGACCATAGGCCAGCTTCTAACTCATGAATTTCTTGTAGGAAGATAGCAAAATTTGTGAAATTTAATGTGTCCTGTTCACTTCGTTGGAGCACTTCGTATTTTGCATTTTCTTCCTTGGTAGTTTGGTTTGGTGGATAAAGTGAAGGCCTCTACATGAAAGTAAAGGTATATCAGAGAACAAGTTAGATATATCTCAAAAAATGATCTTCGACCTCGTTGCCACCATCCCGCAGGGTGATCGCCCTGCCTTTAATGGTTACTTAACAGGGTCAGAAAGCTAGAAGTATAGTATTTTTTTTTTTTTCTATTTGAAAGTCACCCGTAATGTGTCTTTCTTATATTGATTTTTCTGGTTTGATTTTGTGAACTTATTTGTTGATCAGCGATTTTATGCCATTATCTCTGTTGAAATATGTTTCAAATTTGAGTCCGTGATCGAAACCCGACTCAAATTAAATTACTATTTGTAGATGCTTAAATATATGCCATAGAGATAAGATTTCCTTTGAGTTCTGGTGGATAAGGATTCCAAGCAAAATAAAAGGGAAAGGAAATATACGCAAACCTACCGCACGTTGCAGATAAGGCTGAATTTATATATATATATATAGCAAGTGCAAGCGTGGTCCATAGAGCGTCGCTGTTGGGAGGAAAGAAGCGCCACTTACGTGAGTGCTTGGCACGCCAATTAAACCTTGTGAGTTTAAAATTTGTCGATAATTTCGCCAGAAATTGTTGAGTTAAATATTGTATGAGTTATTGGGTGTAATCGGGGCTTGAAGAATACTAATTGTGTTTGAGTTAATTGAGTGTGATTGTAATCTCCATTTATCACTTGATCTTTCGGCACGCCTGATCTCGAAATTGATTGAACGAGTAAATGGGTAATGATTCCTAGATCAAATGTCGTAAAAGGAACTAAGTCAAATTATTACTAGAATGAAAATAATTTTATTTTTGGCCGATTTTGAATCTAAAATTGAAAAATTCGGAAAATAAGATTTTCAATCGATTTTTGTAAAATTTTTATGTTAAAGTCAAATTGGAATTGGAATGAAGTGATTCGTGAATTTTTATATTTTTCAAATTTTTTTATTAAAAGTTTCACCAAAAGTTAGTTGACTTTCTCTAAAAGGTTGATTTTGTGATAAAATATTTAAAACTTTTGAAATCTAATGTGGCCAAAGTGTTATTAAGGCCGAAAGGGATCTTTTTATGCAAAAAGCCAATTTTTGATCGGGATTTGATTTTTGATTAAAAGGTTGACTAAATATTTAAAATTTTCATTTATTACTATTTTTCTCAAAGATCTAGGTCACTAGGACCAAACCATGTAAATTTGGTACCTGATTTATTTTCTTGCTCTGTCTATTTCATTGTTCGATTAGTTGCTTTCACATCAGTCTCAACTAGCATCACTTCGATTAGTTGCTTCCACATCAGTCTCAATTAGCACAACTTTATTAGATGTGATCAGATTCTCTTCCAGCAAGTCCGCCTAGCTTCAATGGAAAGGGAGAAACATAAAGAAGAGGGCAAACGCATGAAAAAAAAAACACAAAGAGGTTTAATCCAGAAACCCCATGGCTCGTGTCATCGTCCCTCTGCCTTGCTCATCACTAGATTGTTGGTTTCCCGCCCAAAGCAGAGCCTCCATGCAGCGTATCTCCAAACTTTGGTGTTCGATGTATTCGACAATCAAACATACCACATCGCATAAATTACAATTTGCAATTCTGTTCTTTCTCTTGAATAGTTTTTTTGTTTATGTTACAAATCCAACTGTCTAAAATGGGAAAAAAAAAAGAAAAAGGACTCAACAAATTATGCTACGATACACATCACGAACGGCAACGCTGTGGGACAGTACGCAATTGAAGGTTGACAGTTACCACCTCGCGAATAATGCAGAAGGCCCCAGAATTATGACAGAACGATTACATCAGCAGGCTAAGTATGAGTCGTGTCTTTCAGCTTTTGCCTTCAGGGAAGGCCTTGTGGATGCATCTCCGTCTCTGCAGGTTTGATCACCGTCCCTGCTGTTGCTTCTTTTTCCTTCTTGGCAAGTTTGAATTCGCCGTAGAAGTAGGAAGCGAAGCCCCAGAGCGAGAGGGCGAGGGCCACCCCTTTCTCCGCCTGGAACTTCTCCTGGAAGAATAGGACGGCTAGGATCTCGGTGAACGGGAGAAGAGCGGCGATGATGACTGCCGAGAATAGAGAGGAGGCATAGCAGATGACCCCTATGGCTCCCAAGAAAAAGAATTGATTGATGATCGCGATCCACACGAGCACCACGTAGTATCGGGATTCTCCGAGCTCGTAGTTCCTTGCTTCTCTAGGAATCGCCTGCATAAACAAATTTAATAACATGATGTCGGGAAGCAACCTTATGTCATTCTGATCATGGTTTTTTGATTTCCCCTTTCGGTAGTTTCTTAATTATAGAAACTGATTAAGGAATTGCCATTGTCTTGCCATCCAGACATCTTCCACCCCGGCAGATTCAAAAGATAATCTTGTAATGTTTTTTTTATCAGAGCAATCAGCCATAAGATCCTGGCGAAAGCTGTGGTTTGAGTAATCCGATTAAGATGATATGGTCGAGAGAGAGGAAGGTCATGGATCACATGCAACCAACGTTCCATGACCAGTGATTTTGATGAACCTGGAAGAGAGAGAGAGAGAGAGAGAGAGAGAGAGAGAGAGAGAGAGCACCTGGAAGTCCTTGTTGACCAGCATGCCGATGGTGCAGAAAGCGGTGGCGAAGAAGCACATCACCAACTGAATCTCCAACACCAGCGAGTAAGTGACCGCCTGCTTGGCCTTCTTGTACGTCAGCTCCACCAGCGGCAGTACGAGCCCGTACAGCGCCGCCGCCCCAAGCGTCATGAAGAACCCCGCGTAGTACGCACCGTTCGACTCCCCCGCTGGCCGGTCGCCGCTCGTGTGCATCGACAGCACCCCCGCCCCGATCGTCAGCAGGAATACCGAGTTGATCGAGTACGAGGTGAACAGCTGCCTCACCAGCAGGAACGCGAACCCGGCCGTGAAGGCCAGCTGCGTCGCGATGAGCAGGGCCGACGTCGAGACGGGGAGTCGACCCACCCCGTACGCGTAGAAGTAGTTGTCGAGGCCCATGAGAACCCCGATACCAGCCGCGGCGGCGAAGAGGAAGCTGTCCATGAGGACGAGGCGGGCGGAGGGGCCCTCGTCGGAGCGGCGGCGGGAGTAGGCTGCCGCGAGGGGGACGAGGAGCATCGGCCAGGCGCCCATTTCGAGCCAGCTGACGAGCCACATGCGGGCTCCGCCGCGGACGAAGTAGAGGCGCATGATGAGCGGGCTGCCGCACGTGCCGACGGAGAGCATGACGCAGTTGAGGACGAGGAAGAGGCGTTTTAGGGCTTTGCGCCGGGGAGCTGCCACCGTTTCCGCCATGACCAAGCTCAAGCTCTGGCTCGCTCTGTCTCTCTGTCTCTATCTCTCTCTCGTCCCTTGGGATAGTTTCTACTTTCTAGTCAATCCTTCACCAAGATTTATCAATCGTTCTCTAATTAAATAATCCAACAGAGTAATTTCAACTGGACCGTTCCCTTCTGTCCCTCCTCCATCTCCATCTTCGTCTCCATCTCCATCTCCGTCTCCATCTCCATCGTCTTCTTAAACCTTGAGCCTCACCTGGTCCCCTCTCTTTTTGACTTTGTTGGTGCCCTTTTGTTCTTTTCTTGTTTCCTTTTCTCTCCCGATTTAGATCATCTACAAACTACAAACTCTCTCCTCCCACATCTAATTCTAGATATACGAGCTACCTTCTCCAACCTAGATTTAGGAATAAATATGCTTTTTCAAGGATTATATGCTCTCGTGCCATGTCGTGTATGAGTTCTTTGCCTTCAATTTTAATGATGATTGCAAGAATATCGCAAAAATTTATTTTCCTAAATGTTGGATCTGTGTTCATTTGATCTGTTTTGGTTGTCTTTATACGACGATGATGTAAAGGAAACCAAATTTAGGCCTGCACTGCCAATTGGCAACTCCACAAGCACTAGTGATGGAATTTCTTATATTTGCTCGTTTGGGATTCAAGCCGTCGGTTATTTTGCTTAATTGATCCGTTATGGACGAGTGTGTATTTAACTATGTTGAAGCTTCGTTGATTTTTTTTTTTTTAATTTCCTAGATTTGGATTTGTGTATTGCAGTACTTTGGACTTTGCTTTGCCTGGATTTGGTTGTCACAAAGTTTGTGCACTTCTAAAATATCTTGTGAGCAATGAATATAACTTTCATTCTAGTCCCAAAAAAATCTCCTCTTCAAATCGTTTAATTTATTTACATTGATTTTTATTTTGATTTAAAAGAACTTCACAAGACAGAGGGGGAGGTCACTACTGATTAGTGATTTGTTGTCACTTTTGTCTTGACATGGACAGCACGTTTCGGAATTTTTTTATGGGGAACATTAGAGAATAGGGAATCTCCTTCGTGTTCGGGCGCACTTGCTCATTAGGGCCCCACTCTCTTTATTATCATATTGTAGCTTGTATATGATTGATTCTATCGTAAGATAGAAAGAGACTTACGTGGGTCCCTTCTTTGACTTCTAGAAGTGGACTTTGACTGTAAAACTTACGGTGCCAATATTTTTTGGGCATACGACCACGTGCACCGCCGAGTTGTCATCGGAAGCATGCCCATCTGTGCTAAGGATGTGTCCTAGAGAATGGAGCCAATACGACAATTTGAACCAGGATATTGAATGTGGAGGACGACAAGCCGAGCACGCTTTGCATAGCTTGTCGTCTAGTGTTGAGATTGGGAATCGCTCATTTTCAATTATTGAGTTCGGTGTGAACTCATCCTTACTCTAGGCTAAATGAATTAATGGCACGAGATTGCAACATCTTATCTAGAAAGATATTTAAAATCCCAAAATTTTGTGCCCAATTGAGTCCCAATCAGAATCTTTTAGCTAGTTACCCAATCCTATTCCGGAATTTTTTTAAATCGATATGATTGAAGTGGTAGTTGACTTTGTTTATCTCGTTAGACAAATGAAAACTTTAATATCATATTACTTTTGCTACTTCCTTTTTTACACATGGCTATTACATACATGTTGATGCTTGTTGATGATTGCTTGTACGATGTGGGTGCATTTTGCAATCTAAGAATTATATGTTTTGGAAATCATTAATTTGTCAAGATTGATCACAGAATTACAACAATCAACGATATTCTACTTCTCTTGTTGAAAGAAGAAAAATGAAACGAAATTTAATATCGATGTGATGTATGATGAAAGCACATAAAAATAGGATCATTTCTAATGGTATATTCTTTTGCTCGGAACGATTACAGGTGCAGCATTTTCAAAGCAATTAGTACAGATCCTGACGGCTCAGCTTTCGGCATGTGAAATCGATTTGCAAAATGAGCTAATGCACGTTGAATTCAAAGTTAATTCATCCTTAACTTTTCGTCTGCGCACATGTCGTGCGCGCATGTCTAGGCGAACGTCAATTTCGCCATGGGCCAAGAGACACGTGCATCATGAATCCTAACCCCGCTGATTCCCTAGCGACAAAAAACAATAGTTTAAGGTATTGAAAGGTTGACCAAAAAAAAAGAAAGGTATTTAAAGGTTTTCTTCTTTTTCTTTTTGGCAATAAGGTATTGAAAGGTTGATTCATGGAGGAATAATGGCACGAACACGTCCCAAATTTGATTCAATAAATAATGTGATATCTGAATCTTTTAATTATTTAATGTTGTCCTTGATAACATTAAACATTTCTATATATTTTAAGGATTAAATTAAACATATTCCAATAGTTTAAGGACTATATTACATAAATTTAAAGTTTAGAGACAACATTGGACATTGGGTTAAAGTTCAGATATTATATTAAAAAGATTAAATGTTCAAGGACCACATTACACATTAAGTCAAAGTTTAGAGACAATTTGTGCTATTAATATACCAAACAATAAGAGGGTATTACTACACACAAGCCCTCGATATCTTTTAACAGTATTATAAAGGTTGGATCTGCCTCCTCGTCCAGGCATCTACTATTCGACGGTGCACACCAGCAATGACTCGGTCCTCTCTTCACTTACCTTCCCCACGATGTAGCCCAGAGCCTTGGAAACACTACTGCATCCGCTACAGTGGGGCTCCCGATCTAGAAATGTTGTCACAGATTCAATTCTACCCAGTTCATATGGTTTCAGGTTTCTTGCTCCTTCAGAGCTGAAGAACCCTTTCCCTGGACTAATGGCGGGTCGTTCTGGACTTATGAATGGTGCTATGGCTGCCATTACTGAGTTGATCTTCTTTGATCTTTGGCGTTTGCCGTGGTGTGTTTGCCGGTTGTTTCGGCTAGTGTTGTTGTGTTTGTTCTTGTTCTTTTACAACAGCTCCCTTTCCACTCATTCAGCTTTTGCATTATGGGTGAAAGTTTTTAACGCAGATTTTTTTAGCTCTCCCTTAATATATTCTTACCTTTACCAAAAAAAAAAAAAAAACCCTTTTTCTGGAGTTTAAAAGTCTATCAAGAAACATATAACTGAGAAAATTACAAGGAGAAAGCTTCTTTGCAACATTAGTCTCAGGGCTAGACAAAAAAATTTTGTGATGACACTTGAAACAAGAGCTGGGTATAAATTCAATCACAAATTCAAGTGTAATGAATATTTACCCTTGCTGCCGTGGGAGAGAGAAGGTTGAATTTAAAGTTTGTCACAAGTAACGCTATAGAGTTCACTCGGTTCAGTGTCCTCATCTTTATGTGGCTTCGACAGTCTGGTTAGAGCGGTCGACGTCGAGATAAAAGTAGGCATGGCAGGAGGAAAAGGGTGTTTCCTTTTTTAGCAGATCGCATCATCGGAATCATCCTATGCCCGAAGAGGAGCTTCTAATCTATGAACTTTTCGTAGGAAGATACCAATATCTGTGGAACTTTTCGTGTCCACTCACTTTGCGGGAGCTCTTTTGTATTTTGTATTTTCTTTCTTTGATAGTTTGGTATGGTGGACAAAAGTGAAGGCCTCCACGTGAAAGTAAAGGTAGATAGAACAAGTTCGGTGTATCTCAAAAGATGATCTTTGACTTCTTTGTCACCAACCTGCAAGTTGATCTTCCTACCTTAAATCGTTGATTAACGGTTACAGAAAGCTGGGAGTTCGTTCTTTTTCTGATGAGAAGTCAACAGTAATGTGTCTCCCGTTGGATATCCCGATTGTTTATGTGAACGTTATTAGTTGTTCAGCAGCTGTCAATCAATCTGGTGGTTCCCTGTCATTGTCTCAATTAGCACCGCTGGATTACATCTGCGAGAAGTTTCTCTTTGGTCTATTCGGGCTATGCAGCTTCACTGGACAGGGAGAAACATGAACAAGAGGGCGAACCGCATATTCTGAAATTCCCCTGGCTTTTGTCATTGTCATCCTCTGTTTTTCTGCCCAAAAAAACAGAGTAGCCATGCGGTGCAGATCCAAATTTCGCTAAGAGCCGTGTCTCTCTTTTTCAACCTTCAGGGAAGGCCTTGTTGATCCATTTCGACAGAGATCGGAGAGGAGTTATGGAGGAATTGTAATTGCATTTTTTCAATGCGTGTTGTCCATGTACGTAAGGATGTTTACAATACAAGAAAATACGAATGGGAAAAAGTATACAAGATAACGTTTTCCTATTTTCCCGACTTAATATCGATCAAATCCTATCCTCAACACATTTCCGTCTCTGGAGGTCTAATCTGCTTCTGCTGCCGCCGCCGCCGCCGCTGCTGCTCTTTCTTTTTCCTTCTTGGCCAGTTTGAATTCGCCGTAAAAATACGAAGCCAAGCCCCAGAGCGAGAGGGCAAGGGACACGCCTTTCGCCGCCTGGAACGTCTCCCGGAAGCATATGATGGCGAGGATCTCGGTGACTGGGAGTAGGACAGCGATCATGATTCCTGAGAATAGAGAGGAGGCACAGAAGATGACTCCAATGACTCCCAAGAAAAAGGATTGCCAGGTGATCGCGTTCCCCACGAGCACCACGTAGTATAGTGCTTCTCCGAGCTCGTAGTTCTTCGCTTCCGTAGGAATCGCCTGCATAAACATGATGTCGGGAGCAACCTCATGTCATTCTGATCGTAGTTTCCTGTCTTCCCCTTTCAGCAGTTTCTTTAACTATAAAAACTTCAATAGAACGAGACTAAAGTACTGTCATTGTCTTACTTACCATCCAAACATCATCCACTCCAGCAGATTCAAAAGAAAGATTGTGGGATAGTTTTTTTCAGAGCAATCAACCATAGCTATCGACCTTGGCAAAAGCTGCTAAGCAGGAGACTGAAAAGAACCAAGATTAAGAAAAGTTTTCCGTTTGAGTAATCCGATTTCTAAATATTATACGGTTGAAAGAGATCTCGTTTGTATACTGGTCATTCTAACTTGGGGGAACCACGGGAAATAGACTTCACATGACAATAATTGGTGATGAAAGGTCCAGGTTGAGGAAGAGAGAGAGAGAGAGAGAGAGAGAGAACCTGGAAGTCCTTGTTGACCAGCATGCCGACGGTGCAGAAAGCGGTGGCGAAGAAGCACATCACCAACTGAATCTCCAACACCAGCGAGTAAGTGACCGCCTGCTTGGCCTTCCTGTACGTCAGCTCCACCAGCGGCAGTACGAACCCGTACAGCGCCGCCGCCCCAAGCGTCATGAAGAACCCCGCGTAGTACTCCTGGTCCGACTCCCCCGCCGGCCGGTCGCTGCTCGCGTTCAATGCCAGCACCCCCGCCGCGACCGTCAGCAGGTATACCGAGTTGATCGAGTAGGACGTGAACTGCTGCCTCACCAGCAGGAACGCGAACCCGGCGGTGAAGGCCAGCTGCGTCGCGATGAGCAGGGCCGTCGTCGAGGCAGGGAGCCGCGCCACGCCGTACGCGTAGAGGTAGTCGTCGAGTCCCGTGAGGACCCCGACGACGGCCGAGGCGGCGAAGAGGAAGGGGTCCATGAAGACGAGACGGGCGGAGGGCCCCTCGGCGGAGCGGCGGCGGAGGTAGGCCACCACGATGGGGAGGAAGATGACCGGCCAGCCGCCCGTCTCGAGCCAGCTGGAGAGCCACACCCCGCTGCCGCCGTAGAGGTAGTAGAGGCGCATGAGGAGCGGGCCGCCGCAAGTGCCGAGGGAGAGCATGGCGCAGTTGAGCGCGAGGAGGAGGGGCTTCCGGGTTTCGCCCCGCGGGGCTTCCGTGGTTTCCACCGCGATCAAGCTCTCGCTCTCGCCCTCGCCGTCGCCGCCGCCCTCTATCTCCCTCATTTCTCGTTGACTGTTTCTCCTCGACCATTCACAAGGAATTGTCAATTGTCTCCGGTCGACTGTGCAACGAAGTTTGGTGAAAACCCGTCCAATTTATTTAGGAGGAAGGAGAAGGTTGCTTCGTGTTGGGGCGGGGGCACTCTGCTGGTTAGGTCAGTTTCTTCGTGACTGCATACTGTAGCTTGTGGAATGATTGGTTTCATTGGCAAGAAAGGAGAGGTGCGGGAATCCTAGAAGTGGAGCTTTTCACTTTCTTCAGCAAAAACGTCCGAAAGAAGCCTTTGCTCTCATTGGCCGCACTGGAACGCGATACGGGTTCCATTATCATTTCGCGAAAAATGAATCACTCTCCAATATCTAGTCTCTCTCAAACCATTGGAGTTTTGTCTAGTGGCTACCCTTTCAACATGGAAGGGGGTTGGGATGGTGACGAATTAGTTTCAGGAGTGGATTTCGATTCCCACGCCCTATGGAGCGTAAGCGAAAGTTTGAAAGTGAGAATATAATAGAATTGATAAAAAAAAAAAAAGGGTCTCTCTCGAACATGGTGATATTTCGATAAAATAATTTCTCATTCGCTGAGTTATTGCGATCTCTTTTTTAGCATATGACTAAAGCTCGTTGTGTGTGATGGCCCCTAGTTTCACATGCACGGGGCTATTATTGAAAACACTTGGATTTGTGCTCCGAAGATTGCTCCAAGAGAATGCGCAGATACAATGATTTGAATCCAGATCTTGAATGTGGAGGACCCACATTTTTGTCGGTTATCATAATTTATCGTGTAGTTTGGAGATTAGGAATTGTTTATTTTAATCGATTCCTTGACATGGTTGTTGAGTTCCCTGCGAAGTCATCCATATCTTAGGCTAAAAACATCAATGGAACGAGATTGCGGCATCTTACCTAAAGATAAAGAGACAAAAGCATTAGAAATCCCATAATTTGCATTGATTTGTAAGTCAATTTTAATTTTCCTTTTTTAGCTTGCTGGTAAATAATACTCCTAAGACTTTTAGAATCGATCCCATCGACACGTCGTGTCGATCTATATATCTTATTAGACGAATTAAACTTCAATGTCGAATTTTCTGTTGCTTGCTCCTTTCCACGTGGCTATTTAACGTGAGCGGCGTTTGCATTTGTACTCGTTGATGTGCTGTCCAAGAGTTTGGCAACCATCAACTTATCAAAATTGACTACGCAACTAGGACAATCAACAATTTCCTTTTTTTTTTTGTCGTCATATGAAAGATGCAGGAGAAACTTTATATCAACACGACATCTGATGAAAGCACATGAAAACGGATGAAGCGCTTGCAAAGGAGGTACCGACCAAATGATGATCTAGGTGCTGTTTGGTAACGTCTTGCCAAAGCAAATCTTGCGATTTCTGATTTTTTTGTTAAAATCGGTTTGGGACGAGAATCGCGTTTGGTAAAATTTTTGTTCCTAACAGATTAGGAAGAGAATGAGAATAAAAAAAAAAATATGATTCTTCGTCAGAGAATCAAAAAAAAAGAATCAAAACAAATGAAACTTTCATTCTTCCCTTAATCATCCCGCGATGTCATCCACCACCACTCGCCGCCGTCCGCCGCCGTCCGTCGCCGCCCGCCGTCGCCGTCGCCGCCACCCGCAGCCGTCCGCCGCCCGCCGCCGCCGTCGTCGGTCCGGCAAGCTCGCCGAGGCTCGCCGAACCGGGCGAGGTCCTGGCGAGCTCGTCGAGCAAGCCCGACCACCGGCGAGGCTCGGCCTCGCCCGGATCGGCGAGGCCAAGCCTCGCCGATGGCTAGGCCTGGCGCCGAGCCCGGCCTCGCCGGCGGGTGGGCGAGCTCGCCCGGCCCACCGTGGCCGGGCCGGCTGGCCACCCGGCGGGCCGAGCCTCGGGGGCGGGCGAGCCTCGCCTAGGCTGCAGGTGGCTCGGCCAACGGGGCCGACCTCACCGAGGGCCGACAACCGGCCACATGAAGAAGAAGAAGAAGAATAGGAGAAAAGGTAAAAAAGAAAAGAAAAAAAAGTAAAAAGTAAAAAAATTATTTAAAAATCAAAAGAAATTAATTTGGAACATAATCAATTAGCACGGTATCAAACGCAATTCTATTCCAGAATAAAAAATTTTGGACGATTACCAAACGCGTTTTTACTCGAGGAATCGGTTCCCTGAACAGAATCGTTACCAAACCCGCCCCTAGTCACATAAGATAGAACAATACCTTTGTCATTGAAACCGTTGCGAAATTGAGAGATCGAACAATAAAATGGATAGAATAAGAAAAAAATTCGAATATTAAATTTACATGATTTGATCCATGTGTCACGGGCCGAATGAAGGTCGATCCAAGAGGTTCCCAGTACGACCGTGACTCGTCCGTGGTCAAGTTCCCGTGCTCACTCGGATTCCCAACGAGCCTTCTCCCGAAGCTTCTAGAAGTTCTTAGCCGTATTTATGTCGGTAGTCGTAGTTGGTAGTTGTCTTAATGTCGGTGGTTAGTAGCCGCCATTAGTGTCGGTAGATGAGGCGGTGCGATCTCGTCCACGGTTAAATTCTAAATCGATGGTTGTAATCCGAGGCCCTCGACTATAAGAAGGGGTGTCCTCCTCCTTTTGTAATCATCCACTACTTCCGCAATACAAAGCAATCTTCTTTCCAGAACTTCTCTCTCTAGATTCTTTCTCTCTCTACGATCCGGGTAAGCGAGCGAGTGAGCGTTCGATCGAGCTTGGCTTGGCTTAGGTGCTTCGGCGATCCAATCCGATCCTAAAGTGCCCGAGTCGCCGCGCGGTCACGATCCCAATCGATCGGCCCGTGACAAGTGGTATCAGAGCAAAAGAGAGATCCGTTTCCGGAGATTGAAGAGCGCCAACTGTTTGAAAGAATGTCGAGCCAAGATGCGGCTATAGTTGGAGAGGCCGGGCAAGTCAAGGAGACCCGCGGCCGATCAAAGAAGAGGGAGACCTCGGTGGATGCTTTGCGGCTGCGTTCGATGAGAAGCTCGGGAAGGTCCGGAGTGCCGTGCTCGAACTCATGGAAGGTCTTGACGATGTGCGAGACCGGATCATGGAGGTTGAGGGCTCGCTCCGTGAGGACTTCACGACCGGCATCAACCAAGCTACGGCTCCATTGTTCGACAAGGACGAAGCTCTCAAAGCATCGATTGATGGGTTGAACGAGCGCGTCCAAGTGATCGAGGAGGTAAGCCCGTGTAGGGAAGAGGTCGAAGTCATGAAGGCGGAGATCCAAGAGCTCAAGACCGAGCTCGCCCTATGCAAACTGAGCATCACCAACGGTGCGGTGCCTGCCCAAGCAATGCCCAAGATCGAGATACCAAAGCCCAAAGAGTTCAAAGGCGAACGATCCGCCAAAGAGGTGGACAACTTTGTCTGGAGCATGGAGCAATACTTTGGTGCCGTCAACATCCGAGACGAGCCGATCAAGGTACGAACCGCTTCGATGTTCCTTACTGATACGGCTATGCTTTGGTGGCGCAATAGGTGCGATGAGGTTAGACGCGGTGCCGATCCCGTGAGCACGTGGGACGACTTCGTGAGGGAGTTCCGCGACTACTTTTTCCCGAGTTCGCTCAACAAGAAGCTCGTAGCTTGCTCCATCGCCTCGAGCAAAGAGGTGCGATCCGAGAGTACGTGAAGGAGTTCACGGAGCTCAAACTCAAATTCGCAACCTAAGCGAAGAGGAGGCCTTCGGATCGTTCATGGATGGATTGAAGCCATGGGCACAACTTGAGTTGAAGCGGCGGGACGTGAGTAGCCTTGCGCGTGCGCTGAGCATGGCCGAGTCGCTCGTCGACCTCACCAGAACCGAACCAAGGAGTAGACCAAGGGACTGGAGGTCGGATCGACCTTGCGAAGACGAAGTGAGAAGCACTCCTCGAGGCGCGCATGATCAAGGCGGCCGAGCCAAAACATGGGGAGAAGGAACTTCTAAGCCGTCCTTCCAAAGGGGTCGACCACCGACGGACTACGCAAGTAAGTTCGATCAACCTCCGCCCTCTCCTTGCTTTATTTGCAAAGGTCCGCACTGGACCCAAAAGTGCCCAAAGAGGGGTCGAATCAACGCCCTCCTTGCCATCGAAGAGGAGGAGCCCAAAGAAGAGAAAAGGCAAGTTCGGCTTGGAGCGGTGAAGATGATCAACTCCGTCCAAGCCCGGTCGCCAACCAAAGAAGGAGGAATTGCACCGAACACGGACATGTTCTTCGTGGAGGTCGAAGTGTGCGGCCGAACGCTTTACGCTTTGGTTGACACGGGGGCATCGAACATGTTCATGTCGATTGAGGCGGCAAAAGCCTTGGGTCTTCGCGTGGAGCCATCCGGGAGGTCATACAAGCCCATCAATTCGGGCGACTTCTGTGGCGTAAGAGCATCTCCTGATGTGGATGTCAGGATTGGCGGATGGAAAGGCAAGATGACTTTCGAGGTAATCCCGCTTGACGATTATGATCTCATTTTGGGTATGCAATTCTTCGAAAGTGTGGGAGCTATGATCGACATGAGGACCAAATGCATCATAGTCCCCGACCAAAAATGCCCGACGATCATCCTCATGATCAAAGGGGTGGTCGACACCAAGACCATCGCGTCAATCCGACGCCTCGACAAGAACTTGAAGTCCGTGAAACGACTAAACAAGTTGGCCGAGGCAAAGCCGAAGGTAGAGTTGGATCCTACTCCAACACACGCCATGCCGATTCAAGTGCTCTTCCCCGAGGTTGAGTACACGCCACATGCTCCGACCAAACCGAAGGTGGAGCCGTGCGCCAAGTCCAAGCTGATCATAGAAGGTTGCGGTCCATCGTACGTGAGCGTCCGCACCAAACAAGGTCGAAACAAAAGAGCTCGTGCCAAAGCCCGTGCTCGTGCCAAGAAGGCCGATCGTCAAGAGGTGAGCGACGAGGACATCGCTCGATTGAGTGGGGGAGAATGTCACGGGCCGAATGAAGGTCGATCCAAGAGGTTCCCCGAGTACGACCGTGACTCGTCCGTGGTCAAGTTCCTGTGCTCACTCGGATTCCCAACGAGCCTTCTCCCCGAAGCTTCTAGAAGTTCTTAGCCGTATTTATGTCAGTAGTCAGTAGTTGGTAGTTGTCTTAATGTCGGTGGTTAGTAGCCGCCATTAGTGTCGGTAGATGAGGCGGTGCGATCTCGTCCACCGGTTAAATTCTAGATCGATGGTTGTAATCCGAGGCCCTCGACTATAAGAAGGGGTGTCCTCCTCCTTTTGTAATCATCCACTACTTCCGCAATACAAAGCAATCTTCTTTCCAGAGCTTCTCTCTCTAGATTCTTTCTCTCTCTATGATCCGGGTAAGCGAGCGAGTGAGCGTTCGATTGAGCTTGGCTTGGCTTAGGTGCTTCGGCGATCCAATCCGATCCTAAAGTGCCCGAGTCGCCGCGCGGTCACGATCCCAATCGATCGGCCCGTGACACATGTCTATGGGAAGAGCAACGATAAATTTTTTTGTAGAATAACGGAGAATATGACCGCACTCGACTTACTCAAACATTCTCAATATTCCCCAAAGCCCAATTACATCTAAAATCTTGTTTAGTTCTGCAATTCTTCACTAAAATAATTTCTCAATATCACAAAGTAATTATACACAAATTTTTATCAAAAGAATTTAACCAACTCGAACATTCATATATTGAATGTAGTTCACAAACGAAATCATCGAAAATACTCACATCAAGCACTCACTTTAAGACAGGGCTTCAAGAACTCACTGAGGCGTTCTTCAAGCTGTAGCCAAAACTAAAATCTATGAATATATAAAGATATAAAACACAAATCTCCCAAATCGACTTCTGCAGAAAAAGATTCTCGTGTCTTTTTCTTCCTGTCCCTTCTCTGACATGTTGACCGATTCAAAGTCCGTGTTCGATCTTCCGATTTGAGAACCAAGACTCCAATTTATGTACGAAATTATTGTCCGCTTCAACGAACTTGCGTCCAAATATAAGTCCAAGATTAACTATCCATTATTGATCATCACTTTAACACAGAAACAATTTCTGTATTTTGCCAGTCTTTATTTTGCTCATGACTTCAACAAAGATATTTCCTTATTTTCTGCATATTTTATCCGGATCGGGTTGTCATTCACAAACTCGCTCTCAAAACATATTTGAATAGAAACTAATGAAAGACGGGCAGATTGGTCCAGCCTAAGGACCTTAAACAAAGGCCGTGGTTAATGGAATCATCCTTCCACGTAAATAAAAGGATATGAATAACCGGGGGGGAATTTGAACCAAATTTGGTGAAGCCCCCCGCCTGATCCCCGCGATGCTTTTCCCGGGCCAATCCCGGCCGAGTACAGGGAAATGAAGGCAGCTATAAAAAGTGGGTATGATTGCACACAAGCCCTTGACATTATTCTACTGTCTTACAGAAAGTGGATCCGCCTCCTCGCATCTGCTGTGCACACCAGCAATGACTCAGTTCCCCCTAGCTTGCCTTCCGCATGATGTAACCAAGATCCTTGGAAGCTCTATCGTATCTGCTCCAATTCGACCGATCAAATGTTGTCATAGATTCCATTCTATTCGGTTCGATTGGTTTCTCGTTTCTTCCTATTGAAGTTTATCTCACATTGGTTTTGAAAGACACTGATGATTCATTTATAAGTATGAGAGAACTTTACATTTTAAGCTAAATTTTGAAGTGAGAGAGTCTCAAAACCACCCAACACTAATATCAAAACTTAGCTTAACAATAAGTCTGGACCCTCACACGAAGAGGAACCCTCTTCTTGTAGTTTTGGGGCCATTGGGTTTTGGGAGTACCTTGGACAAATGAAAACAGTGTTTGATTCGTTTTTGCTCGACTTTGGTGCATTTCCCTTAGAGGCCTTTGACCCAAGGTAGGTCTAGAGGTCCTTTAGGAAGTAGCATTCTCGGAATGCAAGTCTTGTCACATTCACAATTCATGTTTACTATTCATCTTCTCCACGGTTTGCACATAGGAGTCGAATGCAGGCCAATGACTACCGCCTAAGGGGCCGCGCAACCTTGGTGACTGCCGAAGGGTCGCGACCACCCGGTGATTGTTGCCTAAGGTCGCACGACCCCAGGCATCCCTTGAGTCGTGTGAGGTCGTGGGAACCTCAGGAGAGGTTGTTTGATGACTGTTTTGGCCCGCTGATGGCTAAGCTCTATCGAAAATAATTTAAACTTTTTTTATACTCTTTTTTTGGCAAAAGTCCTTTACAAAATTTAACTTCTACCAAATGACATTTCAGCCAAAATTGTTTTCTAATGCACTTTAAAATTATATTTTACTAAACACTATTTACATTTCGGAAAATTTCTTTAACTCTAAGGTATTTGCATTTTCGTAAGAACATTTTCCCATAATTGAATTAAACGGGCCTTGAAGCCTTTTCAGAAACATATGACCAAGAAAATTACAAGGAGAAATTGTCTTTGCAACATTAGTTTCAGGGCTGGCTAAAATCTCTTTGTGACAAACACTTAAAACAAGAGAGGGATAGAATTCAATCACAAATTCAAGTGTAACGAGTATTTGCCCTTGCTGTGGGAGAGAAAGGTAAAATTTGAAGTTCATCACACTCATCTTTATGTGGCTTCAATTGTCAATTTAGAGCCGTTGACATCTAGACAAGCGCAGGTATAGCAGAAGGGAAAACTGATGCTTTTACTAAAAGCATAGAGCATCATCGAGATCATCATATAACCATACAGGAGCACTTAATCTATGAATTTCTCGCTGTGAAACTTATTGTGTCGTATTCAATTTGTTGGAGCACTTCATATTTTATATTTTCTTTCTTAATAGTTTGGTTTGATGGACAAAGTGAAGGCTTCCAGATGAAAGTAAAGGGTACTTCAAAGAACAATTTGGTGTATCTAAAAAAAAATTATCTTTGACTTCTTTGTCACCATCCTGCAAGGTGATCTCCCTAATCTTTGGTGGTGTTGACAGGGCCAGAAAGCTAGAAGTACAGTATGAAAGTGTTAGTACGAACACCTAGAGGGGGGTGAATAGGTGTTTAAAAAAAGTCTTGACAAATAAATGTGGAATAAAATACGTTGTGAGTAAAGTCTGAATAAAGATCAGAGTTTGATAAGTGAGCCACAAGAGTTCTGGTAGATGTTCAGAATCTGTTATGCGATGGAACAGACTTCTGAAATAACTTATAAGTATGCAATAGAGTTAAATAATAAGAGTTAAGGAAAGAGAATGTTGCGCACGAAATTTATAATGGTTCGGCTTAGATCAAGCTTACGTTCACTTTCCCACGCTAATAGCTTCCTGGCTGGATTCCACTATGTAATCAACAAGAGATTACAACTTTGAGTGCAAACACTTAGTGGTAGATCACACTATCTCACTAAGTCACTCTTTTGGTATTTCTCTCACGATCATAAACGTTTAAGCTCATGGAGACAAGTGTATGATCGAAATTTGCTTAGACTTTGGAATTATAAATTCTACGCTATGTCTTTTACTTGCTCATTGGTCCTTGATTTCCTTAAATACTCCTCCACTTCCAAACTAGCCGTTGGACAGTATCTTAGAGGATTGTCTTCCAATCTACTCATTGGACAAATCTGTATCTAGAAGATTTAGTAGTTGTTGAGTGGCAGAAGTAGAATCCCAAATTGATTTTGATTGCCCATACAAACATAATCTTGGTTTCCATAAGTAGAGCTTCTTCGTTTAGAAAGTTCTTATCTTCAAGATCCAATTGTTAATCAATTAGATTGAGTCAATCAAATCTATCTTGATGTAGAATCCAAATCAGATCACTAGCCGTTATATGTTTGGGGCTTATGTTATGTTCTGTCAAGTTGTCTCGTTTTGAACATGCTTCATTTTGAATCTGCTACGTTCTGAACTTGTGTCTCGTTCTGGACCTTGTCACGTTTTGGACTTGTGTCTCATTCTGAATATAAAGTCTGAGAGTGTTCTGTCGAAAGTAAAGTCTGAGTGTCTTCTGTCTGAAATAGACTTCACAATCTGGACGTAAGTCTGAACATATTCTACTTATGAACATATTTAGCCTTAAGGTCTGAACACAGTCTGAATAAGTTCAGCTTCAGCATGGAGTCTGCTTTCTGGTTCTTCCAAGTATAGACTTTGATAATATCATTTACACGTTCTATTATCTGCATAGTCTATTACTCAACCATTAAACACGTTAGCAACCTTTGATTTATTTTGTCATCTTCAAAACATCATAAGGGATTTCCTTAACACAGTACTCTTTCTAATAGAAAATCCCCAGTAATTTCTTTTGCATTGGATTATCTAATTGATTAAGTGAACTTGTCTATTGATCAGCTGCTTCAAGAGTCTGGCAATTCCATGTTCTTGTCTCGATTAGCATGATTGTATTAGATGTGATAAGATTCTCCTTGGGTCAATCTAGACTATTAGCTTCAATGAGCAGGGAGAAACTTAAACAAGATAGTGAACAATGAGGCTGTAGTCCAATACTTCCTGGCTTTTGTTATTGTCTCTCTGTCTCGCTCATCACAAGATTGTTTTTTTTTCCTGCTCAAAACAGAGTCATCACTTAGTGCGGGTCCAAATTTTGGTGTTGGATGTATTAGAGAATCAAACGTAAATTATAGCATGTATGTATGCAGCAACATAAATCTTCAATTACAATCAACAGTTCTGTTTTTTCCTCCTTTAACTTGCTCTTTTTCTTGAATGGACCTTTAATTCTTTTCAATCTCGTCGTTACACATCCAACCACCAAAGACGATAAAGAAAGACTAGATAACTTCTGCTACAATGCAGATCGCGAGTAGCAGTGCTGTGGGATAGCATGCAACCGCAGGCTGACAGTAATCACCTCCTAAATAACGTAAGAAGATCCTTTTGTTACTTTCATGGGGCCAAATATAAGACATACTACCACAACAGCCTAAGTAAAAGCCAAGTCTTTTCACTTTTTCACTTTCAAGGAAGGCCTCGTTGAGGCGCTTCTGTCTCTTGCTGCAACTGCTGCTTCTTTTCCTCCTTGGCATGTTTGAATTCGCCATAGAAGTACGAGGCAAAGCCCCAGAGAGAGAGGGCCAGGGACACGCCCTTCTCCGCCTGGAACTTCTCGTGGAAGCATATGACGCCTAGGATCTCGGTGACCGGGAGTAGGATGGCGATCATGATTCCTGAGAATAGAGAGGAGGCGTAAAAGATGACCCCTATGGCTCCCAAGAAGAAGAATTGCCAAACGATCGCATTCGACACGAGCACCACGTAGTACTGGGCTTCTCCGAGCCCAAAATTCCTTGCTTCTCTAGGAATTGCCTGCAGAAACATGAAGTCAACGAGCAGCATTAGGGCTCATAACTGAAAACAGGATTCCTTGATGAACCTGCAACAACATCATAGTTACTGCCTAAATTGACCAGATGAAATCGACCCTCATGATGTTAGGTTAAAAAATGAAAGTGGAGGTAGCATCTTGGTCACAAAGTAATTGATCTTTTAAGCTTTGCTTGATGACTGGTCAAATAGTGCTTGATGCTATTTTTTTATTTCCCACAAAAAAAAAAATAGAAATCTATCTGTTAACTTTTTTGTTATTGGAAATAGATTTGGAACATAATTAAGAAGTAGAATAAATTTGCTTCTTTGTTTTCGGAAATAATTCCAGAATCAAGTTCATTTTTTTTTCCTTTTCTTCTTCTCCTTCTTTCTTTGGCCGATGATCTTGTTGGAGCATCGCTAGCCCTCGACAAGGCCAAGCCTCTTCGATGGTTGGGTGAGGCTTGGCTAAGCCTTGGTTGGACAAGCTCGGCCTCACCCAAATTTGGCAACCTCGCCGGGCCACCACAAGGTTGGCCTTGCCAAGGCTAGGCGACGCTACCCTCACAGTGGCTCAGCGAGGTCAAGCCTCACTAGCGATTAGGCGAGCTTGGCCAATGAGGCTCAACCTTGCTAAGGGCTAAGGATGCTCCAACAAGGTCATCGGCTAGCCAAAGCAAGAAGGAGAAGAAGAAAAGGAAAATATAAAAAAAATTCTAAATCACAAAAAAATTTAAGGTTTTACGAAACGTAATTCTATCTCGAAAATAAAAATTTTGTATAGTTACTCAATGCCTTTAAATGCTCAAAAGCTAATTTAGGGGATAGAATAAAAAAAATCATTTCTAAATAAAAAATTGTTCTTGAGAACAAAATGATTATCAAATAAGCCCTTAGCTAGTTTTTATGTTATTGTCATATTAGTTTTTTTTTTTTTTTGTTAGATTGTCATATTAAGTTGGAAAGGTACGATACGTGCATTTGGTTTAGTATCCCCAAAGGGCTTTTGACCTCTAAAACCCATTGGGGAAATACATGACCATTTAGCATATATTTCAAATAACTTTCAAGTGAAAACCATCATTGGAAGACTTAAAGCCCAATGCTAGTAAGGGCTAGCATTGAGCTTTTAGCATTTAGCCAAATACTAAAACTCATTTTTTTTTCTTTCAAAACTACCCTTACTTATTCTTCAAATTTTCGATTTTGCCATCATTATTATTTTTTAAATGTTATATATATATAAAGACCAACCCTTTGCTAGTTCAGTGAAGGGCTACGGCCACCGGCGAGCCAGATCTGGCGTTGGTGGCCATCGGTCGAGTGAGGGTCGCGCGACCTTGACGAGGGTCACCAACAGTAGATCTAGCTTGCTAGCGACCGTAGTCCGACCGGCGAAGGGTTTGGTCTTTTTTTTTTAATTATATATATTTGATTTTTTAGCATTTATATATATTTTTATTTTTATGAGCATTAGTTGCTTTATTTCGGTTTGGAGATCATTAATATTTATGGGTCTGGATTGGGGTTTTTTGTTTCTATTCCCCCGAAATTAAGATAGGATATCACATGCCGATACTGTTGTAGCGACGTAAAGGCTATACATTGTAACAAAATAGGCATACACTGTTCACTCAGTACTATAAGTTACATATATTATTTTTTTCAATTTTAAATAAAAAAAAATAAAAAATAATATTACTCACCCAAAAGACTTTTCAAAAGTGTTTTTTCACTAAACGGCATTTTTCTTAAAGTTAATTCTCAAATATAATTTACCAAATGACTTTTGCATTAAATTGTTTTACATTTTTTAATGGGCTTTTAAAATGCTAAATCAAACGTACCCAATAAGGACCAGTAGTCCCTGTCTTCTTCAGTGCCTATTTCTCGGCAATTGATATCCAAATCTTTGATAGATTTTCAAATTTTAATTTTGATTGAAATCTTCCCCAATTCAAATCTTACTATGGACGGACTTCGATTCTCTTCTCCATCTATAATTCGTACTATTTAAATTTTAATACGCAAATTCATATGTAAATTTTCAACAAATTTTTTTTTTTTGAAATATGGTTTAATAGAAAAGCAAAAAGATTCGGTCAAACAATAAACAGATATCATTGGAAACTAAATATTCATCCCTGACTTTTTGAAGCCACTGATTTAGCGATCGATTTAAAAAAAAAAATGAACCGGATCCCAACGACTTAGACCTGAACCAAGTTATTTTTATATCCAAATCTTGCAACGGAGAGACTTTGATTCTTTTCCGCATCTATGATTCGTAATATTTAAATTTTAATACGTAAATTCATGTAAAAATTTTTCAACAATTGTGTTTTGAAATCAATTGCTAATAGAAAAGTAAAAAGGTTCGGTCAAACAATAAACAGACATCATTGGAAACTGAATCCTCATCGTTGACTTTTTGAAGCCACTAATTTAGCGGTCGATTTCACGTGTAAATATGAACTGAATCCCGACGACCTAAACGCAAACCAAGCAAGGCGGAGCACGAATCAAGCGGAACCACGAAAACCTGATCTGGTCCACAGGAAGCTGGTTCATCAGACCAGAAGTACCGGTTTCTAAGGCAACATGGTGAAGAGAGAAAACACTTTCAAGGGTCGCGGATCATAAGCAATCAAAGGTCAGTCCGGTTTCGTGAAGAGGATGAAAACCAAGTGAATTTTACATGATCAACGATTGTGATAAAACCTAAGCGGATGAGAGAGAGAACCTGGAAGTCCTTGTTGACCAGCATGCCGATGGTGCAGAAAGCGGTGGCGAAGAAGCACATCACCAACTGAATCTCCAACACCAGCGAGTAAGTGACCGCCTGCTTGGCCTTCTTGTACGTCAGCTCCACCAGCGGCAGTACGAAACCGTACAGCGCCGCCGCCCCAAGCGTCATGAAGAACCCCGCGTAGTACGCACCGTTCGACTCCCCCGCCGGCCGGTCGCCGCTCGTGTGCATCGCCAGCACCCCCGCCCCCATCGTCAGCAGGAATATCGAGTTGATCGAGTACGAGGTGAACAGCTGCCTCACCAGCAGGAACGCGAACCCGGCCGTGAAGGCCAGCTGCGTCGCAATGAGCAGGGCCGAGGTCGAGACGGGGAGCCGCGCCACGCCGTACGCGTAGAGGTAGTCGTCGAGACCCGTGAGGACCCCGATGACAGCCGCGGCGACGAAGAGGAAGGGGTCCATGAGGACGAGGCGGGCGGCGGGGCCCTCGGCGGCGCGCCGGCGGAAATAGGCCACCGCGAGGGGGATGAAGATGATGGGCCAGCCGCCCGTCTCGAGCCAGCTGGAGAGCCACACGCTGGCGCCGCCGTGGATGAAGTAGAGGCGCATGAGGAGCGGGCCGCCGCAACTAAGGGAGAGCATGGCGCAGTTGAGCGCGAGGAAAATGAGCTTTAGGGTCTTGTCCTGTGGGGCTTCCATGGTTTCCCCCATGACAAAGCTCGCTTGCTCGCTCTCTCTCTCTCTCCCCCTCTCTCTCCTCTCGATCCCTTGAGATTGTTTCTGGGTAAGGTTTCTGTTTACCCAAAGAAGGAAAAAAGAGAGAAAAGAAACAGAGACCCGAAGTGCTTGAGGGATTGATCAGGAGAAGTGAGCGCTCGCGAGGAAAGCAATGTTGGAGAAGCGTGCATGGAAAAAGAAGCGTGGAGGAGATAAAGTAGTCGGGCGAGTTCGTTTCGTCGTCTTCCGTTCGCCTCTTGAAATGGGGCGGTTGGTGCTAAAAAATTGATTGTCTAGCGACATGTGATAGAGATACTTTGGGATAATTCTCTAAAACTTGATATCGGTGTGATATCTGATGAAAGCACACGAAAACAGCCGTAGCCTTTCCAAGGAGTCACCATCCAAAGCAGGTGATGACTCCGTTGCGTGAGATAGAACAATGCCTTCCGCGTTGAAACTAATGGAAGACGGGGAGATAAAAAGTGGGTATGATCGCACACAGGCCCTTGACATCGTTTTACTCGCACTCGCAGTGCACGCCAGCAATGACTCGGTTCTCTCTACACTTGCCTTCCACATGTCAGTTCTCTCTACACTTGCCTTCCACATGATGTACCTAGTCTGCTCCAATTGGACAGCCGATCCAGAAATGTTATTGCGGATTCCATTCTACCCAGTTCGTTTGGTTTCTTGCTATCAGAGTTTATCTCACCTGGGTTGTGGAATGGGCTATTGGTTGGTTTATAAGTGTTAGGGAAAATTTTACTATTTGAGCTAATTTTTTAAGGTAAGTATCCAAAGACTATTTAACATTAGTATAAAGCTAGTTCATCAACAAGTCTGACTCAAAAGTCATAAAGGAAAGATATGAATTGTTCAAGGTCTAATGTATGAGGGAAAATCTTACTATTTAAATTAGTTTTTAGGGGTGAGAGAAGCCCAAGACTTTTCCAACTCAGGGCCCATTGTGTGAGAGGAAGATTGGCCCAAGATTGTGTGAAAGGAAGATCATTGGAGTATATCCCATATACGTTGTGGAATGGGGTTGGTAGTCGATGTGTGAGGAAAAGCCTTTTAAGCTAGTTTTTGAGGTAAAAGAGACTTAAGACCACTCAACACTTGCTTGTTTTGAAGCCTTTGAACAACATATACCCAAGAAAACTACAAGGCAACATTAATTTTGGGGCTCGCTGTAATCTCTTTGGGATAAACACTCAAAACAAGAGTGGCATTGAATTCAATCCCAATTTAAGTCTAATGAGTATTTGCCTATTGCTGCTGTGGGAGAGAAAGGTAAAATTTTTGCTCATCTTCGTGTGGTTTCGATAGTCAATTTAGAGCTGTCAACATTGAGACAAATGTAGGTACAGCAGAAGGAAAAAATGCTGCTTTTACTAAGCAAAGAGCATCGTCGAGATCATCATATAACAATAAAGGAGCACCTGACCTACGAATTTCTCGCTGTGAAACTTATTACGTCGTAATCACTTTGTTGGACCACTTCTAATTTTCTTTCTTGATAGATTGGTTTGATGAACAAAGTGAACGAGTCCACATGAAGTGACAGGGTACTTCAAAGAACAAGTTTGGTGTGACTCCAAAAAAAAAAAAAAAAAAATGATCTTTGACTTCTTTGTCACCAGCATGCAAAGGTGACCTCCCTAACTTTGATGGTCTTGATAGGGCCAGAGAGCTAGAAGTACAATATTCTTTCTAATAGAAAATCTCCAATAATGTGTCTTGCATTGGATTTATCTAATCGATTATGTGAACTTATTCGTTGATCAGCTGCTTCAATAATTTTGGTGATCCCATGTTTGTCACCATCCTGCAAGATGATCTCCCTAATCTTTGATGGTCTTGACGGCCAGAGAGCTAGAAGTGTAGTATTCTTTCTAATAGAAAATCTCCATAGAATGATCTTATGATGCTCGACCTTTGCTCTAATTTTTCCCAAATACTAATAGCATCTAAATGAAGACAATTATAGGTGTTGACACCTAAATTTTGCATGTTCACTTAAGTTTTAAATTTGCAATTTTGCTCTGCAAATTTTACCATTTTTTAGTCCTAATTCAAAGCATCCATGATTTTGACATGTTGCTTTTTACGATAATCATTCAATTAGGTTAATAAAAGACCCTAGATCACGTTCATAATAATGCGTCTTCCGTTGGATTATTTGATTGGTTATGTGAACTTATCCGTTGATTAGCCGCTTCAATCATTATGGCAATCCCATGTTCTTGTCTCGATTAGCACAAACTGTATTAGATGTGACAAGATTCTCTTTGGGTCAAATCAGGCTATTGGCTTCAATGAACAGGGAGAAACATAGATCAGAGGGCGAACAATGAGGGTATGGTCCGAAACTTCCTGGCTTTTCTCATTGTCCCTCTGTCTCGCTCACCACTAGATTGTTCTTTTCCTGCTCAAAACAGAGTCTCTACACAGAGCAGCTCCAAATTTTGGTGTTGGATGTATTAGATAATCAAACGTACCACATTAAATTATGGCATGCATCTATGCAGCAACACAAATCTTCAATTACAATTTCTAATTCTGTTTTTTTCCCCCCTTGAACTCACTCTTTTTCTTGAATGGACCTTTAATTCTTTTCCATCTCGCTGTTACACATCCAATCACCAAAGACGGTAAAGAAAGACTAGATAAATTCTGCTACAATGCAGATCGCGAGTAGCAGTGCTGTGGGACAGCATGCAATCGCAGGGTGACAGTAATCACCTCCTAAATTATGTAAGAAGATCCTTTTGTTACTTTCATGCGGGCCAGAAATAACACACACTATAACAGCTGCCTAAGTAAAAGCCATGTCTTTTCACTTTTGCACTTTCAAGGAAGGCCTGGTTGAAGCGCTTCGGTATCTTGCTGCAGCTGCTGCTGCTGCTTCTTTTCCTTCTTGGCATTTTTGAATTCGCCGTAGAAGTACGAGGCGAAGCCCCATAGAGAGAGGGCCAGGGACACGCCCTTCTCCGCCTGGAACTTCTCGTGGAAGCATATGACGCCTAGGATCTCGGTGATCGGGAGTAGGACGGCGATCATGATTCCTGAGAACAGAGAGGAGGCGTAGTAGATGACCCCTATAGCTCCCAAGAAGAAGAACTGCCAGATGATCCCGTTCCACACGAGCACCACGTAGTACCGGGTTTCTCCGAGCCCAAAATTCCTCGCTTCTCCAGGAATCGCCTGCGCAAACATGAAGTCAGCGAGCAGCCCGAGGGCTCATCACTGAAAACAGGTTCCATTGATGAACCCGCAATAACATCATGGTTACTACCTAAATCGACTAGACGAAATCGACCCTTATGACGTTACGTTGGAAAATGAAAGCGGAGACTGCAGCCTCACAAACCCATCCATCTTTTAACCGGCCTGTTTTGTTGTTGTCATATCAGAAGCTGGGAAGGTACAATAAGTGAGGACAAGGTAGTCCCTGTCTTCTTTAGTGCCTATTTCTCGGCGATTGCTATTCAAATCTCTGAAAGATTTTCAAATTTTACTTTTGATTGAAATCTTGCCTAATTCAAATCTTGCGGCGGATGGACTTTGATCCTTTTCTCAAGCCTGTAATTCTTGATATATAAATTAATACGTAAATTCATATATAAATTTTTCCAACAATTTTTTTTTTTTTGAAATATAGGTTGATGGAAAAGTAAAAAGGTTCGGTCAAACACTGGCATCATTGGGGACCGCATTCTTGGCGATCGGTTTCACGTGTAACCGGATTCCGACGACTTAAACCTGAACCAAGTAAGGTGGAGACCGAAACAAGCGGAACCACGAAAACCTGATCTGGCCCACAGGAATCTGGTTCATCAGAACAGTAATACCGATTTCTAAGGCAACATGGTGGAAAGAGAAAACACTTTTCATGGTCGTGGAAATCACATGAAAACCAAGTGAATTTTACATGATCAGCGATTGTGATAAGCCTAAGAGGATGGGGTCGAGTTGAGAGAGAGTGAACCTGGAAGTCCTTGTTGACCAGCATGCCGACGGTGTTGAAAGCGGTGGCGAAGAAGCACATCACCAACTGGATCTCCAAGACCAGCGAGTATGTGACCGTCTGCTTGGCCTTCTTGTACGTCAGCTCCACCAGCGGCAGCACGAAACCGTACAGCGCCGCCGCCCCAAGCGTCATGAAGAACCCCGCGTAGTACGCACCTTTCGACTCCCCCGTCGGCCGGTCGCTGCTCGTGTGCATCGCCAGCACCCCCGCCCCCATTGTCAGCAGGAATACCGAGTTGATCGAGTACGAGGTGAACATCTGCCTCACCAGCAGGAACGCGAACCCGGCCGTGAAGGCCAGCTGCGTCGCGATGAGCAGGGCCGAGGTCGAGACGGGGAGCCGCGCCACGCCGTACGCGTAGAGGTAGTCGTCGAGGCCCGTGAGGACCCCGATGACGGCCGCGGCGACGAAGAGGAAGGGGTCCATGAGGACGAGGCGGGCGGAGGGGCCCTCGGCGGAGCGCCGGCGGAAGTAGGCTACCACGAGGGGGATGAAGATGATGGGCCAGCCGCCCGTCTCGAGCCAGCTGGAGAGCCACACGCGGGCGCCGCCGTGGATGAAGTAGAGGCGCATGAGGAGCGGGCCGCCGCACGTACCGAGGGCCAGCATGGCGCAATTGATCGCGAGGAGGACGAGCTTAAGGGTTTTGCCCTGGGGGCCTTCCACGGTTTCCCCCATGACAAAGCTCTCTCTCTCTCTCTCTCTCTCTCCCTCTCTCCCTCTCTGCCCCCCTTGATCCCTTGAAAAAGGAATAAAGAGAGAAGAGAAACAGAGACGGGAAGTGCTTGAGAATTTGATCACGAGAAGGGAGTGCTCGAGAGGAAAGCAATGGCGGAGAAAGCGTACCTGGAAAAGGAAGTGCGGAGGGGATAAGTAGTCGGGCGATTTCGTTTCGCTGTCACCCGTTCGCCTCTTGAAATGGGGCGCTCCGTTGTTAAAAATTGATTCTCTAATGAGACGTGATAAAGATACTTGGGATAGTTCTCTAGAATATTTTTCCGTATTTAGAGGTAATTAGAATATCTTTGTTGATTTTCTTTTATCTCTTAAAATTATGTGTAGGTCTCTCTTTTATTGTGCATATCTCGAATGATACATGTCATCTTAAATAGACATAATGCGCTATTTATCATGATACATCAAAATATAGAAAAAAATTCTCAATTATGTTTTCCGTATTTTTCAAATCTATATTTTAAGCGACTTTGTTACGTTTGAATAGGCAAAATAATCCATATTACGCCCCAAATTGGAGTTTTCACGAGGGGATAACTATACATTCCACTATGACTTTTGCATTGTAATTGATTGTACATGTCACGTTGTGGATGAAATGAGTAGAATGCACTTTCTTAGTTGGTTAAGTAAAATTTCAAACGTGATTATAATATGATCGGAATACGAAGATTTGAAAGGAGACCGATGGAATATGCCCTAGTGGGTGTTCTATGGTCCTAAGTGAATGATTGTGTAGTTCATGATAATGAACTATTGTACATCATCATCATTTAATGGTCGAGACTTGACAAATAACCAATTTTTTTTTATCAGATTGGTATTATCCGATAGCTACCGGTTAAAGATGCACAGTACAATATTGTATTGCAAAAGCGTCCCCTTCAATACACACTGGGTGTGTTACCTAAATTATAAGCTTCTGAAGGTGATGTTGATTCAGGATGTCTTAATCATGTCAAAGTAAGTGTATCCTAATTGAAGGTTATGGTAGGTACCGAAAATTAGAATATTTGTCTCATTTTTCCCAAAGGCATGGCCAGCTAAGCCACTAGTGATGTCCATGATTCAGAACCTATGTTGATAAAGTGTCTTGTGGGGCAAGAAGACCGTCCATTTTTGGTGTGACAAATGACTTCTCACACCTTTTGCATTCCCTTGAGACTTTTATTTGGGCAAAGGCTATGGACGATCGGAAGTGGATCCTTTTGGGAGTGGGACACTAATCGTTGACGAGGTTGTAAAAAATTAGATTAGTACGAGGGACTTGGTTCAAAGGATTATTATATACGAAAATTAGAGGTAAGCACGTGAATCATTAATAATATAGACTCTTCCCACGAATGAAGTTCGTACATGTCATTTGTTCCACATGGAGTACTCATGATTCCGATTAAAATATTCTAAAATACGTGAAGAAAATGGGGGTAATTTTGATTTTTATTGGTTTACACCGTTAAAAAAAAAAAATCTCAAATTAGTATATATATATATTATTATTTTTTTTTGAAGACCCAGGAATCCCGTAAACCGAGCAGTTCAGCAAATCACAAAAAGCGTACGGGACCCACCACATGATGCCAGGTAAGAATTGAACCCCCGTGGCCAAACGGCCGCGAAGCAAATCTTAGGAAGCGGCTACGACCCACCACCACAATACTTCAGGTAAATCCCTAACGTTGCGCTTCGAGATTGAACTTACCCCCTTCGTGAGGGGAGAGCGCCCAACTGTGCCGGCGGGCGGTGGTCTCAAACTAGTATATTTGTGCTACAATTTTGCCATAAATAATTTTTTTTTTACTCCCTAGAACCATCGTCGTATGGCCGCGGCGACGCAAATCAAGGTGGGAACTAGCGCGGGGGTCTACTTTCCATGGCACTCCACTTAAGTCGCGCAAAGGGGGCGCGGAGTTTCGAACCCCTCCCCTCCTAGATGAGGGGACAGGGCGCGAACCAGCGCGTCCACCACGGGGTGGGTTGCCATAAATAAACTTTCGCGTCACAAAATAAATCAAATTTATGCTCGGACTAATTTTGATGTCATAGAAAATTCCAAACTAATTAATTTGTATCATGGTTTGATGTAACTTTTGCAGCATAATTGCAGCGGTAGATTAGTTATAAACGTACTAATTTAAGATTTTTGCGACATGAAAATTGGTCATGGATAAATATGACATTGATGTAGTGGCTCGAGATTTTCAACTTAAAAAAAAAAAAGAGAGTAGACTCTTCAGCACCATCTCATGGAAATCGAAATCCCCCACATCTGCCGGTCACCTCCACTTCAGGCAACTCCTGCAGCCACAGTAATAAAAGCCAAAACAGTACAAAGGCAAAAAGACGAGCACGTGGGACAAAAACCATTCTTTTCAAGGAGATGAGGTCAGTATGTGTCGACGACTAGAGCGACGTGCCGTTCCTTTAGTGCTTGGAGGGACGGTTGCGTTCCACTATCGAAGGTAGTCGTTTTCGAGGAGGAGAAAACTCTAAAGTCACAGCTGAGCTTGACTGACCAAGAACAGCTAATCTAAAAGCCATTTCCCTTAATTGTTTATGCATCGTTTCGTCTCATGGTTGCGACAAGGGCCACCACCTTAATGGTCAGCCTTTTAGGCTTTTAGGGGGAATGAATGTGAACTTCGGGATTCGCATTTTCGGACAGATCTTGATGTGTCCGGCTCCGTGTGGCTTGTATGCTCCGGACGGTGCGCACGCGTGGCGTCATCTGAGCAAGGAAAAGCGGACAGAAAATGTATAGATTATCACAGCGAAAGCGTGTGTATCGGTACCTTAGGAATCATCCCGCATCATTGGAGTTGAAAGTCCGAGGGAACAGAAGTTTTTTTTTCCCTCTTTGTAAGCATCGCGAGAATATCCCTGTTTAACAAAGGGCGTGCTTAATCACTAGGATATACCATAGTAGTCAACTTTTCTATAGAGGAAGGGAAAGATGGGAAGTCTAAAGGGTGAAGATGATTTAACATCATATATAAATTTAGTATGGATTTAAATTCTCACACCTTACAAGTAGATATGGCAAAAATCTGAGAGTGAAATTTAGGTAGGAATAAAAGTATGATCAATAAAAAAAAAAAAAGGTATGCTTATTTGAGTGATTTTTTTTTTAATGAATTAGTTTTTTGAACTTTTATGCGTTTGGTTTTGATGGAAAATTGTTTATGATCAAAGAAAATATGCATTGTTAGTGAAGAAAGTTGACTTTGGCGATCTAGTCATATAATATGTCTCTGTTCACATGACATCATTTCAATAGGGTATATCGGATGGCCATGAGAACAAATTATGACTATTTAACAGTGCTATTGCATGTTGGCATTATTTGTCCGCAATTTGAAAGGAATCCTTATATTGAACACCAGCCGCGTTAGCAATTTTGGGCGGCTGACATTGACATGGATATTAGCTGGTTTCAAGAGGTCATATTGGATGACCATAAGAACAAATTATAACTATTTAACAACGCTAGTGCCTTATTGGCACTATTCATCTACAATTTTAAGGGAATCATCACATGGAACATTGGCTGCGTTGACAATTTTGGCCGCTTGGTGATAACGTGAACGTTGGCTAGTTTCAAGAGGTCATATTGGATGAGCATAAGAACAAATTATGACTATTTAACAACACTAGTGCCGTATTAGCATTATTTGTCCACAATTTTAAAGGAAACCTCACATTGAACGCCAGTGGTGTTGGCAATTTTGGCTAGTTGGCGTTGATGTGGATACTGACTAACATCGGCCTACATTAATGTGACAATATTTTTAATTTTCTTTTTCTTTTTTTTCTTATTATGATTGGCTAAAGGCTAGGGCCAGTGAGGACTATTTAACAACACTAGTGCCGTATTAGCATTATTTGTCCACAATTTTAAAGGAAACCTCACATTGAACGCCAGTGGTGTTGGCAATTTTGGCTAGTTGGCGTTGATGTGGATACTGACTGACGTCGGCCTACATTAATGTGACAATATTTTTAGTTTTCTTTTTCTTTTTTTTCCTTATTATGATTGGCTAAAGGCTAGGGCCAGTGAGGTTGACCTCAACAGCCACACTGGGCGAGGGCCAGCCTCGACCACCTCAACCTTGCCTTGCGATGATGAAGGTGAGCCTTAGCCACCCCTAGTGAGACCTTGCCTTGGTTGTTGCTGGGCAAGGGCCAACTCATCCTCGCCCAATGACAATGAGGGCGAGCTTGACCTCACCTGCAGCCCTAGCGAGTTATGACCTTGCCTGCAATGGCCTAGCCCTCGCAGTCGCCCTCGCCTAGCAATTAAGAAGCCTTGTGAGGGGTGGGCGAGCCTCGCCATTGGTTGGTGAGGTCGACCTCGCAGGTCCTAGCCTTTGACCGGTCCAACGACCGGCTAAGAGAAGAAGGGAGGGGAAAAAAAAAGAGGAAGAAAAAAAAAGTAAATTGGCAAAAAAAAGATTTAGAACTGAATTAACACAATTACAAAAAATTTAAGAATGTTTTGGTAATTTTTTCATTAAACCGAATTTGAAAAATTTAGGTTCTAGGTTGTAAAACGCACTCAAGTACTTGCTGTTTCATCACGAAAAATCTCTACGACCGTTTGAACATGGAGGAAAGCATTCCGTCATCTATGTAACCGCTTCACAACATAAACGCCATAAACGCCATAAACGAGAATAGAAGCCAAGGAGGGTCGTTTTGCGTAATTGCATGCTTAGTAGGTCTCGGCTCGCAAGCAATTCATCTTGTGATTGGGCCCTTTGGATGATTTGCTCTTATAAGGCATTAGGACTCTAATTCAGGCCCACGAGAAGCATTCCAGTTCTAAACCCACAGTGGGGGCCTAAAACGGATGATCAGAGAGGTAATATCGGAAATGTACACTTGTATCATAAAGAATTTCGTAATTAATGCCGATGATTTTTTTTTTTTTTTTTAATTTTTGGCCAATCCTACTTTATTTCTATTCTAACACTCATTCTCAGACTTTTGCCCTACCTCCTTACAAGTGTGGAAGTCGAAACCCACTCTTGAAACTAAATCATCCCACCCCAACCCCCCGAGAAGGTGGGGATTCAAACCCCCCACCTCCCTCTTCCATGATGGAATGGTGGCCACTGAGGCAAACCTCAGTGGTTAATGCCGATGATGGGTACGTCGGAAAGTCTCATGAATTTTCCAGCCACATTGGACGACAATACGTACAAATCACACAAGAGTGAATAAGTTCAAAGGGGCGGTAAGTTATTGAAATAAAGTTGGTAAGTTAGTGCAAAATCTGCTCATATGTAAACTATAAAAAGTTGATGATTTCATAGAAGCACTGATAAATTATCAACAAGTTACGTGGAAAAGATTCACAAGTCTTTTTTTTTTTTTTTTTTTATCATGAATTTTCTAACACTCACCAACACTTACATATATCTAACACAACGAAAGAGGAATTCGTATTTTTGAGCATAGTACTATACATTCTGCTAGATTATGGGATATTTGCAGTTGTAATCTGAAGGGATTGCTTATGTGGAGGACCCCTTAACCTCATTTGTATCTTTCTACAGTTGGAGAAATATAAAGCATCTCGTCTGTACGATCCAAGTAAGGGAGTGAACTGGCGAGCGATGCAAAGATTAGATGACTCAATTTAATGTTGAATAAGTCAAAAGAAGCCTACGTGTTCACGGCACAACTGTGATCACGAGTGCTGGCCCATGACATTCATAGTTGGAGTTAACGATTCGTGTTTTTGCATCATGATCATATAATGTTTGAGTTTATGATTTATATTGCATCTAAATAAGATATGTTTATCAATCGCATCGTGAAGTATTACAGTTAAAAATTAGAGCCGTGCAACAGCTTATGAATTGAGAAATGGATTCTCGTATGTAAACATCCGAAATGGATTTTAATCATTGTCGTCAATCCAAAGAAAATGCACAATGAATGAGCACAAATCCAGTGGAAAACAAATTTAGCAAAAAGAGCACAATTGCCCATGCTTAAGTCACATCAAATTTTCTGTGCATGGCTAACTCACGTCAAAACGAAAACACAATTCAATCCAAGTCCAATCCCCAACCGTAAAGAATGAAAACACACGTGACAGATACGATCTCTACCCCCACAAAAGCAAATCACAAGCTCGCGAGCACAAGAAAATCTCGACGCTTGGCACAGTTCATGGCCAGACCGAGTTTCGCAGACTCAGCACTTGCTGTTACGTCCCGAACCGTAATGGCCAGAGCCGCCGGTCGGCTGAGGTTCACAAGAAGATTGAGCGCCAACAGCAGCAACACCAACGCCAGGACCGGTTACGGCACCACCGTCCGCACGAATCTCCACGTCCTCTTCTATATCGACCGTTGCTGACTGTTCGCCGTATGGCCCGGTTGTTATAACCTCGTAGACTACTTCGTGTTCCTCCACATCCACGCAAGCAGCTGCAGGGACCATCACCGGCTTCTTCTTCTTCTTGGCCAAACAGAAGAGCCCCAATGCGAGGAACGCCAGAATGAAGACGCCGCCGAGCGACGCGCACACCACGATCACGGTGGTGTGGTTTCCTCCTCCAGAGGAAGGAGGTGGTGGAGGAAGGGCTGGGGATGATGGGGATAGTGATCTGGGTGGCGGTGGCACGCCATAGATGGGCGGTGTGTACACATTATTTGGAGAAGGTGCGAGATAGGATGGGGGTGGCTTGTTGTAGGGTGGTGATGCTTTTGGTGGTGGTCTTGAACTCTTAGAGGGGGCTGGTGCACTTGCCGGCTTAGTCGGTGGTTGGCCGATTGGAGATGTGGGAGAGGAGGCCGGTGGCGACAGCGGCGGTTGTGGGCCAGGGCTCAGTGTTGGTCCTGGAGGTTGAGTCGAATGAGATGGTGGTGGAATAGGACTATTGGCGGTCGGAGTTGGGGTTGGGGGCGACGTGAGATTAGGTGGCGGTGCGGAGCTGGGGCTCGGAGGTGGATAAAATGGAGAGGAAGGTGCTGGAGGAGTGTAACTTTGCATTGGTGATGGTGCACTTGGATAGGGCAAGGGAGTTGGTGGTGATCCAGGATAAGATGGTGGCGGTGATGGACTGGATGGCGGTGGCTCATGGTGGTTTTTGGGTGGCGATGTTGGTGGGTGAATAGGGCGGTGATCATTGCATGGTGGTGGGGGGGACGTTGGATGGTTGTGGTATTGAGGAGGGGGAGGACTCTTATAGACGTGATGATTCTGTGACGGCGGGGGCGGTTCCGGGTGGTAGTGCGGTGGAGGTGGTTTTGGGTGGGAATGGTGGGGAGAGTGTGGCGGTGGAGGTGACGACCATGACGCCGGCGATGGTTTTGGTGGGTGAACATTATGGGGGCTAGGCGGAGGAGGTGGAATGCCAAAATCACATGCTGGAGTTGGCGGCGGCGGCGGCGGAGAGGCAAAGTTGTAAGACGGAGGTGGCGGCGGAGGAGAGTAGTATGGATAGCTCATTTTGCGACGGTACAGAGTGATAAAATAATTTGCTCTTTTACTTTGATCAACAAGTGCATAAGAAGGATGGGAATGAGAGAAACGGACACTAAATAAATATATATGAACTAGTTTTATAGTTAATTATGACTTAAAATGTTTCAAAGTCATATTCAACGAAGGTTGCTCAAGGCTTATATAGAAAACTCACATGAATTATTGGTGGGTTGGTGTTATAATATGGTCTTCGATTGAACTCCCAACGTATGAGAGCACGTGATGAATTTG
Source organism: Eucalyptus marginata (assembly GCA_014182565.1). Classification (NCBI taxonomy): domain Eukaryota; kingdom Viridiplantae; phylum Streptophyta; class Magnoliopsida; order Myrtales; family Myrtaceae; genus Eucalyptus; species Eucalyptus marginata. The sequence continues at coordinate 5,382,433 of CM024590.1, forward strand.
ATTATCCAGGCTTAGCTTCTACCTCTCGGTCAGAAATCCCCTTTTTTTTTTCATATTCAACGAAGAATATCGCGTGCTAGAGAGATCACCATAGAATGAACCTTACCAAAATTTGAAAAAAATGGGTATACGTTATCCAAATGAAAACACGCCAGCCAAAATGCGAGTAGTTGCATCTCGTTTTTATTGTCGAGGGGGCGAGAATACGACCGCGAAGCTATTCGTTGAAGTCCTTGATGATGTCCACACGCGATTAAGAGGAGGAGGAGGTCGGAATCTTCAGCATGTTTTACAGAGAGAGAAGAGGCCAACAGGAGGGCTGACATTCGCTTGCATTTACTCACTAAGTCCATCCACATTTAACGCCTAATAAATCAGAAATTTGCAACAGACTTATTCCCATAGAAGGCCGTAGATGTGTTGAGATGCATGTGTGGATTGTATTTGAAAAACTCCTTGCATCGAAGAATTGTGGTATGGAGTACTTAATGTAACCTAACCGGCTTATAACTCGTCGATTTAAGTTTCGAGTAAAGGTGAATCTGATCAAGATATATCAATAGGTTCGAACTTGGATTAGATGAAGGTGTCGAGCGATCCCTTCAATTGGTCGACCCTCGTGGTTGAGTTAAGAACCAAAATTTGGAGAAGGTGACACTTGACTTCGATGGGATCAATGAGGAACCCCGGCATGTTTACTGGCGGCGGCATGAGCATGACGAGTCAAGCGTAGGTCCCAGAAAAAAAATATGGAAGACAGTGCTTGCACGAGTTGTACACATCCAGCGACTCGAGAGAGAGGTCAACGAAGACGGCAAGGCATAATGGGACCAATTGGCAACTTGAGGAGCTGGCAGCCACTTCAAGCTTTAGGAAAATTGAACTAGCGAATCTGACAAATCATTGCACACATGCCTCTCGGAATAGACTTTGTAGTGAGACTTGGGTTGCGTGTCCAATTTGGGCAAGAATTGAGAAGAAGGGAACCTAGCTAGCTATTTAATTCGCTTTCCTATCTCTTGTTGCTGTCCTCAAATTGAAGAGATTTATCCCAACACGTTAGATGATACAGAGAATCTAAAACGGCATATCCAAAGAGGAGAACATAAGAAGTTGATATTTGGTTAATCTCGCCTCCAATAGCTTCAATTAATTACGCGTGTTTTTACATGAGTAAATTCTCTCACCAGACCATTTGCTCCAACCACTAACTAAGATTTCTTTTGGTTCTTTTTTACTAATCTAACGGCATGAGCACAAAGGTCTGACCATCCGAAGCCCGTGAACAACCAACAAGTCACATGAACCGGTGGGATTCGAATGAGTAACCTATAATTCCGAAGGTGGATATCTCCCAATGGTTCAAGCTAGAAATCCCTTGACGACCTTCTACCAAATTCTTATAGTCTTGCATCCATGCAAACTTTGTTTCCATAAAATTTAAATATTGTCATAGGTTGAATGCTATAAGCACCTTTTTGAACACTATCTTGTGGAGTCAAACCCCTTAAGTTATAACACCAACTTGTTGGCCTCATTCACGAGATCACAAGTTTAATTCAAATCATGAGCGAACCTCTAAACAACTTATGCTAAGATATCCAAGTCACAACATTCAGAGTGTAGAGAGATTTCCGGTTGCTAGAATCTTAGAGGGGCTATGGTGATGAACTTGTAAATTTTGGGCTTTCGAGTCATGGATAATGCAGAATAATTCTCTCTTTAACTAAATATTCCATTGTTGGTGTATGTCATAGGTGGTGTAGAGATGCTAGCACCGGTCACCTCTATCCATCCTTTTATTTGGGGCGAAAAAAAACTCTAAGGTACATGTAAGCTATATGTTGCTGTATCATGGGGCTACGAATGAAATCTCGTGATGGATCAATCAACTATAGAGGATGTAAATTAACTCATTTTATGCCCTTAAAGTCAAGTTACATCATGAAACAAAACAAAAGGACGGCAGGGAGGTAATTAAACAAATCGATTGTTAGTTCCAAGTCAAAGATATTTTGTTAAATATTTAGAAAAGCAAATATCCCAATTCATGAACTAGAGTCTTCGTTTGAATGCATTAAAGGAGCTAGATAAACATAATTATTGTTTAGAGTATCTGATGCTTAGCTCTTGACCACCACGGTTGCTACGACGCCGTGGTTGAACGTCTCTCCATAGTACCTTTTTTTTTTTTTTTTTTTTTTTTTTTTTTTTTTTTCAGGTACTGCCAGCCACCTGAAACCATCGAGCATGTCTTCCTACTCTGCCCTTGTATGAAGAAAATTTGGTCCCACCCAGCCCTAAACGTCCACGTCCCAATTCCTGATTTGTCAAGAATTGACGAATGGCTCGTTGAATTTCAGCAAAACCTCGGATGCTTTGAACTTCTCTCGGTTATCTTTAGTGGATCTAGAAGGAGTGGAACAATTTTGTGTTTAGACGGCAGAGGGAAAATTATCAAAAAAAAGTCCTAAATCTATTGTAATTGTGCCAATTCAATCATAAACTTATTTTTTTGACCAATTGAGTCCTAAACCTTTTACAATTATTCCCGATCAGTCCATCCGGCTAAAATTGGCACGGAGGAGCAGCGAGCTTTTTTTTAATAATATTTTATTTTAAAAAATATTTTATTAATTTTTTTTATCTTTTTTTTTTTCCTTCTCCCTCCTCCCTCCTCCCACCTCCTTTCTTTGGCTCTAGGAACTGGCTAGGCTAGCCGGTCATCGGACTGAGGCGATTCGGCGGGCTCGCGCCCAGCGACGGTGGGGCGAGCCCTCGCCAGATCTAGCGAGGGCTCGCCTCGCAGTCGTCGGACGAGGCAAGCTTGTGCCCAACGACGGCAGGGCGAGCCTCACTAGATAAAGATAAAAAAAATTAATAAAATACTTCAAAAAAATAAAATATTATTAAAAAAAGCTCGCCGATGCCAACCGACTGCCATGTTAGCACCGGCTGGCCAATTTTAGTCGAATGGACTGATCGGGAATAATTGTAAAAGGTTTATGACTCAATTGGTAAAAAAAAAATAAGTTTAGGAGTGAACTGGCACAATTGCAATAGATTTAGGACTTTTTTGGTAATTTTCCCGACGGCAGAAACTGAGCCCAAGGAAACTCGTGAAATTAGTTATGACTAATTATGCAAACATCACGAGATGGACAAAGGGGAGATAAAAAGACGAACAGAGCATCGGCTAGTGTATCGTAATATGTGAGATTGAAGCTGAAGGCCGCCAGAAAAAGGTGTTATGAAGCTCAATAGAGACGGATCTTGCCTGGACGGAACGAATGCGCGAGCCATAGCTTTGTGTGTGTCGGAACAGTGCTGGTCTCCTCGTAGATGGCTTCGCACGAACAGTAAGGACCTCCTCTGCAGTTCAAACGGAAGCAATGGCACTTTGGGAAACCCTGTCGTTTACAAGCTTGAGCTGAAGAGAATTATGAATTGGAATCAGATCATCTTGATCTGATAATAAGCATTTCAGGCGCAAATCAGGCACAATGCGAAGTAAGCGCGCTTATCAACGAGGCCTAGGCTCTTCTAAGGCTTTTTTTTTTTTTTTTTTTTTTTTTTTCATGTTGTAGAGTGTTCCATCATTATAATCGAGAAGCAAATAAGGTCGCCAAGTGGGTAGTTAAGGCCTGAAGAAGAAAATCCTCCCTCCAAATTGAACTTTATATCTCTCTTAGATCCTTTGGGCTCTTATTTGTTTTGAAGGTTCATCTATGTATGCTCAATTTTCAACTTAATGAATGAAATGATCTTTCCGACCATAAGGAAAAAACAGAAGAAAGAAGAACAACTGAAAAGGGGAAGCTAACCCTCTATAATATGATAGCATGAGCAGACATCGTGTTATGGCATTTTGGCCTAGTTCGACATCATTTTCTATATGGAAGTTAGTGTCCTGGTAAAATTTTTATATGTATAATTTAAGAGCATTGCTAGCCTAACGGTAGTGTTAACTAACAGTGCAATTTATATCATATTTTGGGGGAGTATTGCTTCTTATTTTAAGAAACAAATATACTCATATCATTCAATATGGAAAATTAAAGGTGGAGAACCCATCATTTTATTTGGAAAACTTATGGTACTATCACCTCATCATTTTAGTTTAATTTGTGGGATACCGGTCATGTGGTAATTAGTATTGTCCGGCCAATTTGAATCTTTTGAGTGGTGGATATGGTATTGACAAAGTTCATGGCAAGTACTAGTGCATGAAGAGTATCTTGTTTGATCCCGTAGAGAGCATTGCCACCCATAATCAAAGTCGTGCTATCTGTAAGTGCAACAGCTCTTCGTACATCCGTACTTATGTCTTCCTGATGGATCTATCCAGCTATGTAATTTAGGCCAAAAAATTGGGCAAGCATGGATCTACTCCACCCTGTATAAACCCTTAATTTCCCAAATCAAAGTAAATCACTAGTCATTTCTTCATACACCTCATCACATTAAGAAACATCAGTAATCAGAAGCAGGAGTTCTAGGAGGTTGTCTTTTCCCGGTAGATCATCGGTTGCAACTTGTTCTACACTTTATCATTGATTATCACCAAGAGTCACTACTATATACTATCATCTAGGCAAATCAGAAGCTGTATAAGAGAGAAGTACCTCGTTTCAAGGAAGTATACAATATATGTTCAAGGACTTGATAACACGTGACATCACTTTAATGGCCATTTGTGTAGATGTTACCCGGGACTTCTTTTAAAGTCTTTTCATGCAATCATTTCTTGGTAGCTTCTAAACTGACGTACCAAATCCATCCATCACAAATGCCGATCAAACAACTAAAAATCAAGATTCCAAACGTGTGATGATATCATGCTAGATGCCCACGTGAGATTTTCTGATGTATGATAGGGAAAGGGTACCCCAATATCCGGCGCATGATACTCTCTTTATTAAGCGTGTAATTCATCAGTTACATCTATGAGACGTAATTATTCACGAGACGTTATCCTTGCACGCCATACATATTCTGTTTTTGGGCATGCGAGCTTACAAACTAAATTAACAGCATTGCTGTGGTATTGGTCGTCCCACGTAAGAAGTAAGATAACCTAATCACCTTATTGTTGTGAATCAAGATCTATATATAATGGTTTTAGCTAATCTCGCTGAATTAAGATCCATTAACCTTCCTGCAATTGGTCCTAACTTGCCCGTCCGTTCCCGTGAGGGGGCTGAGGTTCCCCATCTTCACCATGGCATTGGCCAGATCGGTGAAGAAGGATGCCGAGTCGAGGCTGTAGGCCTTCACATCCGCGTCAGTGGATCCGTTGTTGAACAGTTGCTGGTCCGTGTGCAGGAGGCCCTTCATGCTCACTAGGTTCTTGAAGTAGTTGTTGCTGAACACTTTGCCGTCGACGTTGCCATCCTCGAGTGGCACGAGATTACCGTCCCCGCCTGCGCTGGGACAGTTCTGCTTCAGCGATGCGGCATATGCGGGGTCAATGTTCTTCTCATTGTAGATGCGAATGCGGAACACGAAGCACCTCGCTTGGCCTATCGTGTGAACTCCTGCGGTACAAAAGCGCATATACGAGGGTGGATCGTGGTCAGGCGATTTTCTCCCAACGACAGTTAAAGAAAACCTTTCCAAAGTGCAAAGACCAAAAGAATGATACTTCTCTCTTAGATGAAACACCTGAGAGGGTGACCATTTCTTTGGCAGAGAAGCCCTTCTTAGAGTAGATAGATATGAGGTCGCTAAGGTCCGCGATTCCCGAAGGCACATCGTTGTTTGCATCATTCAAACTTGCCGTGGTTGAATCTCTCCTGCCTAACTGTACGGTCCACGTAGGTCCACCCAGCTGAAAATTTTTGCATGATCCCCGGTTAGGATAATCGATCTGAACACAATCGCCTTCTGTCTTAATGATCGAAAAAGGGATATAAGACTACACGTAGCAAAGGCATCTTACGGCAGCGACAGAATCGTGGGCTACGACAGCTAGGATGTCGGCGCACGAAACGATTCCGGGGCATTGTTCTTCAAGCCGGGTCTTGATGTTGTCGACCACGTCAAAACCCCGGATTGAATTGACATTGACGCCTGCCGTCTTCTCGCCGGTGAATCCTTCGGTGTCGTCCAACAATACAGACGCGTCACAACCCTGTTCAAACCTCGATAACATTAGCATTTTTTGTTGACAAGCCATTGAGCTTTTGTTTCAACCTCGTTTGCTCCCTCTGCTAGACCAAAGTTTGACAGATAAAGCAGCTTGGATGGAAGTAGAAGAATCGCCTAGAATTGAATATGACATTTATAATCTATGAAGACCGACATGATAAAAAATTAGGTCGCGACATTAACACAAGAATCGGTTCAATTTTCGTCTTTCGATTGTATGAAGTGGCCGTGTGAACCTAATCATGTGTTTTTTTTTTCGACCAGAGAATTATAGTATGTGGTAAGGTGTGGCTTACTGAGCTCCTTATGAAAGGTTCACGGAAGTATACAAAGTTGAGTGAAAGCTTGTATGGGCTCAAACCATAATACAAGCTCTCAATCTACTAGTTAACCCACGGATCGAATATTAAGTTCCGTATTTGACAGAGCAAAGTGATGTATTCGGTGGAACTTTGATGATGAAGACAACATATGAAGAGAAAAAAAGAGAACTTGCATTGACAAAGCAATCGTGGTAATGAAGACGCAGAAGTGAGGCTCCCATTCGGGGTTCCGAGGACACTGCGGTGCTCACGGCGTCCTGGATAATGGACCGAGCCAAAGGACACGAGCTCGCATAGAAGTCCGGCGATAGCTGAGCCGAAGCCACTGCGAATACAGCAACGAAAAAGAAGGAGAAGGTGATGATCATGGAGGAGAAAAAGGAAGCCATTGATGTAGCTTTGCGATTCATTAGTCTTGAACCTGAGACCTGACTGGCTTTGCAGGAGATTGGCTCCACTGATGGCATGGCCTCATTTATAGGCAAACGACGACACGATTTGGCACGAACTATGTAGCATTGTAGGAAGTTTTTACAAGTAAACGCACCGATGAAGTTTCAGGCATAGTAAAGTCTTCCCATGAAATCCTTTCCTACATAATTATTTTATCATTTTGCATTTGCGATGGTAATTTGAGAGGGAAAAGAAAAAGGGAAAATTTACTGCGCAGAGGTTCTATAGCACCATTGCAATGCTACATGTACTGAAAAATCTTATAGAATTTTGTTTACGAAATAATCTGATAATATTGTATCGATTGTTTCAGCGTGGCAATTATTCCAAATACAAATCCCACTTCTTCTAACATCCAATCGAAATTGTCATGTCACTAAATAAATAAGGTTGAGTAGGACTTTATAGGACATCTAGAGAATTTATCTTAGCAAGAAGGGAACTTCAAATCTTCAACTTACTCCTTTAAGTGGATGGTGTAAGTTTATCAGGAGTCTATTTGTCTGAAGTAAAACTATTTCCAAAAAATTATTTTCCTACTTTTATGTATTTGAATGACGGAAAACTAATTGATTTACAGAAAAAGTTTTCCATGGACTTATAACAAGTTTAGATTTTGGAGAAAATGATTTTCCCTTCTGGCAAGAAAGAATCACTTTCCCTAAACACCAAATAAATGGAAAATGACCAATCATCCTTAATATAATTTTCATGAAAAATATTCTTTTATTGTGAAATTTTCAGTGAAATAAATATATCCTAAGACATTCTAAAAGGATGACGGGACATCACCCATCTTCTATCTCCTCCTCTCTTTCTCTATCCTATATCCTCTGCTTGTTGCCCTCTAGTATCACCATGGTTGCTTAGGGTGCGTTTGTTTTGTAGAATACATTTTCGGGGAAAACATTTTTGTCATTTTCCGGCGTTTGGGTCGCTTAGGAAAATGACTCAACGGAAAATGTTTTCCTAGTCGACGGAAAATGTTTTCCCAGCAAAGCTTAAATTCAGGAAAATAATTTCCCCTTTGAAAGGACCGGAAAACGTTTTCCGAATCTACCAAAACTTAGATTTGATGCTTGGTTTACAAACAATTATTCTTATAAAAATATATTTTTAAAAAATTGAATTTGAATTTTTTTATTTTTTAAAAAATTAAAATTTGGAAAACATTTTAAAATAAAAATAAAAAATTCGAATTAGCTTCTTTTTTTTTTCTTTTCTTCCTTTTTCTTTTTTTGCTTCTTCTTCACCCATCACCGGCCACAAGGACGGTTAGTGAGCTCTGGTCTCACTAGATCGAGCCATCTCATGGCCTTCGACAACAAGGCTTGAGCTTGCTCGAGGTTGATGAACCTCAAGCCTCGCTAAATCGGGTGAGCTCGTGGCCTCCAGCGATGAGGCTCAAGCCTCGCCAGATTGGGCGAGCTCACAGCCTCTAGCGGCCAACTGGTGAGCTCGCCGCCTCTAGCGACAGTTGGAGCTCACCCTTTGTAAGCCAGCTGGGAACAAACTGCTAGAGGAAGCAGAAGGGATGGCATGAGGAAGTTGAGGAGTGAAGGACAAGAAGAAGGAAAAAAAGAAAAAGAAAAAAAGGAAATAAAAAGAAAGAAAATAAAAAATAGAAAATAAAAGTAAATAAAAACAACAATATTAAAAATTTGAAGTTTTTAAATTAAAAATTCATTTTGTTCTGTGATGAAGTGTGAAATTATTTTTTAATGGGATCCAAACGGCAAAAAACATTTTCAATTATACATCGCCAAACAAAAGAAAACAAACCGTATTCTTGAAAAATGCTTTCCTGAAAGCATTTTCCTTTATCATTGAGTTTTCGTGAAACAAATGCGGTCTGTGAATAATAACAATTTCGTTTCTAGACACAATTTCTTATGAGAAATAGATTTTTATATTTCTATTATCCAAACGAGTTTCTGAATAAAAATATGTGTTTGATAACGATATAAAATTTCTCTCACCCGAGCAAGAACGGGAGGTGGCCTATGGCTGGTAAAGGTGAGTGGGTGGCCGGCTATTAGCGAGGGCAAGCAATGAGAAGAGTTTTTATTTTTTATTTCTATTCTAGAAATAAAAAAGTAGAAAAATTTTACTTTTCATTTATGTTTCAAACCTATTTCTAAACTAAAAATTTAAACTAGAAATAGAAAAATAAAAGTGATTATTAAACGGAATTCTGTTCCAAATATGTTCTTGGGAATAGAAAAAAAGATATGGCCACAAGTAAAATGGTTGTCATGCGCACCCTTAATTAACCAACACTACACTGCTACACCCTTTACGTTGATTAGCCACCATTAGCGGCAAGCACTCTTCACCTTCGTCTGCCTTCCTCTGTCCTCAACCCTCAAGACTAGAAGAGTCTCTCTATCTATACCTCTTTTGATTTCGAATTTAGGGTCTGAGGAAAGAGAGAGGTGGTCGGAGGGAGGTAGAGCCACAACAACGGTGAGAAAGCTGGTGACAATAGCCAACTTTTTAGGTTTCTATACAGTAATTTAGGAGCGGATATGGAAGAAGCAAGAAGGGAAAAGAAAAGAGGGGGAAAAAGAATTAAGAATCCAATGCGGATGTCTCAACTTTTGATAACTAGGCGTGTTGACTTGACACTCTCTCATGAAGGTAGTTTGAAGATGTGCGTTTGGTTCTAAGAATAGAGGATCACATTTGAATGTAGAGAACATTTCATTCTAAACTTAATATGCATAGATGAAACTATCATGTGTTAATATTTCTTCCTTTTTTCCCTCAGAGTTGTCTGACTAAATTTTGGCTAAGCCAATTAGGTTTTCTTATGCAATTACAGCCGCTTAACACCCTACTCAAGCGCCAAAATGGAAGATGAGATTCTGCCTCACATGATGAAGACGAAAAGACATAAGCACCAATTTGAAATTGTTTACCTCTTTTAATAAATCGAATATAAAGTAAAATCACATATAAATCCCCTATCCGATTTACCGATATAAGATTCATGAAAAGAGTCGGACAATAGTCGCCCTTGTTATTAGCTATTTGATAGTATATGAAAAGAGTCAGACAATAGTCGCTCTTAGCTTATACACCATACAAGGACAAACACATTGAGGCCTAATCCGACTCATAAATCATAGAGCAACACCAAAGAAAGCACATGGAGATATGGGACGCATGTCCAGCTCACCTTGGAAGAAATCGGCCAAACATTCGGTATGTTTCCTGCCCAACACGGTTTGATGGGGGGCGATGCTCGATTTGCTCAAAATCAAAAGTCGCCTAAACAATTTAGATAGAAGGAGTAGATTAGGTTAACATAGAATCACAAGCAAAACATGGAATGATATCCAAGCAAATTTAACTGATTTGAAATGACAATTCAAGAAATTTTCTAATCACCGAGAAGTGTTTAGCACTTGGATTGGAGAATGGCATCGAAGTTATAATTTTTAGGTGTACATCTGACTTTTTCTTCCCCTTGACCATATGATACATAATCATAAGCTCAATAGTTTATAGTTAACTTTGTTAAATTTTCTCCGAAAGTCCAAAAAAAAAAATGCTACGTGTAATGGGAACAATCTACCTAACAAAGAGGCAAGAACAATTTTCATTGATCCCTTGGGTGTCAACTAGGGGTGAGTGGTTTCAGATTCCATATAATTCCCACTTAAAATAAAAAACCTACCCACTAGAACAAGTTTTTTATTTTTTAAAATCTAGAACCTACCCTGCATACTTGAGAATCTGAAACTTACCCCATCATAGGTTTTAGGTTTTACCCAGATTCTACTTGTATTATTAATTAAACGATTGTAATGAATCATCACATTTACTAATCACCACTTGTTGCTACAATTCATTGAGTATAATTTATATTTAGACACGAAGAATATGAAAAATCAATAAAGTAAAAGTCTCAATAATAAAATGTAAGCTCAAACTAGTGGTTTCAAATAATACACTCATCATTGGATCCGTATAATTGCACAAAGATATAGACCAAGAAAAATATAAAAACTTATTTTAGATTCCAGATTTCACCTACTTAAAACTTAAAACCTACCCGTTGAAACAGTTTTTCCAATTTTTGGAATTTAGAATCTACCATACATATCTTGAAATATGAAACTAGACATGTTCCGACTAGTTCAGTTTTTCTATTCCAGGTTTTCCATGCTCACCTTTAGCGTCAACCACAAGTATCCTTAGCATCTCTATCTTGTTGCATCTATAAAAGAAATGTTTTCCCTGAATTAACTTTGGCACACGGCCCGTTGGTTGGGTCCCGGGCCCTAGCTTAGTTGGTCCTGGGCCTGGACATGCCCACTGTCCTTAATGGGCTGGCCCAGGCTCGTATCATCTTTTGTGGATCGGGGCCGAATTCAATGATTGAGCCCATGTGGCCCCAATCATTCAAACCTTTATGCCCTCAGTGGTCACCAGACCGGTGAACATTGAGCAAAAACAAATAAATAAACAAAAAAGAACAATCATCCCAATAAATGGGGCTCCCTCTCCCTTTCATTTTCACTACTCTTTTATCCTCGCTCACGTATCACTTCCTAATGCTCTTAATCTCTAAGACCGTTTGTTAATTTTTATTTTTCTCCTCTCTCCTTTCAAGGATTTAGGCTCTCTGAAGTATTGCCACGGAGAAGGGCAACTACTATTTGCTATTATCCCGACACAAGCCCAACTTCAACTAGAAGAACAAGTCAGCTTGTTCAGTGTTCCATGACAACCACGTCTACATGCTAGCTCCACCTAGTAACACGCCCAATTTGACGACAACGAGACGAAACAACCTAACGATTAGGATGAATTCTAGGGAAGAATAATGTACCGGTGACCATAATCGTCAGTACAACAATTGGACAATTGGGTTTTCTTGATCAGTTTGGGCTTTCACATATTTAAATATGAAAGTCACAAAGAAAAAAATAAATTCATAAATAATTAAGTACATGCTATTTATTTATAAAAAATTATCCATGGTACCTTGTAGCTTTTTACGCTATCGGGGTGAAGAGTATACGTAGCCCTTTTCTCGTGAAGTCAAGAGTTTTGCCATTCCTCTCAGTCAACTCGAAGTCTAAAGCAAGGAACTTTCAAATAAGCTCCTTTCTCTTTAACTGAGGACCAAATCGTCTCTTCCTTCAAAAGAGTTCCCACCTACTGTTATTACTACTAACAAGAGATTAGCAGCTGCAAGAGAGCAACTCTCTTCCCTTCTTTCTTGACCCATAGTTCTAGCTTTCTTCACAAGTAAGATCAATGGGTAAAACTTAGTATGACTCCAAACCCAAAACACTAACTCATACTCATTAGCTTTGAAATTCCAGAACATAGAACCTGCCCTACGAGCTATAATACCAATCTTGGAACCTACCTGAATATGTCGATCTGTAGAATGAGTAAGATCCACGGGTTCTACTGACACCCTTAGAAAATGAGCCTATTAATTCAATTTTGATGTAAAATGATTACACTTTTGTCTCTGAGGGATAACTATAAGCCGACATTCTAATGGCTTATTATATATCCCAAAGAAGATACAAGAACTTTTTGAGTAATTAGGCTTAGAACCAATCAGTTAATTAAGATATACAAAACTATATCTTAACCGCAATATATAAACATCCTTTAATTTGAATAATGCAAAATTGATAAAATAATTTATGTAGCAAATCAGGGAGCCTTTGGTGACCTGATAAATTGAGCATTTGGCCATCGGCACTGTATCACTGTTACTGAACAATGATTATATTAACTTCTGACGATGAAATCATAAAAAATCGCATCTCACATGAAAAGCACCATGCTGAAGAAAAAGTAGCAAAATCTACCTACCAAGGCTTGTGAAGTTGGCTATCTTGTGGGACGGAGACGGGCAACTAGCGTAAAAAACTCCTTCCGCGTGCTCACAATTTCACTTTCCTGACAAAAGGTCCAGATTCGAAGCCGTGTAGAGATCGTCACTCGACATCGCTCGCGATCCATTAGTCCTAGTTCACCGAGTCCTGTCGCCGTAAGCATAGGATGTCAAAGACTATTTGACGAAGTGGCAAATATGCGCTCCCCTACAGCAAGCAGATTCGAACCCGAGTATTGACCATGCCTCACCCTATTGATGGACACGGTGATCTCTTCTTTCTACGCTTGTTCCGGGCCAAACTGCTCTTTGATTGTAGTTTCATCAAACTGGACTTTATATCCAGCTGAGCAAACAAGGTCGCCAATTGAGTTGCTAAGGCTCAAAGAAGAAAATCCTTCCTCCAAACTGAACTTTATATCCCTCTCGGACCCTATGGGCTCTTATTTGCTCTGAAGGTTCATCTATGTATGCTCAGTCTTTAACTTAATGAATGAAACCATCTTTCCGACCATAAGGGGGAGAAAAAAGAACAGCTAGAAAGGGTGATTGAAAAATCAAACTTTCTTTTAGAACATTAGAATTAGAAAATTCACATCATTGATAGAAAGAAACCCAAGGAAAGTGAGTAGAAATTGGGAAGCTAACCCTCTATAACATGACAGCGTGAGCAGATATCGAGTCTATGGCATTTTGGCCTAGTTCGACATCATTTTCAATATGGAAATTAGTTGTCCTGGTAGATTTCTTACATGTATAGTTTAATTTGTGTAACGCGGGTCATATGATTATGAGTATTGTCTGGCCAATTTGATTCTTTTGAGTGGTGAAATAGTATCGACGAAGTTCATGGCAAATATAAGTGCATGAAAAATATCTCGTTTGATTCCGTAGAGAGCAATGCTACCCATAATCAAAGTCGTGCTATCTGGAAGTGCGATAGATCTTTAATACATCCGTACTTATGCGTTCCTGATGGATCTATCCAGCTATGTATTTCAGGAAAAAAAAATCAGGGTAGGCATGGATCTACTCCACGCTGAATTAACCCTTCGTTTCCCAAATCAAAGTAAATCACTTGTCATTTCGTCATCCACTTCATCACATTCAATAACACCAGCCCTTGAGTAGAACCACAAGCAGGAGGAGTTCTAGGAGGTTGTCTTTTGCCGGTAAATCATCGGTTGCAACTTGGTTCCTCACTTTATCATTGATTATCACCTGGAGTCACCACTAACACCATCATCTAGGCAAATCAGAAGGTGAATAAGAGAGAAGTACCTCATTTTAAGGAAGTATAGATTATAAGTCTGAGGATTTGATTATAAATCACTTTAATGGCCATTAGCTTAACTGTTACCCATGACTTCTTCAAAAGTCTTTTTTTTTTTGTTTAATATGTAAGTATTATAGAGCAAATGAAGTACAACAGCTTAGGGCATCCCCCAGCATTATAAATAGATCTAATAATTCAAAAAGATGGAGGTAGGAAATCTCCACATCGTTGCCAATACACCATTTGATTGGGAAGGTCTAATTTTTTCGTAAAGTGAAGCTCTACCTCTTATATTTTTACGTACATTGGTCAAAATAATATAGATGTCAGTTAATTTGTTTTGAAACCGTCTATGGTTGCACTTCATTCAAATGCAATATATGGTTGCTAAGAAAGATACTTCGAAGAGTCTCGCCACCAAATCTTTGGCCTTCATTAAGTTCCTCATTCCATCCTCCTAAAGACCGCCTAATTCTATGTTGCACAAGGATACCACACCAAATGCTGCATGTCCAGTTGCACTGGAAGAATAAATGAGTTTTGTTTTCTATACCGGCCTTGCAGAAGTTACATTGGATATTAACTGAGGTCATTCATTGTACAACGATTTCGACTGTTAGTAATCTTTCTCTACAAACTACCCATCCAATAAAATTGTGTTTGCTAATCTTCAAGTCTTTTCATTGTACCGTATCTATCCATCACAAATGCCAATCAAATAACTGAAAATCAAGATTCAAAACGTCTGATGAGATCAAGCTAGATGCCCACCTGATATTTTCTGATCTAGGATGGGGAAAGGGTACCCCAATCACCGGCACATGATACTCTTTTTATTAAGCGTGTAATTCTTTGATTACATCGATGAGGTAACTATTCACGAGACGTTATCCTCGCACGCCATGCATGTTCTGTTTTTGGGCATGCGAGCTTATAACCCAATCACCTTATCGTTGGGTATCAAGATCTATATAAAATGGTTTTATATAAATTACCCGAACATCCTCGCAAAAGCTAATCGCTGAATTAAGATCCATTAACTTTCCTGCAGTTGGTCCTGACTTCCCCATCCGTTCCTGTGAGGGGGCTGAGGTTCCCCATCTTCACCATGGCATTGGCCAGATCGGCGACGAAGGAGGCCGAGTCGAGGCTGTAGGCCTTCACCTGCGTGTCGGTGGATCCGTTGTTGAACAGCTGCTGGTCCGAGTGCAGGAGGCCCTTCATGCTCACTAGGTCCTTGAAGTAGTTATTGTCGAACATGTCGCCGTCGCTAGTCTCAAGCGGCACGAGATTATCATCCCCGCCCGCACCGGGACAGTTCTGCCTCAACGACGTGGCAAATGCCGGGTCGATGTTCTCCTCGTTGTAGATGTGAGCACGGAGGAAGCACCTTGCTCGGCCTATCGTGTGAGTTCCTGCAGCACAAAAGCGCATGTAATCATGGTCGTGCGATTTTTTTTTTTTTTTTTGATGACCCTGGAATCACCGTACAGTTGGCAGCCGGCGGTGCAAACCAGGGGGAGCACTAGCGTAGGGCCCACCTCTCACGGCACTCCACTTAAGTTGTGCAATGGAGGTGCGGAGTTTTGAACCCCTCCCGGATTAGGGGGCAGGGCGCGAACCAGCGCGTCTACCGCGGGGTGGGTATGGTCGGGCGATTTTCTTTCAGCGACAATCAAAGAAAGCCTTTCCAGAGTGTGAAGACCAAAAGAATGATACTTCTCTCTTAGATTAATGACATTTTTTTGCCAAGGCCAAGTAAATTAGATGAAACACCTGAGAGGGCGACCATTTCTTTGGCAGAGAATCCCTTCTTAGCGAAGTCAGATATGAGACCGCTAAGGTCCGAGAGTGGCGAAGGAATATCGCTGTTTGCAGCGCTCAAACTTGCAGTGGTTGAATCTCTCCTACCTAGTTGAACGGTCCACGTAGGTCCACCCAACTGAAAATTATTGCATGATCGTTAATTAGTATAACCGATCTGATCATAATCACATTCTGTCTTGTTGATTAAAAAAGGGGTATAAGACTATACTTGGAGTAACATATTATCCGAAATCATCGATTAATGCATCGCCATGGGCATGGAAAGTAATATTCTTTGCCAATACTGCCATGTCTGACCAATCAATATGGAGATTCTATAATTGTTGTAGCACATAACCACTATATTTTATGAGAATATCAATTGGTTTGTCATGCCACGTTAAGAAGAAATGCGAGCTTATCGAGAGATTTTCGGTCTCCCTTCTTTTTCGAGAGATGATCAAAAGGGTATCTCGTGTTTCTCTACAAGTAGAAAAGGCATCTTACGGCAACGACAGAATCGCGGGCTGCGGCGGCTAGGATGTCGGCACACAATATGATCCCGGGGCATTGTTCTTCAAGCCGAGTCTTGATGTAGTCGACCACGTCCAAACCCCTGATTGAATTTACATTGCTGCCAGCCGTCTTCTCGCCGGTGAATCCATCCGTGTCGTCCAACAACACAGACCCGTCGCAACCCTGTTCAAACCTCGATATCATTAGATTTTTTTGTCGACAAGCCACTAAGCTTTTGCTTCAACCTCGTTTGCTCCCTCTATGCTTGAACAAAGTTCGACAGATAAAGCAGCTTGGACGGAAGCAGAAGAATCGACTAGGACTGAATATGACATTTATAATCTGGGAAAAACAACGCGATACGAAATTGGGTCTTGACATTTACTGAAGACTCGCCTCATTTTTCGTCTTTCGATTGTATGAAGTGGCAGTGTGAACCTAGTCATGTGTTTTTTTTTTCCGAGCAGGGAATTGTATTATGCTAGGTTCGGCTTACTGAGCTCCTCATGAAAGGTTCACGGAAGCATACAAAGTTGAGTGACAGCTTGTCTGGGCTCAAACTGTAACGCAAGTGCTCGATCTATTATTTAACCCACGGATTGAATACTAAGTTCTGGATCTGCCATGGCAAAGTGAAGTGTTCGGTGGAACTTTGATGATGAAGACGACACATGAAGAGGAAAAACAGAACTTGCATTGACAAAGCAATCGTGGAAGTGAAGACGCAGAAGCGAGGCTCCCATTGGGGTTCTGAGGACACCACCGTGTTCACGGCGTCCTGGATAATGGACAGAGCCAAAGGACACGAGCTCACATAAAAGTTCGCTGAGCTGAAGCGACTGCAAATACAGCAACAGAAAAGGAGGACAAGGTGATGATCATGGAGAAGGAGAAGGGAGCCATTGATCTAGCTCTGTGACTCAGTCCTGAACCTGAGGCCTGACTGGTTTTGCAGGAGATTGGTTCCACTGATGGCATGTCCACATTTATAGGCAGACGACGACACGATTTGACATGAATTATGTAGTATTATGGGCCAATTCCATAAAAAAAAACATAAACTTTAAGTGTTGTCTCAAATCTGGCCCGAACTTTATTTTGTCTAAAAAAAAAACACGAACTTTAGGTATTGTCCCAAATCTGGCCCGAACTTTATTTTGTCTAAAAAAAAAGCACGAACTTTAGATGTTGTCCCAAATCTGGCCCGAACTTTATTTTGTCTAAGAAAAAAACACAAACTTTCCTCCTATCTGCCCTATGGGTCGACTGTGAAGAGATCCAAATTTGTTGAGGTGCAAAACGATGCTGCATTCGAGTGTTTAGAGGAAGTGTTAAATTTAAGTATGTCCTCCAATGAGGTAAACTTTACAGATAATTCTCATGGGAAAAATAATTCAGCAGCTTCAGTTCCAGGGGACAAGGCACATAGCTAGGGCCATTAGATCAATTAACAATTGGCAAGCTATTTTCAATGTCTGTATTTAAATAGAGATGTGAAGCATATTTGTAATAGACTTACTTCATTCATCTTCATATAGACTTTGAAGATGTCAGTGGAAGGAGGGTTAACAAAGGGCCAGATTTGGGACACGAGTGAAAGTTGGTGCTTTTTTTTTAAACAAAATAAAGTTCGGGCTAGATTTGAGACATGAGTGAAAGTTGGTGCTTTTTTTTTTTTTTAAAACAAAATAAAGTTCGGGCCAAATTTGGGACACAAGTGAAAGTTGGTGCTTTTTTTTAGACAAAATAAAGTTCGGGCCAAATTTGGAACAATACCTAAAGTTCGTGCTTTTTTATGGAATTGGCCCGTAGTATTATAGGAAGTTTTCACAAGTCAACGCAACCACAAAGTTTCAGGCGAAAGTGAAGTCTTCCCATGAAATCCTTTCCCTTATAATTATTTAATCATTTTGCATTTGCGATGGTTATTTGAGAGGTAAAAAAGGGGGAAATGTTCTGCCTAGAGGTTCTTTAGTACTCTATGACCAAAGTAAACAAAGGTTCTTTAGTACTATTGTAATGCTACATGTACTGAAAAATCTTACAGAATTTTGTTGTACAAATTGCACTTGTTTTAACGTCCAATCGAAATTGTCATGTCACTAAATAAATAAGGTTTAGTAGGACTTTTTTAGGACATCTAGATAATTTATCTTTATCATGATAGGAACTTTGACCCCTTATGCCCTTGTTGCAAACTGACGAGGCTTCCCTTATGATGGAATAGGTCAGCTGACTGCCGCCGACTAGGGGTGTGCAAAATACCCGGGAACCGCCCGGACCGCCCGGAACCGGACCGAAACCGCCCGGAACCGGCGGTTCTTGAGGGAACCGGTCCGGTTCCCGGTTCCAATTTTTCGGAACCGGTGGGTATCGGTCCGGTTCCCGGTTCCATGGGCGGATCCGCCCACCCGGATCGGACCGGAACCTTTTCAATATTAAAAAAAAAAATTACTAAAAGAAACCCTAGATTAGATCTCATCTCCTCACTCCCTTCGTCTTCGGTTCTCTCTCTCTTTGTCTCTTCCTCGATTCCTCCTAGTCCTATCGCCATTTCGATTCCTTCCCGAGCGTCGACGCCGCCGCCGTTGTTCGCCGCCGTTGTTCGCCCCCTTGCGTCGGCCGCCACCCGCCATAGCTGCGGAAAATTGTTTTGCGACCATTCTATGTTGAAAACCCGACCATAGACCTCCTCCCCTCCTTCCCAACTCATAGACCCGACCGTTCTATGTTGAAGACCAAAATTGTTTCGCGTCAAGATCGGTTCCATGGATCCACTGGAACCGGACCGGACCGCGGTCCGGTTCCCGGGTGGATCCATGTAACAAACGGGTGGATCCCGGTTCCAATTTTTTCGAACCGGTCCTTAGCGGGCGGTTCCGATTCTAGGTCGGGAACCGCCCGCCCGGACCATGCACACCCCTACCGCCGACCCCTCCTTTGGAGTGTCCCCTGGCATTAAACTCGGCAAATAGAAGTTGCTCCCACACCTCGAAAAATATAGACTGCGCATGACAACGTTTTTTGGTTGGGGAAAAGTTTTTTTTCAGAAATAGTTCTTTTCTATTTTTATTCCGGGGAAGAATTTCTGAGTAAAAGAATGCGTTTAGTAACTACACAAAATTTCTACTCTTGGAATAGAAAAAGAATAAAAATGCGTTTGGTAACGAAACAGTTTTTTTTTTTTTTGTATTTATTTGTTTTTTATTCTTGCTCATGGATCATCGACGGCCGTTGTCAGCAGTCGGCGGGTGGCAGGCGGCGGTTAGCCGGTGACGGGTGGCGGGCGGCCGCGGCGACCGGTGGCGAGTGGCAACCGCAGTGGTAGCTCTGGGCGGTTGGAGGTGGCTGAGGTAAGAGAAAGGACCAAAAGAAAAAAAAATTGACTTATTTCTAGAAATTATTCCCGGGAACAAGAAGCAACTTTGTTTTGTTTCTCTTTTGTGCTCCAAATCTATTCCCGGGCTAACTTTCTATTTCGGGGAACAGAAAAACAACTTGGCATTACCAAACGGATTTCTGTTCTTTTTTTGTTCCAAGAAACAAAAGAACGGAAATTCTAATGAACGGAAATGTTACCATGCAGACCCATAGTAGCTGAAAACCTCCCCAAAAGTTTGAATTTGAACAGGTCCTTAAAAGGCCTACAGGAAACAGAGGGAAGAACCCTCCTGGCCCCTTCTACCCCTATTGCAAAATGATGGAGCCCTACCCTATAGTGGGGTAGGGTAGTTGATTGCCGTCAGCTCCTCCTCTGGAGTGTCTCCCCACGTTAAACTCAAGGGATAAAGACAGCTCCCACGTCTAAAAAAATATAGTGGTTGGGGACCTTCCATTAAGATGTGGATCTGAGTCGGTCCTTAAATGACTCAAGGGGAAGAAATATGGGGAAGAACCCTCGAGGGGTGGAACCCTCGAGATCACCCCCCTATTCCCTCTTTCCAGGGAAGAAAAATATGGGGAGGGAATTGTGGATAAGGACGTATTATTCCAAATACAAATCCCATTTATTTTAACATTCAATCAAAATTATCATGTCACTAAATAAAAAAGGTTTGGTAGGACTTTTTAGGACATCTAGAGAGTTTATCTTATTATGATAGGAACTTCAAATCTTCAAGTTACTCCCTAAAGAGGATGCCACATCAACACATTTTAAATAGACGGTGTAGTTTAACTGAAGGTCTGTTTGTTAGAAGGAAAATTGTTTCCAAAAGTTATATTTCAACTTTTTTGCATTTGAATAACGAAAAACTAATTGATTTACAAAAATAGTTTTCATGGACTAATAACAACAAATTTAGATGGGGGAAAATTGCTTTTCCTAAGTCACCAAATAAATGAAAAACAAGAATTTCCCCTAATAATAATTTCCATGAAAAAGTACATAAATTTTTCATTAAATTTTCAATGAAACAAATGCACTCTAACTCATTCTAAAAAAATGATGAAATGCTATCCATCTTCTATCTCCTCCTCTCTTTCTCTCTCCTATGTCCTCTGCTTGTTGCCCTCCAATATCACCGTGGTCGCTTAGGGTGTATTTGGTAACGTTTCTGTTCTTGAGACTAATTTTTTTTCAAAAGCACTTTTTTTCTATTTCTGTTCCCAAGAACAATTTCTGAGCATTTGAACGTGTTTGGTAACTACACAAAATTTCTATTTTCGGGAGAGAAATACGTTTGGTACAACTCGATATATTTTTATGATTTAGAATTTCTTTTAATTTATTAATAATTTTATTGCATTTTTTCTTTTATTTTTCTTCTCCTTCCTCCGGCGGGTCACCGGCCGACAAGCGGCTAGAGAAGGGCCGGCAAGGTCGACCTCAGGGGAGGCTCGCCGGCCATCGACGAGGTCACCTCGAGCCTCATCGTGACTAGGTGAGACTAGCAGTGGGTGGGCGAGGCTCGACCTTGCCAGATTTAGGCGAGGTCGAGCCTTGCCTAGCCACGGCGAGGCTCAGGAGGGCCTCACCAGTGGCCGGTGACCGGCTAGGGGAAGAAGGGAGGAAGAGAAAGAAAAAAAAAGAAAAGGAAAAAAAAAACTTGATTCTTGATTCTTGTTTCTTGAGTTGTTCTCGGGAATAAGAAGTAACTTTTTTCTTATTTTTATTTCAGATCTATTCCGAGGAACAAATTTGTTCCCAATAACCAAAAACTTACCAAACGCGTTTCTGTTATATTTATACTTATGGGAATAAAAGAATAGAAATACCTATTCCAGGGAGCGTTACCAAATGCACTCTTAATCAACCAATACTACGCCACCACACCCTCTCCCTCCATCAACCACCACCAGTGGTGAGCAAACTTTGCCTTCCTTTATCCGCAACAGACTAGACGTCTCTCTCTCTCTCTCTCTCTTTCTCTCTCTCTCCCTCTCTCTGAGAGAGAGAGAGAGAAAAGAGAGGGGGGAGGGAGGCGGTTGATTCTAAATTTAGAGGATCACATTTGAATGTAGACAACATTTCGTTCTAGACTTAACTTCCTTTATGCATGGATGAAATTATCACGTGTTAATATTTCTTCCTTTCTTTTCCTCAGAGTTGTCTGAGTAAATTTTGTCTAAGTCAATTAGGTTTTCTTATGCATTTGCAGCACCGTAACCCCTGCTCAAGAGCCAAAACGGAAGATGAGATTCTGCCTCACATAACGAGGACGAAAGGCGTACGCACAAATTTCAAATTGTTAACCTTTTTTAATAAATTGAACATAAAGTAAAATCACATGTAAAGCCCCTACCCGATTTACTGGTATAAGTTTCATAAAAAGAGTCAGGACAATAGTCGCCCTTGTTAGTAGCTAGCTACTATTTGATAGTATATGAGCAGAACTGAATTCTAAGCGCTCTTAGCTCATACACCATACAAGGACAAACACATCAAGGCCTAACCCGACTCATAAATCATAGACTAACACCAAAGAAAGCACATGGAGATACGGGACGCGCATTGGTTCATTGGAAGAAATCGGCTGATCATGTTGTATGTTTCCCGCCCAACACAGTTTGACCGGGGCTGATGCTCGTTTTGCTCAAAAACAATAGTTGCCTAAACAATTTTGATAGAACGAGTGAACTCGGTTTACATAGAATCACAAGCAAAACATGGAATGATATACAAACAAATTAACCTGTTTTGAAATGACAGTTCAAGAAATTTTCTAATCACTGGCAAGAATTTAGCACTTGGATTAGAGAATGGTATCGAAGTTGTAATTTTTAGTTGTACATCTGACTTTTTCTTCCCCCTCGACCATATGATATATAACCAGAAGTTTAATAGTTTATAGTTAACTTTGTTAAATTTTCTGTGAAAATCCAAAAAAAAAAAAATGCTACGTGTCATGGGACGATCTACCCAACAAAAAGGCAAGAACAGTTTTCATCGATCTCTCCCTCTTCTATAAGAAAATGTTTTCCATGAATTAACTTCGGCGAAAGGCCCTGTCCGTTGGGTCCCGGGCCCTACCTTGGTTGGGCCTGGTCCTGGTCCTGGACAAGCCCAATGGACTTAATGGGCTGGCCCAGGTTCGAATTATCTTTCGTTGATTCGGGCAAGTCAATTATTAGGGCCCACCTGGCCCCAATCATCCAAACCTTAAAGTCCTCAGTGGTCACCGGATCAGTGAACATCGAGCAAAAACAATAAATAAAAGACAAAAAAAAAAAGAAAACAATCATCCCAATAAATGGGGCCCCCTCTCCCTTTCATTTTCACTATTCTTTTATCCTCCCTCACATGTCACTTCCTAATGCTCTTACTCTCTAAAACCGTTTGTTAATTTTCATTTTTCTCCTCTCAAGTATTGCGACAGAGAATAGCAACTACCATTCGCTATTCTCCCAACTCAATGCGAACTTCAACCGAAAAAACAAGTCAAGTTGTTCAATGTTCCATGACAACGACGTCTACATGCTGGCTCCACCCCTAATAAAAAGCCCAATTCCAAAACAACGTAACTATCAGGATGAATTCCGGGGGGAAAATAATGTACCAAATACCATAATCATTGGCACAACAATCGTACAATTGGATTTTCCTTATCAGTTTGGGCTTTCACACATTCAAATATGAAAGTCACAAAGAAAAAAAAAGAAATTCATAAATAATTAAGTACATATTCATGAAATATCATCTGTGGTGCCTTGTAGCTTTTTACACTATCAGGATGCGGAGTACAAGCAGCCCACATCTCGTAAGGCCAAAAGAGTTTTGCCATTCCTCTCTGTCAACTCGAAGTCTAAGGCAAAGAACTTTCAAATAGACTCTTTTCTCTTTAATTAGGACCAGATCGTCTCTTCCTTGAAGAGAGTTCCCACTTATTGCTATCACTACTAACGAGAGACTAGCAACGGCGAGAGAGCAGCTCTCTTCCCTTCTTTCTTCACTCATAATTCTGGCTTTCTTCATAAGCAAGATCGGTGGGTACAAGGCAGTATGACTTCAAACTAAAAATCCTTACCTATACTCATTAGCTCTAAAACTTCAGAATGTAGAACTTACCCTATGAGCTCTAATACCTATCTTGGACTTACCTGAACATGTCGGTATGTAGAATGAGTAAGATCCACGAGTTCTACTAACAACCTTAGAAAATAACCCTATTGATTCATTTTGATGTAAAATGGTTATACTTTTATAAGCTGACAATCATGTCTTAAAGAAGATACACGAACTCTTTTTGAGTAATATGCTTAGAAACAATCAGTTAATTAAGATATACAAAACTATGTCTTAACTGCAATATATAAACATCCTTTAATTTGAATGATGCAAAATTGATAAATAATTTATGTAGCACTTATCAAGGAGCCTCTGGTGAGCTCATAAATTGAGCATTTGACTATAAATCACATCAGGTGAAAAGCACCATGCTAGATAAAAGTAGCAAAAATCCTTGTGAAAAGAAGATCTCGAACGAAGATACCTACCAAGCTTGCAAAGTACTTTTGGAGCTTATTTCTCATTTGGCTATCTTGTGGGACGAAGATGGGCAAACTGACGTGACTCCTTCCGAAAGATCACAATTCCCCATTCACGACAAAACGTCCGGATACAGACTCGTGCCCGTGTATCGACCATGCATCACCCTGTTGACAGAGGCGGTGATTTCTTGTTTCTCCGCTCGTTCCGGGCTAGGCTACACTTTGATCGTAGTTTCTTCCGACCAAAGACGGAAGTCAGAACGTTCAGCGCATTGATTTACCGTTTGTCATCCCGTAATTTGACAATTTCACTAGTGCGAATTCGAGAGTAGTAGATTTGTACATGTAGCCCTTCTTAATGTTGCTCCTTTGTGTAAGTGAGCAGTCATTCTCGGTAATATGTTTGATTGGATAATTAGAACTTTTAAAAAGGAAAGACAAATCGAAAAGCATGGAAGAGACCGAGACCAGATACAGAGTCCGACGTATAAGTTGGAGAGTGACTACTCACTTACATAGAAAAGCAACATGAAAAAGGGCCATGACAACCAAATAGATTTTCAAAATCATGAACAAGAGGTTTGAATCTTGAAAGTCGCGATATGTTTTTCATTCTCAATTGATATTCGAGACAATCTTGTGAAAAAAAAAATGGGGGATCATGAAAAATTGGAAAGGAAAAAGAAATCAAAGAACTTCATAGTCTAGACTTTATGAACAATCGGTAGTTATGATACATCATTTCTCTTAAATTTTTAGACTTTAGCATAATGACATTGCACTTGCACGTAGCATAATGGTCTAGACAAACAAATAATGCACCTCCCCTTATACTTTGTTGATTTTCATTCATTGTTCCTTTATTCATATGAGCAGTTAACCTCCAAATCCATTAAGAAGAAACAAAGCAAAAAAATAAAAATAAAAAATAAAATAGACAAAGCAAAATGAAGTGAAAAATTAAAAAGTGAAAAAAAAAAGACAAAAAAAAAAAAAAAAAAAAAAAAAAGAAAAGAAAGAAAGTCGCGTAGAGATCGTCACTTGACACTGTCCACGATCCATTAGTCTTGGTCCGCCAAGTCTCGTCGTTGTAAGTGTTGGACGTCATAGCCTATTTGACGAAGTGACAAATATGGACACCCGGACCCTTAGTGTGTCAAATTGGTACGGAGGGACACTTACATATTAAAAGTTAGGAAAAGTATACTTAAGTGCTAAAATTAGAGCAAAATGGATCGATTAAGTGCCAACGATGGATCCAACAAAAATGCTGATGTGGCGATTTTCCGGTGAGACAAATGCAAAATGACGTAATTTTGCATGCTAACATGAGAAGCCAAAAATGATGTCGTTTTGCATGCTAACGTGGCTAAATAAGCAAAAATACGATGTCATTTTGCCTCGGTTCAACCCTTGCCCAACACCTGCAACTTCTCCTTCTTCTTCTTTTAAATAATAATTTAGTTTTGAATTTAGTTTAATAAATATTTATATTAAAATTCAAATAAGAGGTAAAATAATGTCGTTTTGCTTCTTATTTAAATTTTAATATAAATTTTAATATAAATTCACAGATTAATGAGGGTTGTGCAAGTCCTCATCACTGCCTCGCCACCGTCGCTGGAAAGGGCCAGCATCAAATGGGGTAGAGGGTTGGCTAGAGTTGCTAAGCCTTTGGCAAGGGGCTGACGACCCCGGTCGACTGGCGGCAAGGGTTGGGGCCCTCCCCCCAAATCTAGCGAGGGTCGCCGGCCCTCGCTCGACCAACCCAAGGGCCACTGCCCGCTGGGGGTTTCCGGCGATGAGGGTTGAGCCCTCGTCTTCTACGTCCTCCTCCTTTTAAAAAAAAAAATTAACAATTACATTAGAATTCAAAAAGGAGGCAAAACAACGTTGTTTTGGCTCTTCTTTGCTAACTTAGGTCTCCAGCAAGCCACGTAGGTGAGTTATATTATTAAAAAATTGCCATGTAGAATTTCCTGTTAGGGTTGCCGGACTTAACGCTTAGGTATTCTAATTTTAAAAAAAAAAATGACACTTTAAGTGTAATTTTCATAGTTTTTGGCACTTAAGAGTTTTGGCATTTGCTCTATTATTTTGCCGACCAATATGTGTTCCCCTATAGCAAGCATATTCGAACCGTTGTATCGATCATGCGTCACTCTATTGACAAATACGGTGATCACTTCTTTCTTTGCTCATTTCGAGCTAGATCGCTCTTTGATTGTAGTTTTTTTTAACCAAAGATGAAAGTTATAACATCCAACACATCAATTTATTGGTTATCATCATGAAATTAGAGAATTCACAAGTACGAATTCGGGAGTTATATGTAGCCCTTCTTTATGTTGCTCCTTTATATATGGAGTAATCACTCTTTGTAATATGTTTTATCGGAAAACTAGAACATATAAAAAGGAAAGAAAATTGAAAAAGAATAAAACATGTCGAGACTAGAGTCCAATATATAAGTTGGAGCCTAAAGAAATTGGATGACCATGAATGAGTGGTTATGACATGACAACCAAAGAGGTTTCGAAAATCATGAACAAGAGGTTCGAATCCTAAAAGTTGCAATTTGTTTCCCATTCTCAATCAATATTTGAGATGAGCAAGGGATCATGAAAAACTGAATAGGAAAAAGAAATTAAATAATTTCAAACTTAGAACATAATTGACACTTAGTGGTTAAATCATTTTTCCTAAATTTTTATACTTGTCCATAATGACATTTCTCAAGCATGTAGCATAATGGTCTAGACGAACAAATAATGCACCTGCCCCTTATACTCTATTGATTTTTATTCATTGTGGTCCGTTCTTCGATCATTCATTATGATCAACCAACCTCCAAATCCATTGAGAAGAAAGAAAGCAAAAAAAGGAAAAAAGAAAAGAAAAGAGCGGGTAAATCAAAATGAAGTGTCAAATTAAAAAGCCAAAAATGGACAAAACAAGATATTTAAAACAAAGGAAGGAAAAACTAACAGCCCCAAATAGAGCCCGTGGAAAGTCGGGCGTCGGCTTCATCAACAATGGAAAGACAGTACTCCCGTTCGGTAAAACGACAACCCACGAGACCGCGGAGATCGACAAACGTCGCCTCACGCGTCGTCCTTATCACGAAAAACGACGTTGGAGGCGATCCAGGGTTGAAACTAGGGTTGACCAGGAATGCTTCGGAAGGTTTTAGACGCTTGCGGCGTCCAGAGATATCTCGGTTTGCTGCGCTTTCGACTTCAGCATTTATATTTTCCGCTGCTGGTGGCGGATTGTACCCCACAGTTGATTAATAATAATAGGTGAACAATCCCAGTGTCGGCCGCATTAATTTGGCCTTGAGGCAGAGTCTCAATTTGATAAAGAGAATCGCGAGCCTCAATCGGTCAAGGGAACTTGCTTGCAAGGTTGAGCATAGACCGGGTTACGCCAATCTATCTTCTAATCCTAGAATCAATCTGCACAGTATTGATCTTCAATTTTTGGGACCGAGAACCGATCATATTGAACTTGGGACTGAAAATCGGACCAATCCAAAGGTTCGATCCAATTTTAGAGTTAACTCGAGACCAACTGATAAATTTTTTTATTGCATTTTTTGTATTTCCTGAAAAGGCAATTGAAGACCGAACCGACCTAATGGGTTCGGTGACGAGTGAGGTCAATGAAGAGATGCAAGCAGCGTGAGCAACGAGTGTTGAGTAGCAAGCAGGGCAAGCGGTGAGAGGTGGGTAACAAGCGAGGTGAGAGTTGAGCAGCGAGCAATGCAAGCGATCAGAAGTGAGTAAGATGAGTGTCGAACGGTGAGCAGAAAGTTGTTTTTTTCAATTTTGGCAAATTAAAAATTAAGAAGACAACGATAGAAAAGAACAAATACCGAATGAGGATACCGTGAGGAGCTATTTACACCATTTTAAATGCCATGAGGACTTCTCACAGAGATATTTTCTTCTTTTGTAAATTATGGCCGTTGATATTGTAAAAGACATTAGAAGTTTAAGCTATTAAAGAACAACGTAAAATTACTTGGACTCCTCACTAAGGAACCGTTTAATGCTATTGACGTCATTTGACTTAGGATCTTCTCTATATAAAAAAATTATAAATATTATATTAGTTATATAGTATATAATATATTTTAGATATATAATATATATAGTCAGGATTGGTCCGGGTTAGACCGACCCCAAACTCCCAGAACCGATGACCAATCCACATAGTGCTGGTCAAGAATCTGAAGACCAATGCCCGATCTAGTCTCCTTGGGAATCGAACTAGGACTGATAGGGTTGGGCCGGTCCAAGGTTGACCTTAGACCAATGCTCACCTCTATTTGCTTGCAAATCCTAGAGGCTTATCCTCCCAAGGCATGACCGCAGAATGCTTCTCGCTTGGCTCCCCGAGTCCCGATGTTGCACTGATGCCACAAGACCTCACCAAAGTGCTAACTAGAGTTGCGAACTGACCTCCATAGATGTCCGATGGGAGGTGACCGCCGACCTGCCGACAAGACCTCACCAAAGTGCTAACTAGATAAGGGCCTCCTCTAGGGCGACTCGTGAGTGGGCTTGAAATCCAATTCCTAACAAGAGATTGGTAGCTGCTAGAGAGCAACTCTTGTCCCTTCTTTCTTCACTCATAGTTTTCTAGCTTTCTTCATAAGTAAGATCGGTGGGTACAAGGTAGTATGACTCCAAACCCATAACCCTAACCTATACTCATTAACTTTGAAATTTCGGAACGTAGAACCTACTCTACGAGCTCTAATACTTATCTTGGAACCTACCCAAACATATCAGCCGGAGAATGAGTAAGATCCATGGGTTCTACCGACACCCTTAGAAAATAAACCTATTGATTCAATATTGATGTAAAATGGTTATACTTTTGTCTCTTCGAGGGATAACCATAAGCTAATAATCCAATGGCTTATTACATGTCCCAAAGAAGATATAGGAACTCTTTTCGAGTAATTATGCTTAGAACCAATCAGTTAATTAAGATATATTAAACTACATTTTAACCGCAATATATAAACATCCTTTAATTTGAATAATGCAGAATTGATAAATCATTTATGTAGGACTTATCAGGGAGCCTTTTATGACCTAATACATTGCGCATTCGACTGTCGGCACAATATTCCAGTTACTGAACAATGATTATATTATCTTCTGATGATGAATTCATAATAAATCGCATCTCACGTGAAAAGCACCATGGTAGAGAAAAGTAGCGAAAACCTTTGCAAAAATAAGATCTCAAACGAAGATACGTATCAAGGCCTGCAAAGTACTCTCGGAGCTTTCTTCCCATTTGGGTATCTACTATGTCGTGGGACGGGGATGGGCAACTGGCGTGATTCCTCCCTCCGAAAGTTCACAACTCCCCATTCCTGATATAAAAAAACCCGTATATTGAACATGCGTCACCCTGTTTACAGAGATCGTGTTCTCTTGTTTCTCTGCTCGTTCCGGGCTAGGCTACTCTTTGATTGTAGTTTCTTCCAACCAAAGACGAAAGCCAAAACGTTCAACGAATTAATTTACCGTTCGCCATCCCAAAATTTGACAATTCACTGATGCAAATTCAAGAGTAGTAGATTTGTATATGTAGGCCTTCTTTAGATTGCTCCTCTATATAAGTGAGCAGTCACTCTGTGTAATATGTTTAATTGGAAAATTAGAACATATAGAAAGGAAAGACAAAGCGAAAAGCATGGAAGAGGCAGAAACTAAATACAGAGTCCGGCACATAAGTTGGAGCCTAACGAAATCGGATGACAATGAGTGAGAATGGCGATGCCATGTCAACCAAATAGATTTCAAAAATCATGAATAAGAGGTTTGAATCCTAAAAGTCGCGATCTGTTATCCATTCTTAATTTATATTTGAGACAGGCGACTTCATAAAAACAAAAACAAAAACAAACAAACGAAAAAAAAATTGAGGGATCATGAAAAATTAAAAAGGAAAAAAAAATCAGAGAACTTCAAAGTCTGAACATTATGAACACTTGGTAGTTACGATACATCGTTTCTCTTGAATTTTTAGACTTTAGCATAATGACATTGCACTAGCATGTAGCATAATGGTCTAGACAAACAAATAATGCACCTAGTTACGATACATCATTTCTCTTGAATTTTTAGACTTTAGCATAATGACATTGCACTGGCATGTAGCATAATGGTCTAGACAAACAAATAATGCACCTACCCCTTATACTTTATTGATTTTTTTTCACGTTCCCTTATTCATATGAGCAATTACACTCCAAATCCATTTAGAAGAAACAAAGAAAAAAAAAGACAAAGTAAAATGAAGCGTCAAATTAATAAGCAAAAAAAAATATAAAAAAAGAAAAGAAAACCATGTAGAGATCTTCATTCGACACCGCCAGCGATCCATCAGTCATGATCTGCCAAGTCTCGTTGCCATAAGCGCCAGACGTCAAAGCCTATTCGACGAAGTGACAAGTATGCACTCTCTTATAGGAAGCAGATTGGAACCATGAATCGATCATACGTCACCCTATCAACAAAGACGGTGATCTCTTCTTTCTTTGCTTGTTTCGAGCCAGACTGCTCTTCGATCATAGTTTCTTCCGACCAAAGACGAAAGTTATTATAACATCCAGCATATCAATTTACCGGTTACCGTCGCGAAATTCGACAATTCACAGGTACGAATTCGAGAGTTATATATAGCCTTTTTTTGTGTTACTCCTTTATGTAAGTGATCGGTTACTCTCTGTGATAAGTTTTATTGGAAAATTAGAACATATACAAAATGAAAGAAAAACCGAAAAGCATAAAAGAGCCCGAGACCAGAGTTCTACATATATGTTGGAGCCTAAAGAAATTGGGTGACAATGAGTGAGAGTGGTGATAACATGACAGCCAAATAGGTTTTGAAAATCATAAACAAGAGTTTTAAATCCTAAAAGTCGTGATATGCTTCCCATTCTCAGGCAATATTCTAGATGAGCAACTCCATAAAAGAAGAAGAACTTTGGGGATCATGAAAAACAGAAAAGG
This sequence comes from Eucalyptus marginata, assembly GCA_014182565.1. Classification (NCBI taxonomy): domain Eukaryota; kingdom Viridiplantae; phylum Streptophyta; class Magnoliopsida; order Myrtales; family Myrtaceae; genus Eucalyptus; species Eucalyptus marginata. The sequence goes on from CM024590.1 coordinate 5,413,795, forward strand.
AAAAAAAAAATCGGAAAACTTCGAATTCTGAACATAATGAACACTCGGTGGTTACATTATTTCTCCTAAATTATTAGACTTTTGCATAATGACATTTCTCTAGCATGTAGCATAACGATCTAGACAAACAGATAATGCACCTGCCCCTTAATCGATTTGTATTCATTGTGGTTCGTTCTTCGATCATTCATGTGAGCAATTCACATCCAAATCCACTGAGAAGAAACAAAGCAAAAGAAAACAGAAAAGAACAGGCAAAGCAAAATGAAGTGTCAAAAAGTGAAAAAGCAAAGGAAAAGACTGAAAAAGAATGATAAGACAAAAGAAAGACAAAAGATAATTAAGGTACTTTCTTAGATATGAAATATCTTTTAAACAGATATGCGTGAGCGACTTTCCTCTCTAGCAAGCGTCCCGAGTTACTGTAGCACTGGTTTCTGCTGTGGCTGATTCCCGGCTGTGTAGCCGTTGGTTGGGGCTGATTTTTGGCGAGCTAGGGCGCCTTGATGGAGAGGATATGGTTTCTGACCTGCCTATTCTTGACGGAGTTATGAAAGAAACTCGTATTTTTATCACCTAGTTTGAGCCAATTAACACAGGACTTTTGGCGATAAAAAGACTCCTCCTGATCTCGCAACGCAAAGAAAGCACGCCTCTGGGTCTTTTCCTGATTAGCAAGAGTCAAATTAGAAGGGTCGTCGTGGAGACCAACCTGAGTGATGCGTAAAGCCTCTCTGGCTTCGGCTGTTCGTATAGAGATATCAAAGTAGGAGTCCTTGTTGAGTTGTTTAAGGCGTGCCTTCACCAATCTCAGCTTAGAAGCCAACCGGAACATATGAGTACCAACAATGGGACTACTCCAAGCTTGAGTAATGCAGGATGAGTAATTCGGGTGATCCGCCCAAAACTGAAAATATTTAAAAGGCTTCCTTCTGAAAACCGGGTTCTGCACTCTTACAATCATGGGCGTATGGTCTGAAATACCCGGATTAATAAACGTCGCCTCTGAAAAGGAGAACCGATGATTCCATAGGGAGTTAGTGAGAACTCGATCAATTTTCCGCATCTTCCTTGTATGACCAGAGGAGGTCGACCAAGTAAAGCGGAATCCAAAAGATATCGAAGATCAACAAGTTCCGTTTGAGATAAACAAGAACGAAACTCATCAAAATAAGGAATCCAAGGAGTCGAACTCCCCACTCTATCGACGGGTCCCCGATCGCATTGAAATCCCCGGCAACAATCCAAGGGGAGTCCCGAAAGACTTCGTTATAATGTATAAGATCATCCCAAAGTGGTCTACGGCTAACAAAAGTGTGATCTCCATAAACCGCGGATATACAAGACGACATAGAAGAGGATTTAAAGGAGAGAACACCGTGGATGGCTTGCTTGTTCGAAGAAATAATCTCAAAATGAACAAGAGCGGGGTCCCAACCGACCCAAATTCTACCCCGAGGAGCAGATTCATAATTAGCAGTCCAAATCCAGCCACGTAAAAGCGAGGAAGAAACCGAATCAAAACGGTCCTGAGGAACTTTCGTCTCAAAAATGCCAAGGAGGCAAAGCTTATTGGAAGAAACTAATTTCCTCACCTCGGCTCGTCTAACCGGGTTGATAATGCCTCTAACATTCCAAAATCCAAAAAACATAGGGACAGCAGGACTTACTTCTTAGCAGAGGCCTTTTGGCCAGGGGGCTTGGCCTTGGCGAGGCCAATAGGAGGTTGGTTCGTTTGGAGAGATTCCAATTGATCCAGAATTTGAAGTGGCTTATCAGGAGCCATCCTTCCCCTCGAAGAGGAACTTGAAGAAAGTAGATCATCATCTTCAGAGACAATACTTGAACTGACAATAGGTTCATGAGAAGATTGAGGTGCCCTTGCAAAATCGGCTTTTGAGGAAGTTGAAATCAATCCTTTGGATAACCTAACAGGCGGCAAAGCAGAAGCCTTAGGTAACTTAGCAGGAACAGGTTTCAGTTTGAGTTGCAGTCCGGCTTCCGCAGCATCTGAAAGGCTGAAGGAAGCGGCCGCCTTCTTGGAATGCTTTTTCTTTTTTATCACAACTTCGTGCCACTCCTCTTCCTGCAGGCTAACAGACTTACCAGTAGGGCGGGCAGCTTCGCGTACTGTTACAAGCCCAGACTTATCAGCAGCATCTTTTCCAGGCAAAGGAGGAGCACTCGAAGAAAACTCATGTGCACAGTGTTCGATCATTCGAGAAGGCATAGGAGGGGCTTCCTCTCCACCCGTATCCATAGTGCCTTTAAGCTTATCGTGCTTCGAAGGAGGAGCAGGATTATTTTCCGGAACAGAGGAGCCAGCAGGAGCAGGGGAAGAACGCCTGACTCGGGGCTCTTGGTCCGTAGGAGCAACAGATTGAGGGGCCTTGGCAGCTGGATTCCGAGAATTATTCCGACTCTTGACAGCACGGGAGGCCGAAGCGTTGCAATTGTGGCCGAATACTCGGCATTTGGAGCATACTTGAGGCCTCCATTCGTACTCTACTGTCACGACACAGGAGTCTTCATTGTGCATCAGAATTACTGAATCACATAGAGCTTGGTCTGCAGAGATTTCAACACATACCTGCGCAAAGGCAAGCATGTCCATCCTCTCCGTGCGATAATCCACGTACAAAGGCTTTCCGATCGCACTTGCAACCTTTCCAATGGCCTGAGCAGACCAGAAGGAAAAAGGCAAATTCCTTAATTTAACCCAAATCGGGACAGTCAAATGTATATCACGTTTAATCTCAAGACCCGGTCTCCATTGCTGCAAGATAAACGGAACCTTAGCAACTGTAATGGGGCCTCCATCAAGGAGTTTATTCCTGAATTCCTGATCAGGGATGTGCAGAACAAAGATCCCGTGACCATCAGCCATAACTCCAGAGAGGTGAGGACTCCAAGCCCTTTTTAACGCCTCCTCCGTCACCTTAAACGGAACCTTTCTACCCAGATAATACCCAATTAAACAATCAAATAACTTCAGATCAGCAGCTTGCAGATCGAAATCTGTCATTTGCACCATGGGTTTATCATCTAATCGCCCAGCAAGAGTGAAATCAAGGTCATAACCTTTCTTAGCAACGCTAGCTACAAAGCAGCCACGAACGGGTGTGATTTGCATCAACTCTAGCAGAGTACGAAGAGTTCGAGACCTACCTCGAGATCGGCTTGTCGAGCTCCGGCTCGAGCGAGCGAGAACGATCCATCCTCGCACCAGTCGATCGAGAAGGGCTACGGGCTTCGACCAATCGCGGAGCTTCGCCTTGGGGTTCTTGGGGCACCACCAAAGGGGAAGGAAGTCGAGCACTTTGCTCAGCAACCGAAGGAGCCTCTTGTCCCGAAGCTGACTCCATGTTCGCAGCTCACAGCAGAACCAGGCGAAAACCCTAGATTGGAGATTCCATGATCGCTTGCAGAGGAGCTCACGAACGAGGGTCAAACTTGGGGGCTTGGAGGGGTGTTCCTTCTGGTGCCTTTGTTGATGATCCCTCACAGGTGCCTCAGATTTTCGTTACCTTCTTCTCCGAGCTCCTTAAGGCTCGACCAGCTATTTCTTTGCCATCAGTAGCCTACTTGAAAGAGTTTATACGTCCTCTTTTCGATGCTCAAAGTGTCTCTGTTTCTTCTCCGGTCACCGATTCTGAAGTTAAAGATACACTTTTCTCCCTTGCTAGAGGCAAAGCCCCTGGTCCAGATGGCTTTCCGGTGGAATTTTATAAGACTAACTGGGATATTCTCGGCCCCTCGGTTGTTGAAGCAGTTAAAGAATTCTTCGAATCGGGTTGGCTTCTTAAAGAGGTAAACGCTACCATTCTAGCTTTGATTCCTAAAATTCAGAATGCCTCTGCAGTGACTGATTTCAGACCTATTGCCTGCTGTAACACCATCTATAAAGTGATTACAAAACTTATGGCAAATCGTTTGGCTCCTCTGTTGAATGCATTGATTGGGCCCTATCAAAATGCATTTGTCAAAGGTAGAAGAATTAGGGATAACATTCTTCTTGCACAAGAATTGTTTTCAGGATTTCACCTTGACCCTTACCTTCCAAAGTGTGCGGTTAAGGTTGATTTTCAAAAGGCCTACGATACGGTGGATTGGGATTTCCTCGAATTAACCCTTCGTGCCTTTAATTTCCCGGATTGGACCATCCATTGATAATGGTTTGTATCAGAACTCCCAAGTTCTCGGTTTCTATAAATGGTGAACTTCATGGTTTCTTTTCTAGTGGTCGAGGCTTACGCCAAGGAGACCCGTTATCGCCTTACCTATTCACCCTTGTAATGGAAGTTTTCTCAGGGATGTTGATCTCTCACACTTCCGTTAAAAAGTTTCGCTTTTTCTGGAGGTGCAAGAATGTTGGGTTATCTCACCTCTTTTTTGCCGACGATGTCTTCTTGTTTTGCCAAGCTGAGTGGAATTCTGTCACCATCCTTAAGAAATGCTTGGATTTATTCTCTAAGTGGAGCGGTCTCTTTCCGAATAGAGACAAGAGTGAGGTATTTCTCTCTGGAGGTCCTCCTTCTTTAAGAGAAAATATCAGATTGGCCTTTGGGTTTCAGGAAGGCTGCTTACCGGTTCGCTACATAGGAGTGCCGATCATTACCTCAAGATTAGGGAAAGCTGATTGTGTCTCCTTGATAGACCGTATCACAGCGAGAATTCAATCTTGGACACATCGGTTTCTCTCATTTGCGGTAGACTCCAATTAATAAGGTCGGTTCTTCATTCCATACAAGCTTTTTGGGCTAGTGTGTTTTCCTTGCCTCGCCTCTCGTTATGGATAAGATTGAGCAGTTGTTAAGACAGTTCTTGTGGAAAGGCACCGCCATGGGACGCAGGTGGTGCCAAAGTTTCCCTGGGATGACATTTGCCATCCTAAAAAGGAAGGCGGACTAGGTCTCGGAAATTGAGGGATTGCAACTCCGCCTCGCTCCTTAAATATATTTGGTTTCTCTTTGTCGATAGAGAATCTCTTTGGTGCCGATGGATTCATTCCTACTTCTTAAAGAAGGATAATAATTTTTGGAGTGTCTCTCCACCGACTCAGTGTTCGTGGGCGTGGAAGAAGATTCTCCAGCTTCGAAGGCACTTTAGAATGTCCTTTGCTTGGAAGGTTGGTCATGGGTACTCCGTTTCATTATGGCACGACAATTGGCTGGAGTGTGGCCCTCTTTCACTCGCTATTCCGGCCAATCTTCTGGACGTTTGTCTTCCTTCTTATTCGACAGTGGCAGACCTTTTCTCCCCTGCGGGTATCCATACCAGAAATATCATGTCTTCTTTGGGAATCATCATTCCCTTGCCTAATGAAGACCGCGACAAGTTCGTGTGGAGAGAAGACCCGTCAGGTAAGTTTTCGGTTTCCTCGGCTTGGAATTTTATTAGGGCCAAAAGTGTTCCGGTTCCCTGGGCAGCTCTCATATGGGATAACAGTTTGGCCCCCAGATTTCAATTTTTTATGTGGTTGCTAGCGAGAAGGAGATTACCAACTCAGTGTCTCCTTCTCTCATATGGAAGGATTGAATTTTCTGTTTGTGCGTTTTGTCGCTCGGTTCCGGACTCTTTGGACCATCTTTTCTTTCGGTGTGAAACGCCGGCTACTTTGGCTTTCTTTTGGGCTTCCCGCTGTAATTTACCTTGGAAGAACAGGTCTTGGAATGACAACTTATCATGGGCTATCAAGTTCCTTGCTGGTGATGATTTTTATCACAAAATTGCCAGGTTCTCTTTTGGGGCGTTATGCCATTTTATTTGGAAGAAAAGAAACGCTATCATTTTCCATGGGGACTCCTCTGCGATCCCGGCCATGAAGAACCACTTGATCAAAGTGGTGAAGGATAAAGCCCTCCTTTTCTCTAATGTTCCGCCTACACCAAGGAACAAGCGTCTTCAGAGAAGTTGGGGTTTCGACCCCGCTATCTTCATTTCAGCATCCTCACATGCTTCCCTTGCCCGTGCGCCTTCCTAGGTCCGTGTTCAAGGGTTGGCTTTGAGTTTTGTTCGGCCATGTGGCTGTTTTTGCTTAGTCGCTTTTCCTTGCTGTATTTCTGCTTCTTCTTCCAGCGGTTGCTGTTCTTCTTTTGATTCAGGGCCCTCTCACTATTCCTGCTTCTTGCAGCCATAGTGTGAGTTTCGGTTCTGAATTCTTGTACATTTGTCCAATGCTTATTTAATTCTTACCTTTACCAAAAAAAAAAAAAAAAAAAAGATAATTAAGGCTTAAAGCCTCGGATAGAGCACGCGCCATGTGGGTGTCGTGTCGGCTTTATCAACATTGGCAGAGGCAGTACTCCCGTTCGGTGAAACGACGGCCCAGGACCTCACGGAGACAGTCAAACGTCGCCTCGCGCGTCGTACGCATCGTGAAAAACGACGTTGTAGGCGATCCAGGGTTGAAACCGGGCTTGACCAGGATTGCCCCGGAAGGCTTTAGACGCTTGCTGTATCCAGACATATCTCGGTTTGCGGCGCTTTCGATTTCAGCATTTATAATTTTTGCTGCGGGTATGAATTGGCCCCGACAGTTGATTAATAATAACACGTGACCAATCGCCGTGTAGGCCACGTTATTTGGTTTTGAGGGGGAGAGTCTCGATTTGATAAAAGGAATCACGAGCCTCAATCGGTAAAAAGAACTTGCCTGCAAATCCTGGAGGTTTATCCGCCCAAGGCGCGGCCGCAGGATGCTCATCGCCTGGCTCCCCTAGTCCTGATGTTGCATCCGATGGGACTTGACCAGCCCGCCGACAAGGCCTCATCAAAGTGCTAACTAGATGACGGCCTCCTTCCGGGCGGATTGCACGTGGGCTCGAAATTTGAATCCTAGAGTTCATGGGGTTCGAATCTTTAGCGAAAACAATTAATACTTTATCGGTTGAACTACCACATGTTGATGGTGATAATATGATTTTTTTTTTTCTATAGTAAATTGGGAAAAACCTTTCTTCCTCTTTACAAAAATAGAAAAGAATAGCAGCGACCACGATATGTTTACGAGATCCCTATTTATTTTATGGACCAGAGCCGACATCATATTAACTTGATAAGATTCTCCTAATTTAGTAAACTTTCCAGATTGGCAGAGAAATGGAGGCTGGTCTTCTGTTCACTTCGAATGCCATCGACCCTACATCTATCACTTCTTCCTGGTAGTCGACAGATAGGGATTCTCCTCGACCGCCGGTCCCTCTTCTCGAAGTTCCCGGCATGGCCACTAACTCAGGCACGTCGATCGCCCAAAGCGATCATTTCGCACCTTGTCAGCTTCGTAAAAGTCTGTACTTTTCGGGTTCTAGCTTCAGGACACTTCACTGGGTAATGTTCAAAGATGTGATAATTTAACCTGTTTAGGCGAGCTTTCACATCATGCCTCGCGCATGAAGGTGTATTCATAGTACACGTTTACTCGGAATTCAAATTAAAATTGGACTCGAATTTATAAAAATGCCCATGTTTTCACTCATCGATAGCGCCATTCCTCTGCAATCTACTAGTGGAATTGAGGATCGATATCATCGCGATCGAGACATCTAAAAGTACTCAATTTGAACTAAGCTTCCTGTTTGACCAAAACATGTGGGAGGAGTTCACCAACTTCCCTCACTCCGTGATGAGCATTAATTTGGGCATCCGTATTCCTCTACAAAGTCCCATCACCGCCACTGATCCATCTCTCTCTCTCTCTCTCTCTCTCTCGGCGGGCTCCCCACCACCACATCCCCCGCCGGCCGGTGCAAATATCATAGCTCAGAAATGGGAAGTATCGACAATGAGCGAGAGGGCATGAGCGAGAGCCAACCCTTGTTGCCGGAATCGTCTCCGAAGGGCCAGAGCAAGGACCTAGAGGACAGCAACAGGGACCTCAAGACCAAGGTCTGGATCGAAACCAAGAAGCTATGGCAGATCGTCGGCCCTGCCATCTTCAGCCGCGTCTCCTCCTACTCCATGAACATCATCAGTCAGGCCTTCGCCGGGCACCTCGGCGAGGTCGAGCTCGCCGGCTTCTCCATCGCCAACACCGTCATCGTCGGCTTCAATTTCGGTCTCCTGGTAAACGAACTGCTTCTCCTGAGACTAACTCTATTCCACATATGAATGTCGGAACACGTGTCTTAAATTCCTGAGTAGGGAATGGAGCGGATTAGATGATATGCTATTATTAATTGATGCCTTCCGAAAATATGGACAAGCATACTGTTTCTTTTTTTTCTTTTTTTGGAATTATTCTGCAATTTTGTTTGTTTTCATGGTATCTGCAAACAATAATTGGAATTTCGTGCGGCGGAACGCAGCTCGGGATGGGGAGCGCGCTGGAGACGCTATGCGGGCAGGCCTTCGGGGCGAAGCGGTACCGCATGCTCGGCATCTACATGCAGCGGTCGTGGATCGTCCTCTTCTGCTGCTGCTTCCTGCTGCTCCCCGTCTACGTGTTCGCCGCGCCTCTCATGAGGCTGCTCGGCCAGCCCGATGACGTGGCGGAGATGACGGGCGTGGCGGCGGCGTGGATGATCCCGCTCCACTTCAGCTTCGCCTTCCAGTTCCCGCTCCAGCGGTTCCTCCAGTGCCAGCTCAAGAACGTGGTCATCGCGTGGGCCTCGCTCGCCGCCCTCCTTTTCAACATCCTCTTCAGCTGGCTCGCGGTCTACGTGTTCGGGTTCGGGATCATCGGGATTTCGGTGGTGCTGGACATCTCGTGGTGGATCATGGTCTTCGGGCTGTTCGGGTACACCTCCTGCGGGGGGTGCCCGTTGACGTGGTCCGGCTTCTCGACGGAGGCGTTCTCGGGGCTCTGGGAATTCCTCAAGCTCTCGACGGCTTCTGGGGTCATGCTCTGGTGAGAGTTCGTGTCCGTGTTCGTTTTTTTCTCGAGTTTCAATCTCAGGTTGTCGATTCTTCCATTTCCCGTTGTCCTAAAGTTGAATTTGGCTAACTGGGTTTTGGTTTTGTTTCATTGAGAAAAGCTTGGAAAACTGGTACTATCGAATACTGATTCTGCTCACCGGGTATTTACAAGATGCGACTGTCGCGGTAGATGCTTTGTCAATCTGGTACGACTCATTTTACTTTTTTCTATATGATCTGTAACTAATTAGGCCGAAGTCTAATCAACCGGGTTGGACGGCAGTCAGCCTGGCAGAGGTTTTGAAGTCTTATCTTTTCATCCAAACGTGGGAGCTACTGTATTTGCCTTACTATTTTTGCCTATCTGATAATAGTTAAAGGTTGAAATCTTGCTCTTCACCATCGAAGACTCCCTACTTTCCCCTCAAATATTTTTCTTCGGTAAAGGACATTATAGGATCTCCAACCTCAGGGTGGATTTTCCGCCCATTTCTTCTCCCTTTAACCTTTTAAAGACCTACTCTAATCCAAGATGATCACATAGGAAGTGATTATTCTCGCTGGCCACAGAAAAACACTTAATTCTGAAATATCGTATTATATTGAAAAACAAACCTTATTTTTAGGAAATGGCGATTTTAAAGAAATCGAAATGCATTTTCTACGTGCGGACATCTTATGGTCCGCTGGAAAAGTGAAGGTCTCAAAAAAAGCAGCTTGCTTTTGGACTCACTTGGCTTTGTATTCTTGTCCATATCTTGCAGCATGAGCATCAACGGTTGGGAGATGATGATCCCACTCGCTTTCTTCGCTGCTACCGGGTAGACCTTTCTGTCTCTGTCTCTTTCTATGTCTCCGTCTCTCTCTCTCTCTCTCTCTCTCTCTCTCTGCATTACCTCGAGCTAACAGTCAAACTTCAAGACTGCATTACCAGAGAAAGCGTCTTCCGTAGCTTGACTTTGACATTAAATGAAGTAACGCCTGCACGACCAGTTTCCTCTGACCTCAATTGGATTTCACAGGGTTCGGGTGGCGAACGAGCTGGGGGCCGGTAACGGCCAGGGTGCCAAGTTCGCGACCAAGGTCTCTGTGGTCCAATCGACCATAATCGGCATCTTCTTCTTTGCTCTGATCATGATATTTCACGATAAGTTCGCGTACATATTCACGACGACCGAGGACGTCCTGGAAGAGGTCGACGAGCTGTCCCTCCTCTTAGGAGCCACGATCCTCCTCAACAGTGTCCAACCGATTCTGTCAGGTAATGTTCCTTAAAAACTTTCATTAGTAGGCGCAATATCGGTCATTGTCGTGCCAACACATAAATATGTGCACCCAAATGCCCGTTCTTTTTTCCTAAACCATCCGTCATTACTTCAGTTCGTTGCGAAAACTTACTATATTGACGGGTAGTTGGCTAAATTATTATGCTGTGCCCGCACACTCCATTGCTCGGCTTATTATACTTGTAGGAATACACACCAAGACTATACTTGTGTGAGTCTTTATATTTAAACAGTTTATGTCAAACTTTGAACCTAACAACATACTCTTGTTTAATTTATGACAGGAGTAGCCGTGGGATCGGGATGGCAAGCGTACGTCGCCTACATAAACCTAGGATGTTATTATGTTGTCGGGCTCCCTCTCGGATTACTTTTGGGATGGTGGGTTGGTTGGGGTGTTAAGGTATGCTTTTTGCCTAATTTACGTGTCATTTAAAATTAACATGTTGAATATGGTCACTGCAATTGGTGGACGGCGATTCCATGGAGTTTTTGGAAGATCTAATAATTTGTGAATGCATCTTTTAGGGCATGTGGGGTGGGATGATATTTGGTGGCACGGCGGTTCAGACGGTGGTCCTAGCTATAATAACTATACGTTCAGATTGGGATAAGGAGGTACATTTACACGATCATAAGTATATGTTTGTTGACATTATCTCTCTTAAGCATTTCATTGAAAATCTCGTGACGGTTGGTTTCATTCAGGCTAAGAAAGCTGCCGAGCGGGTGAACAAGTACTCTACCTCAAAGCCCGAAAACAATGAACTAGAGGACAGCGCTGACGGAGATAGTGGCAGCAGCTACCCTCGCGGTTAGGAGCCTATTGCTGGGTGGTTGAAGCATTAAGCAGCTGTCCAAGTCAACATTATGGTGAGTCTCCATGGTAGGAGAAAGCAAGCAAGCAAGCAAGCAACAACTCCATGACAGAACATGGGAAGGAACATTTTGGTTTTATAAAAGCAGATTTTCAAAGTTTTTCTGACCACAAACATTGGTCCCGAAATTTTGTAAATCGAATCATCAATGCTTGACTTGATATTTAATTGGACTGGCTTATTCATGCCCATAATTTCGTCTGTTACCCGACAGTTCGTGATGGGGTCTATTGCATTTACGATCTGACGAGATAAGTTGACCGGCAACCTGTCCCTGTCTGTAATCGTGAGAGAGTTGTGGCGCTCCAATCCAGATATAACCTCATTTATATACATTCAATGTTGCTGTTCTGTGCCTTTAGCTTTGTGTCATGCTTCTTGCCATCTTATGGATGGTCCGTACTTGACTGTTAATAAGAACAGTACTGGAGTTATCGTAGCTGGTATAGTATGGGAATTGGTTTTATAAATGATGAAAGATATTGTACTCAAATGTCTAAATAGACCGGTTAGCTTAGATTACTATAACATATTTGTCACGCCCCTTGACAAGTTGATTTGACGAGACAATGATAATAATAATCCTTAAATTTTGGCTCAATGTGCAATGTGGTCATTGAACTTAATTTGTTCAATATGGTACCTGAATTTTTAATAAATGTTTAATTTAGTCTTTGAACTAGATTGAATATAATAATATAACAGTTAAGGATTAGTGTTGATACCTAAATTTTGGCGACCCAATCATTTATTCATTGCATAGAAAATTAGGGATTAAGTTTTAAGCCCTAAAAAAGAAAATATTAATTGCATAGAATATAATTTTATTATTATTATTCCATTTGCATTGGACCAGTGATGGATGGATTTAACTTGATGGTTTGGAGCCCATTATTTTCTGATAACTAAAAATTAACTTATAAGAATTGGTGATTTGATATTTTTTTTTTTTGTATATTTATGCAATCTATTCATATATTCTCGGAAAGGGCAAGTGTGACAAGGAGATATTATGATCTCGTCTCTGCAAGATTTGGAATTTGAGAAAATCTTATTATGATATTGAATTTTTGGCAATATGTGATAAAAATCAGTGTGGGCAGAAAGAAAAGTCGCAAGAATAAGAATGGTAGGCGAGACAAGTGAATAATACATGCAATTTCAAGAGAATATTCATGCAATGCAATAGAAGGAAATAAAGCCCACGGCAACCCTAGTCCACTCACCTACAAAAAGGTTGCTCAGACAGAGAGGCGAAAAAAAAAAAGAATTTCAGAGCATAGAGAGACACACGTGAGGGAGGAATAGAGAGAAAAAGCACAGGGAGTCCTACCTTCTGCACGTTCACGATGCAAGAGAAAGGTTAGAGAAAGAGAAGTTCTCTTTGATCCTTTTCTTGTAGGTTACAAAGGGGCACACCCCCACCACTCCACTACGTCCAAGAGGAGAAGATATCTTGGCATGTCTGACACTTGGAAGACGTCCCTAGAATCAACATTCTGCACATTGGAGAGTGCACTTGGGGTCTCCACAGAGCACAGAGAAGACGTATTTTGCAGCCTTGCCGAACCTACGTAGCAGCGAAGTAGCGGTGTTGAGCGTTGACGATCCCTATTGTCGTGAACCGAAGTTGCACCATCCTTGACGTTCCGCTCGAGACCCACGTGTTGCTTCCGCCGTGTCCGAACCACCCGCGATGGCCTGCTGCCGTTGCACCGCTCGTTGTCCTGCCGAGTTTATCTAATCGTCACCCACTGCTGTTCCCGACGTGTCCTATCCCATCGAGCTAACTGTGCTGTGGAGCCCCAACCTGAGCTGCTGTCGCGCTTGTCCTTAAGTCGAGCCGATCCTTGAAGTTACTATTCTTGTAGGTTCATTGGTCATGAGGCCACTGTATTGACAAACCGTTGTTCGTCAATCCTTCAGGCCGGTCCCGTTTTGGAAATAAAATCCAAACGAGGTAATTTTCTTGAACTAAGTTTCATCTCGATATTATTGCTTAAATTGGAACATTTGATGCTAATAGTGGTATCATTGAGGCATTAGGCATTATCCAATAGGATATTATTGGTAAAAAATCACTATAATTACTAATTTGATCCGTAAGACTTCGGATAATTTTTTAATTATGTTGATTTTTTTTCCATTGACGATATTTTGGCTTTAAAATCAATATAATTATTGATTTGATCCGTGAGACTTCGGATTAATTTTTAATTATTTTGATTTTTCTTGAATGTTGTGATGTTTAGGGTTAGAATAATTATTAATTTAATCTGTGAGACAATGAATTATTTTTTTCAATTATTTTAACCCTTTATTTGATGAATATCTTGAGTGGATTGGATATAATGCTAATATTTGGAAATTGCTTGTTTTGGAAAACACCCAAAAAAAAAAAAAATCAAATTGTGTATCCCTAAATTAGGATTGCATTTTTTAGATTGCCCAGATTTCTCGATAACATTGCCTTGTTTGAATAGGATTGCATGTTTAGATAATTTTGGAATAGATTATAATAGATTCTAAATAACATTTTATTTTATAGATAGGGTCTTAGATAATGCTTGCATATTTAGATAATCTCGTATTTTTAAAATAGTTTTCTGAGATAGGATAGGGTTTAAGTCAAAATAATCCCTAAAATGGATTAGAAAATTATTCATTTTAGATAGTTTAATTAGGTTTTTTAATTACGAATTTTTATAAAAAAATTTAAAAATATTATATGCATGTCAAATAGTTTGCTTGTTAGGTTCATTTAATTATAAATTGATTGTCAATAGAGTTAGGTTATGTAGTTAAAGTGCATGTTATATAGGTAAGTTTTAATTTCAAGATAAGATAAAACCCAAAAAAATAATTGCTTGCTTTGTGTGTTGAATTCCTTTGGTGCAATTTATTTGATTCATTGAGTGTTTAATAATAGTTGAGCATCCATGTAATCACCTCATTGCATGATAGTGATTTAGGCTAAAACTAATCCAGATTGCTTGCAAAGACTTTTTTGAAAATAAAAAGAATGGTACCGAAAGGATATTAGAGAAATCTAGTGTAACCAAATTCTCATACTCAATTTATCTGGTTTGTAGGAGTAATTATTTTACTTAGGTGCCTAATTGACCTACCATAAATTGATTAGTGACGACTCCTCGATAAAAGTCATTTGCATGATAAAAACTTGAACCTAAGTTACGAATTGGTATGGGTTTAGAAGAGCCCTAAACTTAGTAGTCCATTAGCCAAACTCTAGGTGGTGCATCCAAGGTTAAGTCGTGACAATTAGGTTGGACATTCAAAAGTTTTAGAAATCGCATTAAACAAATTAAAAGTTTATAAACCACATTGCATATTTAATCGAGGTTCATATCACTTGTATAATTTTCCGTAATTTGACATATGAGTCTTGGTATCTAGGACATCAGCGGTGCATAGCAATTGGAAGCGGCAACGACGGCGAGGGTAGTTGTAGTGATGATGACTTAACCTAGGTCAAGATGTTCCTTTTGATTTCGAGGGTTTCTGGTGGTGGGGCATTCAGAATTATGATAGCCGGAAAAATTGACAATTCCGAAAATAAGAAAAATTAATAGTAGCTGATATAAAATGCAAATTCGTGTCGTTTATTACCAGAGGTCAAGATGCATAATGAAATTGGTGAGAAAAATGATGAGGGTTTTTGATGTCTTCCTTTCAAGTTTGTCGTTCATGGCTTGACTTAATGGGAAAAATTTCACCGCGTTAGTTTCAAAACGCAAACTATGTAACTTTTAAAAAAAAAAAAAAAAAATGATTGCAAATACAATTTAATAACACTAGAAGAATTCGCATCTAGTAAGTGGGATTTCATTATTGCTTCTCATGATGTAATAAAGCATCAAGATAATAATAAATTCATTTATATGAACTTGTTATTTTACCATCGAATTGTGTGTATGTAGATGATATTGAGAAAATTACAAAAAAAAAAGAAAAAAGTTTTACACTTCTTACATTTATATAAATACGGTATTTAACCTTTTAATTTGGCCAATTAAGTCTTAAACATTTTGACAATTTGCCTTAATTGGCCAATGTAATCAATTCTTTCAATTTTGGTAGGAAATTACTAACATTAATACCAAACGTCTTATGTGACACCATAGAACTAATATAGACCAGTTTTGCAAATTTCATTTATTTATTTTAATTACTTATTTATTTATTTATTTTCTTTCTTTATTGTTGTCGGCAACCCTCATTGGCCACTAGACAAGGGCCTACAAGCCCTTAAGGACTATTGACAAGGGTTGTGACCCTCGTCGGTTGCGGGTGAGGCAAACCTCGCTTAGTCTGCATTGGTCATTGTCTATGACCAATCTCCAACCATTGCTAGAGACCAGCCACCAACGGAAAGGAAAGAAAAATGCAGAAAAAAAGATTCAGAAAAAAATTTAAAAATTGTTTATATTAAAGTCAGCCACACCACCTAGGACCATTAACACTAAATGGACTGCCACATCAACGGTTTCAAAATTGGCCGGAGTAACTACATTGGTAAAACGGGCAAAATGTTTAAGACTTAATTTGTATAATTAAAAATGTTTCAGACTAAATTGACGCGAGTGAAATACGTTTAGAAGTTTTTTAATAATTTTCCCGACGATATTTGACACGTGGCTTCACTATTTCGATAAATAATTCATGTATGAATTCGAACGGAGTATCTCCAGCTCGCGACATGAAATTCTTAGCTCTATAGCTAAGTTGTCCGATCAAATCTTTGCCCACAATAATTGCAAGACCAACATTCTTAGCTCAATAGAATGTGCTCCTACGTTCCCTCTTAACAGCGCCTTTGGCCAAATCCCTCCAGAGTCAATTTCAAGAGTCCAACTACTCTTCTGTAGTTATATCGATGTTTTTATCCATAAGTATCCAAGTGCCTGTCCCCACGAAACCTACCACTCAAATTAATAATTCAAAAGTTTCGACCAAATCAAAATTAATAATTTAAAAGCGACATTAAATATAATAGAGGGAGTAATTTTACGATGATGTACATGTGCCGGGCCGAACGCCGAAAACTCAAAAGTCTCCCATCAAATCTTCCACGACTTCATATTGTTCGCGAATTCATTTAGCATTAATAATAATAAGAATAACAATACATATCTATATAAATCACCATCTGCTAACCGTTTTTTTTTTTTTTTTGTCCTTTTCTTTCTTCCCCTTTTTTAATGCCAATTTCAGACAGGTAGCCATTTTATTATTCTTAGCTTCCCAATAATGGATAAGCTCTACTCATCAACTTGCGGATATGTGAACCTTTATCCCTCTTCATTTAAGTTTAATGAGTAAAAGTTTAGATGGACTTTTCTGACGTCGTGTACAGGTGTAATTCAGTGATTAAGTTAAATTTTTTTAAGGATTTAGATTATGCCTCCGTTTGTTTCGCAAAAAATAAATTATTTAAAACATATTTTCTAAAAAATAATCGCTTGTATCGTTGAAAATAATAAATCAATGAAAATTATTTTCATTACCTATAAAAATTTATATCTAAACATTTTTACGTGCGATGAAAATATTTTTTGTTCATTCATTTTTGTAAACAATACAAGCAATTATTTTATTTTATTTGAAATTTTTTTGCAAGTGATTCATTTTTCACAAAATAAACGGAGCATAAGTATTTTTTTTTTCCGAAAGATTTGATGATAGCTTTTATTACGAGCTATCATGCTCTAAAGTTTTTCTATAACGAAAAAACCATATGTGTTGATAATTTTCTCTATTGTTTCTCAATTTTTCAAATGTGCCGATTTAATCCTAAACATTTTTTTGGTGCCGATTTAGTGCCAAAAAAGTCCTAAACCTTTTGGCTTTGTGCCGATTTAGTCCTAAGCCTTTTTTTGGTGCCGATTTAATCCTAAACCTTTTTATGTTGTGCCAATTTAGTCATTTCCGACTGAAATTGGCCGGATTTTGCTGATTGGACGTAGGCCGGCTGACATGGCCTGATCGGCGCCGATGTTGACAACTTTTAATAATGTTTTAATAATATTTTAATATTTTAATATTTTTTTTTTTTATTAATTTTTAATATTTTTTATTTTTTATTTTTTATTTTTATTTTTTTCTTGCTAGAGGAAGAAGATGAGAAGAAAAAAAAAAAATCAAAAATAAAAAATCAAAAATATTAAAATATTATTAAAAGTTGTCCACGTCGTAGCCGATCGCCCATGTCACCCGGCCGAGTCCGGCCAAGAAAAATCCGGCCAATTTTGGCTGGAAATGACTAAATTGGCACAACATAAAAAGGTTTAGGACTAAATCGGCACCAAAAAAGGTTTATGACTAAATCGGCATAAAACCAAAAGGTTTAGGACTTTTTTGGCACTTCTCCCTCAAATCTATGTTACTGTATGCGCAATGACATAGGGAACCTTTTTTTTTTCTCACTTTTAGCGTGGTTTGAGGGTAATAATTGAAAATAACGAGACAAAGTTAATCTATCATTAATCTCTATAGAACCCCTGATGATTTATACTTGTAAATCACTCCTGATTAATTATTATTACTCAATGACGGATTCATTTAATGATAACCACCATGATTAATTATTTTATGTTTGAATCAAGGAACCTTCTATGCTTAGAATATATTGAGACCACCAATTTTCCTTCTGAAATAACGACATCTCATCCTAAAAGGTAAACAAAAAAAGAAAAGCCATTTACCCTTTTACATTGTGTAAATGGATTTTCTTTCTGTCGCATCGTCAATGTTAATTGTATCGACCGGCCCTAAATTGAGAGAAACGGGGTCTATCTCAACTCAACTTGTCGGCCATCCCTCTTGCCCCATGTACATGTACTAACCGAGACAACCAATCATGGCACGCGAAAAATTGATGGTGTTAGACGAAGTTGTGATTTTCTAGCTTCCCGATTCGTCAAGTTTCATTCGACGAGCACGCCATTTTCTTGGCGATGGAGAGGGATCCGAACAGGAAAGTGCCCTGGAAGCCAATTAGAGTACAACCTCGAACCTAGGACTGTGTTGTGAGGCTCTAAAATGGAGCTCGGGTAGAGTAAGAGAAACTAGGGTTTAGTTACATTTTTCTAAATCTTACAGGCAAAATGTCCGGCGGAAGAATCGTTCAAAAAATAAACTCGTGTAAAACGCTGCGAAGAAAATCAGAGCATGGGGAAAGTCTTTGTCAATAAGAGTATTTGACAATTTTACCTTAATCGGCGCATCTTTTTCAACCCTAAGGAAAGGACGGAGGACAGAGAAGGAGAACAAATCTCACGAACGCCATTCACACTTGACAGTTGACACAGCTCGTCGCCATTTTTGTACAAGTTTTGAACCGATCGCAACACGTCACAAAACAGTCGTCAAAGCATTAAAAGAAAACCTGTCCCGCCACGGAAGCCAAGCGCCGCCGGGGACGACCGTCGAGCTCTGGTCACCACCTCGCATGAGACCGAGCACCTTCGCCTTCGTTCGCGCGATCAAGTCCCACAGCCCGTCGGCGTTCGCCTTGCTCACGAACAGCGAAGCCAGCTTCTCTCGGCAACCTTCGATTCGCTCCAGAGCGCTCAGCAACCGAGTCAGATGGCCGAAACTCAAGCTGCCCAATCTCTCCTCGCTGCCCAACTCCTCCACTCTCGAGAACACTTCGCTCCGGATCATCCGGTAATCTTGACAGACTGATCGCACGACCTCGTATACCAGATCGTTCTTCCGAAGATGCAGCGACCCCGGGACGTCGCTCACTTGCTCGAGAGAGCTCACGAGGACTTCGAGCTCCCGCATCAAATCAGAGCTCGTCGCTGCTCGCATCTTCTCTCGTTTGTATTCTCTTTTCGCTTGAGAACAAGGAGATGAAGACGAAGAAGAAAGAACGTAACCCAGTGCGTGAGAAGCAATGAGGCTCTGCTCGAGCATCGCGGCGTACCATCTCACCCACGACGAGTACTCCTTCGCCTCCTCGTCGAAGTCGTCGTTGAACTTGCACAGGTTGAATAAATTCTTCCCCTCGAAGGCAAAGGAATAGAGGCGGAGGTTCTGGTCGTGCGGGCTTCGGTGGATCATGATGCCGTGGAGCGCGAAGAGGCATTTGAGCGCGACGAAGGCGTTGCGCGTGCGGTGGAGGCGGGCCGTCAGGTACCAGATACACGCGGACGCGGTGATGCCGGACCCCAGGCCGAGCGAGAGGACGGCGGCGATCCGGTGCTCCGCCGGGGCGGCGGCGGACTTGTGGGTGGTGGCGCGGATGACGGTGGCGCGCGTGGCGGAGATGGCGGGCTTCGCGGAGAGCGACGCCTTGACGAGCGAGCCTCTGTCCTTCACGGCGCCCACGATGTCCCTGAGTTTCTTCCGTTGCCCCATCGCTGCTTAGTCGACGACGACGGACTTGATCATCGGAGAAGAGAGAGAGAGGGTGAATATAGAGGAGAGAGAGGAGGAGAGAGATCCCCCTTCTGAAGCGTGTGAAGACGTGGATTTAGATTAGATTATTTAGAGAGCGCGTTTTCGGGGGTAATGACATTTTTGTTTTTGATTGCTAAGGATTCGGCATGATTAAATAAATGGAAACTCTATATACAATTTCCAATTTTGACAATTGGAATCATTTCAATAAATAAACAAGGTCTTCTACGTCACTCACGGGCATTTGCGTAAAAAAAAAAAAAAAGAAGGCAAATATCACAAAAAAAATATCATTTTATGTCCATTATAATACAAATATTCAAAAAAAAAAAATTGTTTCGCCATAAATTCTAAACTTGTCAACTGCATCATAAATACCCCCGTATTTTTCTTTAAGTCACGACAAAACCCAAGCATATGTACCCTCTATTTTGCTACCATCCAGGGCATATTTTTTATGCTGGTCTAAGTTCAGAAAGTTTGGGGTATTTGTGTTTCAATGGACAAGCTTAGAGTTTTTAATAACACGAAAATAATTTAGGATATTCGTATCATAATGAGTATAGTTTGGGGTTTTTTTGTTGTATTAATTAATTAAAAAAAAGGAATATTGCACGCTGATGTTGTACCTCATATGAATTCAATTAGAAATTGTATACCTCCCCTTTTTCTTTGCGCAATAATTTAGAGGTCCGTGACCGAATGCAAGGAGGAAGAGGTCAAGGTGATAAGAAACTTAGGTGCGTAACATGCGTGTGGGACATGGAAAGCGACGGGCGGGTTGGGGGGCACATTCCAGACGCGGATGAAAACACGGCCCGAGAAGGAAAATCCAGGGAGGAAGGAGGGAGGAGGCGAGGAGGGAGGCGCGGAGGAAACCGCCGCTTGCGGCGCACGACCCCATCGCCCGCCTGACCTTTCGATTAATTAAGGAAGGATGGACATCGTGAATCCCAGGTCGGCTGTTTAGAACGAGTCGAAGTCGTTTAGTAATAGGTTTTGGTCCGGCGAAAATTATTCCCCCGATTAATTTAGGTCGTTAGCTAAATGACAGAATGCGCTGTGATTTTTTTTCTCCACCCCCCCCCCCTTTTTTTTGTGTGAATTCAGGTAGAAATTATTAGAAAGTCATGTCGGGGTTGTCGAGATTAGTGTACGAGATTAATTTATCCCATTAGGTGGCAAATTCTAGTTAAGCGTTTGATCAAGTGACTCCATTTTAAGTAGCCGACAATAATGTTGCGCGTCGCTTAGCATGCAATTATTTGGCAGAAATCGATGATTTAGAGAAAAAAATCTTTTCCTTGAATATAATCATTTATGCCGCTTAAAAGAGTTGGTCAATCCGTCTTAGTATTCAATACTATTCAAACATTAAAGACAGTATTAATTGGAGATGGCATCGTCTTTAAATATATATATATATATATTCCAAAATTATTGGCAATTACTTCCTTGAGACAATTGCCTGATGGTATGTATTTGAGCGCGTGCAATAGGTACATTCATGTCAAGACAATATTTTGCTTTCCCCCGTTCTTTGTTGGAGGAATTTAACTCTAACCAAGGTTTATAATTGGTGGATTATAGATATAGAAATAAGGTGGATGATGTGATGTCCATATTTATAACTAATCTTTAAAGGATGGATTGAAATAAAATTTCTCCAAAGGGAAATTGAACCCCACTTGGAGCTTAAGTGAGTGCACCGGTGCCACGAGTCCTTTGTAAGTGCCATGATCTGGGCTTGTCCGGGATGCATTGTCCATGACCACTTGGGTCCAGCAAACGCCGACAGAGTATAGGATATATAAGACATTTCAGATTTATCTCATCTTTGGTAATTTATAGACTCTGTCATCTCAAACACTTGTAGCGCTTCCTCATATTAGAATGGATGATGTAAGTGAAGCTTTTTGGGGAGGTTCAACTACTTAAACTCTCTTATCCTAATTGTTCCTTGATGTATATCGCTTGTATGGTTGTAAATCAAGTTGAATATTTTCTCACAAGACATTTTTCATTCATTCTTTCTTTCTTTTAAATGATTAACAATTATGCATATTGTCGTGACCTTTCTCGAGGTGAACCATCAAGGGAAAGTTAATGATTGTAGCATGATGTTTAACACGGACTCTCTCAAGTTCTGCTAATTGCAAGTCGATACTGTAAGAATTATTGTGTGGCTCACATGATATTATTAATTGATGGTTTAATA
Organism: Eucalyptus marginata; assembly: GCA_014182565.1. Lineage (NCBI taxonomy): Eukaryota > Viridiplantae > Streptophyta > Magnoliopsida > Myrtales > Myrtaceae > Eucalyptus > Eucalyptus marginata. Next base: position 5,435,460 of record CM024590.1, read on the forward strand.
AATATTTAATGTTAAAATGTATTGATTATGAGAAGTTACGACTCTAATGAAATGATACAATTTTCATTGGGAAGTTACTGTTTCTTCCAAAGAGGTGCAACTCTCATGAAAGTTAAAAAACCGCCTTGATGGAGGGCCTCTTTTGATGGCATGTATAAATAAGAGTATGGTCCTCTCTCCACCCACGACGTGGAAAATTACCTTTGTATTCTATCCTCCATCAGACAGAATACGTTAAGTAAAAGTAGGTTAGGAGAGAGAAATTGAAGTTTTGTGCTTTATCGGTTTTTCACAATAATTATCTTCAAGGATATCGCTATGGATAAATGTATGTCTTTATTTTTCTCATCGTGAAAATCATAAAGATCAAAAATCCTGTATTTTTTGTATTTCCACATAAAAAAAAAAATTACGTTATCGCTTACAGATTCAACATGTAATTTATTTTACCTTTTGGAGTGGTAATCGATTAGGATTAATTAGAAACCAAAGAAAATTGTGGGAGGATATTTTACTTCTATGAATGAGAAATTCATAAATACGGGGACTTGTTTTAAGTAACTTCTTTCTTTACTTTTAAAAATATTTTGAACACAATCTCAGTCAATTTTAATCCTAAACCACGAACATACGAGAGTGATCACGCGGCTGCACAAACAAGAATTTAATAATCAATAATTAGAGTAGCAAATAAGTTGCTTAGGAAGATCAAAAAAGACCTCGATGTGCTAAAAATTTCAAAGCAAAGCTTTATTATCATTGCACACATCGAGTGTTCTGTATAGTATTAACTAAAAACCAAATAATGATGTGATGTATGAATGGCCTAGGCTAATGTAATTACTCATTTTTGGAGTTTTTCTTTGAAATAATCATGAATAAATTTAAATGCTATGTCTATATGAGTTCTAATTTAATAGGCATTAATGAACAAACATGAAATCTAAATAACATATAGGCGATGTTAATTAATTTAAATGAGACCTATATGCAACTCTAATGACATGAATTAATTAATCCTATTTTTTTGTAGTTCTCATAATAGGGGAATATTTCATAAATTAATGACATGCTCTGAAAAGCCCATATAATCAAATACTCGAACATCCAAAATAGGAAACAAAGGTTTATAATAGGAATATTTCCTAAACTAATGACATGCAATGTATATGCCCACAAAATCAAATACTCACAACATCCAAAATAGGAAAAGAAGAAATCGGGGATATGATCTTGGGTCTTAAAAATCGAAACCCCAACGGTAACAATTTAAATGAGAAAATTTTCTATTTAGGAAACACCTAAAATCTCATATCAAATCGTGTCAGAATCAAATAAACATAACAAACGCAATTGAGTATTTAATTTAGATATAACTTAGGAAATTACCCAGATTGGAATATCAACTCAATCGATGACCGACATGAGGAAGATTGTAATCAGCATCGGCAGGGAAGGGCAAGAGGCAGCAATTAGCAACGCCAGGGCTGTGAACATCATAAGGGACCTCTGGATCTTTGATGCACAATTCCTTTGGTGAAGTTGAAGAAATAGGGGGAGAATTACCAAAAAAGTCCTAAACCTATTGCAATTGTGCCAATTCAGTCCTAAACTTTTTTTTTTTTTTGCCAATTTAGTCCTAAACCTTTTATAATTGTGTCAATTCAGTCCATCCGACCAAAATTGGCCGGCCAACACTGACATGGACGCCGGCGGGGGGACAACCGGCCGGCGAGGCAAATTTTTAATATTATTTCGAATTTTTTAAATATTTTTTAAATATATATTTTTTTTTTTTTTTTTTACTTTCTTCTTCCTCTGGCCGGCTGGCGAGGTCAGCCCCGCAGTCCGATCAGTCCAACTTTTTTCTTTAAAGACGTACTTCCAAATAATTTCTCACCAATCCCACCAGACTTACTATACTCTGCACAAATTTTGAGTGCGATCCAACGAGGCTAGATTTTTTCTGCTACTTCTGCTGCCAAGGAAGAGACATTCCCCATTTTTTTCGAAATTTTTTCTCCACGTCCCCTCTCAGCCAAGAGAGGTATTTATAGTTTCCACTAGGTCGAGTTTAACTTAAGATCAAGGGTTATCTAATAAGAGTTTGACCCGATTCGAAAAGCTTCTCACAAGCTCGATCAGTTTTGGTCATTATATCTTCCAAGGCTTGATTCATCAGACCACATTGGAAAAGGCGCAGATAGGATAATATGTCCTTCAAACGACCAGCCCCCTCTCTTTCGGTAAAGCATGGGTATGAAACGATTCAAAAGTGAATATGAATAGAACTGAACGAATAATCATTAAATCACGAAAACAGCAACGGAGATGAAACCTCATCGACATGGAGTTGAGTATGGAGTTCAAAATCCTATTATGGAGATGGCCGGCCAGAGTACTAAATTGCGCCGTGCAGTCAATTGCGCCGTGCAATGTTCCGTGATAACATCACGTTAAGACCATGTAATGTGATGCGTGACTTAAATAATTACGAATATGAACTATTTTAATGGTGCTTTTGTTTAGGAATAGGGGTCAATCCCAATTTTCTTATGTAAAAGATAACTAATGGGTCCGCAAAACTTAAATATGAACATGTATGTTTTGACATCAGGTATTGCGTGCTTAAGTTGACTAGTTTAGTACTTGCAACTAAGGAGGTTACGTGCCATACGGTTCTTTAAATTGGGCAATTAGCCTAGATTGTGACAACAAAAGATAGTCTACCGAAAGAGTTTGGATCTTTTATTCATGTTGCTTTTCTATGAATATCATAAAATAAATTATTTTGTCCCTTTCGACTTCCCCGCTAGGGATGATCGATTCCTGATTTGATTCGATTCCAAGGTGGAATTGAAAATCAGACTAAGAGGGTTGGTTCCCAAAATTGGGAACCGAGAATCGGACCAAACCGTTGATTCTCACCTTGGAATTGAGAACCAAACTGCCACCCATAGGAATCACCCAAAATTGGCCGATCCAAGCAGTTCCCAATTTGAGCCGATCCCATTGCACACCCCTATTCCGACCACAACACGTGGATTTTCACCTCCGATCCTTACAGAATTATTATATTCAATGAGCAAAGAAAATCGAAAAAAAAAATCTCCATTTGAGAGATGAGAATGAGAAAATGGAAAACGTACAGAAAGGGCACGCATAATAACCATATCATTTGTGACTAGAATTTGTTCTCAGAAATAGGTTTGGAACATAATTTTGTTTGGTAACACAATTTCATTTTTCTATTTCTTGAACAAATTTTTAGTCTAAGAAAAGGTTTGGAACAAAAATGAGAAGTAAAAATTTTATACTTCTCTATTTTTGGAATAAAAATGAGAAATAAAAACTATTCTCATCGCTCGCCCTCACTACTATCATCGTTAGTCACCATTTGCCGCCCGCTAGCCATCGTCCTCCATATCATTTGGTTCTAGTCCACCGTCATCCGATTGCTACCGGCCACCATCGACAACATGAGATGAAGAAATTTTGTGTCGTTATCAAATGAATTTATATTTCACGAACATAAATTTCGTATCACTATTAAACACATATTTTTGCTCAGAAACTCATCCACGGAATAAAAACAAAAATATCTATTTCTGGTGAGAAATTGATTTTTGGAATAGAATGATTATCATTTGCATTCAAAGTGTTCACTACCTAGACCTTTGCGGGCTGGGCTTAGCCATCGCTTTTGTCCACGGGTCAGGCCATTCGCAAGAAGGCTTTTGATGAATGGAGCCTCAGCCGATAGCGATCATTTAAGGAATGTGATTTATCCACGATCAATTTCCCCACGTATTTTGCCTAAATGTGTGTAAGTTTACTTGCAAATTGGAAAGCCGACATTTTTTTTTCTTTCGATTGAGAAAAGGGCCGGGAAAAGAATTAGCGCTAACGATCTCCACCGGACTTTGTTATGAGGATCTCGCAGCAGCTGCACGAGTGTTCAAGAGTAGTGATCCCATGATCGCGCCCCGCCAAGATGCCATCATATAATGAGCCTCTCCATGTGAGATATGCTGCAGCTGGACAAGGCAGCACGAGCCATTTAAAGGGTCGCTCACGACGCGAATTACCTCCGTGACCTTATGAAAGATATTTGACCCCTTTATCATCAAACCAACCACCTTGGTGATAAAGAATGGCGAGTATTCGATACCACAATTAACGACAACTTCACCAAATATAGGATATCCAAAAAGGTTGGCAGGGGTAAGAGACCCGATTGGTGGGCAAGGCCTTTTGTCGTTGGGGTTTTTCAATTCAGTCTGCATCTTTATTACACGTTCTCTCGCTATGGGCTAACTTCAGATTTGAGAACTTCTTCGATCGAGCTTGGGCTTCGACGATAAGAGTAGGGGTGATCGGATCCAGGGTGGGTAGGGTTTAGATCTAGACCATGTACCCGACCCTATTATAACCGGTTCCTCTTTTTTGGACCATGTATCCAACCCACCATGTTTTTCCGGTCCGATTCTAAGGTCAACCCTATTTCCACTAGAACTTATTTTGCAATCTCTCGATATCTTATACGACTTCGAATTTTATATTAATACGTGAGAAAATAACGTAATCCTCCTAATTTGTATCAAAACATTAAACACTTGTAATAAATAAATACATAAACTTTTTGACTAAACGAAAAAATTAAGGATTCATAGGGCTAATTATAATAAATAAAATCATAAGGCAAAGAATTAGTAACAAACATTGGTCTAATATTAGTCTTATTCTCATAGCTACTATATGAAGTTACTTATTTATGCAAGCATAACTCCTCATACAAAAGAGAAATTAGACGAGTCAATCCACGTGGTACACAATAATTTGGTGGCGACGAACACCGTCCGTTCATTGGACAGTGCGAGAGGGAGCTGATGAGGGAGGGAAGCAAGTGAGGAAGAAAAAACAAAGAAGGAGGAATGCTGTGCGTGTTTGAGAGAGCCAAAAGAAAAAATACCGTGTGACTGCATGAGTAAAAATAAAAATAAGGAGAAAAAAATAGGGTTTTGGATCTATACTTACAAAATTGGTTCCGAAACCGATTCCAAAACCGGTCCGAGAATCGATTCCTGGGTGGGTAATCAATCAGACCCGGTTCCCGGATCGGTTTAAACCAGTTCCAAATTTTGGGAACCGGATCCCGACCTTATTTTTCGAGTGGGCCGGTCCGATTCCAGGATATACCCAGTCTAGTTGCACACCCCTAGATAAGAGCACTAACTTCCCGTCCAGCTTGATCATACCAGTTCCGACTACTCTAGCTCCAAACTCTAAACACAAGTTAGATCCTCCTTCGAAGTGGTCTAGGGTTTGACCTCCTCCTAACACCTTTGCTTGCATCGCTGAAGATACCCGAACCGGTTGAAACGAAGCCATCTACCGGGACGCTGGAGATGTCATGGCACACATAGGTAATAGCACCCTCGCTCATTCCTTCAACGAAATATTCGTCAACGTTTATTTTGAGGATGTCACAATCTGAAGGTCTTAATAAAGAGATGAGTCCGAGAAATTAAAGAAACAAACAACGAAAGGGCAGTTCCACTCATATCATTAATTAACATGTTCCTCACAAATTAAATGCTAGGAGTTCAGGCCAATTTGAAATGGCTAAGACATAGATATTAAGATAAACAAGCTAACAAATTGGTTCACCTTAATTTTTTTCTTTTTGGTGGTCTAGTAACGATCACAATAGCTCAGTTTGTTTGCAGGCTTTTGATTTTTTGAGTAAAATCGTTCTTCAAAAAATTAGCTTGCGTGTCTTGATCAACCGAAATTGACAATTCCTTTGTTTTCGTTGGATAAAAATCATAAAATAGAAACGGACTAAACAGCCATTCGCGTTCCTCTCGCTTGTCCAAATCGCAAGCCCAAGCGTCGATGACTTTTGTACAAAGAGCCACTTTGTTTTTCCCAAACCCCCACAAAAAGAAAAAAATTAAACGTGACAGCGGGCCACAAAAAAAGAAAAAATAAAAGAAAATTGGAAAAAATAAATCTAATGTACACAAAAATAAAACCTCCCAAGGTCCAAGTCATACCGTCTAAGAAAAAAATTAAACGCGATAGCAGGCCACAAAAAAAGAAAATAAAATAAAATTGGAAAAAAAATAAAACTAATGTACGCAAAAATCAAACCTCCCAAGGTCCAAGTCATACCGTCTAAGTTTGACTGCTCGGCTGCCGAAGCCAATCGGTCGACCGCTCGCCCGCCTCCACGTCCCTCCCCACGAACCACCGATCGAACGGCGGCGACTTATCCGGCTTCGAGGAGCTCCTCAGCGGGCTCGTGCCCACCTCGACGGCGGCGGCGGCTTGCCTCGCCCCCGCCCTTACCGAGCCGGTTTTGGAGATGAACGGCGGCGTCATGGAGAACGCCCACTTGCCGTACCGGCCTTCCCGGTCGAACCCCTCGTTGATCAGCTGCGGGTCCCTTCCGCCGGGCCGGCCGCTCCCGCTCCGGTAAACGGTCCTCGGGCTGCTCGCCCGCGGGAACGCGACGCAGCTCCTCGCCCTCTCCAGCCGCGCGTCGTTGATGATCCGGGTCCGCACGTCCTCGGGCAGCCTCAGCGTGAACCGCTCGCAGTCGTCCCCCGGTCGGACCAGCGACAGCGAGTGGCCCGTGGAGTGCGACCGCGGGAAAAGGAACATCCTCGCGAGGCGCATCCCGGTGGAGTTCGACCGACGCGGCGCGCCCTCATCGGCTGTAGAATCCGCGTCCCGCCTGGGCGATGGCTTGACTCCTTCACTCGGCGGTCGCGGCTCATCGTGGTGGGGACTGACGTGGACGCTGACATGACCCTGGGAACCGCCGGCGTCGGGTGCCGGGTCCTGGTCGAGTAGCTGCACGGCCGGAGGGAGGGCCTCGCCGGGTTTGAGCGCGAGGTCGGCCCGGCAGACGGGACAGGTGGTGTGCGACGAGAGCCAGGAGTCGATGCACTCCGGGTGGAACGCGTGGCTGCACTTGGGGATCAGGCGGAGCGTCTCGTCGTCCTGGAACTCGTTCAGGCACACCGCGCACTCCAGCGCCCCTTTCCCGATCTTGAGCCCCTTCACCGACGAGTACAGGAACGTGGGGAAGGCGTCGATGACCGAGGGGTCGAGCCCAGGCGCCGCCCCCCGCAGCGACCGCCGCCCGAAGGCGTAGGGCCCCGCGGGATCCCCGCGGCCGTACCGCCGGTCGGCGCACTGGCGGATGTAGACGGAGAAGAAGCCCATGACGAAGAAGGCGCTGACCAGGACCACCATGATTACGGCCATGGAGGAGTTGAACCCATGGCCGGCCGGGAGCCGGCCCAGCGGCGGCGGCAGAGGGGCTCCGTCCGGCCCCGCGGGGTCGGTCTGGGAAGCGGCGCGAACGGACAGGAGCAAGAGGAGGAGGGGGAGGAGCTCGAGCGCGCGAGGGCGGCCATGAAGTAGAGGATCCCTCATGCCCAGCGATTTCTCGGCCGCTCCGAAGGGAAAGCAAAGCGAGGAGAAGAGAGAAAGTGCCTTCTTTTCAAATCGGAACTCTCTCTTTCTCAGACGGCCATTTTCAACCCTTTCGGAAGCGCGAGGGACCTGCCGAAGCGGGCGACGGCGCGCAGCTCGTTATATACGGCGCGGGGCGGCGAGGGAGAGGAGCGGGCACGCGCGTGCGGCCGCCCGTGGGGGAATTCTGCGAGAGAGGGGGGGAGGGGCAGTTCTGAGGAGACGAGGAAATTAAGAAAACGAGAAAAACAACAAGGGAGGGGGAGCGGGCCCAACCTTGGACGGAGGCTTTCGATTTGGTTTCATCAGGACAAGGAGGAGTTTTCGACTCTATATTTTCTCGGGAAGAGAAAAGGGCAAACTTCTAGCTATGCGGATGCGGATGAGCTTTCCGGTTTTGGCCGCCAATTAATGGGAAGCTGGATTTCATGCCGAAAAGGTAAACGCGTCGAATCTTAAACTATTGGGACACATTAAGCAGGGCTGTTAATATGTGCCATTGATGGGTTTGGGTTAACTAACTCTTTATAATTTTCTAGAAGGTCGGACTAATCACTACCGGAGATGTTAGAGTCGAGATGTTGACTCTAACTTAAAGCACAAGGACTGCAACTGTTCCCTTGTTGTCCGGCTATTTATGTGTAATTTGGGTTGGAGGACCCGAGTAATAATATTTTGTTCAAAGCTACATGCTCAAACCAAATCATGCGCACGCATGCGCGTATTAGATTCTGTTTTGACGTCTTTTGTCGCATTGCATTTGTGATGTTCAATCCTTGTAGCAACCACCGACAAAAAAAAAAAAAAAAAAAAATCCTTGTAGTAACCAATGCCACAAAAAGAGAGGAGAAGAAAAAAGAAATCTTTATAGCTATTACACTTCTCATATTTCTATATTAGTGGCGCTAGGTGTAGATCTCTAGTCGTATGTTTAGTTCGAGTGGGTTTTGTTATATTTATGGTGGGTTAATGGATTAACAAAAGTAAGTAAAACGATATACATTGTTTCCATTCATATATCTCATTGATTAGTGTGTCTCTCGAGTTCGTGTATCTATTTAATTCATATTTTTATATGTGTCTCCTGGATTCTTCTATCCATTTAATTAATGTATTTTTTAGATTCTTGTATCTATTTAATTTATGGTTCATGTATCGCTTCTGTATATGAATTTTAAAACTCTATAAGTATTAAAACTCTATAAATAGACTTCAAAATCTTCATTTCAAGAAGAAGTGAAAAACATCAAGATCTCCTCTCTTCAAGTTTCTATAAGTGTGCCGATTTCAATAAGTATTCGACAGAGTGTTGTTCATATAACACCGATACCAATAGGTCCGAGCTGTTGTATATTGAGAGACGAAGTTCGTGAAGCTAATATACATTTGGTTCAACATTTTGAAAACACATTAGGGAAATGCAATGCAATTTAGTCTAAAAAGCTTTGGGTAAATGTAAAGGTCATTTGGTAAACTATGCTTTGAGAAACAACTTTAAAAGAAATGATGTTTGATAGAAAACACATTTGAAAAACCCTTTGGGTGATTAATTCTAGTTTTTTATATTTATTTATTTAAAATTGAAAAAAAATAATATATATAATTTTAAGGGAAAAAAAAAAAATATATATATATATATATATATAATTTTAAGAAAAAGAAGAAGACCAAACCCTTCATTGGTCCAACAAAGGGATATGGCCACCGGGGGCCGTCAATTAAGGTCGCACGACCCTAGTGAGCGCCGCTGGAGGTCGCCCAACCTCAGGCAACCCTCAGCAAGGGTCGCACAACCCAAGCGACAATCAGTCATGTGACCTTCGCGAGACCCAGGTGAAGGCTACCTAAGGTTGTGAGACCCAAGCAACGGCCTCATGGGTCATGCGCCGCCTAGGTCACGTGACCCTCGCCAAAGATAGTCCAACCTTAGGCAACCTCAACCGCCGACTGCCGCTTTGGCCCTTTTTTAATTTAAAAAAATAATGGGGGACAAAAACAGAAATTTAAAGAATTGGTGGGGGTAGTTTTGGAAGGAAAAATATAAGTTTTAGCATTTGGCCAATGTTGAAAGCTCAATGCTAGTCCTTACTTGCATTAATCTTTCAACCTTCCCAATATTAGGTTTAACTTGAAAGCTCATTTAAAATAGTTGTCAAACGATCTAGCATTTCCCCAGGGATTTTGGAGACCTAAAACCCATTGGAAATATTGAACCAAATGCACCCTTAGTACGATTGGCAGAAACTAATCATCTTAAGGAGATTCGGTTAGTGGCACCTTACTTCCAATTTCAATTTCTTTTTGTTATTACTTTCTTGAATTAATTTTCTGATTACGACAAATAGTGTTATGTATTCTTCCTCCAACATGTCTTCTTCTTCTCCATATTTTCCAACAGGTTTTCGACAAGATAGACATAGAATGCTTATAAAAGTTCTTACTATGTTGAATTCTTTTTTTTTCCCCTAAAATTTAATTGAGGGTTAGTACGATTACTGATGAGTGATACGCTCCAAAATACATTGTTCACCCGTTTGATTCCGGTTCAAGCATCCGTGAGAAAACTCCTGCTTTAACATGAGATCATAGCGCACATATTATGGCCAAGTAAGCATCTGAACTGAAGCTAAGCAGCTTGGCAAAGCGCGACAGCGGAAAACTCCTGAAAGCATACGGAGGAAAAGAGGGAAGTATACTTTACAATGTTTAATTTTGCTCCGGAACTACTTTTTATGCAGCCAAAAAAGGAAAAGAAGGCAAAAATGGAGATTAACGCAGAACAAAACCTAAGTAGAGAACCGTGTGCCTACAATTTGAATCTATCAAATGAACTGCGTGGTGAATGGTGATTGAAAGGGGATTACGGACACCTCGGAGTAAACGGAAGTTGGGCAGTCAGTACCACGGAAGTTTCCGGCACTGGTCCCCGCCGGACAATCCAAACCGTTGACCAGAACAAGAGCCCCGGACCCACAAGGAAAATTTAGAAAGCATATCGTATGTAAACTGCGTGAATCCACGTGTTCCGAAGCTTCATTAGTTTTAGGTTCATTTCACACGAGGAAAGGAGAGAGAACCATGGCGTGCAACTGGCTCCCTAGGTTGGACGATACTTTCAAAGGATTTTGATGATTAAAAAGAGACTTAATCCGAGCATTTGGTGCATTTATTCAAGTGTGTGGAGGCTCATTTCTAGATGACGCATAAGCCAGGCTTTGATTCCACAAGCGTATGAGTCGAATTCCGCTAAGTCCAGGAAAGCCGCAGAAGGAACAGAGTAGAACCGAACACGCAAAAGCAGTCCGACCTGTAAACATATGAGATAAGATTTGACGACCGTTGGAGTTCCTGGACTGGAGGCTCGACAAATGAAGCACGATATTCCGAGATTGTTTATGCCAGAAATCAGGGACTAATACGTTCGATAGGTTGGTGAGATGGCATGATCAAAACCTACTGTTGATGGAAGATCTTATCAACTGCTCGTATTAAAGCAACGTTGTCGGGATTTTATCTATTATAAAGAATTATATGGATACGAAGATTACATGATTCAAGAGCAAAGTTCGAAGTTGGCGCTCCATAAATTGCAGAAAAATTGGCCAGAATCGACATAGTTGACAAGAACAAGAACAAAAGATTTTGAGCATTATTGAGAGGTTTCTGAATCCATTTTCTTTTACAAGCTTGCAATGCCTGTTTGAATATTATTCTTAAGAGTTACCAAGAGAGACAAGCCCATTTGTAAACACATGAGTAGTAGTTGTACATAGAGCAAAGGCATTTATTTAAGCAAGAGATAAATTGTCGAGAGACCTTTTATAAATTTTTGAGGTATGGTTTATAATTTGAACAGAATGTCTATTGTGATGGGTGTACAAGGCGTGTGAACCGACTATTGGAGGGTCCACTAGTTACTTAGTCTACAGCAGGTTGCCGTAGAAGGGAATTAGATTTTGTATTGTAGTAGACTCTACACTTGTAAGAAGGACGGTATCTTACTCAAAGTATAACTAGTGAAATTCGGCTGGGTTAGGCCATTAGAATTAGAAGAGAGGAGTGGGCAGGGCGCGCCCAAACCGAACCTTTATAAATCTCATTTTGCATTTCCTCCTTTCCTGAACTCTTTAATTTCAGTTATTTAATATTTATATTGCCGGTTCATTTCATCCGTAGAAGTAAAATTTTTATGGGGTTGGTTTTACAAAATTAGTTTGTGTTTTCTCGAAAGCGCAATTCACCCTCGCCCCTCTCTCGGTTGCTCATTTGGGCCCAACACGCTAGCGAACATAGAGAATTTGCCAGTTGAATAATTAAGTACCAAACGTCTTTTAAGTTTGGTCAATCAACTTCTCAATCAATCGTCCATGGAGTTATGGGGTTCAAAAGAACGTGATGCATGTAAAATATTTAACACGAATGCATTGTTTCGAATACTTCGTCTTGATCAATTGAGGTTTTATTTCTTTTATTTGATTAATTGAGGCATCATTTTTTATATAATTTTCTTTAATCAAATCTGAATTTGGCCATCAGAGAGATTCAAACGCCAGAAAATCACAAACAACCCGTCTTAAACTGAGGATCCTTTTTTTTTTTTTTTTGATGATAAAGATTGACTATAGAATTAGATATGTTTAAGAACTTAACCGATGCTAACTAAAAGTTAAAAGACAAACTGCTTAGAACTAATATTGCACTTATGTAAAAGAATAATTAAAAAAAAGTCATAAATTTACCGTATATAATTCGTTCTTTAACTTTTAATTTGGCCAATTCAGTTTTAAATTTTTTGATGATATGGCAATATAATCCTTCCTACTAATTTTGGCATGAAATAGGGTTGAGTAACTTACTTGACAATATTTGCAATTGTTTTAAAAAATTTCTTATTTTCTTATTTGTTTTCAATTCTTTCTTTCCTTTTTTTTTTTTTTATTGATTTCCAACCAGAGTCACTAGTCCTCACCCAGTTGCTAGCGAGGGTCAGTCGGTGACCTTTGCATGCCCATAATGGGCAAAAAAGAAAATAAAAAATCAATTAATTATAAAAATATATATAATTTAAGAAATATAAAAAATTACCTACGCCAATAATAGCCATGCCACCTAAGACTATTGATGCCTACGTAAGCAACCGTCGACCAAAATGGGTCGGAAGAAATATATTGAAAATCGTTAAAAGGTTTACAATAAAATTAGTTTAATTAAAAAAATTTAGAACTATTAATTAAGTTTAGAATTTTTTTAGTAATTTCTCCTGCAACCAAAGTCAGAATGATATTGCGCGTCATACAGCCGCTGCCCCATACAGGCATCTAATACATGAAAAAAAAAAAAAAAAAAAAAAAAAAAAAAAAAAAAAAGAGGGTAAAAATAGTCTGACACGCCATTTGAACTAGCAATAGATTAGGTGTTGAATTGACAAAGGGCTTAAAAGTATTCTCAACAATAATAATGCAATCAGTCGGCTGCTCTTCCTACAAGTTGACTTGACCCCAATAGGTGGTGATCTTTAGGCCACGCCAATCAGGCCTTGTTCTCTCGAATAAGTTTCGCCAAGAGGGGATAAGATCTTCCAATGGATTATCAGGAATGCTCTGACTCATCCCCTTGCCAAGTTGGGCTCATCACTCGTTTTCTTTTATCAGTAAAGGTGAAGAAGACGAGGGAGGATAGGAATGCAGGTAGACTTCTTGGTGAAAACCCACTCGAACGGATAGAATGAGCGAAGAGCCAGTAGAGGAGCTAATGAGTCTTGCGACTATCATGCTCATCAGACCTTATCTTCTTACGCGGGGTCTCTACAATTGTCAGCTGATTATTATCGATAAACTGATGTTCTGCAGATGTCAATAACAATATTACCTACAGCAATTATTGTCAAGACGAGCTGGCTTCCTTTTTTTCCTAAAGACCTAGCCAAAGCTAAGGAAAAGTAAGAGCTATCTGCCGAATGCTGACTTACATACAAATGTCATCACCTTGGAGGAAAAAAAAAAGATACATCAGAATCTTTACGATCTCGAAATCACTGGAAACGCCCCTTCCGTGATGCTAACTTAGATACACATGTCGCTCCCTGGGCTCCACCCACGTCGAACTTATTATAGAACATGAGAATATCAATGAACGACCAGTTAGAGAGAGAGAGAGAGAGAGAGAGACTTTGGTGATATCTGATGCATTCCTATAGGGATCGATGAACCGAAAATGTTAGGCGAGGCCATCAATGGTTCTTGCACGCCAGAGCTGTCGATTCGCGGCGAAAGACTCTGCGCCCGTCGATTCCTGGAAGTGTTTCGCACGAGGTTTTGAATTCCTCCCGCTTCGATTCTTTTATCATTTTCCGTCTCTTTCTGCGGGGGTTTGGGTGGAAAATGCGCCGGTTGATTGATCAATGACAAGGAGAGCGGCGAATGGAGTTGCGTCGACCTCTGTGGATGATTAAGCAATATATCGATCCTAGTATGCATTGAAATAGCGCGCAGACAGTAGATGGAAACCGGTAAGGAAGTGGTATGAAATTTTATTGAATCAGAACACATGGTTTACATTCTTGGATGCCATGCTTTGCTCGTTTACTCAATGAGATGACTGGACTGTGCAGAGAAGGTTAAAAAACTTACAAAAAAAAGACTTGAAAGCTCTTGTAATTTGGGAAAAGTTTGAATTCAGGAAAACTAATCTAATTCATATTTCAAATTCAAATTAACCTTAAATTGATATGTTATGAATGATATTCTCATTTTGAAAATTTAATGTGCTCCTCGTACTTTTTGATGTCGTAATTGTTTGTGTCTTCCTGTGTTTGTTGATGATTGATGCTCATATCTTAAAAAGGTCATTCATTTATGCATTTTGATCCTCTTTTACAAGAATTTCTAATTGCCTTGAGTTATGCGCAACTCTAAGAATGATTTGTAACTACTCTTGAATCATCAACTATGGTTATTCGCAGTCGATAGATCCTCCATGATTTAGTCTTGAACTTCAATGCGACACGTGCCATGTTTTCCACTTGACCTTTGCCCTTTGAAAATTTATGATTGACGAGATTGTTAGGTGTTCCATTGATAGATTTTGTAGGTCAATTGAATAGTGATGGCCCAATGGTCAGATAAACTTATTAGGCTTTCTGTCGATTGGGCCTTATAGGTAAGTATATTGTCATGACCTGATTTGGGCCATTAATTTCTTTAAGTTTGGACCCAGATTTTGGGTTTGATGTCAATTGCATGGCCGCATTCTACACGGGCTTTTAATAAGTAAATAGGGAAAAAGAAGAAAAAAAGTCATCAATTTATTGCACTTATGCTTTTCAATCTTAAACATTTTAATTGTGCCAATTGAGTCATAAATATTTTAACGATTTATCAATGTAGTTTATATTGTCAATTATTGCCAGAAATTGCCAACATAAACTCTAGTTGTCCTATGACATGGCCAACGCTGATGTGGCTAATTTTTTTTAAAAAAATTCTTAATTTTTTCTTGTGTTTTCTTTCATTTCTTTTCTTTTTTCCCAATTATGGGCCAACGAGGTTGCTAGCCAACCACCATTGGCCATAGGCAAGGGCGTCACAACGAAGGGCCTGCGCGCCCTCACCAACCATAGGTGAGGGCGTCAAGCCTTCGTTGGAAAAAAAGAAGGAAGAATAAGAAAAGAAAAGAAAAGAATAAAATTTTCAAAAATTTTCAAAAATTAAAAATTATAGAATTTATCCACGTCAGCGTCGGTTGTACTACGTAAGATAGCTAGCATTCATGTTAGCGATTTCCAGCTAATTGATCGAATAGACTTTATTAGCAAATCATCAAAAGGTTAAGACTCAATTAATACA
Source organism: Eucalyptus marginata (assembly GCA_014182565.1). Lineage (NCBI taxonomy): Eukaryota > Viridiplantae > Streptophyta > Magnoliopsida > Myrtales > Myrtaceae > Eucalyptus > Eucalyptus marginata. The sequence goes on from CM024590.1 coordinate 5,450,792, forward strand.
ATTGAAAATTTGATATTGAATTGGTACAAACGCAATATATTTAGAACTATTTGGATATTTTCCAAAGTAAATAGACCCGAAGAAAGTAGTCTCATCATGTTATGAGAGTTATACCTGCTTACACAAGCCATCGCTAAACCCAAGAAAAAGTCCATGGTATCTTTCTATCTATACAGGATGAGCCATAAATGGGGTACGATATATCCTTCTTACGAAATCTACCGAATTAAAACGGTAAAGTCTCCAAAAGCAAATGCCCATGTGAGGTTTCTTTCCTTCGTGATGTGTAAGGTCACAGCCCATGGAGTGTGTCAGATTGGCTAAGAGCGGTAAAGTGTATCTTCATTTAATGAATAGAAACGCCAGGGGTTATACAATGGTCAAAATCATGATGCATCTATAAAATCGAGGCAGAGAAATCATGCAAATCCCTTTATCAATAAAATGCGAAGCCTTGTCGAGAAAATAAAAAGAGAAAGCACTGTGCTAAGTAGATGGATATTGCATGCTTAAATCCCATCAATTGCGTGGAAATTTTTTCTAAGTAAAAAGGCCTTGGGCCAAATATTTAAATCAAATCAGTTCATGAGACTTTTGGAATATTTCATGAGTCTCCAAGTAGTCAGTTCTCGTCTCCCTAAATTATTGAAAAACAAAAAGGGCATCTAACCTCTTCACGATCTTGATTTAAATTGCTACTTGACAAATGAAATTTCTTCTAAACAAAGACACGTCATTACCTATTTTCAATCAACCAAACTACCGATCTATTTTCAGAAAATATGCTGAAAAGTCTAATTGAGCAGCTTGTCTTCTCTTTGTCCTGTGGAAGGACAAGTTGACCGGCCGAACTCCAGCACGTTATTTTTCCTTTTGGCTAAGCACGACGTGGCATCCACATCCAAGTTTAGGCAAATAAGTCGTCGTCGGGCGCTCGAATTCAAGTCACCGAAATATCGTTATCATTTTGAGAAGACAATTAGAGAATTTTCCAAATCGGATAATGCCAGAAAAAAGTTCATAATTTTGCTCGCGATTCCAAGAAAAAAGAAGAAAATCTTAGCCGGATGACAACGGGAAATATGATGATTTTCTTCGCGGACTTGTTTATGCAGGCCATTAGGCCCGACCCTGCCCAAGTTATGAAGAGACTGCATTGAAACCCACATGCCAATACGTACATACGTACCATACACATGTATTATACATATATTTTGAGTGATCTTAGGTGTTTCCTACTAAAAGAAATAAAAAAATACGTATACGGCAAGAAACGCACTCCAAGATCATGTCATAACACACGCGCACCATAGATTTTCCTAATGTCAACACTATAGTCAAACTCTATGAAGTTTTTAAGTGACGCCCATCTCATTCAACGTCTATAATTTATCCGGCATGAATCGAGTCTCAAAAGAGAACTTTGCCTATATGATATGGTTTTAATTATAGTTGTAAACCAACAAAAGACGTCGAACTGTTTGCGTCATTGATGTCGTAATACTTTTGATTAATGTTCATTTGTTTTCCCTCGGCATTTATCGAAAAGAAAAAATTATTTTAGTTAAATGAAAACTCATGAAGAAATTTGAATCAATTCTACATGACCCGCCTGTTTCCTCCTTGAGCCTTTTAAAGACCTGCTCAGGTCCTATGTCAAGATTTATGTATGCTAAACGAATCCTTGTTGTTGGTCTAAACGCTATAAAGGTAGGAAAACACTATAGTCAAACTCTATGAAGTTTTTAAGCAACGCCTATCTCATTCAAAGTCTATGATTTATCCGGTGTAAATCGAGTCTTTAAAGAGAACTTTGCCTATATAACATGGTTTAATTATTCGTGCAAGTTGTAAACCAACAAAAGGCGTCAAATTGTTTGCACCGTCATTGCAGTAATGAAGCGCGATGAACGTTTATTTGTTTTCCCTTGGCATTTATCGAAACGAAAAAATTATTTTAGTTAAATGAAAACTTATGAAGAAATTTGAATCAATTCCACATGTCAAGATTTATGCACACTAAAAGAATCCTTGCTATTGGATTTTAAATGCTATAAGGGAGGGAAAACACTAGAACGAAGATTCCGGTGAAACCTATCGAAAGTGGACTCAAACAAAAGAGTATACAGTTAAAGAAGGAATAAGAATACAATTGACGATAAAACTTTCGATTGAACATACAGATATGACTCTCGGAACCCTTTCCACATAATTCATGATAAATTCCTCAAGAGATGCTTTAATAAACATTGGATCTTGCTCCAATGTCAAGGAATCACAAGGCAATGGTAGTATCACATCTCACATTCATTTACCATTGAAATGGACACATTATTACATTAAAATGGATTAACCATCTTTTGAGAACACTAAACCTAAGCGTGCAAGCCATTACTATTGGAGATAGAATTTACAGCATGCCCACATCACTTAAGATGATTTGAGATTCGGTAATCGATCATCGTTCATTCTGTTTTGATGCCGAGACAGATTCGTTCTTGTGGGATGAGAGCACATGCTATTGTAGCAGATTGTGCGTTTATTATTCAAATATACCGTTTGTAATTTGCTTTCTTTTGAACCTCTCATATATCATTTTGAGATCCTGAAGTATGAATGAAGTATTTAATTTCGACCCAAAAAAAAAAAAAAAATGTGTCGACCCTCCGGACATCGTGCCTTCGATTCTCGAGTAGCACTGGCAAGTCACTCTTACGCCAAGTTGGAAAAACTACGTTTCACGGCAAGTTAGTAGTTACCGGGCCAACATTTCATATGTGTTGATGTGCAAACTTCGGTAGGTCCCTTTGCCTATGCCAGCCTTAGATTCTAGTGGCTCTTTTGATACACTATGCTGCCAAAAATCTCCCAGAAATCCCACATTTCAGAGCAGGAAATCTTCCCCAAGAGCACTGAATCGAATTCACCTATAATGGTCAGTCAGAGCACAGGATCAGCGAGTTCGAAGTCTCGAACTTTCGAAACATCTCGTCAGCTTTCCCTTCCACGGACTCGAAAAAAGTCTCTGGAAAAAACCAGGAACTTCGTCTTCCTCGCGGGGAGGGAAGACAGGAGTCAGAGAGAATGATTAACATGTTTACTTCTGTCCATCCCATCTCTTTAAGTTTAATCATGTATAGCCATATAAATGAAAATGAATTTCCACTTCTCTGTTTCGTTCTCAAGGTACTAAAAAAACCCCGGCGCAATGGATCAGAAACTGGGGCCATTTCTCAGCTAAGCGTCGTCTCGTGAATCGACCAGTAGGGACGAACCCACGATTCTGGACGGCGTTGCAGATATCTCTGTTCTCTCCAATCGAACTTGGAAGAAAAACCCAGAAGAGTAAATAGCAGGGGCGGTCGGAATTACCGGGAAAGATTCGAGTTTGACGGATTCCGGGTGTTACTGTTGGGTCTCGGCATGAAAAGCCTCCCGCTCCATGATTGCGACCTCGCTGCGGGTCGAGAGCTTGTGCTGGCACGATCCGCCGAGGATTGAGATTCGTCGATCGGTCTCGCCTCGCTCGTGTTCGCGTCGGACGATTCGGGTTCCGAACCTCCGGGCAATTGGATCACCAGAAATGGAGAATCCACCGAAAACGACCTTCTCGCCCGAACAACCCCTTCTTCCTCCTCCTCCTCGACCACCAAACCCAGTTGACCGTTCTGACCACTGACCTCCTCAATTTCCTTCGGCAATCCACCGCCGTTGGGTTCTCCGGGTTCGACCCCTTCCCCTGCTCTTGCTCCATTGCTGTTTTCGCCTCCGCCGACGACGGCCCCCGCCGCCCGATCGCCGCCGCCGCCGCCGTCGAGGCGCTGGGAGAGACGCTCGGGAGGAGGGAGGGGGATCTGGACGGGGACGACGATCGCCGCGCGACAGAGAGGGCAGTTGGTGTGCGAGCTCAGCCACGCGTCGATGCAGGGGACGTGGAAGGCGTGGCCGCACTTGGGCAAAACCCTCAGCGTCTCGCCGTCGCTGAACTCGCTCAGGCACACCGTGCAGTCGCTCCCTTCGACCAGGCCCTCGCCCTTCCGGTACTCGTACACCGCGATCGAGCTGATCGCCGCGGGGCTCAGCCCCACCGTCCGGATGTACCATATCGGGTGGTCCACGCGGCCCTCCTCCACAAACTCCTCCGCCCAGCCCCCGCCTCCCTCGCCGCCGTCCGGGGGCGGGTGGCGGCGGGATCGGCCCCGCCGGCGGCAGATGATGCAGGACTTGGCTATGATGACGTAGTAGCTGACGAGGAGGAAGATGCCGCCCAGGAGGGCGATGACGACGATGACGGCGGCCGGCAAGGCGGTGGGTCCTGCTGCTCCTACGCCGTCGGGGGGTGCGTGGGGGACGGAGCCGGAGAACAGTCGGGCGGAACGGGCGGCGGGGGGGAGGGGGGCCCGGAGCAGCAGTACGAGCCGCAGTAGCGCAGGCAGGCGGAGTCCCCCGCCGTGGGGGCTTCGGCGGAGAGGACCTTCCGGTGGGCCATCGCCGCCGCCGGCGAGCCAGTGAAGTCGTCGAAGACAGCAGAGGTACGAGGACGATCAGAGAGAGAGAGGAGCGAACTGGAAGGGTAAGAAAACAAAGGGAAATCGAGGTCCTTTCGAGGGAAGGTGGTGTGCAGACAGAGAAATATAGAGCGAGAGAGAGCGTGTGATCATTTTTTTTGTCCGGATGCGTGTCGAGGTTTAAAGTCAATGACGGCCATCGCGCTGCCCCTCTTCTCTTCTTCTTTTGTTTATATGCCCGTTTGATCTCTCCCGTCTCTCGCCAGGATGGACAGATATCTCCCATTCAACGTTCGATTTTATCGGTCCCCAAAAGAGAAGAATCGGATAAGGTTTTTTTGCTCGTATGGTAATTTGGCTGGCACCTTTCCCATTTGCAAAATTCGATGGCAACTTTCGATTTTATAGACAATTAGATTCGTTTTTCTCTCAATTACATACGGGTTATTCCAAAAAAATAAAAATATCGAAAGTATATGATGCGATGCTTTTTGGGAGGTAAGGTCCCAGCTAATTTGCCATATCCCTTCATCGATATGTTGATCTACATCAGATCTATCTATAGACCTATCCTTCTTTTTTCTCTTAATTTTTTCGATGCATTATAGATATGTCGACTCACATTGCCCATACGTCGTTGTGAGAAAATAAGATTTTTCTCTTCCCATGTATTCTTTTTTAATTTTGCCCATACAGTTTTTCTTATGTACAATTAAAAATTGAAAGGGGATCGTATCCTCCACATTAGCAAGCTTTTTTTTTTTTCTTATTATTATATTTAAAACGAAATAGGTTCGTCTTTCAATAATTATGGGTTAACTCGAAACTGGCTGTCTTGCACTAGCTAGTGTTACGTCCTAATAACCATAGGGGATTAACACCTGGATAATGCGAAAAATTTAGACCGACTCTTACAATCAATGATTGAGATGCGCATGAAGCAATATTCACAAGACAAGCCTCTTGAAATTCCGAGAGTGGGAGGTCATACTAATGTTTTTGGGCCGGTGGCCGTCTGCTAATTGAAATGGCACTTGATTCATTATAAAATCAAGAATTATAAGGTCGTTGTTTCCATGCACCTTAAAAAAAAAAATGATATCTAGCTTTTAAAGTCGGCCGAAAGTCGCCTATTTATTTAATAGGAAAAATTAGATAAAAAGAGGAGAGAGGTGAGTGCCCCTGGCCAGTAGCAGCTGCATCTTGTATGTCAATGTCACCTCCCCTGCCCTACCTAATGTGCTGATCGTGCTATGACTTCTCGTCCTATAATGGACCTTTTTGCTCATGGGGAAATAAAAAAATGTACAAAGAAAAAAATTGAAAATCGGCTTGAGTTTTGATCATCTAACTTGACCAGATCAATCTCACCACCGTTCTTTCATATGATGTCTACGACAAATAATTTGCTTATTACATATCTCACTCAGTTTCGCTATTCTTCCATAGAATTTCCAAGTTTCCATACATGTCTATTTATGAGTCTATCTTCTCCACGTTAGCTTGAAAGAGAGCATATCGATTTTTCAAACACAAGATTAATCGCCCCACCGTTCTTTCATGTGATGTCTGTGACGAATAGTTTGCTCATTATACATCTCACTCAATTTCGCTATCCTTCCTGAGAATTTTCGAGTTTCTATATACGTCTATTCATGGGTCTACCTTCCCCTTGCCGGCCTGAAAGAAAGTAGATCGATTTTTCTAACACGACCCGTGCTGGAGTTCACTTGCGTTTTCAATACGGTATATGGAATTGTTCGTGCCTTTATCTTTAATAGAGAAAAATACGTTTTCATAGACGGGGGAGTGTCGTGGAATACATCCATCCAAGACGCAGGAAGAGAGCATACGCTTCCAACGTCTTTCACAAGAGTCAGCAGGCTTGTAGAAGTGTTGATTTATTCCTACTAGAAAGCGTCACTCGTAGAAATGGCCACAGGCGCAGCTTCCCCATTTACATCTACCCCCGTTTACCTTGTCGAGATAGAGAATATGCGTGGCTCGTTGGCTGTAGGAAAGCCCTAGGAATGTTGATATTTATAATTAGGTGCAGCACAAGACGTCGTCGGACACGCCACGCAGAAACTTCATGCTTCGGCAGTTCATCTTGTTCCTCTAGGCTGATGATCCCTTTCGCCCAGGGAAGATCTTCTTCTTACATGGAACAATGTCTGCTCGAGGTCGAAACCACCTTGCTAATCCCTCGAAGAGTCGACTCGTACTCCACAGTTTTCTCGCATCATGTCGAGTTAGTTAAACATGTCATCCACTTCGAAAAAAAAGATCATCCAAACATGCTCTGTTTATTTTGATCAAGTTGGAAAAAAAAACCTCAATCGAAGCATGATATGATAATCGCTTACCTGTTCAAGTAATTCAATTGTATGGGCCCAGTTAAGCCGGACCAACTCCCAAACAATCTGGATAGTCTTTGTGAGGTAAGAGTAAGACTAGATATTTCTTTATCACCTTTTATTCGTGAAAATGACTTGCCTTATATGATTATTTACACAAGATCAATTACTTCTACGAAAGAACTACAATAATATAATGAATGCTCAATCATTAAATCCAAGGTTGATTCTGAATCATTGAAAAATTCATAATGATAGTTCCTAAGTAAAGTATGATGGTTACTACTTTTTTAATTGTCATATGAGCCTGTAGTAATGGAAAATAACTAAAGGCTAGTAAGTTCCGGATCAAACCGATTGAACTCGACTCAAATACAACTCATCAATTTATCATTTTAAATTTCTAATCAAGCAACTAGGGGTGATTGAATCCAGGGTGGGTCAGTTCCCACCCTAGAATATGAAATTAGACCATGTAGGGTCAATTCCCAGTTTGTGGAACTAAGAAACAACCCGCCCAAACCTGAGACCGAATCGACTTATCTACGCTATTTCTACGGTCAATAAAGGAACTAGTAATTCCTTCTTCTTCTTTTTTACAAGTGGGAAATTCTCAATATTCAAAGTCTCTTCTATTATTAGGATCAAGATTATCTTTATTAGGAAGTAAATCAAAGGGAAATTAACATATATAACAAACAATCTTATCCATCCATAATTTAAGGATTTTAACAATTCACTCTTTCACTAATCATCAAATCAATAAAGGATCAAGTTGCTTATGAAAAAAAAATTGTACACCAAATTTGTTTGGTATAATTAGTCCAGCTTAAACTACTCTATTTGAAAGTATGCCATCTTAATGGGCAAGTAATTTCAAATGCTCGATTTTGAAAGATGCCACATTAATGCTTACCATTTTCGATGGCTAATGATGCCTTTTCCCCTTAAATAATTTCTCCTCTTTTCTTTTCCCTATCTATGTTATTTCTTCCTTTTCCTTTTCTTCCAAATGTTGATGCTAGCAATGGGGGGGGATTGGGAGGTTGTGCCGATAAGACAAGGAGAAAAGAGCTAAGTAACACCGACATTGACACATAACATGACACGACATAACACGTTGACATGTTGTTTCTCTAAAAATAGAAAATTTCAATACATTGAAATATGTTGTATATTAAGTATATTTATATATATATGATAAATTATCATTTTTATGATTATTTTAATCAAAATAATTTGATTTAAATTCATAAATAAATAATAGAAAAAGAGCCTAAAATGTTAATATCATTCATTGTTTCAATTTGATAAATTCAACTCCATTCTAATAATCCACGAAACTTGAAGAGAAAAAAATAAGCAATCCACATTCTGGAATCGCATGTCGAAACATAAGAGGAAAAAACAGACTTGAGGGATGAATTATATGTTATAGGAAATGAGAGTTAGAAAAGGAGAGAAAATTAGGTTTTTCTTCTTTCCCCATTTATTTTTTTTTTTTTTTTTTTACATATTTACCGTTTGACCCATCATTTATTAAAAAATTTTAAAATTGACTCTGTATGTGTCAAAATCACGTGTTACGATTTCAAACTCTCATGTCGAAATTCCGAACTAGCATGTCATAGAATGTCGGGAGAATTGATTCCAACACCTGTTGATTGAGTATCAAAAAGTATCGAAAATTGTCCGAGATGTGTCAAAGTGTCTGACATAACATAAAAGCTCTAAAAATTATTGGTGCTTCCTAGGAAGAGAGAGCGAGCATACTTGGGGCCAAAGATCTATAGAGAAAAGACAGTGTAAATGCCCATGCTTTTTCAGTTTTTACTCCTGTACGGATTTAACCTCTTTTTGTTTTTGTCTTTTAAAAAATTCTTAACCAAAATCTGGAATATGATATGAATTTTAGAAAATCGTGACAACAATTATAGGTAAATGTACGTGAACACCAGTATAATATGAAAGTTTTAGGTATTTTGGGTTAACAAAAGAAAGGGTGTTCGCCATAAATCTAAATTAAGCAAATAGCAAGAAAGCAAAATTTTATTCGGACACGTTTTGACATCCAAGATTTTATTAAATGAATAGTAACCATATCAACTAATTTCTTTTTTCATTTTGCCTGAACGATTATTATGTGCATTTGACTTGCAATAGTTTGTCCAAACACATTCTCACGCCACTGTGCCTTTTTCTAAGCTGAGACGTAGTATCTAGTTTTCGTTCATTAATTGTCTATCCAGGAAGAACATATTCCGATGGATTGGATCCTCCATCTCTTCCCAAACGACCGGCATTGCCCTCAACCTTGATCAAGATTAATCTACATTGCCCTTCCAATAGTTCTGTCGATTCACGAAACATGCTAAGAATCATTCATAGGAGGATGTTGTGAAGTCGAAATTAAATGAGTGAAGTGAGCATAAGAAACAAAAGAATCATCGACGACTGCTTCAAAGTGATTACAAGTCGTTTGACATGCGATTTGCTGAGTCCATGAGTACATTCCGAGGAAAATTATGACTCTCATCGCACGTCTACAACTCCGACGAAGCTATGCCGGTTGATCTCGCCCCAACAAACACCACCACCATTTGGGACCTCGACATGGAGTTTGACAACAACACTCAAACCTAAAATCCTAAGATTGATGTAGATATGGGGTCTACGTCTTCTAATGGGAGACTGACAACGACGATCAGAAGGCTGACATGAGTGTACGTGTGCATGTGTGTGCGAGAGAGAGTCGAGGTGAGAGAATATTCGGTGGTGGCTTCTCACCCACCCCCATCATAACACATGAAGTGCATTTTTTCGAGTTTAGACAATCACCACTTTGACACGAAATCACAATAAATTGAAAAAATACTGATCAATTCTTTCTCTCACTTTGTCCTCCTCCTGCTAGAGCCTAGAGTCACCTCTGTGCATCCACCGCCGACGCCCATCCAGGCCAACACTGCTGCGCATCCAAACCAGACCACCCCTCCGTCATCCTTGTTGTTTAGCTTCATCTTTGCCGGAAGAAGCGTCCATCTCCGTCGTCTTTGCGGTCATCTTCACCTGTTTTTGGCCTGAGCAAATGGCCAAATCTGTAAAAAAAAAGAAGTCTCTCGAGAGAAAAATTATGGGGAAAAATCTTTGAGACAGGGAAGGGGCCGTGGGTTTTCAATACAGTATGCAGACGTTGTTCATGCCTTTATCTTTAACAGAGAAAAATATGTTTTCATAGACGGGGGAGTGTCGTGGAATACATCCAAGGCGGGGGAAGAGAGCGTGCGCTAAAGGACCGATCGATCTTATCCGTGTTCAACGTCTTTCACAAGAGTCAGCAGGCTTGTAAAAGTGGTGATTTTATCCCTACAAGAAAGCATCACTAGCAGAAATGGCCACAAGCGCAGCCATCCCCTTTACAACTACCCCGTTTACCTTGTCGAGAGAAAGAATATAAGTGGCTCGTTGGCTGTAGGAAAGCCCTAGGAATGTTGGTATTTGTAATTAGGTGCAGCATACGACATCGTCGGTCACGCCATGCAGAAACTTCATGCTTCGGCAGTTCACCTTGTTCCTCTACGCTGATGATCCTTTTCGTACAGGGAAGACCTTTTTCTTACATGTTAAAATGTCTGCTCGAGGTCGAAGCCATCTTGCTAATTGCCATTGTTCTTGCGTCATGTCGAGTTAGTTAAGCAGGTCGTCCATACATGCTCTGTTTATTTGATCGAGTTGGAAAAACCTCGATCAGAACATGATATGATAATTTGCTTGATAGCCCGAATGTACCCATAACAATTAATTCAATTTTATGGCCAATTTAAGTCCGACCAACTCAAACATGAACCAAACAATCTGTTTAGTCTTTGTGAGGTAAGATTGGGTTTTTTATTGCCTTTTATTCGTGAAAATGACTTGCCTCATATGATTGTTTACACAAGATCACATACTTCTACGAAAGAACATATATTAGTATAATGAGCGCTCAATTATTTATTTTATGGATAAATAAATGCAATGTCGATTCTAAGTCATTAGAAAAATTCCTATTGATAGTTCCTAAGCAAATTATGATCATGGTTACTACTTTTTTAATTGTCATATTAATCAGTAGCAATAGACCATATCAAAAGGATGGTAATAACCGGATCAACTAATTGAACTCAATTAGAACACAATCCATCAATTTATCATTTCAAATCTCTAATCAAGCAACTAGGGGTGATAAAATCTAAGGCAGATTGGTTCCTACCCTAGAATCTAGAATCAGATCGAATAGGGTCGATTCCTAGTTTGTGGAATAGTGAAATGACACACTCAAACCCAAGACCGAACTGACGTGTCCAAACCGTTTATAGGGTCAATCAAGGAACTAGTAATTCCTTCTTCTTTTTTACAAGTGGGAAATTCTCAATATTCAAAGTCTCTTCTATAATTAGGATCAAGATTCTCTTCATTAGGAAGTAAATCAAAGGGAAATTAACATTTATAACAAACAACCTTATCCATCATTAATTTGAGGATTTTAACAATTTTTTTTCACTAATCACCAAATCATTAGTGGATCAAATTGTTTATGAAAAAGAAGAATTGTACACCGATTACATATGCTGTAATTACTCCAGCTTAAACTACTCTATGTGAAAGGGTGAAATCTTGATGGGCAAGTAATTTCAAATACTCTGTTTTGAAAGATGCCACATTAATGTTTGCCATTTTCGATGGCTAATGATTCTTTTCCACCTTCAATAATTTCTCCTCTTTTCTTTTTCCTATCTATGTTTTTCCTTCCTTTTCCTTTTCTTCCAAATGTTGCGGCTAGCAGCGGGCGGCAGGCATCTGGAGGTGGTGCCTAACCAGACAAGGAGAAGAGAGAGGGGTACTTGGGGCCAAAGATCTATGGAAAAAAGACATGAAGTGTCAATGCTTACGCTTTTTCAGTTTTTACTCATCAAAATCTGGAATATTATATAAATTTTAGAAAATCATGACAACGGTTATAAGTAAACGTACTTGTGGACACTAGTGTAGCATATTATGAAAGTTTCAGGTGTTCTAGGGCCAAGAAGAAATCAAAGGCATTCGTTGTAATCTAAACTAAGTAAAGAGCAATAAAATACACACTTTAACATCCAAGATTTGATTTTATTGAATATTAAGGATATGTTCGTTTTGCAGAAAATATCACGTTTTCGAAAAATATTCTCCGAGAAGCAATTTTCCAAGAAAATAACTATATTTTCTAGCATTCAGCCGAAACCTAAAAAGGAGCGGAAAATATTTTCTATTGTTCATTATCTTATTTGATTTTTTATGGGAAAAATTATCAAAAAAATCGAATTTTAATTTTTTAATTGACCAAAAAATTAATTTAAATTGTTATATATTTTTTAAAAAATTGAATTTATAATTATTTTAATTTTAAAAAATAAAATTTTATTATTAAAATTTTCCTTTTTTCTTTCTTTTTTTCTTTTCCTTCCTCCTTCCTCCGTTGCCATGTGCCTTGACGATGGCCGACTACTCGATTACCGACCAAGACGCAGATTGGCGAGCTCGAGGCTTGGCCAATTTGGACTAGCCCGAGCTTTGTCGAACTAGGTGAGTTCAAGCCTTGCCCTCGCCGGATCTAGCCTCGAGCAAGGAGCTCGCTAGCCGGGAAGAAAAAGAAAAAAATTTAAAAACTCAATTGTTTAAGAAAATAAAAAATATAAAAATATAAAAATAAAATATAAAAATAAAAGGAAAATGTGTTTGGTTAAAGAATGTGAAGTGGAAGAAGTTATGGAAAATGTTTTCCATTTTTTGAATGTGTTTTTTCTAATAGTGAAAAATATTATTTAACTAGTTCATTTTCCGTGAAATGAATGTCACAAAATTCAGAAAACATTTCTTTGGAAGTTATTTTTCGTGAAACAAATAAAGCCTTAATCATCTCAACTACTTTCTTTTTTGATTTTGTAGATACGATCATTACTCGCACTTGACTTGCAATAGTCTCTCCAAATACATTCTTATGCCACTACTCCAAAGGAACCAGAAGTATGCCTTTCTCTAAGCTAAGACGGTAGTATCTGGTTTTTGTTCGTGGATTGTCTATTTAGGAAGAACCTATTCCGATGGATTGGACCCTCTCTTTCGAACTGACCGACATTACCCTCAACCTCAATCAAGATTGATCAACACATCCCTTTGAATGGTCATGTCGATTCACAAAACATGCTAAGAATCATTCATACGAGGATGCTATGAAGTCGAAATTAATTGGGGGAACTGAGCATAAGAAACAAAAGAACCATCAACGACTACTATTCTAGGTGTTTACGAGTGGTCTGACATAGGACTTGCCGAGTCAATTAGTGAGTTCCCAGGAAAATTAAGACCCCCATCACGTGTCTACAACTCTGACGAAGCTATACCGGCTGATCTCGCCCCAACAAACACCACCACCAAATGGGAACCTCGGTATGGAGGTTGACGACCATCCTCAACCTCCGAAAATCCTAGACTGATGTAGATATGAGGCCTATGGCTTCTAACAAGAGACTCACAATGACAATCATTTCTGATCAAAGGCTGACATTAGAGTACGTGTGTATGTGCGCGAGAGAGAGAGCGTTGAGAGAGGGTTTAAAGGATTTGGACTTGGAGATATTTCCTAAAGTAACAAAGTGGACGTTTACGCACGACATATATTCGACGATGCATCGAGGAGGGTAGGAGATGCGGATAGAAACACGGACCAGGCTCCGCTTCCATGACTTAATCAAAACTGTCTAGAAGAATCGACTTTCTCTCTCTTTCAAACTTGATTAGTTGATAATGCATCGACTCATCATAGAAAATCTCCGACTATATGTCTATCATAGAAAGTTCTTTCTATATATCTCGAGGGCTTCCTTGCTTCCTTTTCTCTCTTTTTTGTGGTTGGAAGGATTTAGCAGACATTTGTTTGCATTTTGTTCAAATTTTGGAAAATGCGTCTTCAAGTCAACGTCATACCCCCTTAAACCTTCTTTACAACTCTAAATTAGATAAGAGGGAAGGTGGGGTTGCATAGCTGGTCATGATAATCGATAGAATCTTGGGGGAAACCAACATGGACCGAGTAAAACCACGAGTGGGTGAGGTGGTTCTTCCCACGCAAACGCATATGATATTCAAATTCACATTAAGAAACGTGTTTCAGAAAGAAGAGACCGAGCTACGATCTTGACTTTATACATTTACAATTGATATATATTAGACCTTGAATTCTAATATTCTGGCAGCAAACCGTGTCTTGGCAGTAACATATATCTCGTTTCGCACGTTTACCATCCAATAACAAACGTCTCTCTCCCAATCCCTTTCGTCTCCAAAGCCATACCATCTCCTTTCTCTTTCTCAAATCTCCAACCCATCATTAAGAGTGCTGGAGGCTGCACACAATCCGCAGGAAACAGAGACGCCTATGTCGACGACGAGGCTTGTAATCTTGTCCCACAGTTTGACTGGCGTGGATTCCAGTCGGAGAGGCCGTTTGGCAACGGCCAGACAGATGGATCGTTGCCAGTTTGCAGATAGCAGGAGCTTGACGTCTCTCAGTGCTCGACAGGGTGCTCGAAGAATGTGAGTATTATCTTTATTTTCCACGGTTTCAGGATACTAAGTTCTGAAATTAGTTCTTCTGACTAGATATCGGCAGATTTAGAACTGATGTCTTTGTATCTAGGGATGTGGCTGTTCAGAGCAGTGTCGATCCGGTGCCACATCTTCCATCCGATGCATCTCCAGGTTCTTGGTAAGTTTTACTGGGTCCAAGATCTTTCTAATTGATAAAACCAGGTCCTGGTATTCAAATATACATTCGTATGGCTTTTCTTCTTTTTGTTAGCTCTTGCTGAAACTGGAATTAGCTCTTTTCATGGCAGGAAATTATGGGTTCTGGGGGCGTTCGTATCGGTGATTCTACCATTTTGGAGGAACAAATGGGGTCCCTTGTGGAAGCTGAAAAGTGAGTCTAAAATCGACAAGCTTATTATTGTTGAAATCTGAGCATGAGCTTGATAAGCATGGGAAATGAATTTCGAAATTCTGGCAGATGAGGCTGAAGCGGTGGTCGAGACGATGGACCACGTGACGGAAATCGTGGAGGAGGTGGCAGAGAAGGTGGAGCAGCTGGCGGAGGAGGTCGCCGAGCACCTCCCGGACGGCAAGCTGAAAGACGCGGTGACCTTCGTGGAGCATGTGGCGGAGACGGCGGGCAAGGATGCTCATCTCGCCGAAGATATCATCGACAAGGTCTCACCTAATCCCACGTCTTTCTTCCTCAATGATAAAAACCCATTTTTCTACAATTTACAACTTTGCCTGGGAGTTGTTGCAGAACGTCTAGATCTGCCAAATTTGATTACACAATTTGGTGCTTGAAAAAGCAAAGTTGACTAGAATTTTGGGAGCTATTATGAATGCTGATTTGATTAACACCTAATCACGTGCAGGAGGAGGTCAAGATAATTTTCATTTTGCAAGTGTCCATTTTTATAATTAGAACAAGTTTCCAATTTTTTATTTTTTTATAATGAGATCCAAGATGGAGAATCTCTGTGCAAAATATAACCCACTTGCTCATAACCTTTTGACCACCGCCATGTATGAGCTTGCTTACATTACCGTCTTTCCAAGTCCCGCTAGTCCAACTCAACGGCGTTGATCATGTAAAATCATGATTAGACGACGGCTGGGATTATTGCCGTTTCTCATGCAATTCTCATTTTTCACCCATTAATGGTGGGTTTAATGGGGGATTAAAATTTAAATCTATTAATTATACAAATGGAATTTGAATTTGATCGTGCAAACGAAATTTGAATTGCAGGTGGAGGAAGTGGAGAAGGAAGTGGACTCGTTCATGGAGCCAAGCAAGGTTAAAGACCGAGATGGCGAAGTCTCCAAAGGAGGGGATGAACAAGATCAGAAGACCTAGCAGTTTTTATATATATAAGGAGGTTCTTTAGCATTTCGTGTTTAAATGTAAATTTTGATTTGTACCCAGTAAATAACATATTTTTTTTTTAATAATGAGGAAGCTCGATTTAGATAGGCAAATTATATGTCCTGTCTCAATAATAAAACATGTTTTGATTCCATACGTTGTAGTTTTGAATCTTCTTCGTGCCCCAAAGTCGTTAAAGCAAGGTTTGAAGAGTTGGCGCCGACTCTAGCTCATCAATTTCCTTTCCGATTTGTAGTTCTTGCTTTAACGTCTCTTTCAATCGTGTTTTTCGCTTGGATGCAAGTGCGGCGTCAAGAAAAGTACAAGCATGGGTACCTACATTTGATTTCATGACACCAAGTGTACATACATAATACATAATCCCACATCGAAGTCACTAATTCGAATTTCGATACGCATCTCATTAATCATAAGGTTAACATAATTTTTCTCCGTTCGGGGTAGAGAGAGAGAGATTCCTGCCCGTCGGGTTGGACCCAGAAGGGACTGAGTTCAATCAGACCAGGTGAAGTGGGTTCAACTATCCAGATTAGCTTTGTTGTGCATATGTTAGTCACGAGATGATATCTCTAAAATAATTAAGTCGCACTTGCAAGATCACAGCAAATAAAAAAGGAAGAAGAAGAAGCTTGGGAGCCACGCTTTATACTTTGTGGATGGAATCTTACTTCGTAACCATGGAAGGAATTATTCGCATGCATGGTTAGAGGTCAATCGAGCCGAAACACTTCCTGTTATTAAAAATAAAAACAAAAAAATTAAAAACAAAAACAGAATGGATTCAAAATTGATGAATTCTAATAATCACCTAAAATTTGATATCAGCACGATGATACGTGCAAGATATGCAGTAATATCTATTATCTATTATGGTTACGCCATTTAATCTTAAAAATAAGTGAACTGAAAATTCTAAAACTTATAGCGAAAATATAATTGAGTCACAAAACTTGATATATTCAAGTTTAAAACTTGTTGTGAAAGTATAATCAAATCCTAAAACTTTCAAATAGTACCATCAATGAAAAGATTCTTTTGGATCAATTAGACAAGTTTTAAAACTTAATTACATTTTTTAAAAATTTTAAAAGTCAAAACACTTTCTTAACAAGTTTTAGAATTTTCAATACACTTGTCTCTAAATTGCTTTTAAAATGCCAAATCGACAATCTCTATTTTGGCAAGAAAATTGGGTGGGCAACATTTTTGAATCGGATTCTACAACTGATCTAAAAGCTGATGCGCAAGCGATTGAGAAAATCTCTTGTGGGCTTGAATCACACTCTTAGAATTCCATTTTCATTTAATTTCTATAGATTTAATATATATGTGTGTGTGTGTGTGTGTGTGTTATATATGTGTATGTGTGTGTGTGTGTGTGTGTGTGTGTGTCTGTATGTATGTATGTATGTATGTAGAGCACGATAAGAAAATTGAGAATGTTCAACGAAAGTTTTTATTTTTATTATCATTTCCAGCTAATTGAGCTCTCAATTAATGTGCCGGTATAATGTTCGTGGAACACAAATGAAAGTTTAAGCCAATTAAGATTATGCGAGATGCTAACGAGACCTCCGATAAGGACTTTGATTGGCGGCCACCTACTCTAATATTACCCGTACGTAACTCTAAACACAATTAAAAAATTGCTGATATCACCAAAAATTCTAAAATTGTACCATTATTACAGCAATATTCAACTTTTGGTCATGCCAAAATTACCAAGCGTTTTTTTGGTTAAAAAAAAAACCCTCAATTCTACCCATATGAAATAAATATCTAAATTTTTGTCATGATGTTATAAGTTTGAGTTATTGGTGACACGAAAATAAATTTGGGATATTACTATTGCGATGGGAAAAGTTTAGGATTTTTAATAATAAATGGAATTTTTGTTATCCTGGTAAATGTTTGGGGTTCTGTTGATATACAAATTAATTTGTATATTTCAGTGGCAATGGACATAATTTGGGATCAGTGGTGGTATTTTTCAGGAAAAAAAATTAGCAAACTGTAAAAACATATGGAAAATAAAAGTGAAGAAAAGACCAAAATCTTCAACCCTCACTTCCTCCGTTCGTCCTCGGGCTGTTAATATCGACACAAGTCGCGCAGCCCCAGGTAGTGTCGCCTGAGGGTGCACCACGCGACGACTGTGCGTGGGTCACGCGACCCGCCACCTCCCAATCGTTCCCCTCTGCTTCAACTTCTTCTCCTCCTTTTTCCTTTTCTTTTTTTTCTTTTTCTTTTCATCTCAAAGCTATTTTGCAACCAAAATAGAAGTATCCAAACACTTCAACATTCACCAAATGCCCATTCTTCTAAAAATACTTGGGGAAATGGGTTTGCATTTCCCCAAAGTTGAACCAAACGGGGTCTTAGACAGACGGCCGAATCCTACGCTGTCGCTTTCATTGCCAATGCTAGGTGACGCCAGACCGGCCTTGCTTTGTATATAAACTGATCCATGAAGGAAGCAATAAAGCCAGCAATCAGATATAATCTCACAGATAAAATGGAACCCCAATTCCTCATCATCTTCCCTCTAGCGTCCACCACCACCGCGACCAGCCGGAAGTATCAACTCGGGGGATGGCGGCCGATCAAGGAAATCAATGCGCGCATATCGGAGAAATAGCCAAGCTCGCGGTCACCGAGTACAACAAGTCGGTCCGAGGCTAGCCTGCCGTTTACAAAAACCATTAAAAGGCAAGAGTCTCGAACCGTCTCCAGGACCAATCACCAGCCTGTCATTGCCGCGAGCGGACGGAGATTCGATGAATGAATACGAGGCTGTCGTCTGGGAGGAGCCATGGGGAGCATCTCACTAAGCTTGCATCCTTCAAGCGGGAGATCTGGCAACTGTTTTCCTTAGCGAAATCAGGAATAACAATCGAGGATATGAAGTGACGTCAGCTTGTTTAGTTGTCTTCGTGTTAACTTGTGTAGAACGGGCGTTAGCGTTGCGTTGATCTTAAACTTAAGAGAGGCGCACAAGCAAATGCTAGGTATCGATGAAATTTTACTGCCAAGTGACCTGACAATTACAGGTGCTTCAACAAGCCAAAATCATTCAATTCATTGATTATTACTTGTTTTAGCACTCAATAGAGTACTTATCTTATGACTTGGTAAATGGGTTTTAGTGGGACTTGTCACGCCTGTTTAAAATTTCTCAGGTCTTCAGCAATTGCTTAGGGGTGCATGACAACCACTTGTTTTTATTCCAGAAACAATTTTTCTATTTCCAGTTTGTTTTTAGAATAGAAATCCGTTTGATAAAATTATTCAAATTTTCTATTTATGAAATAGATCCTTGTTCCAAAAATAGGTTTGTAATATAAATCGAAACTAAAATTTTATACTTCTCTATTTCTAGAATAGAAATGAGAAATAAAAATTCTTATCATTGTTCGTCAATTGGTCCTTCATCCGTCGCCATCGACCATCGTCCGTCGATCGCCCGCGGCCGCGCCCCGCCGCCACCGGTCACCTGGTCGTCCGTCACCATCGATCGGCGGTCCGTTGCCATCCGAAGGAAGAAATTTTGTGTCGTTATCAAACGGTTATTTTTGCTTAAAAATTCTTCTAGAAATATAAATAAAAAAATCTATTTCTCTTCCATAAATCAATTTTTGGTCAAAATGGTTATCATTCACCCCCTTAGTTTCTGTGACCTCACTAATGTCTTCATTAAGCTCATTAAATGGGCTCAGCATATATAGTCAAATAGGTATCGGCATATTCCAAACCTATCCATGGCGGAAATATTATTAAATATCTTTACAAAGATACCAGTAAAAGCATCATGCACATATATCTATGTCCAAAGGAAAATACAATCAAGTCCTACAGCTTGCCCTTGATAGGTTTTTCATGCCGAAAATCTTACTCGACTTTCCTATTTGTCCTCACCTTAACAAAAAAAAAAGAAACAACTAGAAGGCACATCTGAGTTTTGATATAGGAAACCCTCAACGATGAATTTAGGATTTAATTGCATGTTCTTTCTTGAGCATTAACAAGAAATTAGCCAAAATCAAGCTTTAGATACTCAAATGATTGACCGTCAAAATATTAAGGAGTAATTCCGCTCTCTTCATACTCTAACAAGTTGGTGCCACCTCCGCCGAACCACATGAGAGTAGCCCGTCCATGGTCATCGAATCTCTCTTTAATATCGATTACATGCTAGTAAAGAAATAAAATGTCTTTTTATCTATCTGAAGATTACATATGTAGTAGATTGGAAATGCACATAATGCATCAATTGAATTTTTAAAAGTATTCATAAAATAGCTTTAAAATTTACGACTCTAAGCACAAGATTATGACTAATTTTTCCCTTTTTCCTCCCCTTATTTTTTTTTTTAAATCATACCCTATTTAGAGCAAAACATTTTACAATAAAATTTCCTTTTTAAAAGTAGGGTCGGTCTCGCGTCTCAAACGGCTAGCCCCCTTCTTTTCAATTTGAATCTCTTCAGTTCAGAAAGACAACGCTCCGGAAGAAACGAAACGCTTCCCCACTTTCCGAGCGCTTCGAAACCCTAATTCTTCCCCCAAATCCCTCGCGCTAATCCACCTCGTCTTCCTCTCTCCGGATTCCCCGACCCCATCGCCGGAGGCTCCGCTTCCTTCAGCCCCCTCCGCCGGCCGGCCAGACCGACGACGATATCGGGTTTCGCCGGAGGCCGCGGAAAGAATGGATCTTCCCCCGCAGATCGACGACTGCATCAGGGACGCGATCGATCACACCCTGGGCCTCCCCGTGTCGGCGGAAACCCTCGAGTCGAGGCTCCGCGCCTCCGAGGAGGTCCAGAAGCGGCTCCGCGAGGAGTGCTCGCTCCTCCGCTCCAGATTGAACGAGAAAGACGGCCTCGTCGAGCGCGCTAGGGTAAGATAAGATGATTCCTCAATTATGTGTTTTGATGTGTTCCTCGTAGACTTTTGCGCATGGGTCGAATTGGGTTTTTTCTTTTTTTTGTGGGATGATGCTTACGGGTGTGGATGGGGTTGGTTCTGCCCCATGGGAATGCGGCAGGCCGAGGCGTGCATGAATGCGCAGGCGTTGAAGAAGTTTGTGGAGGAGAACCAGAAACTGGCGGCGGAATGCGCTAATTTGCTGGCTCAGTGTAAGAAATTGGAAACCGAGTGCGCCCTGTACGACCATGATCGGGAGGCATTGATGGATTTCGGCAACGAGGTAGAAGAACGGGCCAAGGAGGCAGAGGCGAGGGTTCAGGAGCTGGAGGAGGAGGTGCAGCAGTTGACGGATGAGGTGCAGTTTTTCAAGAAAAAACATGATACTCTTGAGGTATTCTGGTGCTTTCTTCTTCCTATGTTAACTCATTGTGCTGGTGTGCCTGTAAAGCATTAATTTTTGCATTTTATATAGCCTTTCCATCAAATAGGTGTATCAAGTCCTAATCCTTTGATAGGTTTTGTTCGATTCATGAACCCTTACTAACTAATGTTTTGAAAAACAAGCATTGGGTGGGGAATTTCTCTTGTGAACTAATGGTAAATGTCCCCTTTTTTATTACTTTGTGATGAGTCATATTTGCAGAGGGTTGCATTTGTTTGCAACTTGACAGTAATCATATTAAACAATGATTGGTCGAATTGAAGCTGAATGCCTTGAAATATCGAAGTCTTAGTTTCTTGGCTTGGTCCATTGTTTTTCTTTTTGAAATTTGGTGAAGAATCGATTACTTGTTTGCATATTGCGGTATTATCAAAAGGTGTTATATAGTACTGCTGTTTTGTGGGAAGGGCTCTAGGTGGTCCTTCTTTCTTGGGCAGAAAGAATGAACAGCATATGTTGTCTCTCTCATTGTAAAATAGCTCAATTTGCATGGATAAATTAGTGGCGGATATCTTGGTGTCATGTAAAATTAGTCTGAACTCCTCGTTTTATATTCAGTGATTAAATGTTCCAGCAAACATAGGATCTTTTATAACAAGTTTATGCAGATAGTTAGGAGAGACTGTGATTCTTTAAACAAAACGGTGCTGGAGGTACATATGAGATTATTATGCTTTACAACCCAGGTAAGGGGGAGTCCTTGAATTTGGTCATTTCTTGAGGGGAACCTTTCATCTGAACAAAGTTTTCTTAGCTAGATTTTTTTTTTTTTTTGCTTCACTTTACTAATTCTCAATGTGAGTAAATTTTGTTAGGTGAAATTATTTGTTTTTATTTCCATGTGGGTCTTGGTGCGCCATCTTTAATGGATCTGGACATAGCAACTTTGCATTTATGTACCATAAGGGTTTTACTCTTTATTAGTTGCAGAGGATTACTCATTTATTATTTTTTCGAAGGATGAAGAGACTTCAGAGAGCACCACTGTGGAGGAGAAGTTAGTCGAATCAATCATCTCAACATTGGTTAGTAAAGATGCAGGAGCATCAGCATATTCATTTTTGGAGGCAAATAGTGCACATGAATCGTGTCGAGAATTGTTAAAAATGTGGAACCAGTGAGTGCTCATTTTTTCAGTTGCCTTTTATTTCATGCTTTGTCACCATTTCCAACACTTGATTAGATGCAGCCACTTTCCCGCACTTTTGATGGCACTGCTGCAAGATGCAAAGATGACATTTCCATTCAATGCAAAAATGAAGTTAAAAGTGACACTCTTGTTTATAATGTAGCCTAAGGCCAGCAACCCAGATAGTTCTTTCGTTGGCTGCTGAAATGAAGACACTGGAGAAAGATAAGGAAAATCTCAGAATTAACCTTCATAAAGCTGAGGAGGAGGTAAGAAGTTATTTGAGGGCTTAAATTGTTGTAAGATGTCTTTCTGAGAATAGTCTTAGCAATATTTAATTTTTGTAGGTAAATCTTCTCTTTCAAGAAAACAATGTTTTAGATGAAGAAAATAAGAGGTTACTGAGGCACTACCAGAAAGAAAGGGACATTTCTGGTTCTGGTGGGAGAATCACAGCTAGTGCTCCTGCAAAGGTTAGAACAAAGATGAGAGCTTTGCTTAATTTTGTGCACCTGCAATTCTGAACTTCTGCTAAGTTGACTTCAATTGGTTGCAGTCTAACAAGAGAAAATCAAGCCCTAAGATGAGTAGCCCAGTCGAGAAGAGGATTGATCTCAGTGATGTGGAATCACCAAGACGGCCTTTGTCACCGTTGAAACAGAATTCTCCTGATTTTAGGATGTACAAGAAGTAGAGGCTCATCCACACATGTATCAACTGACCTGATCTTCTCTTTCTTTTTCTTTTTCTTTTTTTGTGCCCCGGCCATTCTTTGTACCTGAATAGCATCTTGTCAGAATCAAAGATCGATTGAAATTACTGGCAAGATATGGGTGGTTATAGTTCTTGAAGCAACTTCAATTTTCTTCTACTTTCAACAACAGAAACTCGGTGATGTGATGCTCCTGTACTATCTTGAGATGGTGAATTGTTTCGTCGTTACTCATATTATTGTGCTTTTCAAATAGAATTGATAAGAGGAATGAAGACCTACTGATGCCACTGTATAAATCGTTCTGGATGGTGAGGGGTGAACCAGTGCTCTTCCTGTTCGTACCATCTTTGCCTGTAAATTTTCTTCCACGCTCTAAAGCTTTGCTGTGTCACTTCATTAATGGAGTTTTCTTTTAAATTTCAAATTTTGGTTAAAGCTTTTGTACAGCTCACTTCGCATAATGCCTGACCTAAATAGATGCTAAAATACGATAGTGACTTCGTATTTTATCCTTATAACATAATATTTTATTTGTAAAGTAATGTACCATTATAGTACACCCTCAGAAGATCAAATAGGAACACGTCATCAGTCATCTTATACGAATACGATGAAAGGCGTGGTCCTGTTATTTTGGGTCCGTGAGCTTTTTCAAAGTTGACCCATCAAGAGCATCAATGAACTCAAAGAAGGCAAAGGGAGACATGGTAAGTTCATTAAAAGAATAGCTTATAATATATTTCTTTCTTCATTGGTAATTCAAATAAATATGTGAAACAAATGAATAAAAAATATTTGCTTTTTAAAATTAAATACAATAGTGGTTTGTGACGACAGCATAAGTAATAGCCTCATCGATTAAAAAAAAATTAAAACCCTCTCTGACCGAAAGAAGAAAAAAGCAAAACCCTCGTACGGTTGATAATCCTGTCTAGGGCAAAGGGGGCGAACAGGACTGGCGGGGGGGCGAGAGATACAACGGTCAAAGCTGCAACTGCTGCCGTCGGCTCTTCTTCTCCTCCTCCTCCTCCTCCTCCTTCTTCCTCTTCTCTTCATGCTCCTTTTCTTTATCAAAGGAGCTTCCTTTAACGACATTGGTTAAGTTCTCAAGCCCACGCGCCGTCACCCATCTCCTATCACCACCTCCCCTGGCATCTCGCCTCCTCTGTAAGTCTCCCTCTCGTCCTGCTCTTGAAATTTCTTCTTTTTAGCCCTTCTTTGCTCTGTTTTTCTCTCTCTCTCTTTTTCGTAGATATTGGGGTGTAATCTTTTTGTTTGGGAAAACGTTCGGTGTAAATAGTTTGCGGGTGGTGCGGTGGTGCGGGAGGAGATAGTTTGGATGGCGCTTCGCTTTGAGGTTAGGCTCTTTCCCGCTTTTCCTTATCGCTCTTTCTTTTACCTCTTGTTTCCGTTGTGATGTCATGGAGCGTGCCGACCTGTGTAGTTGTTGAAATGGTTACGGACATGGTTCTTGAATGCGAAGAAAGTGAGCTTTTTCTCGCATTTGAAGTGCTTGAGCGATGAGCATGGAAGCCCAGTTGATTGGGAAGTATGTTTGTCCTTGTTTGTTGTTCCTTCATCCCTCGGTAATTAAGATTTTCCCGGCAGTCTCATCATCGTGGTTGCATTCCCTGATGTCAGCGGTGTGTTCCTACCATAAAGTCGAATGTTAGCTTGTTCGCACTGTGCTGCTGATGATGGAATTTATTGGAGTGGCGATTGCTTTTGTGCGTGAGTTTGTCTTGCTTGCTGATTACTTATTGAACCAGAAGACATTGCAGCTAATGATAGAAAGAACTGGAAGTTTTACAATATGCAGCTAGTAAAAAGGGTTTTTTCTTGTGACTAATGGGTGCACCAATAAACAAGCTCTGCCTTTGCCTTAGCAAGAAGTCCGGCATGATTACTGAAGAGCATGGTGATTGCTCATCCTTAATTGCATGCTCAGTTGTGTCTCTGATCTGATGCTTTCATACTTTTTTGTACTAGGTTCTCGGGCGATTTAATCGTGCTCGTGCAGCTCAACTAACACTCCCTCATTTTGTTTGTCAAACACCTCTGTTTATGCCGGTGGGGACACAAGGTTTGTCATGTTACCTCGAGGAGTATTGACTCTTTTTGTTTTATCGGGAATACATCATCCATGCACACTTCTTTGACATTCCCAATCCTAGGTTATAATTTGGATGTTGAATATGAGTGCACTTCACAGGATGTCTTACTATGTTGACTTCCTATGGATGTAAATAGACTAAGAAAAAATGGGACTTGCACAGCTATAAGTATAATAGAATAGTTTTGATGAAAGTGAGCATTGGGACATTCTTTTCGTGTGGTTGAGGTTGCTTGAGGTGGGAAATGGCTTTTCAGCCACTTCATCTTGTTGCTGACTCTATTTAGTGTGGAAGAGGAGACTTGGTTAGTGAATATTGCTGGATGCAACTTGTATATTTGTATCTCTTTCTAATTATAATTTGACAGCTATGCAACAGACATTCTGGAATTGTTTGACAACTTGGCTTATATTTCTTTTGTGTGACCTGTGTAAGAAAGCAACTGTGCTAGGAGCATCCTCAGTTCATTGTTTTTGGGGTTTGTTTTGTTTTTAACATTTATTCACTGAGCAATACATAAGTAACAATGAAATAGGGTTCATGCTCATTTTTATTGTGTGTAACTCTTCAGTTGGTCAATTTGCTCGACACCCTGCCCCTTCATATTCTGCATCCTGCTTTTTCTCTGTTTTTTTTTTTTTTTACTCCTTTTTCAAGCATTCCTGAGCTTATGGGAAGAGGTGGCAGTGGTTGCAAAATTAACGAGTACACTTTTTCTTTAATAACAGGGACAATAAAAGGACTGACAAATGACCAACTTGAGGAAATTGGTTGCCAGATAATACTGGGGAATACCTATCATTTGGCACTTCGTCCTACTTCTGAGCTAATTGACGAGTTGGGTGGTCTTCACAAGTTTATGAACTGGCCTAGAGCGCTACTTACCGACTCTGGTGGCTTCCAAATGGTTGTCTAGTATGCGCAGACATGCAGTTTTTTTGTGACTTTCTCTGAATATGTTGTCCCCGTGCTACTAGATTTAATTGACAGTTTTTGTTTATATTTTGAATTTTTCTGCATCATAATAGATATGTGCATATGCTGATCTCTAATAGCATGACGGTGTGCCTGTCTTTTTTAAAATGTGATTGAGTCTCCCGGTTGGTACCTTGCCAAAATTAATCGTCTTTGTGTTGCTTTAAGGAGTGTTCTTTCTTCTTATGTTCATTTGTTTTCAGACAGATTTTTCTCAATAGAATTTTAGCAATTTTTTCAGTTGCATTGCATATATAGTCATCACATTCGTTATTGTGGTACTAGTAGATGATTTTTCCATTAAAATGAAAATAAGAGACCTTAACACTGTCTCTTTGAAACATGACCCAAAATTTCGTGTTGTGAAATTAGATTATCCTACTAAAGCTCTGTTTTAATGTTTTAACTACTGTAATTTTTTATTTTTTTTATGTCTGAAATTGGTACTATGAATATTTGTATTTTCAGGTATCCTTGCTGCATTTAGCCGATATCACTGAAAAGGGTGTAACTTTTCAGGTGATTTTTTATATTATGGTTTTTCTTGGAGGAGTCGTTTATTGATGTCCACTTCATTGGGCTGGTTCTTAGTTCCTCTTCCTCTCTTTCTGCACGATGATCAGATCATTAACATTGAGCATGACAGGTGTATGGAAAGTGAAATGTACTGAATAGTTGATGTTCTGTCTTTGATGGGTTTACTTTAGCAGCTAGTATATTAGTACTAAACATTGTCCGTTCTTTTGTTCTTGCTGTAATAAATGTTTTATCTGAAACTACAGGCTGCGTCTTTGTATTTGAGTCTCTCCAATACAGTCCGTCAACATAGCTTGCTTAATTGTACTACTCCTATTACATCCACTGGCTATTTTTATCAACTCTTTCCTATTGTGTTCTTATTGATTCTTGTCTTGTTTATTGAAACTTTTTCCTTCCGTTTTTTATTCAGTCACCAGTTGATGGAAAGCCAATGCTTCTAACACCTGAAGAATCAATACAAATACAGGTAGGCGAACTTCTTTACCGATTCTTTTGGACTTGATTAATGCCGGAGAATTTTACCCCCGGTGTTTTTAATTTCTTCTTTTACGAGATTAAATAACTATTTGTTGGCTATACTTAATTGGGGAATGAATAAGTATTAGCAATTGGATGCAGGATCCTGGAATGTCTGCTTTAATGTTCTTAAGAGGAAATGATTGGAAATCCCATTATGAAGTTTCGCTTTGGCCATTTTGCACAATGTGAAATGTCTGAGTTTTGGGATGGAAAAGAAAACAACAATGGAGGAGATAGTAATACAGATACTTTGTGTGCATGCCTTGGATTTCATGCTCTCTACTTCTCGCTGCCATCTATTATATTTACTTTCTACAGACTGACCAATAAAAAAATTGAATGCTGCAAAATCCTTCACTTGACTTTCATGAAGCTGATGAGCTATTGTATGGATGTAGTATGTTGGGGCATACTACACTTGACTATGGACTTTGGACTTATTTTACCAATTACTTTTGGTTTTAAGGGGACTCACTTCTATGATCAGATCAAACTTAGTAATGGAATCAGTATTCTGTAGTTCAAAAGTTGGACTGATTTGTTTCTCTGGAGATTGCCATTCACTCCATTGTCCACTATTCTTGAAATCTTATTATCATTTGAGTTTATCACAGCATTTTTACTGTCACATTTTCGGCTCCTGATTAATCGAGGATTGCTTTTATTCCCAATTTTTCTAGTTATCCCTGCTTTCGTGTAATTTAATGTACTGTTTAATTTGCTATCTTCAATGTGCACATCTTCTAAAGGATACTCTGGATATCTTTACTTAATTAGTGTTGAATTATCAGAAAATGAAACCATACTCACCTACTAAGTTACCTGGTAAAATAATTCATTTTTAGAAAAGACTGGAGAGATGTCTTTAGAAGATGTGTTTATCAAAGGTAGCAATCTTTATCCGAGGCATGTTCACCAAAGTATGTTCATACTTCTGTGTGAACCCGTCCCCTATATAATTAATCTTTCAATAATTAAAAGTAATAAAAACCTAGAAAAGGTACTGAAGAAACCTGACACAGTAGTTACATGAAGCTAACTAGTCTGCAGTAGTTTGAAATGGTTGGCAATACAACTGTAATAGCTTGGCTGTGAGGAAAGCTTACCTTCTTTCTTGTGTTCTTGTCAAATAAGTCGATTATCTGATAACCTTTGTCTCATGCTGAATATACAGAACAGAATTGGAGCAGATATAATAATGGCTCTTGATGATGTGGTCAGGACCACCATTACTGGTCCACGGATTGAGGAGGCCATGTATCGCACTCTTCGTTGGATTGACAGATGTATAGCAGGTAAAGTTTTTTCATCTAGTTTTCAGTCATGTTTTTTGTAAAACCTGAGTAGCTATTTTTCAGATCCTCAATCCACAGAAGGTGCATAGAACATTCAATCTCTAATTAGCAAAAGTAGTTCCACTTCCCCCTTAACTGCCCAGGCCTTCTGGACCAAAAGTGTTAACTTACTGTTCAGAAAGTTACTTTGATTCTTGGAGGAACTTTTCATAACAGACTAGGCTTATCTGATTCATGAATAGGTCTCAGATATATGATTTTTTTTTCAGTCCTAGTAGAAAATTTATGTTGACTGTTAACATCTCCCATAGAGGGTCCTTTCAGCTCTTCTTCCCTTTTTTTTTTTGTTGACATTATGGTCTTGTTTTTGTCTAATCAAATCAGATTGTTTCTGATATGTGCTGACAGCTCATAAAAGACCAAATGAGCAAAATTTATTTGGTATCATTCAAGGTGGTCTAGATCCTGTGCTTAGGTTAGTATTACTTCAAGTTTCTATTCATTAGTTGTTTCGGCGTTCTATTCCTCTAATTGTCTCTTGTTAGCAGGGACATATGTGTCAGAGGCTTGGTGGAGCGAAATCTCCCTGGGTATGTGCATGATGACCAATGGAGTGAATTATATGGTTTGCATTGTCAGTGATGATGCTTTATATGACTTTTCCAGGAATTAGTCCGCTTGATTTAGGGTTAGTTGCATTAAGTTTCTAGTTTGACTATGGAAATTGATTGAGAGTCCTTTTTTGTTGGATTCACTTAGTGAAGAAGACACGGTCTATGGAGACTTAGTAATTTAGGGTAGATGCATTTGTTTCTCTTTGTCCAGGAATTGCCTAGTACCTAGATGCATCAGTTGAGTGATGCACTGTTTGAATAGTTGGTTAAATTTGAGTGTAGTGCAGTAAGGACTCAATGGCTAAACCTCCAAAAAAATTTATTGTTGATGGATCTCTGATCAACTCTGCTATTCTTTGTTTGCAAATACTTGTACATTTCAAACATATGAAGATTGCAAATAGAGGAATATTAATCTCTTAATTTGACAGAATGTAATCCACTATAATCTGGGCAGGATGAGTTTTGGTTATTCACCCTTACTTTCTTTGTATATTCAATTTGTGCATCCGTTTTATTATAGAAGGCACACAAATACATGATATGTTGGACTGAATGAAAAGACCATGCAGGTGTTAAATCACGAAGATGTGCTCTTTATGTCTCATAAAATCTCTTTTGCTTCTGAAATTCAGATATTACTGTATGGTGTGAAATTGGAGATAAGTGGCTTATCAACAAATAAAAAAGACTGAATTTAAAGAAACTAGAAACTTCATTTACCTCTTTTGCAAGAGGTGCGTGAGGTATTGGTTTGCTCCTATCTCCTTCGACAAGTGGGTTGGACTGTGGAGTGCTTAAGAAGACTAGTTTCATTTGCTTCTGCATGTGTAGATGTGCTCTGTGCAAATAGTTTATACATTTGGCCAAGTTTCTCTTTCTAATGTTTTCAATTAATGGAGGAATGAATTTGACTGAGTTTACTTCTGTGACAGCTATGCCATTGGTGGTCTTGCAGGCGGGGAGGATAAAGATTCATTTTGGCGTGTTGTCGCTCAGTGTACTGCAGCGCTGCCTGAGGATAAACCACGATATGTAATGGTATAAATATACTTAAAATTTTTACTGATAACCTTAAGACTTATGCCATTGTTTGTATAGAATCTATACTTAATCTCTTCTTTAGTGGTATCCTCTAATACATGCATGTTCCATTTCTCAGGGTGTTGGTTATCCACTAGATATTGTGGTCTGCAGTGCTTTAGGCGCTGACATGTATGATTGTGTCTATCCAACTCGTACTGCTCGCTTTGGCACAGCTCTTGTACCCGAGGTAATAAACCTCTCTCCTGAAAGATTTGAAAAGCTCCTTCCTTGTCTAACGACATAAATGGATTCCTGCGCTTATTGATCATGGATATCAGATTAAAATTTACCAAAACCCTCTTCTATCAACATGTAAAAATAATTTGAGTGAGTTGTTGGGTACCCAATATAGTGTATTTTTTTCTTTCCCTCACGTTAATACGTCATTCCAATCAGGGTGTTCTGAAGTTGAAACATCGAGCAATGGCCACTGATACCCGTCCAATTGATCCTTCATGCAATTGCATGGTACGTTCTCAATGGAACTAGATAATCTGAAATGTTAATGAAGATGCTTTTCTTCGAATATCTCAGCCCTTGTCTTTCTTCCTGCAGGTCTGCAAGAAATATTCTAGGGCCTATATTCATTGCCTGGTTACGAAAGATGCCATGGGATCCCAGCTTCTATCGTACCACAATTTATTTTACATGATGAAGGTATGAAAATACATTTGAATCATTAATGGATGACGAGGTGACGATTTGAGTAGAAAGTTGGTGTACTTATTGTGATTATGCTGTCTATGCCATATACAACTAGCAAAAAAGAATTGTTTGTGGTCCTCGGTGAAGTTTTGAAATTGGATATTTCTTGTGATACAATGCAGCTCAGCAGTGATTTACACTCATCAATTGTCCATGGAAGATTTCCAGAGTAGGCACCTTTTGATATAATTGAGATAATCTTCCCTTCTCCAGCTTTTCTTTTGTCTTCCATGCTCATTTGTAGTAAACTTCTGACAACTGTTTTTAATTCTGCTCGCAGGTTCGTATGCAAATTTCTGCAGAAAATGGTACTTCTATGGAAAATCTATCTGTTTATGATCTTGCTTTATGATGCGCATATGTTAGCTCTCTGTGTCTGTTGATGCACTCATTTACAAAATTGTGAAGACAATGTGTTCTTCAATAAATCTAAATAATTATTACTTGAGCTCACCCACATGCATATGCATGCACACTGGTGAAATCATATGTCAATTGGAAGATTTCTCTAAAATATTGAGTTTGATTGATGTGCACGATGTTATTTGGTAAAAGTTAGAATCTTGCACTTTTAAACCCACTTCATACCCTTAATCTTGCAGTTTCCAGAAGGCGATGTTCCTGAATGGGTCTGCAATGCCATGGAAGTCGCTGGAATTGACATATCATCATGCTGTTCCCCATTTTCATCTTCGCCAGAATATAGGAATTCAGAGATACCGACAGATTTTTGAAGTAGTAGGCCAACAGTCTTAAAAGAATAGGCATTAAACTGTGCAAAGGTCATTACACGACAGCATAAGTTTTGAAGTTCATATGCTGCTCCATTGGTAAATTTTTCTTTCTCTAAATCCCGATTCTTCTGTAATTTTTAAATCCACAGCAGAACAAAATCCATAGCGATCGAGTAGAATCCTTTTTGGTCACCTTGTGTTTCTTTTCGCCATCAAGTGCATCTCACGTCACATGCAAGCTGTTGGATTATAATGTTGACAAGAAACTAAATTCTTGGCCGAATTCAGATCTGGCCTCATTATTCACCGTTAATGTTCACATCGATGAAAGGATTGCGAACTGATACTTCGGTCCTCTTGAGAGCGCCACATGGTGTATGTTTTCGTTTCTATGTTTGTATGTTTTAACTTCTTCGACAGTTGGTGATGACCAAGAAACTGAAAGTTTTCCGCGATAAGTCGCTACACAGCTAATTTCTGTTTTGTCATTTTCAATTTGCCATAGAAGCAAGGAGCTTTTCATTTAAGCATCCTGAATCTTCGCGATTTGCCATGCCTGTCTTCCCTGTATTATTGGTACTACCTGTCTCTATGATGATTTAGACGCGGACGTATCTTTTTCCCCTTACTTTGTCAAACTGATTAGAAAGATAAAAGCACAGTATCTCCCTAACTGCTTAGTCACTTGTGGTTAGATCTGCATGTCTGCTGGTCCTTATTGTGCTCGTGCTTTGCTCTCTTTTTCTCTTTCCCATAAGAGAAGGACGTGATTTGATTGGCAATTGGGGCTCTGGTGTTATGTCAAAGCTGTCTCGCTCTGCTGCCTACGCAATCGAGTGTCGACAGGTGGGCGCGTTCTCGATCGTTTGTTCTCGAGCATGCAGAAATATCTCGCAAGCAAAAGCTTGCAATGGGAGATGATGATGAGTTGTAAGCGCGTCTGCGTTGCTTGATTTGGCATGTTTGATCACGAGACTAATCTCCCATTGTTCTCCCAGGGAGTAAAAGTCTTTACTTTCGACTTTTCCACGGCCCATCTTTTCCTCCATCTCGATCGAAGGATTACGGACATCATTCATATGTAAAATCTCTACAGCCCATATTTATCGTTAGATTTACATATGCGTGACGTCGCATGTTTGCAGCTCGCCCATTGAAACCCTTTCAAACGAAGGATGGACGGAGGAAAATAGAAATCAGTGTGCTTAGGGGGCGAATGAGAACCATTCGGGCTAAAAATTGACTTCTAGAACAAAATTTGATTTATTTTTTTATTTCTATTCCTGAATAAGTTTCTGAGCACAAATACATATTTGATAACGATATAAAATTTTTGTTGCGGGAATAAAAATTTGTTTGATAATAATACAAAATTTCTCCCCCTCCAGGCGTCAGTGGATGGTGACTGGCAATGGCCCCGGATGGCAACTAGCGGTAGCAGATGGCGAGCGGCAACAATTGGCAAGCGATAGCAACAAGTGGTCGATTGGCTAAGGTACACATAATAACAATTTTATTCCTATTCCAGAATTATTTTTTGGTTCCAGATTTATTTCTACAACAAAAATCATGTTTGGTAAAGTTATTTCATTTTTCTATTTCTGGAATAGATATTTACTCCAAAAATAAGTTTGGAACATAAATAAAATAAAAAAATTATTTGTCTATTTTTGGAACAAAAATCATAAATAAAAATTATTTTCATTGTTCATTCTCGCTACTAGCCAACCACCTATCTGCCGCCACCGTCCACCATACGCCACCACCATTCCTAGTCGCCGATCGCCATCCATCAATTGTTGCTTGTCGTCGCCCGTCAGTCGTCGTCTATTGATTGCTGCTCGCCAATTACTCTCCATTGGACGTCGCCGATCGTTATTTGCTAGTTGCCATCCGCCGCCACCTTCACCGTCCATGAGAAGAAATTTTGTATCATTATCAAACGCATATTTTCACTTAGAAACTCATTGAATAATAGAAATAAAAAAAATTATTTCTCTTTCAAAAATTAATTTCTAATCATAATGGTTATTATTCGCACTCAAGTAACAAAGACAAGTAATAATATGAGTTTTTATTTCTTATTTCTATTCTAGAAATAGAGAAATAAAAAAATTATTTTATTTTTTATCTAAAGTTATTTTTTTATTTCTAAAAATAAAAAATGAAATTCTTCTTAAACATAAATAAAAATAAAAATGATTATCAAATAAAAATAAAATAGTTATTTACTACTTTAAAGTCTAACTCTTTTTGTTAATGAGCGAGTGCTAAAGGTTTTCTTCCATTTTTATATGACGGGAATGAACATATTGAGGTTATTTACTCAACCGTATCAAATGAATTCACAAATTTGGAGAAAAGGACACTAAAAATGGAAATTAATCAT
This sequence comes from Eucalyptus marginata, assembly GCA_014182565.1. Taxonomy (NCBI): domain Eukaryota; kingdom Viridiplantae; phylum Streptophyta; class Magnoliopsida; order Myrtales; family Myrtaceae; genus Eucalyptus; species Eucalyptus marginata. The sequence continues at coordinate 5,484,838 of CM024590.1, forward strand.
CAGGTCACCCGTTTCATGATCAAATGTATGTAGTCCATATAAAAAAGTTCTGCCCTTTTTCCCCTTTCGGCAATTTAGTCCCTCACCATATTATTTTCACTTCGAACATCCAGACGATGATGGATGGATGGATGGATGGATGGAGCCAATGTAAAGACTCGATTGCTGGTGCATCTATGGAAATCCACGACCGACGTCCACCTTGATTTTGGGGAGAATCAATCGTGATTGGTGCCTCTTTTTGCACGGATTTTAAGAGCAATGATTTGTCCCCGTTTTTACAGGCACCAACGTGCATCAGAAGTTGGCAAACCGCACCACCAATGTTTTCACCTTTTTACCTTCGACTTTTCAACTTTTCATTTTCTCAATTTTTTTTTTTTTTTTTTTTATCAATTTCATCTTCTTCTCCTTCTTTTTTTTAACTCGAAACATCCCAAAGGCACATGAATGCTAACATTTCAAAGTCAACCTCGTAGTCTTTTTGTAGGTTCAATGTGAATTCACAGAAACATCAATTCGACTAAAGATTCAAATATCATTCGTTGGGAAGGGTTTAAAGTCATTAAGATGCTCACATTTTAAAGTCAACCGCGAAGTCCAATGTAGGTTTTCCATGAATTCAAAATAAAGCGCCAAATTCAATAGAAAATTCAAATATCACTCGCTAGAAGGGGTCTAAAGCCCGTAGGCATAGAGGCATAATTTGTCGTGTTAGATGCGATAAGTCACATCGGTTGATAACTTAACCTCATTTAGGAAATCGATACTTTTCCCGACACCTCAAAACACTCACCCACACAAAAAAGCCCTCACTCAAAAATCTTAACCTTAGTCCCCCAAAATCAAAAATCCATTTGCACAAAGTTAAATGCCACATAAATTCTCTGCGAAGCACGTTAAATCTCGTGACCACTCATCAATTGTAGTTAAGACTATCACCATAGCCACTAGTTCTTATTTCCCAAATTTCATTATACTCTAAATAAGTTTTTTCTTGCTTTGCATCCCCCCATTTTCCTCTCATCCAAAAAATAAAAATAAAAATAAAAATAGCTGCTCTATGTTTATCACATCTAAATTAGCCGAGACAACAAAATTAGCAGCCAACCACTCCCTACCAACTTAGAAAAAGAACAGGAGAACTCACAAAAAGAAAGAGAGAAAGATTCCCAAATTCGTCACATCAATCCAGTCACCACAGCAGAAGCACGTTTTGTTTTAGCCATTACAGATCGCTCAAGAGGCGTTCTAAACCCTCCTGCTCTCTTTCCGCCTCGCGAGTTTTTCTTTTTCCAAATTCAAGATCAGACAGCAGTTGTACAGATGGAAATTCCAACTGCTGAGCCTCCTGTCTTCGAGAAGTCACTCTGGCCACTACGCCCGAACATCTGTTGGAGCTCTCTCTGCTTCGGCTTCCGAACTTGACTCGAACCAGTGTCGACAAGCATGTGGCCTTCAATGGATGTGAAAAGTCCAGGAGATGGTGGGCCTAATCACGTGGCCAACTTTTGGAGTAAATTCAAACCCAAAGAAAAAGCTGATGCTTGCAAAAGGACAGCGCCAATACCTTTCGCTTGCTCCTACACGTCACCATAAGGGTCATCGCATTTCACGTTCCCAGTTATATATATGTGTATGCATATATATGAGACATCTCTTTCTTGGCTTTGGGAATTTTTATCCTGTTTCAGCTTCCCTCCTCGAAACTCGCTCGACCCCATCTCATGATCTCTTCCCCTTGCCTTTGAGCATACGTTGTCTCTTTTAACGATGGAGCGCGTGTGCTTCTCCTGTTGCAACAGCAGAGAGTCATTGAGGAGAAGAGCAAGTTGTGACAGCTGAAACACTTGCTTTTTCTGTTCTTTTTTTTTTTTTTTTTTCCCCCCTACTCTCTCCACTTGGTGACTCGACTCTGCATAAGGAGCCGCAATTAGCGGTGTTGATTGTAGCCATGAAGCGGCTCAGTAGCTCGGATTCGTCGGATGTTTGGATCTCCATGTGCTCAGGTAAAGGTAAACCCGCTTTGCTGCCAAACGAAAACATGCAAAAATTCTGCTTTTGCAATACTCAGTTTCTGATTCCTGAAGAAGATTGGAGTTTAGTCTTGTTATTTCTTGACTTTAGAGTCTGCCCGGATATGCCGAATCCCATCTAGATTCCTGGGTTCGTGTTAGAAGGAAACGAGAGACTAGCCCGCCACTTTCTTGTTGCCACTGCAGGGGAAAAAGTCCTAAAGAAGAGCCAGGGCTACAGCATAGAATTTCAGGCAATGCTAGAAAGTCTAGACCAAGAGGATCATTCCGGGGAAGAGGCCGGCCTGATCACCGAGAAGAAGCGGCGGCTCAGCGCAAACCAAGTGAAGGCCCTGGAGAAGAACTTCGAGATCGAGAACAAGTTGGAGCCGGAGCGGAAGGCGAGATTGGCCGAAGAATTGGGCCTCCAGCCGCGGCAAGTCGCGATATGGTTCCAGAACCGGCGCGCTCGCTGGAAGACCAAGCAATTGGAGAGGGACTACGGCCATCTCAAGGCCAGCTACGACTCTCTGAAGCTCGACTTCGATAGCCTCGAGCAAGAAAAGGAGTCCCTAGCGGCAGAGGTAACGAAATAATACGTTTTCAGTCGTCTTATCACATGTCTTCCTGGTGGAATTTTCCGCATGCAATTTCAGTTCTCACTGCATACTAGCGATAGGTGTCGGTGCATTGTCGCATTTCGAAAAAAAATTCCACACTGAGTACGACATCGACGCATACCAGCGGGCGATGGACCCGAAACTATAAAAATATCAGAGTCCTTTCGAACTGGCATCTTCAGAATTCAATTCTTGATCGTGAGACAAGCTAATCAATGATCAGTTCCTTTCCAAAATATCTTTACAAGTTCTAATGAACGACAATTCTCCGTTTCTTGTCGTTGTGCGTTGTGCGTTGCAGCTGACGGAGCTGAAGGTGAAGCTCCGCCGAGAGACGTCGGAGAGCAGCAATCACTGCGCAGTCAAGCAAGAATCCCCCCTCTCCGAATCCTCCGAAGACGGCAAGCCCGGGTCGTGCAGCGAATCCGTCAAGGAAGACCCGAACCCGACCCCGGAGCTGCCCCCCTCGTCGGCTGCTCCCCCGCTCCCTCTCCGATACGGCAGTTGCTCTCCGCCGCCGCCGCCGCCGCCTCCTTCGTCGTCGAGAGGGACCACGGCGGGAAAGGGGTATCACCATCAGGTGAGGATGGAAGAGAATCATCCGAGCGGGTTCATTTCGGAGGAGTCCTGCAACTTCTTCTCGATCGACCAACCGCCCACGCTGCACTGGTACTTCCCATGAAGATTATAGCATTAAGATAAAGCCTAGTCAATAATTCCCGGGTTCTTCTCCTTTTCCCGACGGGGACCATGTCCTGCTCTGGAAATCGGAATGCCGTGCCGTGGTCGAGAGCTTGAGCTGGCAAGTATTGGAGTCTTCTTCTTCCCTCAAAGATGGGGAAGTGGAACTAGATTTGGATCTCTCAGCATAATCTCTGACGAGAACAGAGTCTCTTTCTCTCTCTCTATATATGCAGCGTTGTTAAGTAATGAAGAGTTGGTAATAAAATGTTTAATGATTGGCGCTGTCCGCGGCATGGGTTCTGAGCCCCTGACGTTGTACACTACTGTCCTCTTCTCTCTCTCTCTCTCTCTCTCTCTCTGCTCTCGCTCTCGCCCCGTGAGGAATCGAATCAGATAAAGCTGGAAGGCTTCTCACGGGGACACAGCGTCGCGAGGAGGCAGATCATGACTTGCAGCAGCACCTCCATACTCATTCGCAGACACTGACCTCTCTCTCTCTCTCTCTCTTTCTCTCTCTGCGTGTGGAGATGACAGTCGCTCTTCTCAAGACAATCTAAGACTATAATCGGATGGCGAGCGACATGGATGCAGGAGAGAGACGAGGGGCTAATAAGAAGAATCGTTAAAGAAGATAGAACGAAGAGTAAGATGATCAAGGATTGGAATATCTTCTGCCATAAAGTAAAATAATCCGACCTATTTTTGCTATGCAAATTAAGCATTGGAATTTCTTTCGCTATATACAAAAAGGGAATTAAGTTGAACGTTTTCACCTATTTCGTGTTTGATGAAAATGAAATTGTAAGAGTTGCCAGATTCAAAGTGAAAAAGAAAAAAAAAAATCGAAGTCAAAGTTTCTCCAAGCATCTATAAAGAAGCCGTCTCGTTTGAAGAAACCCCAAATTGCATTATAGCATAGGCCGGTGATGGCTCGGCAACCTAGGCAACGACGATGTCGGTCCGGCAGGCGGCGATTGTGGTATCATAAGCTGAAGGGTGGAGTGCGGCCTCTGCATGTCTGAAGAAGAGACGGAGAGAGAAGCTTGAGGGAAGAGTTTAGAGTTCCTTTCTGTTGGTGCTACATGGACAAGGAGCGAAATTTCACTGACTAACGCATATAATACATGGACCAAAATTTTATACCGCTAAGATATGTGATCCAACTAATCATCTTTTTTGGACAATGACACAAATAGTTCTCAAATTTTGGCCTAATGACATCCCTGAACTTATAACTTGTTTGATATGGTCTGTGTGAAAACATTCGATGTTATCATTTTATTAATTCAAGTCCAGTGATAGTATTCAACATTTTCATATAGTTTTGGGACCAGATTGAACATGTACTAAAAAATTTAATAATCACATTGAATAAATTAATATTTTAGAGATTATATTATATATTAAGTGAAATTTTATGAATTATTTACGTCGTCTTGCCCCTTATTTTTAATTAAAGGTTTGAATGCAAAGGTTTCTTTGTGGACTTTGTGGCATGCAACCTTTGAAAAGTACATGGGTAAGTACTCCCCCACCAAAAGCCAAATTGCCAATTAGCTGTTTTGTCTTCTTCCTCCTGTCTTTTTAGAATTCCCGGAAAGGGCCAATCGGCAAAAGCATACCATCCCCAACAAGTTATTGAAAAGCAGATGCCGACCGCCATCTAACCTTTTTAATGTCCCAAGACTAAGCTCTCTCGAAACCTTGTAGGAGTCAACAATCCCTATGATGCTGGGGTAACCCTCCTGTGCTACTAGGCCCTACCATATGGGTGATTTATTTCCACAAATTCCGCAAATTCCTTGTACTCATATACGATTAAGGTATCACAGTACGCGAAATTCTAACTCGTACATATAATTTAGGAGAAAAAAGTACATAAATTTTAAAAGAAATCTCAACATATATTCGATAAGAGAATACAACAAGTAGCAAGCAAACGAATAGGGCTTATGACCCTCGCTGGCCCCCCTTTGATCTGTTCATCGTCCTCGGTTGTCCCGAAAGTAATGTTTTTCAGGACATTATTTAACTGTTCATCGCTTTATTTCAGGTAGGAAAACGGTCATTACTTAATCATTCATGATGACGAATCTTATATCAAATTAATCGCACGGAATCACAAAAAGGTATATCCTTTCTCGAGCTTTTAATCGTGAGGGTTATAGAAAGAAACAAAAAGCAGGTCCTTTTAAGCAGTCTTTAATGGAATGGTACAAGTGCAGCTTTCAGTGAGGCGAACTTCTCACATTCACACTTACATGCACATCCTGTTCTTATTCACATTCGATCACGTGGCAAGTGCAAAGTAACAACGTGTGGCTCGCGATGTGTAAGAAGAAAAAAGATCGTTTTATTCAAAATCCCAAGTATTTGAGGTACGTAATGAAAATCCTAGCTCGAATGCCATTTGACGGTGTCGAAAATTCTAAAGAGAAAGAGGGGGAAAAAAAAGCATTTGCTTAGAGCTTTAATTAGGGATGTGTAAAAGAACCGAGAACTGCTTGAATCGCAACCGAACTGGCGGTTCTCATGAGGATCGATTGGGTTTTGAGTTCCAATTTATTGGAACTAGTGAGTATTTGTCCGATTTCTGATTTAAGGGGTATAATCGCCCATCCAAACCAAACCAAATCAATACATATTTTAATGATAATTTGAGATTATTTCGTGCATTGTGAACAACCTCAATCAATTTACCATGAGATTAGTGTCGAATCTAAATTCATTAATCTGTTTCCTAATCTTTTAGCTAAACACATATAACCTGTTTGATAAAATATTTTTGAGAGGCGATATGTTTAAATTGAAATAGCATGATTTGTGTTAACTTCAAATCGTTTTTGTGTGAGTTTAGTTCATTGATTTCCCACATTCTAGAATGATTTTTGTATGCATTTGGTTTCAAGTTCGATTGAAATTTTTCAAGAATTTAAAAGGGTTTTGGAAATCATGGTTTTTTTGGGACATTTAGGCCGGATCAATGAACTCATATGGAAACAAGACCATGGACCCAACGGGCGATTTTCATTTCTAATTTTTCATAATCGAACCTTAGTACGCGTTTTCCAATTTCAAGGTGAAAATCACCCACTCGAACTATGCTCATCCCTAATTCTAATATCCGGTTCTTGCAGATCTTACCCTTTACCGTGCGAATCATTCTTCAGCATCATCCGCACATCACGCTGCAATTTCAACATATGCATCCCGCCGGGGCAACAAGGAATCGTCTTTGTTTCTTCTGCGCTCGGTCCGCAGTCCCAAGCACCGTAAAGCAAAACATAGTACATACATCTATCTTTAGAGCTCTGCCGAATCGAGCTCTAGCAAGCTAGCGATAGGCGCGCTGATGCCAGCACCGAAGGGTCGCTTTACTACGAGCGAGCCTTGAGCAGCGACGGGCCAAGGCCGAGGCCAAAGACGGTCGTCGTCGTCGTCGTCGTCGTCGTGCGGGTGTGAACACATGGAGTTGGAGATAACCCACGTCGCTTTCGGCTTTTCCACTTTAAATACGGAAAGAGACGGACCATAAAGCTGGCACGGCCACTAGCCCCCCCCTCCCCCCCCCCCTCCTCCCCTTTTTTTTCTGGTTTTTTGTTCTCGGGCTGTCCAGCAGAGGAGCACCCGCTCTCGTCTCGTGGGCAGACGTCGCGATCGGTGTCAGATGGTGGGGGGGTGGGGCTCCTCGTCGTCTTCTTTTGGTAGCCATCTTTGACTGTCCTGGTGCCCCTTGTGGGGGAGAGGAGAATCTTTTCTGGATTAGAAAGGGTGGCCGGGGCCGTAGTGGGGTAGCCTAGCGTTGCGTTTTAGGCTCTCGTTTGGTTTCTCGTGGCGTCGTCGCTTTGCGCCAGCGATCGCCAGAAGTTTCTTCGTTCGCCCCTTTCTGATTTTTCCGCGTCGGTCGAGCAAGTTGCAACGAGGGTCTTTGGAATTTGAAGAGGCTCGTGTTTGGACCTATTGACATTTTGGTCGATCGTGTGCCCTTTGATGAGCTGTTCCAGCTCGTGTGTGGAGAAGGGGGTGATGGGCTGAGCCCCAGCTCGAAGATCGTACCCCTATCGCAATCCCCGGCGCGATGCATCGATGAGGGTGGCACGAGGGCTTGGGTCGGGCAAAGCAACATCGTTTTCAAACCCCTTGCTAGCCGCTTTTTTGGGGGTGATCCTACCATTTTTGGTAGCCTACGAATTGGTGGAGAAATGGACGGAGTGCGTCGATTGTGAGTAACTTAAGAACTCGAAAAGCCTTCAAATGATTTGAGAACAGGATTCCGATAAGTGATTTGACATAATTATGTCATTTGTTTGAATCAGGAAGTCCCAAAAGTGCCCTTTTCACGTTGGTTGGAATCTCCACGCTTATTCAGTAATATAGTAAGATCAGTTTTCTTCCTATCGTCGCATGTGAAAATTTCTAAAGAAATCATTGTCATCAGACAAATGAGATTTTTTAATTGATTGATTTGTTTCAATTGATCGGTGTCGGCAAACAATTGACAGTGTGGAAACTACTAAGGCATCCACATTAGTCAAGCAAGTTGAAACAAAGGGTTCTTTATTTTTTGGGGCGTCGTGCGGGACTTGTCGAGGTGCATGATTTTGAAGAAAGCTTGTCTTGGACCTCTTGACACATTCCTTGATCTAGTGAACCCGCCGCGCAATGGTTCAATAAGGGTAGCATGAGGGCGTGTGCTGGGCAACATTGTTTTCGATTTTCAAACCCTTAGCTAGCCGCTTTTTTCCGGGGGTGATAGTGATACTTCCATTTGTGGTAGCCTACAAATTGGTGGAGAATTGGATGGAGTGCATTCATTGTAGGTAACTTAAGAACTCGAAACGCCTTGAAAGATAATCATATTCAGTAGGTGATCTGACTTGATTATGTCATTTGTGGAATTAAGAAATCCCAAAAGCAACCTTTTCGTGTTGGTAGGAATCTCCACATGAATTTGATGATAAATTAACGGGAGCGGTCTTCTTCCTATCATTGTACAGGGAAAATTCTAAAGTGCAATGATGGTGTAGCATAAAATCGCCGTCGGCATCCGTGACGAGATTTGTCAATTGATTGATTTTTTTGTTTTTTTTTTTTTTTTTTCAATCAATCAATTTCATCCAACAGTTGACAATTAATGACATACGGTAGTTACGAAAGCGTTCGTCGATCGTGTACCGCAAGAGGAAGACCTTCACCGGCCAGCATCATATCGAAAACTCCGAAATCACACAGAAGCAAAATTGCCGCGCGTCGTTAGCGATTTGTCAAGCTATGGCCTTCTTGAAGCCCAGTGCGAGGCCCATAGAAAGGCCCAGTGGAAGCCCAGCCAAAGGCCCAGTGCAAGGCCCATCGCAAGAAGAAGCCCTAGGCTAAGAAAAATAATTCGGCGATCCAGGTTCCTGCTTCATCGTGAATTAGGCCAGCTGCCGCTGCTCTCTCTCTGGCTTCAGCCGCAGCACCATTGCCAGTCCACGAGCTCCGACGCCAGTGGTCCCGCCGCCGCCGGCACCTCCACGAGCTTCGACGCGGCAAGGAGGACCGCGACGACTACTGTCCCGTCCTCCACGAGCTTCGACGACGCGTCCCCAGGCCCTCGCTCGACGCAGCGAGCTTCGGCGCGCGGCACTCGCTTTCTCGCAGGTTGGGCTTCGAGTAAAGTCATGGCTTTCTAGTTTCATCCGAAAGTTCTGTTTTTTACGGGGAAAAATGTGATTTTTGCGATGCATTTGTCGCGTTCGTTGATGCTGAGCAGATTGAATCTCGGCGAACGTCGGTCGACCGAAGCACCGAACGGGGAGTTGTGTAGGATTTTCTTCGCCGACTTGTTCGAGTTATGAAATCTTAAACTACTGAGATTTTAGTGTGTTCTAGATGTAATGAACTGAAAGAATGGTGGGTTCATGGACTGGAATTTGTGAATTTGGTCGATGATTGATATTGATGAGTGGTTGTCGATAGGCTATCAGCAGTTAGAACTCTAGAACTAACTGATATTTTAGTACATGAAGTCATCGTTTAAAAGAGCTGGGGTATTTTTCATGTCATTGCATCCAATGGAAGGTACTGGACCCTCTGTTGGCCTCTAAAGTTGCTTGATGATGATGAAATGTCTTCAGGCTTCAGCATAAGATTGGAAATTGGACCTCTGTAAAGTCTGAATTTTCCCAATAGGTAACAAGACCCTTTGAGATGCATCTCCATGAGATCACAGCCTAAGGAATCCCATCTCTCGTGGAATCCTGAAAATGGGATTGTCGATCACTGCAGAATGTGCCCTATTTTGAAATTGAGATGAGTCCAATTTGAGAATTTGTTATGATTGTCTCTAGCTATATGTAGCACTACACCAGCTTCGCTCTACTTGGGCCTATCATGATTGCATCCAAGGGAGGGAGGGAGGGAGGGAGGGAGCACAACAATTTTTCTTTTAAGCGCTGAGGATTCAGATAACACAAAAAACTATAAATTCCATCTTTCATTAACAACTAGAACAAATAATTGTTTCAGCCTCTGTGATCAAACTTTACTTTATTTTTCCTTTTCATTCTTCTTAGCTTGTTCTTTGAATGTTCAATATCTTAGCCATATCACACGCTACTATGTGTTGATTTAGTTTTTTTCTTTGTAAGACCATATGGTGTTGTTATGACTTATGGAAAAACACTTTATTAGTCTGGTTGAAGTCACAGAGTCCATTTCATGTTCCAGGCTCATATTGAATTGCAGGTTGTCCATTCACTGCAAAGAGAGAGAGAAAATGCCACTGGGATTGATACTAGGGTTGGGAAGGGCATTTAGGAGGAAGCGTACATCATCACTCGATATTCTTTCTTCAAAACGTGCTCCAAGAAATTACTACAAGGGAAAGAATTGCAAGCCAACTGGTTTTCACACCCGCAAAGGTTTGTATACCTATCTTTCCTTTTGCTCTATGTTGTAGCCTGTAGGGCCCGAGAACGCTAGAAGTATATGATAGAATTTTTTTTTTTTTCCTTCTTTGAATCTAAATTGCTGTTCTTAAGATAACATGTGGATTGTGGATTACCATTCTTAGTATGTATTGTTATATCATGTTAAGGATGACTTGAAGTTGAAGAACGTAGAAGATATAGGTTCATGGTCCTTAAGTGGTATCCCTAATTTGAACATACCAGAAGTACGATCAATGTGTGGTCGCACTTATTTCGGGCAAAAGGCTGCCTTCTTATCAAAGTGTACATCCTTGCTATGAAGAGGAAAAAGAAAATGAGTATCCTTTGTTTAAAGATTGGCCTTGTCAGGCTGCTAACTGTTTCTTTCGGCATGAATATTGTGCTTAATATACGGTTGGTAATTTCTGCACAAGTGTAACCATTCCAAATCATTTTATTGCAGGTGGATATGTTCTGCTGCAGGAGAAACTACCAAACTATATAGTTCCTGATTTGACTGACTTCAAGGTACCCTTAAAGCTCATTAGTCCCTCTCCTCCCCATACCCTCCTCTGAACATCCCAACATCCTGAAGTTAACAAATAAAGCGAGTGATGTGCATTTCTATTACGAGTGTCTTCAAACAAATGCGCCATGCCTTGTGAATATTAAACTGGCATTTGTTTCTTGCAGCTGAAACCTTATGTGTCTCAATGCCCAAGAGAAGTCGAAACTACTGAGGCCACTGATGCAGCTAAATAGACTAAGAGCCGTAAAAGGGGTATTCTCTACTAACCTTTTTCATTCTGTCTTTTCTTTGTCATCTTCTCTCTCTTTTTTTTTTTTTTTTTGGTTGACTTTAAAAGTTATTGCAATAAATTCTATTTCAAAGCCAGAAATCTACCTGAACATTGTCATTCGACACTCCATCAAATTAAGATTATTTTTTTCGTTCATGGTCATTTGGAAAGTGGTTTCTTCTAGTAATATTTTGGGCGCCAATTGAACTTTTGAATAAACAAAAACATGGTTACAGTGCCCTACCACTCTACAATGTCTTAGCTAGCATAGCATGTTTGAAATATGCATCATACTGCGGAAAAATATGCTAAATAATGAGGTTGCACCTTTCCTTCTATGTGGGGGAGAGGATGGAATTCAGTTATTTGTATTTCTCATTCCTGTTCCATTTCACCAAACCCAAGTTCTAGATAAGTGAAGATGAAGGAAAGGCTATTGCATTGTTGAAGAAATGGCTGGTGATGACTCATTAAAGTTCCTTGGGATTTGACCTTAATTGAAAGAAAATAATATAGCAGGATGACATTGTCAATTTCATCATAGAAGTTAGGAAAGCAAAAAAGAGAAAAAAACAGTTGAAACAAATGGTTGCTTTTATTAGATACTAAACATGTATGAAAAGGGATGATTTCTTTATAGTGAATACTATAGATAGTACCATAACGGAAAGACGAAACACCCTATAAAATAAGACTCGAATGGTGTGGAACTGGTCTAAAGTAGTTTGTGTTTAATTGGATTGTGATTGATGATTGAACATGAGTGTTACTTCATCTGCTAAGTCATAGTATAGTTAGTTTCAGTTAGTACATTGATCTCAGAACTTCTTTTAGTGATCTTATGCTGGCTAACCTTGAACTTAAATTTTTTTACTGAAACCTTTTGTGATGTTTCTTTCAAAGGGAAATGATGGATGATTGCATTCAAGTCACACTGCAGAAGAGTTCGCAGAGAACCTTGGAAGTTACGCTTTTTCTGTCTTTCTTTTTTGGCTCAGAGAATGATGTCTCGAACAAATTTTAATGACCTTTTTTGTGGCCACTAAGTCAAATGACTTTGGTTGCTCCAATCTTTTTAGGAATTGTGAACAATAACATAGACAAAGCAGTGTGATCGGGCAGCCTTTGTTGAATTATACATGTCGATATGTTTATGATTATTGAGCCAATGTCCTTCTGGACCTTTTGAAGTAAAATCATTTTTCACTGTAATGGCATAGTATCAATCTATCAGCCCTATCATCGCTAGTATCGGTAGTTTTTCGATACCATGGTACTATCACTGCAATCCTTGATGTCATGGCCAAAAAACATCCGCACACGTGTCCACAACGAGTGTCGGCATGAAATTATGGTCACTGTTTCTTTTTCAGAGGACATTTTGTTGTTTCGGACCTTCTGTAGAGAAATGCAGCGTCGCTAGTTCATGTTACCATTATTTCTTGTGCTGCTATGCACGTCCGCCGTTGGAAAAGACTCAACTCGTGGGCTGAGTCTAGGAACCTTATTCTTGTTCTGAGCGTGGGTTTTCCTAATATCGTCGTGTGAACTGAATTGGACTAGTCTACTTCACCACAACCCCGATCAATCTGTGCAGCCCAAAGCAATGGCCATCAAACCAAATTGACCAGTCGCATCATTTTGATCAGTCAAGCGTTATCTGAATCCCTTGCCAAATTCCCTGATCCGAAGGACAGGTTATCGAGCTACTTGTTGGCTGGTTTCTTCTTGCCCAAGACGAGAGGGAAAACCGATGGTAACATATGATTATAACTTTGTCTTTTTGTGAGATCCAAAACAGGCTTCATAACCATTCAATTTTTTTATGTTGTCATTTTTTGGGGACATGGGTAATTAAGGTTTTGAAGATCCAAATATGTCTATTCAGTACGCTTGAGAAATGCTTCAAGATCTCTTCTTATCGAGATTTTCTTTTCCCAAAGTGATTCGACTTGATCCAATCATGTCTATCTAATTGTACGATGTTTCGCTCTAAAAAACAAAATTGACCAACCCCACTTTCTTAATCTGCTAATCGCTATATGGCTCGCGTCCACATCCTTTTTCTTGCTTCCACTTTATCGGTTTTCCTTCTACTATGATTACTTTTTAATCAAACGTGTCTTTATTACGGTTAGGTAAGCCAGGGATCAAGGTTCTTAAAGACCCTCAAGAAAAACACCTCTTGCTTGAAGTTCCTCATAAAGATGATGAGAAGTGGACTACTAAACAAGTCAATGAAGTCCCACTTCGAAACCTACTTTCCCACTTCTTCCACCAACCTTTTTCTTCTGTTTCATATTTGATCCTATTATTTTTCATAGAACCGAGGAAATTATCAATGAATGATCTGATGCCACCGCAGATTAGTAACTCCATTCCTCAAATTCAGTGGACACTGAACGGCCGCACCTCCTTAGAATAGATGGTACTTGTCAATTCAAATGCCAAGCGTGTAATCAATGTAATCATAGAGTGGGTGAATAATCTATATGCGGATGTGCACCACCTATTTCTTAGTTTTCTTGCTATAGCCTAAATCTTCAACTCAAATTATAATAACTCAAACAAACGCCGTTAGATGAGTGATGAGATATTGATGCATATGTCTATCCGAAAGACTAATTTAATATTTGGTGGATGAAACATTTTCGATGGATCATAGAACACTTTACTAACTCTATTATTAATAATTCCGTTTCCAAAAGTTGGAGATATACGACCGATAGACAACAGTAGAAAAATCCTCGATTGATTGGAGATTCACAAAAATAATTTATTGAAACAATTATCGATTGACAAAACACGCTATTGAATAACTGAAATTTACTACTCACTAACATCATTAATGATGCTATGAGAAGGTTGTAATAACGAACATGAACTGCGTTAGTCACATCACATCTCAAGAAACTTGTAGGCATTCCCGTGGCAACTCTAACCCTATATTACATTGGATTAGCCATCGCACGACCGTGCCGGTTCCGCGAAAATGGGAAACAACGAAAGGGGATATTCTAAGTTCCAGCAACACGACACGACGCAACCTAATACCCTTTTTTTCTAAATTCAAGCGACTCCAATCAAGGCGCCATCGATTCACGGTTCGAGAACCTGTGGACATCCAAGCCCGTGCACATTCTATCCTCTAAACATCCCCAAGTGGACATCGGCTCAAGGTTCTCCTCCAACTTGCGGGCGACCCTGGAAAAACCACTGGGAGATGGGGACGAGGAGGACATCGGACCGGACGTCGACCTCAGTGCGCACAAAGCGACGACGACGACGACTCACTCGGTGGGTTTCTGCATCATTCCAATGGGTGCTGATTCATAGGGTTGAACTCGACGCCACCGGCCTCGTTGGCCTCTTGCTGGATTGCCGGGTCCAAGTCGTCTCGAGTGACCCGAAGATCAACGAAGCATTCGACAAACACCAAAGACTCAAAGAGGCAAAGACCCGGTTTGGCGTTGATGGAAAGACACGCGTACATGGGAGAGCCAGTCTCGCCACGAGAAATGGTGGGAGGCTTTGTCTTTCGTCAGCCTTGGTTTTTTCCACCTATAAATTCCCATTTGACTTCTTCTCCCGCCTATGAACTAACACCGATGCACAAGGCGGACTGGCTCGCGACGTCGCTATCCATCGGGCGATGCCGTCGGACCGTGTGTGGTACTTTTAAACGAGTGGGTCGTGTTTGAGAATCGGTAACGGTTTGGACGCATTTGACAACGCGTCGCTTGTAAACCGGTTTTAGTGAGCATAGTATTTTCTTTGATTCGAGGTAAGTACTCAGTCAAACTAAAATCCTCATCATTCATCCCGAATACTTTAAAATGTATATAGAAATTGCGGCCGGCCTAAAAAGACCACTTAAGTATTTATTTTGAATATTTAGGATCCATAGATTATAACAAGTTGTTAAAATGACATGCTTAATAGTAGCTATGCTCCCAGTGCGTTTGAGACGAAAGTCTTGCGTTTTCATACAAAACCGAGGGAAAGCAAATTAAATAGTTTTGCCCATCGATTTCGGCCGAATGGGCTCTACGGCTCGCCGCGAGAGATATTCAACGAATATTCCAGCTTCCAGAAGCGAATCTGAAATTTACCTTAATTAAATCGAAGTGCGGTGAAAATCTTACTTTTTGACTCGAGATAAAAAAACTCGTTATTAAATAAGATAGATCACGCTAAGATCTCTCGTTTGGTTCCATGAATCTGAATGCTCAAATGGATTCTCGTTCCAAAGTAGGATTATTCCTTGGAATAAAATGAAAAAATCTCGATTGTTTGGATCGTAGAAAATTTGGACCGTTGAAGGTTATGGCAATGATGCTGAAGTTGGGTTTTCGATAGTTTTTAGTGGTAAGTAACCTCGAATCGGATTCATAATATTAGTCGATGTTAGGTTGTTAGAATAGTACGACAGAAATTCGATATCTTCACCTGAGGAGATCGGGAATAAGCTCAAGTTCGAGTCCGTCAATAAATCTAATTGTATTCACAATATCCCACACTTTTCTTTCAATACTAGGGAAAAGAAATAGAATTAAAAGAAAAGACGAAATTACTAAGATAACTTTTAGAAAATCATGTATTCTTTGATTAACTACTAGTTTAATTCCAATTTTAAAATCAAAAAAAATGTGTACACGTTCTTTTCTTTTTCTTTTGAGTTTGACCAACTAATAAAAAACTAAAATAATTTCAGTAATTTGGAATTTGTTAAGTAAGGATTGGTTTTTTTTTAACCATATATGGTGACAAACTCTTTTTTTAATGAATGTGAGTATAACTGGATATATTGACCAGTTCAGATTTAGACTCTCTCTTGACAATCTCATGTGAAGGTATTGGATTTTTATTAAACGTTTCCAACATAGATAAACAATAGGGCTCTAAATTTGCGGATGTTGCAAAAATTTTAAAAATAGAAATAACTCGTGTTAGGTTAATGATGAACTACTCGTTCCCCCACTGTTTTTATAGAGCGCATGATGAGCATTTATTTTTAAAATAACACGATGGATCTATCGAATTTTTCAAGACTATTGACCAAATTTGAAACTTCTTCAATAAGCATTAATAATCTTATGTACCTATCAACTCCAGCGAAGCTGACAGGGGACTCGCGAATCATGTGCGGAAGTTCGTTTCTTGAGGAAGATGAAGAGTGAATGTGCCGCCCGTGCGGTCACATCCCTAAACTTAGATTATGTCTAATCTAGCTTTCGTGCTAATAATTATCAAATAATTTCGCCATCAATGCCCAAAAGAAAATAATTGGGGTGGCCTCGTTTTCATCCTTAATTTCCAACCGATGAACACAATAATTTCCCCCTACCGATCTTGAGCTATACTAGTACCGATCTATACTCATGCTTAGATCTATCGAAATTGGGTTAGGTCGAAAATAATCCAACTCAAATTGATTTATTTAATCCATTTTGACTCGTTTCCATATAAACCCAACTCAACCCGTGCCCAACTTGTATTACTAAAAACACTTCTCTATTTAATTAAATATAGGACAATTTATATGTAAACTGAGATGAGAGTGCAAAGTAAACGAGCGAGACATCGAGTAAAGGTAGGACAAAGTCATATTAAATTCATTTATAACTCAGATAGTTGGGTCTTAACTCATATATGATCTATTTATTAAATATGATTAGCTTATATGACAATCCAATTCATTAAATATGGGAAAATGAATTTATGGCCTTAACTATCTAGAATCATGTATTTCAGTGCGCTAGCCCCCACACATGATTTGCCAGACACGTAGCTTCTGCCGAATGCCAATGCCTTTCCTAGGAAACACGTCATGGAAATGCCACCTTGGAAGGGAACCTAACCAATTACCATGGCGAGCATCTTCGCCCGAAATCATGTGATAGGTTCCTCTAGGTTTGCATTATTTCGCTCCAATCCATCCTTTTTTTCCCCCAATCTTTAAGCCTTTCGTCCCAGCTTCGCGGCTAGTGATGTACACACTACTTGCGAGCCAATCGGGCATATCTACATCAACATCAAAATGCGAATTTGATTTCAGCGCGGCACGCATCAACATGCGTGTACATTTGAACCATAACACCGTCCACGAACATATTGTAGATTCTTCTGTATTAATTTACACATTTAACCATTCCGTTCCCTAAAGAAATGGATTTTTCGGTCGATGAGTGTTGAAAGGTCATTTTGATAGGGCACTTGTAAATCAAAACTGATAAAGAAAGATTTGTCGTTCTCAACATACCGCAATGCATAAAATAAGAAAAGAAAAGGGTATTATGGGTATTTAACGAGGGTTCATTAATGAAAATGTTAGAGTAATTAAATATTAAATCACGTCTTCATCTAACAGCTTAAATTTTAGAACAGTTGATTGCGGTCCTAACAAAATCTCACATGGTATCAGAGTAGGATGTCCTAAATTCAAATCTTATAATACAATCTGAGGGGAGTGTTAGAGTAAATAGTTTAAATTTTTCGGACGGTTGGCTATGATCCCAACAAAATCTCATAGAAAATCTAATGAAAAAAAGAGAGGAAACGCGCATAGATAATCCCTAGACGGACGAGTTGGCACATGCAGGCACATAGCCTCGCCATCGGCAGTTAATGCAATTGAACGTGGCCATCGCCAATTTGGTCAAATTCCATCTTGAGATCCGCACTGAGAGCGAGCATTGATTGGCAATTTCGGTCAAACCCAAAGGGCAGGCGTGAGGCAGGCTCTTCACCTCTTAAATACTAATAAGAGCTCTAATTAAAAGAGCAATGGACCTCTTATTATATAGTATTAGTGCTTTTATAGCGTATAGTTCGTTGATCAAATTCATGCACGCTCGCTTATCAAAGAGGAAAATCAGTGCACGCTTCGATTGGAATGTCTTCACCAGCCTTGAGGTAAGGAAAAGGCCGACGCCAAGAGCATCTTCAATCAGTTGCATCGACCCGGATGCCTGCATAGATAAGGCCGAAATTGCATAGGTCGATTCTCGTGTCACGTGACCGTAGCCCAAATGCGAATTATCTTTCCTCGGGTGGACTAATCTAGCACGGCAAACTAATGTATCCTAATCAATACTGAGATCAAATTATGTCGTCGATTACATTGATACACACTTTGAAAAAAGTCAAATTTTAAGCGCGTACATTCGGTTGATGTATCTTGTTTTGTCAAGACTCGTTGACAATGCACGCCTCACAAAAGTTAAGTACATAGGAAAATTCTCCACTACCCCCTTAGATATGGATTGGAAATTCGCTAACCTCACATGTTGAGATCGAATCGCATTTTCTTGTGATTTCTTGAAAGATTGCCATTCCAAAACATATTTTTTGTCCAAGAAAGCGATCAATAAAGCCAAATTCCTTAGTTCTATACCGAGATCAAATCCTGTTCTCATGTTAGATAGGTCCAAAAATTATTACTTGCATGCACCTAACAAAAGTTTAACTTTAAGTACACGACATAAAAAATAATAATAAATTCTTAAACACAACATAAACCCAAAGGTGTAAAAAATTGTGGCAGGTCTCAAATCACGTTCTTATGTCGATATGTCACGTAACCCTAGGGTTATAATAAATTTATATTATGTTTTTGGATAATTACATAAGAAAAAGGAAAAGGAAATAAATTAATACATAAATAACTCTCGCTTTATCTAGTTGGTAAACGACAGGTGTCAGGTAAAGAACTGAAAAAAGAAGAAGAAAGATGGCCATATATTTCTCTTTATCTCTTTATCTTTACTGATAATTCGCTCTTCTTTCGAAGAGGAAGAAGCCTCTAAACTTAAATTTCAATCTTTGTTTACTAATGCGGTGCCTATAATTTATATAAAAAAAATTATAAAATCCAGACAAATCAATATGGCAATTCATAACTATTCTTTTCACAACTTTTTTTTTCTTATGCGATCTTCCATCAAACTCAAAAAATCACGAAAAAAAAAAGGTTGCTTTAGTTTGACACCACCCAACTAACTTTATCAAGAATAAGAATTTCGGATTATGCATTGATGCGATTGAAAATGGTAAGATGAAGCGATAGATATCATCATGCTTTGTCTCGCAAAAGATGGCATCATATGATAAAGCTTAAAAGAACGCATACCTTGAAAAATAGTTATTTTTTAAAAGTAATTTTGAAGATTGTTTCAAGAAATCATGAATTATTCCGTGACGAAAAAAGAGAATATCTAAGTCGATTCAATAGATGAGGCGTTGCATCCTTTTGTATTACGAAAAGGTTGGGGATAAACTACGCTAAGCCATTTCTTAATGTTTTTTGCCCTGAGATAAAGATAATGCGAGATTATACATTAATCGATAATTATCTTCGTTTAGGTTGTGCATCAACATCACATCATAGACCTAGCTCTCATCAGCATACTCGAAAATTATGATGACGATTGTAAGTTACAGATATGGTTTGGTGACATAATCATGCATCTACATTATCTAAATAGCACTTTAAGGTAAAATTGCAATATTTTCCTTCTTTCTTTCTTTTTTTTTTTGGCTTTTTATGGACAGAAAAGCTGATTCTATAAAACCCACCAACATATGGCTGCGCTGGTTGAGGTGTAACCCTTGATTCGACACTAGGTCAAGAGTTCGACTCCCTGAGTCATCACAACTCCTAAAGATATAATCGGTCTATACTCCCGTAAGATTTGAGTCGGGCCGAATCCTCGGCATCAAGAAAAAAACAAAAACAAAAAAGCTACTTACTCCGTCCTCTAATGCTAAACGAACTCACGACGTGGAGGGACCCACACGGAATTCCACGCCTCCATTCTTTTCGAGTCCTCGTTTTCAGTCCCACTTTATAAATTTATGCAATTTCGATAAATCTATATAACTGAAAAAAAAAAAAAAAACTCCGTATCTCATTTTAACCGACTGAGCCAATCACGCCTCGATGAAATATATGGAAACCGACACGAGTTTTGATCGGGACTCCTTCGAATTTCTCCACAAATTCCGTTTTTATTGTGCATAACGTTAGGCAAAAGAGAAGGAAGAAGAAAAAGAAAATCGGATAGCGATTGGTTCTTTTTTCAAACTTCGTCGCTGCCTAATCGCGCATTGGTTAATATATCCCCATCGTCGCACGACGTTTCCGTCTCCTATTTGCCCGGTCCTCAAGCCGCTGGAAAACTTTATAGATAGATACGGCCAAACCGAAAACTAAAATAAATAAAAATAAATAAATAAAATATTCTTTAAGAATAAAAAATTTTAAAAAAAAAGAAAGAGAGAAGGCCACGCGAGACGTATTTAAAACCAACTCAGCGAAACCGAACGGGAAGCAAACCGAAGAGAGCACGCAGAGACGAAGCAAGGAAGCTCCCCCCAACGCCTTCCGCTTCTCTCTCTCTCTCTTTCTCTCTCCTCGCCGGACGCACGCCGGAGCCTCCCCCTGATCTCTCTCTCTCTCTCTCTCGCCGTCGTTGCTTTTCTCCGGCCGCGTCGATGGCGGGCGCCGCCCCCTCTTCTTCCGTCGTCTCTCTTTAGATATTCCGAGCGCGGAGGCAGAGTAAGAGAGTCAGAAGCGGCGACGACGGCGTTAACGGCGGTGGCGATGACGAAGCGGAGGAGACGGGCCCTGCCAATGGTGCTCCGGAAGCTGCTGACGTGCGCCATATGCGCCGTCGCCCTGGTCGCCCTCCTGACCGGGAACGTCCGCGTGCTCCCCTCGCCCGGGGCCTCCTTCGCTCCGCAGTTCTTGAAGGTGGCGCCTCTCTCGCGCTCTCTCGATTCGGCTCTCCTTCGCATTGCTCTCGTTCGGTGCGGTTTTGGGAGGGTTCCTAGGCATTGGTTAGGGTTTTAGTTCGTTAGGATGCGATCGTGTAGGTTTCGATTCTGTCTGCGGTTGGTTTGCTCGTCTCTGTTATAGCGTGGCGTGCGTATCGGAAAATCTGGTGTGTTCTTGGCGTTGCTTTTCGTTGTTCTTCCCCGCGCGCATGCAGTCCGGAGAGCAAATATTGACGATTCTTGGAACATGTTTTCGGTTCGTTTGGTTGTTTGGTGCTTCGTGGACTCGGCATTGGATTCTGTGCCTGTTTGCGTCTGGACATAGCGCGTTGAATCTGTGGAATGACTTTGCGTAACGATTTGGTGAAGTTGAACAGTTCTCAATCGCTGACCGAGATTGACTGATGATCTGGTTACTATTTTGTTTTGTGCAGCAATACCAGAGACAGGGGAGCGAGCAGAGCTGGACGAAGGAACTCGTTCCGCCTCAATTTTCGAAAAATCCACGGTCTTCTCGCAAGGTCTTAAACCATAACGTTTTTCATGTTCTTACGGCTGTTTTTACTTGTAAAGAAGGGAAAAAAAAAATTCATTGGATCATATATACACGTAAAAGTAACGAGTCGGTAATTTAAGTAATGCTTTGAAGTGAAATGCTTTTCCGTGATTGTGACCAGAATCAACTGATTCGTTCTTCAAGGGCTATGTCGAAATTCTAGGATTTGAATTTGGCAGATTTAGTTGGACAGGGATGAGCGATCTAGTGTATCTTGCTTTCGTTACATGTGACTTCTTTGAACTGTACAGATGAACAGCGCTGGCTGGAATTTGGATTTTGATAAGCTCTGGAAGCCTCCATCAAACCGTGATTACGTGCCTTGTATAAGCACAAATTATACAGGTAAGATGCTTGTTGTCTTCATGTTTTTGTTGAACAGATTTCTTTCTAATAATGTTCTGCATGTTTTTCTTTTGTCAGTTCCTGTAGCATCGCGAGGTTACCTTCTAGTCCATACCAATGGCGGACTTAATCAGATGCGAGCTGGGGTGTGTGCATGCTCCTTGTACTGATTCTTAGTAATGGCATCTTTTATCTTCCATTAATACCATTACAATGTAAATAGGGAATGAGGAATCTCCATTAACATGTGTTCATCGTCAAGTGATTCTGATGACAACATTTGAAACTTAATAGCTAGCTCTGGCCCTTCTAAATAAGTTACGAGTATTCCAATGCTCATTCCATCTTTCCTCCATGTTTCATGGAGAAACGGAAGTGGAAGTAGAGAGGCTATTTACCATTCCCCGCCCCTCACCAGAAAATTAGAAATCATCTGGCTACTTTGTTGGTGAAAAGGTATCTGACCAAACTTTCAAAAATTACAAGCACCAGCTTCTGGGTTGAACAGATCAGAACACTGAAATAAAAGTTGTTTCCTTTTGCACTCTAAACTTTCTAATTTGACAGCTTGCTGTTAGCGTCACAACATCTAGCATCACTTGGTCGAGAAGGTCTAGATTATATACATCAGGTGGAATTGCTCGATTATTTTTATGATCGCCATAAAGACGATTTACATTGCTTTGCTGCTGGATGGTTCTGTAAAGCAATCTCATTTCTATGCAGATATGTGACATGGTTGCTGTAGCTCGTATAATAAATGCTACTTTGGTGATTCCTGACCTAGATAAACGTTCTTTTTGGCATGATTCTAGGTAAGATGTCACTCATCCTCTTAATCTGTTTGTTGTTAAGATACTGTATGGCTCAGATTCTCCAAAATCTGCTAGAAACTGATCTCAGTGCTCCGTTTGCAGCAACTTTTCCGATATCTTTGATGAAGAACATTTTATAAGCACTTTGGCTAATGATGTTAAAGTTGTAAAGAAGCTTCCCAAGGAATTGGCTAAAACCACAAAGTTAGTGAAGGAAATTAAAAGTTGGTCTGGCATGGATTACTATCACAAAGAGATAGCTGGCATGTGGGAATATTATGAGGTACATTCAGTAGAAACCTTTACCATGTTTCCACTATTCAACATTGCAACGATCGGATGACACTCGGTTTTGATAGGTAATACGAGCTTCAAAGTCAGATTCTCGTCTTGCAAATAATAATCTTCCATCAGCCATTCAAAAGCTACGCTGTCGTGCTTGTTATGGAGCCCTTCGTTTTGCACCCCGTATTGAAGCAATGGGAAAGGTGAGAAAGTGACCTACAAACTTAGTTGATCTATGAGTGGCTGTTCTCTCGTGTCCTGGGACTTTTACATGCTAATCTTTCCATGAATACTGCAGTTGCTGGTTGAGCGGATGAGATCTTATGGTCAATATATCGCTCTTCATTTGCGGTATGAGAAGGACATGCTTGCCTTTAGTGGGTGTACGCATGGTTTATCAACAGCTGAAGCTAAAGAACTGCAGATAATAAGGTATGAGCACAATTGTGAACCGCACCATATATGCAGTATCCTTGTTACCAATTCTTTGCTTATAAGATTAATAATGGGCCTGGAACTTGTAGGCAGAAAACTGCTCATTGGAAGAATAAGAATATTAATTCTACTGAGCAGAGATCTAAAGGATACTGCCCTCTAACTCCAAAGGAGGTCGCAATTTTTCTCACAGCCCTTGGGTATCCAACCCATACACCCATATACATCGCTGCTGGAGATATATATGGAGGTGACTCTCATATGACTGAACTACAGTTCCGCTATCCGATGTTGATGAGGAAGGTATAAACCTGCCTATCATTTTTTGTTTGTTTATCATGCTTATTTTCCTGCTTGTCATGTCTTCTACTAATACCAATTTTTTCACTAAAGTTTACCGTCAAATGTGGAGGCATTTCTGTTAAAGAATTCTCCCCAATTGGTGAAAAAGCAATCTTAATGTAGACTGTAAGCTCTTGCCAAACAGAGTTGATTAGTGTGTCTGACTTTTCAATTAGAATAATGTGTTTAGAGTAGGCAGTTCTCCAATTCTTGAGCAAAATGTATATTGACTACATTATCTACCATCAGTTTAGTGTGATATAGAGACTGTTACTTACCTGCTTTGCTATTTTAAAACCTGTAACAACATTATTGCGACCTAGCTTGGTCTTCTTCAGAATTCAGAATGGAAGGTCCTTGTATTTAATGGTTAGATGTATGGAAATTTTTAATGATGAATATTTTTTTTTCCTGACATGACATTCTTTAAGTGCAAGTTTGGTATGAATCATGCCAATGCATTTGAAGATGATCAAAGCTCATCCCTGATTGGTCTCATAGTCAGGTTGGGAGTATTGAACCCTATTGTGATGTTCTAGATATCTAGAATATGCTATATATGTAACCTTCTAGAAGCTGATAGTGGGTATCTCCATCAGAATTGGCATCTGATATCGTGACCATTCAGTTAAAGTTATTGGTGCTTGCAGTAACTTATGTGTTTGTTTGGGTAACTAAGAACATCACTTAATTTAAGTTGCCCCCATTATTGTAATTTTCGGAATGCTATGGGGGAAATTTCTGACTTCAAATGTAGAAGCATAAGTAAAACATTGAAAGTATAGACCGCGACGCCACTTTTAGTGCCAATGTATCATTGGTGCTGGTTTTAGAGGATGATTGTGCTGTAGTTGTAATAGATTTTTATATAATTGGAGGCATACTAGAACTTGATACTCCTGAAATGTCTTTGCAGGAAAAACTAGCATCAGTTGAGGAGCTGGAACCTTTTACGAATCACGCATCCCAGATGGCAGCACTGGATTACATTGTTTCTGTGGAGAGTGATGTGTTCATCCCATCCTACTCAGGAAATATGGCCAGGGCAGTCGGAGGTCACCGACGCTTTTTGGGGCATAGAAAGACAATATCACCGGACAGGCAACAGATTTTCTTATCTTTTTGTCACACTTAGTTATCAGTCCACGGTCATAAACTTACTGATTTTTCCTTTTGTAAACCAGGAAAGCTCTTGTTCGTCTATTTGACAAAATTGAGCAGGGGACTCTGAAAGAAGGCAGTAGATTTTCAGATCGCATTGCCGAACTCCACAAAAAACGGTACATCACGCAGATGTTTGCTTTGATTGCTTTTATAGATTCTAAAAACCGAGTAGTGGAGATGGAATATCATTAGACCTTTTCTGCCCAAGAAATATGTTTTGCTGCACTAGACCTTGCCAAATATTTGCTTTCCGTTTTCATTCCATCAAGTAATCTAGATGTAGCTTGTCTATCCTCTGCACAGCGCACACCATTATCTTTAGCCTAGTGGCCTTGAAACATGGGGTCTGGCATCACTATTTGTAAGCAGATGGTATGTTGGGATCTCAATCTGTGCACTAAACTCGTGTTGCTATTAGAAACTATGGATCTAACGTGAGCGTAAATCGTAAAGTGGTCGCCTGGCAGAAGTCCTTGATCTCATATTAATTGTGGAATAGCATCTTCGTCTTTTTCAGGCAAGGGTCCCCACGGAAGAGGAAAGGCCCCATCTCAGGAACAAAGGGCATGGATAGATTTCGTTCAGAGGAGCCATTCTACGAGAACCCTTTGCCAGATTGTTTATGCCGGAGTGAATTGCCTGAAGTGAATGCGTCAGCTGACATCAGGTAGATCATGTCGAGCGGAAATGCTCCCGAAAGATAGACATTTGTCGGCGGCTTCAGGCACTTCAAGCACTTCAAGCTCTTGGGACCGACTGCAGTGAATAGATAGGGGACGCGGAACCTGTACATACAGAGTTTTAGGATTAGATAGGAGGGAGGCCATGCACAGAAAGTTAAATGCGTTTGCAATAAGCAAGCAGGGGGGGATAGTTTGATCACTGAAGATGGGCCTTGCGTTTTATCATCAAGGCAAAATCTTTTGAGTAGATGGTTGGTATAGGGTGATTGGTTGGATATAATTTTTTTAGGATGCAATAATTCTATCATAGCTTTTCCACTATCCACGTTCCTCATGTGCGGTTACTTCAGCTGTTCCACTTCGGTTACTCCAGCTGTTCTCTATGCGAGTCGTCCATCGAGGTTGAAGGAAATCACGCCAGAGCGAACGTGGGTGAGATGATGATCGCTTGGATGTGAAGCTGTCTCGCGGATCCGTTACTTCGAAAAGAGGCTTTGCATCTATGTACGACAAAATTAAATTAGACCCCCATCTGGAATTTGTTCCCACGTCATTGTCATATCTAAAAGGCATCCACAATTATTAAGTTTCATGTTATTTTTAATGAAAAAGTTTCTTTCGGTTTTGGGCCAAGTCTAGGGTGAAAAATGACATAACCTTTCAGTTACAGCTGAGTCAAAAATGACACTTTCTTCAAACGTTGATTAAGCAAAGATAAGTCCCATAACCGGAAAGGTAGGCTTCAAAAAAAAAAAAAAAAATAAAGAAAAATAAAGCTAGCATTTCGCCTTCAAGAAACAATTATACCCAATGCAAATTCGTCATTCCTCGCCATCAAATCGTCACCCGTCATCCTTCATGGTTTACTGTGTTGACGTGCATTAGTAAACCACAACCAAAACCGTCTAGGTACAAATTACAAAATGCAAGAAATTTGGGAACATAGCGTATAAATTAAATTTAGTGTTAAAGATTATGAATTGAAATGTCCTAATTTGGTGTTGCTTGACATAGTTCACTATGCAGCCTGGGCTTAAAGGGATGAGGTTTGGAACCCAAACTCCAGTGAAACTATATCCAACATCCAAGTCATCAGCATAGCGAGCCACATGAGATGATATGTGGTGATTTAGCAAAAAGATTGGACGGAATAGCGATTCAACGAAATTGATCAAGAATCTTTAATTCTGGCATCAACTTAGAAGAAAACATAATTTAACTTAAATTTTCCCTTGTAAGTAATAAATTTATACATTATCAAAGTATGTTAATTCAGCAGGGTTTTCCAATGCGTCGCCCTAAAATTCACTCAAAGATTGTACTGCTTCCTTTAATTTTGTCACTTCTATCTTATCCTTCAGATATGCATGATAAATGACCTAATATCCATTCATTGCACGTTTTATATTTCATCATGAGTATTAAAACGCGCGCCTTTTATTTAGCTTAGTGACTCGATAGTTAGTTTAACTATATGGTGTATGAATGAAAAGTAATGCGGAAAAATGAAATTAAGAAAAAAGTGTTAACTAATGGTGTTACGGAAAAATTCATTATCAAAATAATTTCTAAGCTAGAAAGGATGAATAAACAAAGGGAATACAAATTAAATAATCATACCATGGTAGAGAGAAAATTCCAAATAAAGGCCCAAAGTGTCATCATTTAATTAAATAAAGGTTTGAAATAGACTTTATTTCGAATAAGAGTTTGAAGTATTCATATCAATCTCAAAAAATGGCCTAAAGTGGTTACTCCTGCCGACTGGCAAAAAATTATGATCGATCGGGAGTATTTTTGTCCAAATATAATTTAAATTAAATTAAATTAGATTATAAATTAAAAATTAAAAAAAGAAGGAAAAAATAGAGAAAACGTAGGCGGTCGCCCCATCGTCGGTGGGGTAACAATGAAGGTCTAGGGAGGGGTCAACGACTCTGGCCAACCAAAGATGAGGGTCTACCGGCCTTCGCTAGAGGTGAGAGAGGGCAGCCCCCTTCCAGATCTTGGTATTCCTCGTGTAGGCTTGCATTTTTTATTTTTTATTTAGTTTTTAGTTTTTTAAAAGAAAAAAAACATAAAGAAAGAAAGAAAGAAAAAAATTTTAAAAATTTTAAAAAGACGAAATTGCCATTTGCAATTGATGTGTTCAGGCCATTTTTTGAAACTAATATATGCACTTTAGGCTTTTGTTTGAAACAGAGTTCACTTCGAATGGTTATTTAAAAAAATAAGAATAATCAAACTCTTATTTAGAAATTTCGATAGGTAAATAAAAATAAAATTAAATATATCAAACAGTATGTCGTGGAGGAGGCGGTCCACGTGGACAGCGTGGGCCCACGGCAGAACAGTACTGCTGCGAAGCGAGCCGAGCGACGCGAGGGGGAACTGCCCGATCTTTCTCGTCCCCGCGTTTGGATTTTTGGCGCTGAGAGAATCGGGGTTTGGATAACGCCAGGCACATCATCGCCAGCTCCATCAGTCGCCCCAAAAGCTTCGCCCGCACTCCTCCACACATCGCCAAAGCTCCGAAGCAAGGCGAAGAAGACGAAGGAAGGCGAAGATGATGGGCGCGTCCTTCGTCTCGACCGCGCCTTCTCTGCTCCCGCTTCGACTTCAACTCGCTCCTCCTCCTTCTTCCTCCTCATCGTCTTCCGCCGCTCGTCCCGTTAGTTCTTCCTCCTCCCTTTGCCCGCCCTGCTTTCGTTTCGAAATCTCGCGTTGCGGAATTGCTCCTCTCGTCGGTGTCCGCGCTCGACGCCGCGTCGTTGAACTTCGTTCCGTTCTGATCGGTGCGTGACGCTTGTCGTCTTCTCCGGTCGTCGAAATTTCAGGTTGCGGTTCGCTGCAAGACGGAGAACGGCTTCGCCGATGGCGGCGAGGAGTTGAGCCGACGAGACGTTCTTAAACTCGTCGGCGCTAGCATCGGCATTGTAAGTGCGATTCCCGTTGTTCGACCGTTACGTCGGCTACATTGAGCTCCGTGAATGTGATCTTCCGTATGTTTTGTCTGTCTGTTCGGTCGCGATTAAGATTTCATTCTGGTTCGCCATTTGACGTTTGGCTTTTGTGGAAATGACGGTCCGTTCTTTTAGTGTGGATGTTGATGAGTTTCTGCCAGCTGTGATCTCTCAGGAACTGATGGCGAGCTCTGGATCATTTGTTGAATCGGCTCGTGCTGCTGATTTGATTCAACGCCGGCAGCGTTCCGAGTTTCTTTGTAAGGCCCCGTCGAAGAGTCGCTTCTTTTTCTATTGCTAGTGCATTGAAATATGAATCTCCAGAAACAAATTGACTTCCTTCTTTGTCCTCAGCAAATGTCAGGGGCACCCTTTACACGGCTATAAAGGTGAATTCTTGTTTTGCTTTGGCATTTAAGCATATGATTTTGGCTCTCATGATTTTATTACACGTATCCTAAAATGCTATACTTTGATATAAATTTATTAATGGATTTCTCTCTTGGACTCATTTCAGGGAAATCCAGATCTTATCCCATCTTTACTGACATTGGCATTAAATGATGCTATGACTTATGACAAGGTCACACTTACATTTTGCATGTTGAAATTTAATGGGAATAGTTCATCTTACTAAGTATGATGAGGTAATGATTGGATGCTGATTTATTTTCCCTCAAGTTTGCAGGCCTCAAAATCTGGTGGCCCAAACGGATCCATAAGGTTCAGGTACTTGTCACATTAAAACATGTGAATGCTGATGTGAGTTGATGATCATAGCGCAGAGCAGTATTTTCAATTTGTTGGGTTCATTTTGAGCCCTCTAATTTCGACTTTCTGAGGGTTGAACTCTTCACACAACTGGCCTGCTCTCAGAATGATAATCTAGTGAGGTCTTTGTTTCAATGTCGAGATCCAAGTGTAATTTCTTAATGCCTTTATATGCAGTTTTATATTACTTATTCAATCTTATCCAGAAATCTCCATTTAGAGAATCAAGAAGCTGAGCATGTAGAGTTAATTGAGGAAAATAGAAAGAGAAAACTTGATTGCCCTGCAGGATGGTTCCCATGTTTCAAGTTCTCATGTGTATCTTCCAGTTTGAAATTTCATGCTTTTGCAGCACATCTTTTATCTGCTAGTTGAGACTCGCCATGATTTCCAATGTCATGAACTGTTATTTCTTGAAGCTCAGAGATTAGTAGACCCGAGAATAAGGGACTTTCAGCTGCCATGAACTTATTGGAGGAAGCTAAGAAGGAAATAGATTCATATTCCAAGGGCGGACCCATATCCTATGCAGATCTTATACAGTATGCAGGTTTGCACATGTTACATAGCTGAGTTGCACGTCACTAGCATAAAATGCTACTCTTGGTCTGAACTTCTGTTAGTACCTTCTGGTGGAACCCCCAAAAGAAGAAGTATTCACTAGAGCCATTAGGCTTGGGGATCTGGCTTTGAATATCTTATGTCATGTATTGAAAGTTCTGCCTCTGAACAGCGCAGAGTGCGCTCAAGGCTACCTTTCTAGCTTCAGCCATTCGCAAATGTGGTGGGAATGAAGAGAAAGGGAGCTTGCTCTACACTGCCTATGGTTCCAACGGACAGGTAATTCCTAATTCATTGTGTGCATGGAATCTTATGTGTTTGCCACCAGATTTTATAGTGTATGATCAACAACCAAATATGAATAAAATTTCCTACAACTAGTAATTTAGTATTCATAATGTGTTACCGTCGGGACTTTTAGTCAGTGTATCTTGGGAGATGAACTAGTTTAGGTATAGGTATAGATAAGTCTAAAATTTACTCGCAACCAGTAGTTTCTCAGGGAATATTCAAAAATGGTTTCATGCTAACAACAGATGAATGATTTGTTTGAGAATGTATTGCTTCATCTGACGGTTGCCATAAAAAACAGTGTTTATTGACCATTTGTTGTTGCTCACTATTGCTATGTTCATTCAATAGCTTGATTCTTGAATACATGTTCAGAAGAAAAATGATTTCTATAGTTTACCAATTTTTCCTTAGGAATATATTGGAAATAAACCTATGAATAACATAACAATTGCCTTGACATATTGTTTCTCAAATAAATCTCATAGTTTTAGTTCTGATTTCCATATTACATATATCGTCCCGTCATGCAGTGGGGTTTGTTTGACAAACAATTTGGGAGGTCAGACACCATGGAACCAGATCCAGAAGGTAGGGTCCCCCAGTGGGAGAAGGCCAGCGTGAAGGAAATGAAAGATAAATTCTCAGCCATTGGGTTTGGTCCTCGGCAGGTATATTCAGTAGAACATTTACTGCTTATGCAGGAATACTCAGAACTTCCATACATATTGTCCTCTTTATGCACCAAGAATTTCATCTACAAAATTGCAATGGGAAAACAAGGTTATCTTTTCACCATTTCCAGAAACCAAGAGACATGCAGCTGAACAAGCAGTTTCATGATGTGCACTGCATTCAGATATATTCGATGACTCATTTCTCTATTATGTTAATCTTAAATTTCCATACCATAAATTGTTCTGCATCTTTATACTTTTGGAAAAAATTTCAAAGCTCAAAATTGGAGAATTGAATGTGGTTTTCTGTGAAATGATCTCTATTTGCAGATTGGTCTTGTAATGAGATTTAAACATTCTCAGCGTTGCTTCCCGTCAATCTCGAAAACTGGTAGTTAATGATGGACTGCATAGGAACTAACTCTGCTTTGAACTTCTCGACTGAACAGCTAGCAGTGATGTCTTTGTTTCTGGGTCCTGATCAGATAGCAACAGAGACATTATTAGCCGCCGATCCAGATGTGTCTCCATGGGTTCAAAAATACCAAAGAAGCCGAGAGACTGTGTCGGAGACAGATTATGAGGTTGGTTATACAAAGTTGCTCTTTTCAGAATGTGAGAGCCTTACTTGATATTTGCCATCATGGTGGTGAAGAATAACTGAAGAAAAACAATATTAGGGCCTTCTGTGCCCCGAGAAAAAACGGAATCTCTGAATCGTAATCGATTTGTTGGCCAAAAAGAATAGTTAATGTAAGCGTCTTAGAATCGTTGCATTCGCTTCACTCGGACATTGATCTTAATCCCGTCTTTTTACAGGTCGATTTGATAACTACTCTGACGAAAATAAGCAGCTTGGGCCAACAAATCAATTACGAAGCGTACACCTACCCGGTTCCAAGGGTTGATTTCACCAAGCTCAAATTGTGAGAGAGAAGATGTCAGATATATTTGATCTCCGGAAGTGCAACAGAGAGAGGGCACAAACCAATTCTGGCCCAGTTTTCACATCTCTCTTGAACAGCTTTCCCCATGGCACGTAGATTCACGAAGCCACTGTATCATTCACCTGTATTCTAAATAAACATTGACGAGGTTAACCTATGAGATTATCATGTCTACCATTTCGTGAATTAGTTTTTCGTTCAATTGTGTTTGATCTCTTGTTTTCTCAGTGCCTTCCAAAAAGGATATCGCCTTCTGTTAACCTTATGGTGCAAGGCGCATGGAACAAATGAACCCGAGTCACTTCAAAATACGCAATCTATGAATAGTTGCACCTTCGGAAAGGGAAGACAATTCGGCCAATCCAAGCACTTCATTACTTGCTAAGATTAGTCATAAGGACCGATATGCACCGAGAATGATGTCGAGGCAATCACCTGAAGACTAATGCTAGGAAAAGAGCAGTCAGTTTGATTTAACCCCACGAATTTTGAACTAATCAGCCACGGCGTGATCATTCCCAAATTTTCTATCTTCATGAGATTAACTCCAGTATCTGTTATGAAGAAACTATTTAACAATAGAAATGCGGAACAAAAATTGCCCAGGCAGTGATCCTTCAGTGAAGGAAATTTCAGTTGCCTCCCTTACCTCAATAATTTTAAGACAGAAAAACAAAATTGCAGACAACTATATCCCCTGTAAAAGTCAAAACTAAAATACATCCATGGGGTTGTTCTATTGGGATTTTGGAGTAATTCGCTCAAGCCCGCCCATAAATGGTCGCAATGGCTCGGGAATCTTGACGGAGCCATCCTCTTGCTGATAATTTTCCAGTATGCACACAATCATCCGAGGTACTGCACAGGCGGTTGCATTCAAAGTGTGAACAAACTGTGTAGGAACGTTGCCTTTACCCTTCTTAGGAGTTGTTGAGGACAGTGGTTCTGATGGCCGATACCGAATTCCTAACCGACGACTTTGATAGTCCGTACAATTTGAAGCACTTGATATCTAATTCAATTCATCAAGCAACCAGGAGCTGAGTTATGCTAAATCATCAACGATTGACACACCTCAGATAAGAATGTGAGAAGCAGGAAGTAATGCCAAACAAACAAATAAGCAGCTAACCTCTCCATATCGTCCTAAACCGGGCATCCATGCCTCCACATCAAACTTACGATAAGCAGGTGCACCTAAATCTGCCGTCGCCATATCCAAAGTCCTGCAAAGAAGCTCGAAGTTCATATAGCCTGAGGTGAATTGTTTAGACAAGTATTGGGACGGTGAAAGAGAACCATACTTAAAATGTAATCCTAGTGATGAGAAGAGTTCTTCTTCGATTCTGATGAGCTCTTCATGATACGAATCACTTTCCTCTTGTCGACATAAAATGAACATCTCAACCTTGCTAAATTGGTGCACACGATAGAGACCCCTGCATTGAATAGTCGAGGAAATTATCACACAGCAGAGAACTATAGGACCTCATCATAGAGAAGAGAAGCGACAGCAAGAAACCATGAAATGGACAAACACATTAGTCAGTAACAGCTGAACATGGTTATCAAATATTGATGGCAACAGTCATTTTTTTATTTTTTGGTCAATAGCAATGGTAAATTAAATGGGACACTTTCTCGTCATTATATCAACTGCTGATATTTCAAAACTAAATCAAATGAAAAACTTCAACTTGCTTGATGACAAAGATATCGGACTTTAGGATCTTAATTTGCAGTGTCAAATTGATAGCAATGAGAATTTTAAAGTTTCACCGTCAATTTCTGGCCAAAAACAAAAGTTTCACTTTCCATTACTCAACCAGGTCTCCTTACATTAAAATAAATCATAGGCCTTTGCTACTTCCATAGCCAAAGAGTACAATCTACAAAAGCAAAAGGATGAAAAAGTTCGAGATGTAAAGAAGTAACTTCTTGATAATGGAAAAGAAAAAGATTCAGTGATGCTCCAATCCAAAAAAAGTAGAGCACCACTCTTTCCATGCCCATTTTCCCTCAAGCACAAATATGAAAGTAGATACATACGTATGCATGTAGGTACATAATAATTCTACTGGTCAAGAGCACTGCTCAACAAGATCCCATCTTAGTCATGGACTGGCAATACAAAAGGTTTCCCATCTTCACTCATCAAATGCGAAAGGTACACAAGCAGGACTTCCCCATTAAGGAAAGGGGACGGGTGAACAGAAAAATATGAACTCGTTACAGTTTCTTGCGGTTTTCTAGAATTTCTTGTCAGAGTTGCTAGTTAATACAAGAGAGGAAGATAAGTTACAGTACATTATAAAATTTAAGTGAGTGTATCTTCGTCATTCAAGTCTGCATTAATCAGGCCCTGGCTGAAGCCCCTTTGGTTGTAAAAATGGTGTGGACCAAATCATATTGGATGTATGGTAAAAATACCTCACTAAGGAAAAGCATGACAACAACAAAACTTGAGATAGATTTCCACAAAAGATTAAATACATGAAGACCCTACTTGTCTTAGCCTCTCAAATACTTAAAGAGCCCTGGATCCCCTTAACATACATTGTAACACTTAAACCCTCATTTTGATCCTGCGACCCAATTAAAGTATTATAAATAAAGTATTTTCATCCTCATTTACAATCTACATAAACTGATTAGGCAGCATGACACAAGTGCCTCAGTAAAAAACTTTATCTGATATTAAACAAGACTTAATTGGCATTAGGCATTTTTTTTTCTTTGTTGGCCCCACACCCTTAGTTAATTCTGAGTCAGAAAATGCAGTTGAAGGGTTCTCAATTGCTTTTTAATTGCCGATAATTATAAGTGGATGGGCAGATTTAGCTGTGAGAACGTCTAAGCGAAACTTAAGTAACAAAAGTGATGTTTCCATACCACATTTCAAGGGACAGGTACTTGCATTGGGCACTCTAAATAGTCCTAATGTCAAAGTAAAATCATCTGCCAGAGAAAATATATATAAATAAACGTTTAGAATTTTGCATCTGGTGTAACAGGGATGGAGATTGGCAGCTAGAGTTACAAGATTTCATGAACAGGCTGTGATTGACTTACCTAGATGCAGTTCCAGCAGCACCTGCCTCTGTACGAAAACAATGGGAAAATGCCACATACTTCAAAGGTAGCTCTGAGTCAGCAAGAATGGAATCCATATGAATTCCACCAACAGGGATCTCAGCAGTGCCAACAAGACACTGATCACTGCCCTCAATGGAATAAACCTGGTCAAATGTCAACATAATGTTATCAAACACTACCAAATTGTTATCAACTACTGCAGTTATAGATAAATCGGGATCCATTTCCATCATCTAAAATTTGTTGCAGGACCTAAATTAGAAGGTTTCTCCCAAAAGAAGGAAAATAAAATCAGCTTTGATATAGGTATCCCAATATGAAGTTACGATACATGTGCATACATAACATGCTAGTGGATTTCAGTCCTTCTGGAGATAGATTCCCAGCCCATAATAACCAAAAGGTGTAGAATGCTGACAGATTCCATTAAAATTCAAACAGAGAGAAGGCAAACCTGTGTGTTTTCTCCACGAGGTTGGAAGCCACACTTTTCAACAACAGACGATCTCACAATTTCTGGGGTTGTTAAAGGTATGAAGCCCCTTTTAATAACCTCAGAGACTGTCCAATTAGTTAGAGCCATTTCTAGCATAACTGCTTCATTCTTGAGGTAGTAGAACTTCGATCCACTGACCTATAAACAAGGATACAATGGGATAACATATCGAAAAAATAAGACTCCATTCTAGGTCAACAAAGGAAGAACGTTAAAACTTTGTCATTGGAACTTAAGTCAAGAGTTAAGAATAACTGCAAGAGGGTAAAAGGGTGGGGAAAAGATCCACAAACTACAGATGGGAAAGTAATAAACTGTCCATGGGCAATAGAAGCCTGTAACATCACAAGCACCACTGGCAGTCTAGTTAAATGCTGCCCAAAAACCAGGCCTCTAATATATAAAACAAACAAGAAATATTTCTTCTTCAATATATCAATGGATAATAAACAGCAGAAGCCCAAACAGAGTCAACTCATATGGCAACCAAATCAAAGTACATGCAGACATATCCAAGCAGCACAAGATCATATCCACCAAAAACCATTTGTGACAAAATATTTTCCCGGATAAAGAGAGAGATGCCTCAACAACTAGAGTGAAGAGGCAATATACCTTTGCTGCAGCATCAAAATCGAAAAGGTCAAGTTCCTTGCCAAGTTGTAAATGGTCCTTGATAGGAAAACTGAACTCACGGGGGCTTCCAACCTGCTCCAACATAACTTACATGAGAAATACAGGTCAGAAAAGCTACACAGATCTTTCCAAGCACCAATATGTTCTCTGTTCTAGGATTGCCATGAGCGAGAACAATATAAAGATAAAAATAATTACTATGCAGTGCACGTTGGCAGTAAAATTGATTATTTCCACATGTAAGGTCAGATGGACAATACGTGTATATCATAGACACCTTAACTGTTCAAGAAGACACTTGTTTATGCAGATCATTTTTATCGCAAACAATGTTTCTTACAAAAATCCAGGATACATAATAAAGATGGATACCATTATTCTAACAGTTGAGCAATCCTCATCTCCTGTAGGAACGTCTGGATGAGTCATATTAGGAATACATTGTGCTTCCTGCTGAAGCTCATCCGTGAGCCTAAGCAGGTCTTCTTCCAAAGTAACCAGCCCTTCCTTCAGATTCTTCCCTGAAATGCAATGCCACAGATTAACAAAAGAGACCATAACTAAAAGGATAACTTTTTATCTTTGCATCAACTGCTTAAACACAAAATTTGGATTTACCTAAAATCTTGGCCAAGGAAAAAAGAATACCTACCTTCCTCTATAAGTTTCTGTCTCTCTGAGGGCTCCAGCTTTCCTTTCATCTTGTTTGCAACCACATTCCTCTCCCCGCGAAGACGCTCCACTTCCTGCTATCTGTGGGTAAAAATTAGCTCAAATTGAGATGAAAACCAGTTCTTTCATTAACCCCACAACCGACTTTATGCTTCACGCGATAACACAAAGCAATACAAAAATTTTCATCTCATTATACCTCGTTGCCCAATAAAACGGATACAGAAGCACAATATTCCGGAATTTCCAATTTCAAACTAACAAAGTACTGCCTACCACTTTGATGGAGCATTGTCCTCACCAAAACCCAGACCGGCAATCAAAAGTACAAAAGCACTGAAGTTTGAAAAACCGAAACCTGACCTTCTGAAGATCCAGCATCTTGGCATAGAGCTCGAGCACGAGCTCCAAGTCGGCATTTGAATTCCGGTTCCTAATGTTGGTGGCGACGGCGTCCTTGTTGTCCCTGATCCATTTGAAGTCGATCGACGCATTCCACTGCGGCTTCGCAACTGGAACAAAAGCAACGAACCAATCACCAAAAGAAAGCTACTTCTTTACCAACAGCAAGATCGAATTTTTCGGGCGAGGGAAACCAAAGAACATTGGTACTAAAACTCACGCTGACCGTCTGAATTCATCTTGGTCGAGTCCTTCGACGAGGCGGGCGCGGCGGGCTGGACCGCCGGAGCGGAAGAGAGGGCTCTGGCGAGGGGCGAGAAGCGAAGGGCCGCGCGCGGAGAGCAGAGGAGCGGAGCGAGTACGGAGCGCGGCGGATGAAAGGAGGAAGGAGAAGCGAGAGCGGCGAGCTTCAAGGTGTGGAGGGCGGCGCCGCCGAAGCAACAACCGAGTCTCATCTTCGTCAACCTCCGTCCGCCGGAGCTCGTGGTCTGGTCGGAGACTTTGCGGCTAGAGATAGAGAGAGAGAGAGAGAGAATATATCTACAGCTTCTGGCGGAGACAGCAGACGGGCGCGATCGGGCGGGCCGGTTCGGGTTTCCGGTTCGTTTCTTCCCTTTTTTCCTCGGCCGGGTTGAACCGGTCCGGTCTCTTTTTATATGCTTCGCGGAAGTGGAAAATGAGAATATATTCTCTTTAGCTTATGACTATTAATTATAATTTCAAACCATTGCTCGTGATTTTTTTTTAATTTTACTTAGATCCGCTTAGAGCTACTTTGCACTTACACCGAGAATGGTGGATACGTGACTAATTGATACGAGATATTATAATGTTATTGATTTTGAAAAGTCATATTATTTGAAATAGATGACAGGTCCTCTAGTGAATGCCTTGCAATGTCTCAAAGACATGTCGGATTTCATAGTCCATCTCAATATTTCAGGAAAATACTTGTATGAAAATCATTTGACTCGTAAACTTTAATGGTGCAATAAGTTTCACGTGATTTTTTTGGATTCATGACATATATATCACTCTCGAGTTGCACATGTACCTAGATATCTAGGTTTTCCGGTACAATGAATGTGTCTCATTTAAATTATTGGCATTATCTAGTGTCGTGTATCTTTAAGTTTAGAGGTCAAGGTTTGGCAACATTTTTTTTTTTTTTTGGT
Organism: Eucalyptus marginata; assembly: GCA_014182565.1. Classification (NCBI taxonomy): domain Eukaryota; kingdom Viridiplantae; phylum Streptophyta; class Magnoliopsida; order Myrtales; family Myrtaceae; genus Eucalyptus; species Eucalyptus marginata. The sequence goes on from CM024590.1 coordinate 5,522,957, forward strand.
CGGTTGGCAATATTTTCAATGACCTCAATGTCAATTCACAATCAAAAGCCTGCTAAAAACTCTTTCGATAATTAATGCATGAATAGCACGATAGAGCTATCATAAATAAATACATAACTAAGAGTTCATTTTTTTTTTTTTTTGTCGGTAACTAAGAGTTCATTTAATTAGTGAAAACTAGACAACCTTAAAAATATTTATCTCAAAATTGATCATATGTATTACTTATAAAAATGAATGAAAAAAAAATATTTGCATTGCTTGCGAAAATGTTTAAACATAAATGACTATTGACGATAAAAAAACTTTTTTTTTGACTAATTATTTTTAGTAATATAAGTAATCATTTTTTTTTCAAAATTATTCATTTTTCTACAAAAAAATAAAAATAAAGAGAGAGCATGATATGTGCATTATTTAGGGATTGCTTGGGCTTGAGTCCAACAATATTCAAGTCAAACTCTAATATCGGTATTGACAGCTGGGTGATTTTAAACCTCTCTCACCCTAATTTAAAAGTCGAAACTTTCTATATCGATCATCAATTTTTTTTTACAATCGACATGGGATAATTATAACACGACATGGTCTTAATGACCAAGTCCGACAGTTCTCCATGACGTACGTTAGTACTATTGAAAATCCATTGTCAACCGTTACATGTTCCTTGAACTTCATTCTTTGACAATCGACAAGTCCTCGCGACATGCGGTCACATTTATGGGCTTGCAAAAACAAGACGATCACCCCTCCATAGTCACATTAACCCGGGACCATTGAATCTACCATTTAAGACCGTCGTTACCAATTTTTATTCATTCATCAATAATCGTTGTCATTGGTACCACGCCCCCGATTAATCAAGCGCGCATCTCCCGCTCGTGCTGTCACATTTTTTTTTAATTGTCAAAAGAAGAGAAAAAAAAAAAAGAGAGAGGGAGAGAGAGAGAATCAGAAAAATGGAAAAGAAAAGGCACTGACATCTGTCAGACATTTTTCTTTTCGTTAATTATAAACAACGCGAAAAAAGAATAATATTTCTCCAAATATATTTTAGAAAACGTGGGGGGACGACATCACTCATCTGATCTGATCCCCTTCAAACGAAGGCTCGAGATTCACTCGCTGTCGCTGATGACGGCAAGTGAACCCCCCCTGATTGATTGATTGCACGTGGGTCCCGCCCCCGCGCAGCGCAATCGGGAGTGGGACCCTCTTTTTGGGGGGTGGGAGGGAAGACATCTCAGAAAAGGACAAAAGGCCAGCTTTGACTGGTCAAAGCTAGAGGGAGCGCGACGGATCTTTTTGGATAACCCGGAGGTAGGCCCGTGACCCCGTCGTACACGGGGGCAAGCAAGCAGCAGCTTCTTCATTGACGCGAACCCTCCTCCTCCTCCTCCCCCTCCGCCGCCTCCGCAGCAAGTCCTCGCCGTCGCGAATACGAGGCGGCGACGGCGATTCGCGTCCCCGCACCGCCTCCCCCGTTTTTTCATTTTTTTCTTTATAAGCATCTTCTTCGCAGGAGAGAGAGAGAGAGAGAGAGAGAGTGTGCCTTCTTTTACGGGTCATGTCCTTTCTCTTCTTTTTAGCTCCCCCGTTCAAAGACCACGCTAGACCCCGCCTCCTCCTCCTCCTCCTCCTCTCTTCATCTCTCTCTCTCTCTCTCTAGAAACTGAGAAACCAGAAAAGGGTCACTGAGCCCATTTTCGGTTTCTTACTTATATACCCAATCTCTTCTTCTTCTTCTTCTTCAAGAAGCAGCTGAAAAACCTGAAGGCTCTCTTCCTGTTCCCGTCCAGATCTGCAGAGAGACCGATTCGCTGAGCGAGACCCAGGAGGCAGAAATGGAGAAGAGCCATCATTCCTCCGCGGAATCCGCCGCCCCTGGCGGGGAGCACTACCTCAAGCACCTCAACAAGCTGTCTCACAAGATCTCCAAGCCCCCGCTCAAGAAGCACCCTCTGGACTCGCTTACGGATCAGCCCGATCAGTCCCTGACCCAGAGCCCAGCCGCGGTCAACCAGAACCAGCCGGCGCAGCAGCTTCAGGCGCCGCCTCCGCCCCAGCCGCCGCAGCAGCCGCCCGTGTACAACATCAACAAGAACGACTTCCGCGACGTCGTCCAGAAGCTCACCGGCTCGGCCGCCCACGAAAGAGCCCCCACCCCGCCGCCGCCGCAGCCACCGCAGCAGCAGCAGCAGCAGCAACTGCCGGTTCAAGCTTCGAAGCCGCCGAGCTCTCGGCTGCACCGGATCCGGCCTCCGCCCCTGGTGCAGCTCATCAACCGCCCCAACGGCCTCGTTCCGCAGCAGCAGCAGCAGCAGCAATCGTCCATGCTGAATCCGAACATGCTGCACCCCATGAACTCCTTGAACGCGACTATGAACCCTAACCACGTCATTAGCTCCGGCTTCAACCCGATGGGAAGACCGGCAGCGCCCCTTTCGCCACTGCCGCCGCTCCCGTCCGTACACGCGGCGGCGGAATCGCCCGTGTCCGCCTACATGCGGCGCCTCCAAAGCTCGATTCCCGCCGTGGATCCCAGACCCGACCAGTTCACCGGGTTCGGCCCGCTGGCTCCCCTGGCCTCGCCCCGGTGGAGCAATTTGGCTCCTCCTCCGCCGCAGCCGCAGCAGCAGCAGCAGCAGCAGGTGGCGGCGGCTCCCGGCGAGGGTTCATCCCTCCTCCGCCCGAACCGGCGGCACAGCTGCAGCTACCGCCGTATTCGCCGATGCCATTCGGGTGCTTGAACTCGCCACGGTCCGGCTACCCTCTACTCTCCCCGGGGTTCCTGTTCTCGCCGACGTCGGGGCAGCTCGGGTTTCCGCAGCTCCCCCTGTCTCCTACGGTGCCCGTGCCGAGCCCTAGAGACAGAGGACTTTAGTCACGGCGCGGTTCGAGGTTTAGAGGTTAAGGTTAAGCCGTCGCAGGGAAGAAGAAGAAGATTGCCAAAAGTCTCTGTTTCCAAAAGGGAGGGTGGGGGGTAGTAGTGTACATTGTCGGGAGGATAGGGAGGTTAGTCGATTTACCATTGTTGATTTTGTTCGAATTTGGCTGATGCTAGGCTGCGTGTAAAACGGACATCAAAGACATGAAACAGTATTCGATCGTTGGTTTACTTTTTACGGAAACTCTTGGGGAGCCTGTCTTTGTCGTGAAAACACTCAATTATGCAGATTCGAGGAGGCTTTCGGGCTTTCTGTTTACGATTCTTTTCTTGAATGAATGGCAAATGATTTATTTCACCCGTGCGCACTCAATTATGGAACGCATCTCGTGTTTGCAACACGGTTTATGCAAAGCGCAGCGAGAAGTGTTTATGGTTTCTCGGTTAATCCGAAAGCGATTATCCCCCCAACTTAGCAGTTACCTCCTTTGGATGGTCCGTTGCACCTTAAAGCAGGAAAGACTAGACATATAGGGTGCCCATAGGAATCACATCCCTTTTGTCGGATTTGAAGTACGGGGCGACTGCGGCAAGGTTTATTTCCCCCTCCCCTCCACCGCAATTTGCCGTCAGTGCCCTTTGAAAGGCGAGCCTTTCTCAATAATGCGGATTCCCTCTCGCCCTGTGGAAAACACGGCTGCCAAAGTAAGTGAATTATTGTCTGGTGTGGGGTGGGCCGCTTTATGTGTTTAAAGACCGTTTTTCATTGGGCAAATGGGCACATCTTTGCTTTGTCGTCCTTTATGAAGACTGAAGTCAAAAGACACAATCTTGCTTTGGTCCTTTCCGAGCAATCAAAGTTGATATGACTACCGACTTTAGTGTTTAGTAGACTGGTCTGTCCTATCGGCTTTGCAGGTGAAGGAAGACCTCCGACCAAGCATTTTCACGCGAGGGTGAATATTCTAGTTGCATATCGATCCCCGAGAAGGTTTGTACCATAGGCCGGACACCTTTGTGTTTGCATTAGTGATCCCGAGTTACTTGCATACTAACTGGACCAATGTAGGGTCGATATCATTTGCAACGTCTCAGTACAACATTTTGCATGTTTTGGAATGATGAGAACATCCTTAGAAAATGAGGGAGAATGCATTCCCATTCATTTCCATATGTTTGTGCGTTATGAATTTTCAAGTTGGTTGGTGAAACAACATGGGCAGAAATTACTGAGAGAACTCACAGAGTCCAAGCGTAATTTAAGCCTCCTTGACAATTCTAACTTGTAGACAGGAGGTATAAGGGATGCCCTTTTACAGATCACGCACACCTTCATGTATACATGATAAACTATTTACGTTATCACGTCAGTATCTAAATTACTAACCTATTACTCAAGAAGCAGTAATCCACTTACACTGTTTATATTAATTACATCTTTATGCAATTTCTATATTCGGGCAAGTATCGATCGATCCAAAGCTGCCGGTGGAAAGCAATATAGACTATATAAACCTTAGCTATCTACTTGACGTAAAGGTTAACGAGCGACAAAGGTCAACAACTGTGAATTGACCCCAACCATAATCTGTGGATTCGCCCACTTTGTAGAGCACAAATTTGAACAAATGCTACCGTCCAAGATAGTAGTCCTGTCAGAGCGGACAACTCGTTGCGTCGTGAGTCAAGGAGTCACTCTCACCTTGAATCTAGCCCCTTAGGAAATATGGCCGCAAAAGAGAAGATCACCACGTTTAAAGACACTCCATAACTTCAAAAAGGATGATGAGGAAATCTAAAGTGGAACGGAACTGTAACTACTGCGGAGGGGGCCATACTGATCCAACTTTTTAATAAAAATATTCATATATTGTAGGGTAATAATGTAATGAAATTTGATCGGCAACCAAGTACTAGTCAAGCAAAGTTTCAAAGTATGGAAAAGCATTCATACTTTCATATGATGTAAATGCACGAACCAAGTACTACTGGGACATGAAGTATGAAAGGTCCACCCACTAAGCTAGCGCATCAACAGCCAGATCCTTAAAAGCTAAATTTATCGAGGAAATTGTCAGTAGACATGTCTAAAAGTCGAGCAACATTCGGGAACATTAAGATTCCACCAAACATTTTCTAGTACTAAAGATTGATAGCACATCGAATCAAATATCTTGTTGACAAAGAAAGAAGATATCATCAGTCACATAGTCATATGAATAATCTAATAGAAGGGATCTGCTACACTTAATGCAGAATTTGAAGCTCCATGCCTCCAAGAAAAGTAAGGCACAATTGATAGCACATGAGGAGATTGATGAGACAAACTAAAGTCAGAAACAAATAAAAAGAGACGATGATGCCTCCAACTTCGGAATAAAAGAGAAATCAGCAACAAGCACCTTCTCCAAGTAAAAACACTGAATGGAGAAATTCGACAGCGGGCAATGGTCAAGATCTCACTGCTGTTCATCAGCCTTTGGTGCTTCTTTAATCTCGTCTGCACCGTCTTCCTGAGCAAGAGCAGAACATAATGAGTAACAAATCGGCGTTTCTAGAGTGCATGATATTGAGGAGAAGGGGACAAACATGGATTGATAAAGAAAAGATAGTAGACTAGTACAAAAGAGAGGAGGAACAAGGCAGGACCTGCATGTCAGAAGTCCACAAGGTGAGGTTGTCACGAAGAAGTTGCATAATCAAAGTGCTGTCTTTGTAAGACTCCTCTCCAAGTGTATCCAACTCAGCAATCGCTTCATCAAAAGCCTGTCCCAGCAAGGGCCAATTAAACAAGTCACGAGCAGGCCAAGCATACATAATTTCATCGAGCAAAGAGATACTGATAAAGTTGGGGCCATTTCACTCGCATTCAAACTCTTTCATGATCTTAAAAGCTTTCAAAAGATACCAATTTTTCCTTTCGTGGCCAAAACAGAGTGTTCTGAAAACCAAGACTACAGAACATTACCTACTTATAAGCTAATAAAGACACGCATCGATTTAATCAAAGGCCTCTTACCTGCTTGGCCAAACTGCAAGCACGGTCAGGAGAATTCAGAATCTCATAGTAGAAAACAGAAAAGTTGAGGGCTAGTCCGAGCCGGATCGGGTGAGTCGGAGCAAGGTCCGTGTTGGCAATGTCCTGCAAATGATAACAAATTGTATGCACAATCAATCTTTCTTCGTCATGCAAAAGCACAAGGGCCACAAAGGAAATTAATCAAATTCACCCTAAAACTGACATTAAACCTAGCTTGCCTTATGATTCAGCATAACAATCATCATAAGAGCGCATGGATTTGTGCATGTTAGAGAATTAACTACTATATCTACGCAAAATATCCAGAATAAGTAAAGCGAGAGAGGCTATCCCATGAAATTGGAAATATCATCAGCTCCTCTTTCGCAAACGCGACTCGTGTGCAAAATCTGATCAGTCCAGTACGCATACGAGATCTAAGGATCGAGGAGCTGCCAGATCCATATCCTACGAATTCAATGCGATATCTAGGAATCACGCAGAATCCAATCAATCAAGATGTACGCACGAGATCTAATTAGTAAGAACTGCTGGATCCACATCCTACGGTCACAACAACTCCGGCGAGCGAACGTATTTCGACCCGAAAGTACACAACCGAGGGGCGGAGGGACAAACCTGAGCGGCCTTGTAGGCGGTGAGGGTGCTCTCGGCGGCCTCCTTGCGCTCGGCGCCGGTCTTGAACTCGGCGAGGTACCGGTGGTAATCGCCCTTCATCTTGAGGTAGAAGACCTTGGAGTCGCCGGAGGCGGCGGCGGGGATGAGGCGGGTGTCGAGGAGCTTGAGGATGCCGGCGCAGATGCCGGTGAGCTCGGACTCGATCTTGGCGCGGTAGTCGCGGATGGCGGCGACGTGGTCCTCGTTGCCGCGGCTCTCCTCCTTCTGCTCGATGGAGGAGATGATGCGCCAGGAGGCGCGGCGGGCGCCGATGACGTTCTTGTAGGCGACGGAGAGGAGGTTGCGCTCCTCGACGGTGAGCTCCTCGGCGTCGGCGGCGGCGGCGGCGGCGGCGACCTTCTCCATGAACTCCACCATCTCCTCGTAGCGCTCCGCCTGCTCCGCCAGCTTCGCCATGTACACGTTCTCCTCCCGCGCCGATGGTGCCGTCGCCATTGCTGCTCGCTGCTCGCTGGGGCTTCTAGATCTGGAACTGGAACTTGGGGAGGAGGGATTTGGGGGGTTCTCTTGTTCTTCCTCTTTCGGTTTTTTCGATTTCCTGATCTTTCTTTTTTTTTTTTTTTTTCTGGTGATTTCTTCGAGAGCGTTTGGCGGAGAGAGAGAGAGAGGTTTTTATCGTTGAGGGTCGGAGGGGGGTTAATTTTGGGAGGAGTGGTGGGGGCGATGATTGCGGTTTCGTCGAGATTCAGAGGACCGATCTGAGCCGTCGGTTTAGAGAGAGAGAGAGGGAGAGATGGGTTATGCGGGGAACGGAATTGACAGCCTGTACTTTTTGGTGACGAGCTCTGTTGCCGGCCCCGGTTGGACGGTCATGGGCCGGACTGTGGATCGGGCTCTCTTTCGGCCCATGAGTACTCATCGGAGAAAGAAGGTTTTCGAAATTATTTTTTTTTTTTTTCCCTTTTTCTGGTCGAAGTTTTTTTTTCGGACTCTATTAGCATAACACTTTGCCTTCCCACAGTGGGCGAGAAGAAAAAGAAGCGGCCCGTGCGGGGGAAGAAGAAAAAGAGGCGGGCTGGGCTAAGGTCGGATCCGGCCCGACCCGCCTCTCTCGATTTTTTTCTTTTTAAATAATAATAATTTTAAAAATTAATTAATTAATTAATTCGTCTTGGCTGGCTCCCACTCCCCGCAATTCATTATTATTATTATTTTTTTGGTCGAAAAGTAATATTTTATTTATATCATAGATGAAACCAAACCCGCATTTGGAGCATCATTACACAATAATGCCCAAAGGCCTTGAGGAGGAGAAACCATCCAATTGCAGGGGAGACTTTTGCTTCTTAGTTGTCGTGCGGCCCAATCTGCAGCTGTGTTGGCGGCCGTGGACAATAGAGTAGATTCACATTCGGGAGTTGCTGCAGAAGCTGTAAACACTTTGTCCAGCTCGCACGTGTTTCCTAAGTGAAATCTGTCTTGTACTTGAGGGATTGCACGAGCCCTCTGCAGTCGGATTCCACCGAAACTACTTCCATCTTCTTCTGCTTTATGTACTCCAGGGCTTCAAGCACGGCTAAGGTTTCAATGTGAAGGCTTGACACCGCCCGAACCTGCTTCGCAAAGCCATCCACGAGGCTACCGGAGAAGTCTCGAACTATACAAGCCACGGCTCCTTCCGTCGACCCCTCACAGATGGATCCGTCGACATTTAGCTTCAAAGAACCAACTACCGGAGTTGTCCAGGTTGGAGAGATCACGTTTTCCTCTTCTGTTCTTGCTTGCACATGCCCGAAAGCCCATTTTTTGTGACTTTTTTGCTGAAATCGGGCCAGATCTACCACTTTACAGGCATCCGGCTTGGTTTCCCAAAATATATAGTTGTTACGCTCCTTCCACACATCTATTCGTGTGACCTCCTGGCCGATCACTTGTAGGTTGATTTCCGGGTGGCTCCATACTCGTGTGGTCCAGGGACAAAGAAGATGAATGTGCTCGACCGTTTCCATACTCTCTCAGCAAAGATCGCATATCGGATCAGGTAAAAGCTTTCGTCTCCATAGATTCTCTTTGGATGGGATGGCATTTTGACAAATATTCCAAATGAAAATCCTGACTTTAGGGCTAGTTTGCATCTTCCATAGAGCATTCCATAGTTTTCTTGATGTTTGGTGGGAAGAAGATGGGTTTTCCTTTGCACAGTATGCTATCTCTCGTTCTCTTAATATATTATAATCACTTTTGACTATAAATGACCCATCCTTAGATCCTGTCAATATCAGTTCATCTGTTGAAATTTGACGGTTAATTGGGATGGCAAGAATCTCCTGAATAGTTTGTTCGTCAAAGAGGTTGTGCAAAAGTGATGCATTCCACTGTTCTGTTTCAAAATCCATCAACTCAGAGACTTTTTGTGGGTCATTTCGGTTTGCTGGTCCTCCTATTAGTCCCCTCTTCAGCCATTTATCTGTTCTAATGTTGACATTTTGCCCATTTCCGATCGACCATCTCACTGAATCCATCATGGCCTCCCTTCCCGATAGTAAACTTTTCCAGCCCAATGAAGGCTTAGTGCCTTGATCAGCATGCCAAAAGTCTTTGTGACAAAAATAAAGTCCTTTTAACAATTTGCTCCATAACGCATCCGAGTTCTTAACCAACCTCCACACTTGCTTACCCAAAAGGGCTTTGTTTACAGTAGTTAAGTCTCTAAAGCCCATATCTCCCTTGTCTTTTATGATTTTCATGATATCCCACCTCTTCCAATGCAAACCAGCTCTTGTCTCGCTATTTTTCCACCAAAAATTTGCTATTTCCTCTCTATAGCCTTACAAACTGAAACTAGAATTTTGAATACTGACATGACATATTGAGGTAATGCCTGCACCACTGATTTTAGAAGGATTTTCTTACCTGCTTTTGACATAATTTGCTCCTTCCAGCCTTCCAATTTCATATTTACCCTATTTAAAATCCAAGCAAATACCTGTTTTTTTTTTATGTTCCCCAATTAGAAGGGATCCCGAGGTATTTGCTAGTCCGATCAAGCTCAGGAACCCTCAACTCCCTTGTTATATTATCCCTTAATAGTTGGGGACACTTTTTACTAAAGAAAATACCAGATTTGTTTAGATTTACAGCTTGTCCCGATGCATAACAATACTGATTCAGAACTGACGCAACATTTTGACATTCCTGTATAGATCCATTCAAAAAGAATATAGAATCATCTGCAAATAAAAGGTGAGTCAGAGTAGGGCAGAATCGATTCAGCTTGATCCCCTTTATACTCCCATCCCGAAGAGCTTTTCCCATCAAAGAAGATAAACTATTTGCCACCAAAATGAAAAGATAGGGTGATAAGGGGTCCCCTTGTCTTATACCTCTGGTAGGGTTGAAAAATGGCAGAGGTTTGCCATTCAATTTGATGCTGAAGGTAACTGTAGTGACGCATTGCATAATCCAATTGACCCATTTTCCACAAAAACCTATTTTCAACAAGCATCCTTCTAGGAAATCCTATTCAATGCGATCATAGGCCTTTTGCATGTCTAACTTCAGCACAGCTTGAAAATGTTTCTTCCGTTTTCTCATCCTCAATTGATGTAGCACCTCCTGCACAATATAAATGTTATCTTGAATCTGTCTCCCACTAACAAAAGCACTTTGTTCCCCTGAAATCAGCATAGACAGCCATCGTTTAAGTCTATTTGCTAAAACCTTCGATATTATCTTATACAAGAAATTGCAAAGGCTAATAGGGCGATATTGGTCAATTCGTTCTGGATGTTGTGTCTTGGGAATTAGGGCTATATGTGTTCTGTTTAGTGCTGGTTCTAAGATTCCCGAGTGAAAAAAGCCCCTAACTTCCTCAAAAACACCATTGCTGATGATATCCCAATGATGTTGATAGAAAATTCCATTTAAACCATATGGACCAGGAGCCTTCTGTGCACCAAGTTGAAAAACAACATTTTGTACTTCTTCTAAAGAAGCTTTTGCCACTAGACATGTCACGCCCCGAACTCCGAGCGCGCCAACATCCCACCATGGTCATTCAAAAAAAAAAGCGACGTTCCCAGGTTAAGTCGCCGACCCAATCAGTTCTTTAATGCGCACGCGGAAGCATATTATAAAACCCCTGACAATAAAATATGGGATAGAAAAGCATGAAGCAATTTCACAACAATACATTTTCATAAATCAACGGAATTACAAACGAAGGCCTACAGCCAAAAGTCTACAAAAGACCGACTCTTAAAAAGGAACTGTCCTACGACCTACAAGTCGGACACGTTCTCCAAGGCTCCAGACTTCACCTCTGCAACTCCTCAAGGCCAACCAAAGCGATCTGGTCGCTCCATCCACAAGGGACCTGAAAATGTTGGCCCACAACGGGGTGAGACATCGTCTCAGCAAGTTCAACCCCCTAAACCCCTATTAGAAAGAAAATACACCCCGGGTGGCCTAGCCACATCACACAGAAGACTTACCTCGTTTTACTTCCTTCCTGCAGGTTAGCATAATTTGTATCACATGAACTCAGGTAATAATAAAAATTCAAACAATTGGAACGCCAACACTTTCATAGGAATCACAATCGTACTCAACACGTATTCCAATTAATATTCACTGCCACACAAGGGCATAATCTACTCGCAGATCAGCTATCTTCTGACATTAATGCCAGGCATCGCCTCCCCCCCTTGGAGTGCGGCTTCGTCACTACGTCGACGGCATTCCCGAAGGAGCATAGATCCAGTTGGCCTAGCCTCTACTGCGATCCGAGCCACGTCACTACACTGACGGCAATCCACAAAGAGTGCAGGTCCAGTTGGCCTAGCCACTACTGCGACCCGAGCCACGTCACACACTGACGACAATAAAAAGGAAAAACAGGTCCAATTGGCCTAGCCACTACTGCGACCCGAGTCTTTCAACCAGCACACGACAAATCAATATTGACATCCGGACACTTCGCATTTCATTCACATACTCCAATTACAATAGTAACCCTTAACAATAAACTTTCTGCATCAAAATCCAACACTTGAGTTTTTATAGCCAAAAACCCTATTTATCACAATCAACACTCAATTTGCCACATCCATTCAAAAATTCCAAATTCTAAATGCACAAAGAATGATCAACATGAAATTCTAAGCAATTGAGGTCAAAAATAAATTTTCAAGTTTTTTTTAATAATATTTTAATGATTTTCGGAATATAATATATTATTAAATTCCAGAATTTCGAAACAATTAAATAAATCAAAAATAAAACCCATTATGTCACATCAAGGCTTATATTAAAAATAAACCTACTTAACTTTAAACTAAAACCACTGGGGGTTCGCCCCAGTGGCCACCTTTCCATCTTGGAAATGGGAGGTTGGGGGTTCAAATCTCCACCTTCTCGGGGGGATTGTGGTGGGGACGATTTCATTTCGGGGCGGGTTTCGATTAAAAAAAGTCCTGCGAGAGTGAGTGTTAGAGTAGGATTAGTGTAGGACCGACCAAAAAAAAAAAAAACTTTAAACTAAACACAAATTTAACTTAATTAAACACCATAATCTAATCCTCAATCAAATAAACTAATCAAACCACATAAACTCACTTAACTTAGACTAAGCACACTTAGGGCATCATTAACCGTCTAAGCAAGATTTAGTGAGCTAAACTCATCGGATTAGCGAGCCGAGCGCGCCAAAACGACGGGGCCGACGCGAGGATCAACTTTCCTCAAGGCAGGCCGAGCAACCGGGGCCGGGAAGGCGGCCAAAAAGGGCCAAGACCGGGCTGAAATACCCATTTTTCTGGTTGCTGCCATGGTGCCGATGGAGGGGAGACGGTGGCTGATTCGGCCACAAAACCGACGGTGAAGGGCGGGGGCAGCTCGGGCGGCGATCGGTGGCGGCTCACGGTGGCGGAGGGAGCTCCGGCGAAGGCTGGCAGCTCGAGACGAGCTGCTGGAACGCGGGCTGCGCGCGAGCCGGCCGGCGAGCGGTGCACGGGCGGCGCGGGGCAGGCGTGCGGCGTGCGAGCGGCGGCGACCGAGCGGGCGTGCGGCGGCGTTGGGGCTGCTGGTCGGTCACGCACGGCCTTCTCTCTCTCTCCTCCCCTCTTGGAGACAACCTTCCTTGATTCAAGGAAGAAGATGAAGTTGATTTCATCCTAACCCTCCACTTGTCCACATCCTAGCCATTCTTGCCCTACACCATGACATCACCAAGTGATGTCATACTCCGCTAACCTAAACTCTCACAACCTTAGTCCAATAGGTTCAATTTCATTTTCCGCCGGGGCATGAATTCTTGTACGTCTAATTCTTCAATTCTCTTCTAATTGAACCAAATCAAAGTCTATAAAATTAATCCAATGTTACCACACTTAAATTCACATAATCACTTGACCATAAAATTAACTTAGATCCCAAAAGCACGACCAAAAGTGGGCCTACTAATTTCTCGAGCCAAATTAACCATACTTTGATTATTTTGCCGAAAAACTCGGTTTGCATGAAAAATCCTCTGAAGACGAGTCAATGTTCCTAAAATGATTTGTGACATACCATGACTTCCAATTTCTGAATTCGATCTCAATTTCACGGTTAATTTCACTCTGGCACGATATTAGCGCGTCCTGATCTACCGGGTAGCTTTTAGAAATTTTCGTGCATTTGACCTGTGGTTGATCAATTCAAGCCACAATGTACATCCTTGACACATTGGCGACTCTCGGTTGTCGGGAAAATCTCAAGGTTTCAAACACGGACACGGGGTACCCAAACGACGTAAAAGCCGGCCCGTCCGATCGACAAGAATTGTGCGATCTGGTGGAATCACCCACACTTGATCACAAGCCTCTATCGAGTCGACCTATCTCTAGTCTCTAATCGATTTTTAACTGTGCCGTAATGACCCTTGCAGATCAACCTGGTCAAAAGATCGTTTCCTGGTCAATTTCTCGGGTCCGATGCATTAGAATTTCTTAATAGCTTCACCCGATAGACTAGTTATCCCATGAGTGATCAGTTCATGGAAGAGAACTATATGCGTGCAGATGAAATGCCCATTTCAATTTATTGAAAATAGAATTGGAAATTCGGGATGTCACAAGACATGCATTAATATCACCTCCAATTAGTGTTGGGCATTGATCTAGTACTGGTTGGCAATTCCTTAGGCCTACCAAGGTGTATAAATCTTTGAAAAAAGATATGATGAGGTGCTGAAGTTGTTGTTTGTCCCTTATCCACTGCTCTGATGTATTCTTCAACATAATTATTTTGTTCTTGTATCTCATTTGAATAGTTGTTGCATGAAAATATTTTGTGTTTTTATCTCCCCATCGAAGCCAATTAATCTTGGATTTTAACCCCTAAAACATCTCCTCTCGCCTCCATAGGATTTTAATTTCTTCTTTCAAGAGCTTCATCCTATTTTCTCCTTAGTTCAAAACTGTGCTGTTTGTTAATGATTGAAGCTCTTGTTTTAAGGCTTTTATGCGACTTTGGCTATTTGGGAACTTCTTTTTGCTCCATTCCTTCAAAGCCCGTTTTGCCGCCATTAATCTGTCTCTCAAACTTGCTTCATAACAAGTTGGAGAATGCCATGCTTATTTAACAATTTCCTTGCATTCTTCATCTTCAGTCCAGAAAGCCTCAAAGTGGAAATCTCTTCTTTTCTTTGCAGGTTTAGCATTACTCATCAATAATAGAGGACTATGGTTAGATCCAACAGCTGGGAGGGCATACACTTCTGCTTCTGGGAATGATAGCCTCCAATCTAGAGAACAAAAAACTCGATCCAGTTTCTCCTTAACCAAATCAGCCCCTACTCTGTTATTTGACCAGGTAAAAGCACACCCTTTGCAATCGATTTCCATTAACGAGCAATCATTTAAGCAATTTTGGAAGGTCTGCATTCTATAATTTTCTGCCATTCGCGTTCTAAACTTCTCCCAATAATACAATATTTCATTGAAATCTCCCAAACAAACCCATGGAAGTCTATTAGAAAAACTGGTTTGTCTCAAGTCATCCCATAATTTTAATCTATCCTGAAAGAGATTTGGAGAATGCACACAAGTAACTCGCATTTTAATTCGGCTTTCATGATCTGCACATATTAAGTTTATCATTTCCTGTGAACTAGATTCCACCTCTATTTCAACTTCATCATTCCATAGTACCGCCATACCCCCTGCAATGCCTATCGGGTTCACCACAAAGCTGTTTTTAAATTTCAGCTGTCTCCTTACTCGAAAGATCACATTTTCTTTGTTTTTTGTTTCTAATAACATAATCAAGTCGGGCCTTTCTTTAGCCACAATGGCTCTCAGGTTTTGAACTGTCAGTGGTGTGCCCAACCCCTAACAGTTCCAACATAACATCCTCATTTGTAAACCGGTGGCTTATTCGGGCTAGCCACCAAAGCCCATCCCGTCGTGCCTTCCGAAAGACTAATAGGAGTATCCTGTAATTTTGCTTCATCAAAATCCACCAACTCTACAGGGATAGAGTTATATGGGATGTACCTTTTTAATTTCTTTGCTGGGGAACTTTTTAAAGTTCCGCTCTCCTTTTTTTTATCATTCTTTTTTTGTCCAGGACGATGTTTTTTTAGCCACCAAAAGCTGCTATTCTGGCTCGTCAATGTTCATAATGCCATTCCCTTTGTCCCGGTGCTGATCCACTTGGTGTTCAGGTATAGTAAGATTTTCTCCTGCCCTATTTTGTACTTGAGATGAAGTTGTAAAATTTCTTTCTGTTTGCTCGCCAGTATAAATAACTTTTTGAGTGCTTAGTTTTGGATTATTACTTTCTGTTTGTGTCTCATCCACCCGATCTCCATAAAAAATTTGCCAAAACGAACTGGTCTCCTTTGCCTCTGCTTTTAACCAGTACCCAAACCTTTGCATCCTCTTATCTTCATTTTTGTCTATATCAAAAGGAGCTACTGCACAAGTTGTTGCAAAATGACCAATTCTTCCACAGGAATAACAAAAGCGAGATAACCTCTCATACTTGAAATCCAACCAAACTTTCCCCTCTCCTAGGTTATATAGCGTACTTGGACTTAAAGGTGTATCCAGGTTTAGTTCTACTCTTGCTCTCCCCACTTTTTGAAAAGCCACACCCTTCTTTTCCACTTTTACTTCCTTCGCATTTCCAAGGATTTTAGTTATATGAGACACTACCTCCTCAAAACACCATTCCATTGGAAGGCCTTGGATTTGAACCCAAACGCATAGCTAGTGAACTTATAACATTGCGTCGGTTTATTAGACTCCCATGGTTTAAGGATCAACAGGTTGCTTGCAAAAGACCAAGGACTATTTGCTAACACTCTTTCTTTGTCCATCACAGAATCAAAAGTAAAAGAAAGGATGCCTATTCACGTTGTGCAAAGGTAATTGAATCTATCTTCCAAGCTCTCTTCATTGTGGTAATAAAAGCCTGAAAGTTTATGTTTCCTCCCGAATACAGCTTGCCAAACACTGTATGCTGGCATTCATCCAGTATCGCCTCAAAAATCACATTTTCTCGTGGAGGAGCAGCAACCTCAATCCTCAAATTACCCAATCTTTTGCACAGAACAGCCAGTCGATTGTCTACTTCCCTAGGTTCGTCCATAGTGCTTTCCAAGAAACAAACTAAGAAAACGAGTCCAACACAGGAAATGATAGATGCTCTTGACTCCTTACTTTCTGCCGATTATAATGCACAATACAAGACCCTTTCTACGAATATTATGGCAGGATACTAACATCTCTTTACTTTTTCCGATCCAGCGTGGAAAACCTCAAGACCCATTGCACTATATCAAAAAACAGAAAGCCCAGGAAAAATCCATGGAGAAATGATAGCATCCAACCTTTTCCTTGATCAAAGCTTCGATTCATCCAGCAAAAAGCTTCCGAAGGACAAAGATAGGACTGAGCCATTGCCCTAAACTGATCATTTTTTTAGAGAAAAAGACGGTAGGGTGGGAGGTTCAAGGGTTTACATGATGGGTTTCATGAATTTGTAATGTGATTAGTTGTGTTTTGGGTGTCGGAAGACTATTAGGAATCTAGGGTTTTGGGGGAAGACTACCAAAGAGGTAGAGAAAGACTCTCATAGCCGAGAGAGAATAGCCCTGTGAATTTCGATCTCCCCGCAATTCATTATTTAAGCAGATTAAATCTGTTGACGGTTATTGCTAATGGAATTTGATCTCCAACACAAATTATTTTGTGGCCTTCACTTCAAAGTGTACGAAACTCTCTCCTTCGAAAGCAACAAAAGTAAGAAGAAGAAGAAGAATGAAGAAGAATAATGATCATCGCCAGCATGAATCCGTTAGTTAAGTTTCGCCCAACCGATGAGCACCTTTTCGCTCACTACCTCCAGCAGTAAGCAACGGGCGCGCCGTTGCCTCCCGGTCTTATCGAAGAGTGCGACTTCTACAGCCAAGAGCCTTGGAGGATCTTCGACACCACCTTGGAGCAGACGTTCTATGTTTTCACCACGTTGAGAAAGAACAAGTCGAGGGTTTTAAGGACCGTCGGATCCGAGACATGGAAAGAGCAGCACGCACAAAAACTCAGTCTTGGTGAGTCGGTTGGCTACAAGAAGTCCTTCAAGTTTCAAGGTGGACGTGGCTCGAGTGCAACGAGCGGGCGCTGGATCATGTACGAGTTCTCAATGTGCGACGAGAGGGCAAGATTTTAATTCCGTGTCTATTGATAATTCTTTGACTTGCGTTGATGGTAGATTGTTGGCATCGATTTTTCATGTAATGATACTTCATGCCTATTAGCAACGATCCATTTGTTTCAAGGAAGAATGGTTCTTGTGCGTAGGGCAGTAATGAAAGGTTCTTGGTCCTCCTTCCATAATCTAACTCTCCCATATCGTCCCTTTTCTTTTGACACTCTATGGGCTGGAAATTGTTAACCACTTGGCTTAACTCAGTGCAGCAGTGCACGTGCGTCCTATGCAAAATCAAATTTTATAGAGACGAGAAGAAATCAAAAGGCAAGGAAATTGTAATTTCGGCCGACGTACCGGTGCAATTTGAAAATGAGAATCAACGAGCGAAGAGGACGTGCCTACTCAACGACTCTGGCGATCGCACAAGCGTCATCTGTGACTTTGCCATCGCGTCATCATCCACAGTGGATGGAGCTCAACCCGCCACTTCCCAAGCCGTTAGTAGCAACGTCGCTTATGCCGAACAACTTCATATGTCAGCAGGGGCGGCGCCCACCTTGCATTTAGATAACGATAACCCGGCTTTCCCTGGTTTCAGCAATGACGCAATTGCCGATTCACTTGCTCCTATGGCGACGGTGACGGTGCAATGGAATGACCAGTGATGGTTTCAAGGTCAAGATGCTCCATTGAAAGAAGATTCTTTTGTTGGAAATTTCATATAATATGGGTTTACATAAATTAATTGATTTTCTATTTTAAATAATCAATGGATACCCTAGACTCGGTGGTCCATTCTAGTTTCAACTCCAAGTCAAGATCTCTTTGCTCCATTGGAAGAAGATTCTTTTACAAATCTATCAGTTGATCTATTTTTTTCAAGTAAAGCATGCATCCTCAGCGACGATGACAACGACCCTTAATTGATTATTTGTTTATGTGAACAAATTTCAGATCTTTTACAAATCTATCGTGACCCCACGTCTCCAGCCTTTGGCCCCACGTCTCCAGCAACACAACCCTCAACTGGCTTCTTACGACCGGCGGGACTGAAGCTCACTATGCCAGTTATTCCCCGAGTTTTGGGTGCAACCGAGATGCCAATGTCCTTCCCAAGATTGCAACATCTGCCCTAGCAGATACTGGCGACACCACTTATCCAGCTTTTGACAATGGTGCATATGCAAATTTACTTCCTACGACAGCAGAGCAAGTCAACGATGACGATGAATGGATGGATCGCTTGATGGATATGGAAATAGATCCGGTGGTTGACGCGGATTACCTCTTTGGTTCAAATCCTTTTGCTAATCCATCAGAAGACGATACAAATGCGATGCTCGCATCCACACTCGGCACGCCGGACAACCAGACGTGGGGTCCGACTTCTCTCCATCAACAAAGGAGAGTTGCTGAATCACAAGAGCAAGATGTTCCAGCCACATTGGCATGGGCTGATCAATTTTTGCCTGTTTAGCATTTTTTGCAGTTCTAGTTTTTAAAAGACTTGAACCATACGCGTGCTCTTTTTTTAGGCTCATTCAAACGATGTAAATACTGTTGCTGCTTTTGTTATATATACATATATATATAAATGAGATTTTTTTATATAAATGAGATTTTTTTTTTTCAAATAAAATTTTTTCTACAGCTCGGGACCAAAGACTTTTTAAAAATAATATGCCACGGATCAAAAGCTTTTGAAAGATAGAATGGGCCAGGTTCGAGATGGCCAGCGGGCCGTGCCGGTGGCCTTCGACACGGCACAAGCCCATGTCGAGCCAGCCCTGGGCCGCTGCCTAGGCCAACCTAGGCTCAAAGTTTTGTTGTGCGCCAGTGCTCGGCCGAAGCTAGAAGGGAGCAACACAAACCGCTCCGGATTTTACACATGCACGCCCACTTTTGTCCAAGGTATATTCCCTATAGAGCACGTTTCCTTTGTTCATCATGGCATCAGTACCGTGTATTGACCGCCACTATTCGGTTGTCTCTACGCCCACTTTCGTCCAAGGCATACGAAATCCTGATATCATACATGCACATGTCTGATGTCCATGAGTTTATTATTGTCGGGCCACAGGCAAAAAAAAAAAAAAAGTCTTAAAATTGTCCGACGTTGTCATTTTAATCCGGGGGCATGGCCGCATGGGCTTGAAGACTCGATCGCTTGGAAGAACATGGAATACCATGTAATTTCCATAAGTTAATTATATTCACCCGCCGCCCCAAAAAGAGCAATCATGGTCCGATAATCCCATGCCGTTGCCATATCATTCTGCAGACACATCAATTCGTTGCAACAAAAATAACCAATGGGAAAGGAATTTCAGGCAACGTGCTACAACTTACAGACTACCTGTGCCCATGAGAAACAGGAAACGGCCGTTTGTTTCGTGCTAAAACACGAGGAATGTCCTTGTTATTATTATGTCCACGGGACATCCCGTCTCTTTTATTATCCACCAATGAAATCACTGCCTCGTGCATTTGGTATTTACTATTTATGGAGTCCGTAAATACTTATTCAGTTCAACATCTTGTTTTTCACTACACGGGATACCCAAACTTTTACGGCTAAACTAGATTATTTCCCTCTGATGTATGCAACCGGCTCGTTCGTGTGTACTTCACTTGCAAGATGACTGATAAGATCTAAGATTCGGACATACAAAAGTACAGATGCAACGACTTACTTCTTTTGCATTTATTGATGACGATCTTGTATAAGTTTCATTTTAGTTGACTATCTTTACGGTAATGTCAATTAAAGCCATTGCGTTTCTGAATAGATTAGGCTACCAAATTAACGACAACTTAGGTAAAATTGAAACTCAAAAAAAAAATATATTGCATTGGCGAAAGACCTTGCCTCATAAGGCTAGATGGGAGGCGTGACAATCTCTTAGTTTATCTTGACGATATAATTGTCCAAAAAATTCTAAAAAACCAATTGTTTGGCGCCAATTCAATCTTATAATTTTTAATTTTGTCAATTTATTCTAACATTTTGACAATTTGCCAATGTAGTCACTTCGATTAATTTTGTCCGAAAATTGTTAACGTAATAATCATAACATATAGGATGGTCGACATCCACTCACTGAATAGAATGACTATATTGATAATTTTTAAAGAGGTTAGGGATTAATTTAGCAATTTCAAAAAGTTTATGACGAAAACGGTGATGGTACACTAGGCCTTTGACTTTTTTTAACTATTTTCCCATTTCTCCAACTACATAATAAATGAAAAGAAAAAAAAGGGAAGATAATGGTCTATTGTTAGACAAATAACACGTAACCGACCATAGAAAACTAGCTAGTTCCATCATTGGGGGTGGAAACGTCAAAGTGCCTCCCATTTTAACGAGACTAAATAGTAACATTACGACTCACGAACCAGCGTTGCCATCTAGTGGGTGTGCGTGGCCTGCTGTTTGAAGCGTCTCCACCCGAAATTCCAAAAACAGGCCGCAAATTACCGGCAGCGGTGAGCGGATCCCTTCCCCATTTCGGTCAAAAATACCTCTTTGGGCCACGTTTTAAGCAACCCACCGGCCAAATCAAGCCGATCACCCTTCATTTTCCCAATCCTGACCGCACCATATTCACAAAAACCCGCGTTCGACGTGGGAATATAAACATTTCACTTCATGATTCACGCACTCGAACTCTCACGGCCCCAGCTTTTTGAGCCCATCATCTGTAAAACTTCTTCAAACGTAGGGCAAAGCGTGGAGCGAGCCCACCGTAAGGGCTAAAAGACAGAGTCAAGGCGAGAGCCCCAGGTTTCGCCGACTTTGCGACGTGGGTTTTGTGCCTCACCGCTCCTGGAAGTCTATCCGCCTATTAAAGGGCGCAAGCACAATAATAATTCCAGAGAGGAAATGGCGATGGAGGATAGAAGCAGGACCAAAGTTCAGATGCTCTACGATGCCTGTAACGAGGTGTTTTCTTCTCATAAGGAACAGCTTCCCACCTTTCAACAGATCCACTGGCTCAAAACTCTCATGGGTATTGTCTTGTTTTGTTCTTTCTAGGTTGTTCTTGTTCTGTCCTTCTTCTTCTTCGTTTTCTAGGGTTTGTTCTTTCGAGGATCAGTGTTTTTTTTCTCTCTCTGTGCCGCAGCATCAATGGAAGCCGTGGACGTCGGGATCGACAAGTTCGGCCCAGGATCTCCCCCGTCGAGCCCCGATTGGCCAAAAGAACTGATGAGCTCGCTGGAGGTGTCGAAGATAACGTACATACACGTGCATGAGTGCGATGATTTCTCCGTAAGTCCCAGTGCTTTTATGCACGCGTAATTACGCACGACGAGATCGACATTGGTTCTAGATTTGTTTATAAGAACAAGAACATGAATGCGACACGCATCTGATCGGGTGTCTGTTCTATCTGTCTGTAGATCGGCGTGTTTTGCTTCCCCGCCGGAGCGACGTTCCCGCTGCACGACCACCCGGGGATGACGGTCCTGAGCAAACTGCTCTACGGATCGATGTATGTGAAGGCCTACGATTGGGTTAAAGTAGATGAATCAAATGCGAGAACGAGTACGGATCCTCTCCATTTCTGTGTGCACTGCTTTAGATTTGCGTTAGAAATTCTGGAGATGGAAGTATCTTGGTGTCCCCCCAGTGGTTGACTTGACGAACGACTGGCCGGTTGAATTTTGAGGCATGATGATGGATGATGGATGATGGATTGATGGTGTGGATCCTTTTGCTATGCAAAAAGGGTTGACCGAAGGAACCAAAGAAGTCCTAGGCAAAACTCGTTAATCCAGTCATTGCTAGCTTGAGATTGGATAAACAGCTAGCTTGACCATCGAAACCATTGACAATCCTTTCCACTGAATTCACAAAAGCACATAGGTTGAATTTATTTTCTTAAGGTCATGATGCATGATTTGCAAAACATACGTCGACGGCTCATCGCTTTTGTATCAATGCTCGATAATTATTAGATTTAGATGTGTGATGCTACATTAATCGTGGCAGTTGGCATAATGAAAAGCTATAGATATATCTACTCGCCGGACTAATGATAGAGATACTAAAATGGAATTGAACATGCCATGCTAGTTTTCGAGAACATATTAGAAGGTTATTTAGCATCATGGTTACTCCTTATATACCAATTGGTGAAGGAAATGAAGCAAATTGAATGTTTTTATTGTGTTGGTGAGTGCAGTTGGATTAGCGGGGATGGTGAAGAACGGAGTGATGAGGTCGCCGTGCGAGACGTCGGTTCTCTTCCCAAGAAGTGGCGGCAATATCCATTGCTTCACTGCGTTGACGCCTTGCGCGATCTTGGATGTATTGTCCCCTCCTTACTCGGAAGAGCTCGGAAGGCCTTCCACTTACTTCCTCGAGTTCCCTATCCCTTCTCTTCCTGGTAATCGATCACTCTCCATGCCTCTCTACAGTCCCTAATGTAACAACATTACCTTGGAGATATATTTTCCCATCTGCTTAGAGAGTGTCCCGTTTCGTTGTGATCATCAAAGGCAGCAAGCGATTGACAAGGCTTGTGAATGTTTCAAATCAGCAGGTTATGTGGTGCTCGAGGAAAGGGACTTGCCAGAAGATTTAGAAGTTGCCGGAGCGCCGTACCTTGGACCTCTGGTCGTCACGGTGGAGGACGATCTTTGTTGACTGCATCAGCACATGTACATCACCATCCTAACGCAAATATGGCGTGCCTTTCCATGTAGACATGTAAATACATAGTGAACGAGAAGTTATATATACTGCGGGTGCGAGCTCGCTGCAGGCTGTCGAGTTCACTTTGCTTTGGTTCTTCAGTTGCTTCTTTACTTCTTCTTCTTTTTCCTTGACTTTTGTCCTTACCTAATTTTCAATCACGACCATCAAGGGCACAATATTTTACCACTTCGACTCAATTGTCCAGTCGGTCAAAAAAAAAAGGGACTGTACTTTTCTATAATTTAAGCATACAAACTCAATTAAGCTACCTAAAACTTATAAAAGATCTTATTAGCCTCGTAAACCGGTTAAATTCAAGCATTTGATCTATGCATGCAACCCAATTCATATGCAAATGGTGGAAATTGGAACATGTTATATTCGATTCCTGCTCTTTAAATTGGGTCGAACACTTGACCAGCAGCCCAACCCCGGGGGTGTACTTTTTTGGGCTATTTTAAATAGGTGAAGCTCCATCACACATATTAGAAATATTTAAGGTATTTCTTTTGTCTGTTAAAAAAAAAGGTATTTCTTTTGATTCTTCATATCTCTCAAAATTATATATATATATTTTCTACCAATGCATTAGAAGTGAGTAAATAATGGTTCAAACTTTTAAATCAAAGCAAACCAAACCAAACGATTTTTTATGGTTCAATTCAATTCAAGATAACTTTTTTCAAAATACGGTTGGTTTGGTTTGAACTCTTTCGAAACTATATCGAACCCTAAAACATATTGTATAACCTATTAATTTTTAAATTTTTCTACCCATGAAGTAGTGAGATTTTTTTTTTTTTAAAACAAGTAAATTATGAATTGTTGTAGTGTGGACTTTGGTTCTTTCATTAGTTTAACGCTCATTCTAAGGTAGTTAAGGGAGTTTAACCTCAACAATTTACAAAATATGGAAGAAAAAGAAGAAATGGTTCCGCGTTGGTAGAGCTAGCAAAATGGGTCATAAACCCATATTATGACCCATTTAACTATAAATGGGTCATATATAGGTCAAGTGAAAGTTAAATATAGATCAAAAATGGGTTTGAGAAAGTAAAGCACAAAAAGAAATGGGTATAAATGGGTTATGGCCTTTAAACCCACTTTGAATCCATGGGCCATGGCATTCTTTAACTTTATATATATATATATTTTATAAAAAATCGAAATCATAATTATTTTTCATATTTCAATTATTTTTCTTTTCTTTTTCTTTCTTTTTTCTTCAAGCCGATGGCTAGCAGGGCGATGGTCGGCCGTCGACAAAGCCGGGCGAGGCGAGGCTCGAGCTCACCGGCACCGAGCCTCGGCGCGGTGTCGCCGACGATTGGCGAGACTCAAGCCTCGTCGGATTTGGCGAGACTCGAGCTCGCCGGGGTCGAGCGGGGCCTCGACCTCGCCAGATCGGCGAGATTGAGCCCCACTTGACGTCGGCGAGCTCAAGTCTCGCCGATCCGGCGAGGCTTGGCCCCGTCGACGATTGGCGAGGCTCGGCCTCGCCGACGATTAGTGAGGCTCGAGCTCGCCGGCGTCGGGCGGCGCCGACACCGGCGAGCTCAATCTCACACGTGGCTGGTCATCGGCCGTCGTCGTGGCTGGCGGCCGACCGAAGAAGAAGAAAAAAAGAAAAGAGAAAAAGAGAAAAATATTTATTAAAAATTAAAAATTATATTTTTAAAAAAATAAAAATAATTAAAAATTATTTTTAAAATTTTTAAAAGATTAAAAATTCGATTTTTTTAAAAATATTTTAAAAAGAATTATAAAAATTTTCCATTAAATTTGTATTGCATACAAATTGTTAAAAAATTTGTATTGCATAAAAATGTTTTAATAATACTTTTTTTTTTTTTTTATAAAAAAATCATAAAAATGAGTTTTTTTATGTTTAGTTAAAAAATTTTCATGTCACGCTTTTTAGTTATTCAATGGTATGTTCACTTCAAATAAGAGAAGCATGTGCATAGTCTAATTCTTCATAAATATTTCAATTTATAGGTTTTTTTTAATTATTTTATTTTATTTTATTTACTATTTTTAATTTAATTTGAAGTTTTAATCCAATTAGCATATAGTAGAAATGAGTTTTCATATAATATTAATAGGTTTTAGCAATACGGGTCGGATCGGGTATGGGTCGGGTATGGATCGGATTGGATATGGGTCACTTGATTTACAGTACATGAATATGGGTCAAAACAGGTTAAATGGGTTAAATATGGGTCGACTCATTTTTTACCCGACCCAAACCCGACTCGGCCCACCCATTTGCCATCCATACGCATTGGTTTGGATTGGTTCTTAACTATTGTAAATTTCAGTTTGGTTTCACTCTTTTTGAAGCAATATCTATGTAGTTTGATACGGTCCAATATCCAAACCACACCGTGCTCACTCATAATCACACATCGTGAGAATTATACGCCCAAATATTGCAAGGCTCCTTATAATGTCCTAAAATAACGATGGGTTGAATATGATTAGATGGGTCGGACGTGGGATTATATGCCGGTTCGCTTTTTGCTTTAGAGGGAATAAAAAGAAGATTAAGTTTTCACTTTTTCCATGGAAGACTTCGAACGGTGACCTCCAAAATTGCCCGAGTTCTCCTCTCTCTCTCTCTCGCAGGCGCGCACGCTCAGCTGCCCACCCACGCACAAACCAGCTGGCCTCGACGAGGACTGGCGCGGCCGTCTGGACCATGGGGGATCCTTGATTTGAGACCATGGCCGGCCAACAGAGGACTCGACGAGGTCGCCATGGTTTTCTGTCGCCTCGACTTTTGGGGTCATAAGGACATGGGCAATCCCGGATGGAAACAAGGACGGGATTCAGTGGACGCGATACGGCAGAGGGATGTAGAGATAGAGAGAGAAGGTAGAGAGGAGGAGCATCCATGGTGGGTGCCTTTTGCGGTGGCAGCCAAGGGGCCTGTGGCGTGAAAAATAAGAAAACCGATGAACGAATTTATAGGGAGGAAAGGAACACGGCGATATTGCAAAAGAGTTGCACAAAACTATTTAAATAAAGGCGATTATGATTGGAGGTTTGACTTCCACAATCTGCCAAAAGACAAAGCCAAAGTCTGAGAGCTAGACATACCATGAACAAATAGAAATTATATTTCTAAAAAGGTAGATGCAAAG
Organism: Eucalyptus marginata; assembly: GCA_014182565.1. Classification (NCBI taxonomy): domain Eukaryota; kingdom Viridiplantae; phylum Streptophyta; class Magnoliopsida; order Myrtales; family Myrtaceae; genus Eucalyptus; species Eucalyptus marginata. The sequence goes on from CM024590.1 coordinate 5,549,050, forward strand.
TGATTAGTTTTATAGAAACTCATCTTCGTTTTCCATTGCTAGAGATATGACCAACAAAAAGAAATTGCATTTCTAAAGAAGTAGATGCAAGGTGATTAGTTTTATAGAAACTTACCTTCATTTTCTATTTTTTCGCCTTTTCCTATTATAGAGTTTTAAAATGGTCATTTCATTAATCATGACAAAAATAACCAAGCTGCTGCAAAGTAAGGGTGTACAACACTCGTTTAGTTTCAAGGATTTAATTGGATGAAATAATTCTAGAAGCGAACGATAAATATATGTGCATTTTTTTTTTGGTAAAGACAAATATATGTGCATTTATATTGTGAAAAATCGACAATTTGAAAAATATTGTTTTAGATAATCAATTATATTGCTTTCATAAATAAATGAATGAGAAATATCTTAACATAGATACTTTCTGTCAACTAAGTTTTATAAGTGGTGCGAACAACTAATTTCAAGAAAAATCTTTTGAAATTTTTCATTTTCCAAAAATAAGGGCGCGCTTTGGTAACGTTTTTGTTCAAAATTGTTTCCTAACGTAAATAAAAAAACTATTTTTGTTTCTAACAATTTTTGAATAGAAAAACGCGTTTGGAACTACACAAAATTTTTATTTCTAGAATAGAAAAAGAACAAAACACATTTGCTAAACTTGTATAATTTTTTTTCTTTTAATTTTTTAATATTTTTGTTATATTTTTCCTCTTTTCCTTTTTTTTTTTTTTTCCTTTTTCTTTTTATCTTTGGTTGGTCGTCGGCCACCACCGTGGCCAACGACTGGCTAGGCAACGTCCGGCAAGCCTCGCCAAGCCACCGACGAGGCTCGGCCTTGCCCAGGTGGCATGAGGTCGGCCTCGCATCGGTTAGGGAGGCCAAGCCTTGATGGGCCACCGCTAGGCGACACCGTCATGGAGGTGGCCCGGCGAGGTCGAGCCTCGCGCGGCCATGGCGAGGCTCGAACTCCCCGGGGGTCGTCGCGCTCCGGCGAGGTCGTCGGCCCTCGTCTGGCCGGTCGCCGTCACCGGCCATGGCCAAGGCCGGTGACCGGCAAAAGGAAGAAGAAGAAGAAGAAAAGAAAGAGAAAAAAAAGAGAAGAAAAATGAGAAGAAAAAAAAAATTCTCGGAAGTGTTCTTGGGAACAAGAAACAAGTTTTTTCTACTTCTTGCTTCTGTTCCAAATCTGTTCTGGGGAACAAAAGTGTAAACAAACGCGTTTCTATTCTTTTTTTGTTCCCCGGAACAAAAGAACAAAAATTTGTGTTCCGGGGAACAGAAACACATTTAAACAAACGCGCCCTAAGCGAACCCGAGGAATTATTTTTTTCGGCAAGAGAGAAATATAGTATTGAGCTTTTTTTTTTTGTTCGAAAGAAATAGTACAAGTTCTTCGACATAATAACCTAAATCATCCATCTTTAATTGGGTCGGATCAATTTGGGCCGCGCGGCCCAAACCGCCACATCTGGTCGGCCGAGCCCACATCGCCCTATGAATACGACGCCACGAGCGTTCGCAAAACCCTAATCTTAGAAGGCAATTTTCGAGCTCCAGCGCAAGGGCAAACCCTCGGAGCCACCTCTACACCTTCGCCCTTCACGACTTCGCCCTCAAAGAGAAGGAAAAAACTCATGAACCGGCATGCGAAAAAGCGCATCAAAGATTCAACATTGCGCTAGCAAACGGAGGGAAGAAGAAAGGAGCAGGAGAATGGAATTGGAACATTTTGGAGTAGGAGAAGAATAATCTAGGAGGTGGGATTCAGAGATTGAAGGTAAAGGAAGGAAATATCGAGGGGATAGATATCTTCGAGTTGAAGAGCAAAAGGATTTAAGGTTTCTTTGGGCAAGCCCTAGCAGGGGCATCAAAGATTCAACATTACGCTAGCAAATGAAGAGAAGAGGAAAGGAGCGAAAGAATGGAATTGGAACATTTTGGAGTAGGAGAAGAATAATCTAGGAGGTGGGTTTCAGAGATTGAAATCAATCGAGGGGCTAGATATCTTCAAGTTGAAGAGCAAAAGGATTTAAGGTTTCTTTGGGCAAGCCCTAGCAGGGGCATCAAAGATTCAACATTGCGCTAGCAAATGAAGGGAAGAGGAAAGGAGCAGGAGAATGGAATTGGAACATTTTGGAGTAGGAGAAGAATAATCTAGGAGTTGGGTTTCGGAGATTGAAGGTAAAGGAGGGAAATTTATGGGGAAATCAATCAAAGGGCCAAATATCTTCAGTTGAAGAGCAAAAGGATTTAAGGTTTCTTTGGGCAAAGAATTGGAGATTCTGCAAAAATAATATCGAGAGAGAAGAGGGGAGAAAGCAATGTCGGAAGTGGCGACGTGGTTTGTCAAACAAGAGTAGAGGGGAAAGAGAGGCAGGTGTCACGGGGCCGATCGAACTAGCATTCTCTTCCCGTGCGGCCTTAGGATTCCTCCCAAGCAGCCTTTCACAACACTCAACTCACAATGATCTTTTAGAGAGAGAAAAACTGGATTGTATTACTTGTGAATGAGATGAGTACAATGAGGGAGAGAAACCCCTATATATACAAATATAAGGCAAACCATATCCATAGATCTCTCATCGATCTAACGGTGGAGATTGGATCTCTCAAACTACCAACTACTCGCATTTATTATATATGAATACAATTACCGTATCGCCCGTCCCCAGAAGTATTCTAGAAGACTTGAGAAAACCCTAAAATTTCGAGATACAAGCCGAGGGTCGCTTAATCCACTGATGTGTCACAGCCGTCTCATAGGAATCTCTTGGATTGGCTTTCTTTCGGACCGTGACATTCTCCCCCACCTAATCAAGCGACGCCCTTGTTGCATCTTCGGCATGGAAAGTGTCAATCTCTTTCTTGAATTGCCAAAGACCTTCTTCGGGCTCCCAACTTGCTTCACTCTCCGGAAGACCCTTCCATCGGACCAAGTATTCTCGCTTGGGTGCGCAATACCACTTCCGTATGACTCAATCTGCCATGATGCTCTCGACTTCTCGATCATATGAGGTTTTTGCCCCGAGTGGCGCCCGTTGTGACTCCCCTCGATCCGAATCTTCCTTAACCAATGGGAAAGGAATTTCCGGCAACATGCTACAACTTACAGACTACTTACGCCCATGAGAAACAGGAAGCGGCCGTTTGTTTCGTGCTAAAACATGAGGAATGTCCTTGTTATTATGCCCACGGGACACACCGTCTCTTTTATTATCCACAAATGAAATCACTGCCTCACGCATTTGGGATTTACTGTTTATGGAGTCCGTAAATACTTATTCAATTCAACATCTTATTTTTCACTACACGGGATGCCCAAACTTTTACTGCTAAACTAGATTATTTCCCTTTGATGTATGCAACCGGCTCGTCCGTGTGTACTTCACTTGCAAGATGACTGATAAGATCTAAGATTCGGACATACAAAAGTACAGATGCAATAACTTACTTCTTATCGCATTGGCGAAAGACCTTGCCTCATAAGGCTAGATGGGAGGCATAGCAATCTCTTAGTTTATCTTGATGATATAATTGTCCAAAAAATTTAAAAAATTTATTGTTCGGCACCAATTCAATTTTGTCAATTTAGTCTTTAACATTTTGACAATTTGCTAATGTAGTCACTTCGATTAATTTTGATTATGACACATAGGATGGTTGACATCCACTCAATGATTTTTGGCTAAAATAGAATGACTATATTGATCATTTTTCAAGATGTTAGGGGCTAATTTAGTAATTTTAAAAAGTTTAGGACGAAAACGGCGATGGTACAGTAGGTATTTGACTTTTTGAACTATTTTCCCATTTTTCCAACTACATAATAAATGAAAAGAAAAAAAGGAAGATAATGGTCTATTGTTAGACAGATAACACGTAACCGACCATAGAAAACTAGCTAGTTCCATCATCGGGGTGGAAACGTCAAAATCCCTCCCATTTTATCGAGACTAAATAGTAACATTACGACTCACGAACCAGCGTTGCCATCTAGTGGGTGTGCGTGGCCTGCTGTTTGAAGCGTCTCCACCCGAAATTCCAAAAACAGGCCGCAAATTACCGGCAGCGGTGGGCGGATCCCTTCCCCATTTCGGTCAAAAATACCTCTTTGGGCCACGTTTTAAGCAACCCACCGGCCGAATCACGCCGATCACCCTCCATTTTCCCAATCCTGAGCTCACCCTATTCACAAAAACCCTCGTTCGACGAGGGAATATAAACATTTCACTTCATGATTCACGCACTCGAACTCTCCACGGCCTCAGTTTTTTAAGCCCATCATCTGTAAAACTTCTTCAAACGTAGGGCAAAGCGTGGAGAGAGCCCACGGTAAGGGCTAAAAGAAAGAGTCAAGGCGAGAGCCCCAGGTTTCGCCGACTTTGCGACGTGGGTTTTGTGCCTTGCCGCTCCTGGAAGTCTATCCGTCTATTAAAGGGCGCAAGCCACTGCCCGAAAATGGTAGTGATGACAGCACAATAATAATTCCAGAGAGGAAATGGCGATGGAGGATAGAAGCAGGACCAAAGTTCAGATGCTCTACGACGCTTGTAACGAGGTGTTCTCTTCCCATAAGGAGCAGCTCCCCACCTTCCAACAGATTCACTGGCTCAAAACTCTCATGGGTATTGTCTTGTTATGTTCTTTCTAGGTTGTTTGGTCCTTCTTCTTCTTCGTTTCTAGGGTTGTTCTTACGAGGATCAGTGTTTTTTTCTCTCTCTGTGCCGCAGCATCAATGGAAGCCGAGGACGTCGGGATCGACAAGTTCGGCCCAGGATCTCCCCCGTCGAGCCCCGATTGGCCAAAAGAACTGATGAGCTCGCTGGAGGTGTCGAAGATAACGTACATACACGTGCATGAGTGCGATGATTTCTCCGTAAGTCCTATGCACCGTGTAATTACGCACGAAGAGATCGACATTGGTTCTAGATTTGTTTAAAAGTACAAGAACATGAATGCGACACGCATCTGATCGGGTGTCTGTTCTATCTGTCTGTAGATCGGCGTGTTTTGCTTCCCCGCCGGAGCGACGTTCCCGCTGCACGACCACCCGGGGATGACGGTCCTGAGCAAACTGCTCTACGGATCGATGTATGTGAAGGCCTACGACTGGGTTAAAGTAGATGAATCAAATGCGAGAACGAGTACGGATCCTCTCCATTTCTGTGTGCACTGCTTTAGATTTGCGTTCGAAATTCTGGAGATGCCTCGCCAAGAAGCATCTTGGTGTCCCCCCAGTGGTTGACTTGACGAACGACTGGCCGGTTGAATTTTGAGGCATGATGATGGATGATGGATTGATGGTGTGGATCCTTTTGCTATGCAAAAAGGGTTGACCGAAGGAACCAAAGAAGTCCTAGGCAAAACTCGTTAATCCAGTCATTGCTAGCTTGAGATTGCATAAACAGCTAGCTTGACCATCGAAACCATTGACAATCCTTTCCACTGAATTCACAAAAGCACATAGGTTGAATTTATTTTCTTTAAGGTCATGATGCATGATTTGCGAAACATATGTCGATGGCTCATCGCTTATATATTAATGCTCGATAATTATTAGTGATGCTACATTAATCGTGGCAATCGGCATAATGAAAAGCTATAGATAGATCTACTCCACTGGACTAATGATAGAGATACTAAAATGGAATTGAACATGCCATGCTAGTTTTCGAGAACATATTAGAAGGTTATTTAGCATCATGGTTACTCCTGATATACCAATCGGTGAAGGAAATGAAGCAAATTGAATGTTTTAATTGTGTCGGTGAGTGCAGTTGGATTAGCGGGGACGGTGAAGGACGGAGTGATGAGGTCGCCGTGCGAGACGTCGGTTCTCTTCCCAAGAAGCGGCGGCAACATCCATTGCTTCACCGCGTTGACGCCTTGCGCGATCTTGGATGTATTGTCCCCTCCTTACTCGGAAGAGCTCGGAAGGCCTTCCACTTACTTCCTCGAGTTCCCTATCCCTTCTCTTCCTAGTAATCGATCACTCTCCATGCCTCTCTACAGTCCCTAATGTAACGACATTACCTTGCGATCAGAGGCGGCAAGTGATTGACAAGGCTTGTGAATGTTTCGAATCAGCAGGTTATGTGGTGCTCGAGGAAAGGGACTTGCCGGAAGATTTAGAAGTTGCCGGAGCGCCGTACCTTGGACCTCCGGTCGTCACGGTGGAGGACGATTTTTGTTGACTGCATCAGCACATGTACATCACCATCCTAATGCAAATATGGTGTGCCTTTCCATGTAGACATGTAAATACATAGGGAACGAGAAGTTATATATACCGCTAGTGCGAGATCGCTGCTGGCTGTCGAGCTCACTTTGCTTTGGTTCTTCGGCTGCTGCTACTTCTTTTTTCTTTTTTTTTGGGGGGCGTTTGTCCTTACCTGATTTTCAATCACGACCATCAAGGGCACAATATTTCACCACTTCGACTCAATGTCCAGTCGGTCAAAAAAAAAAAGTACTGTACTTTTCTATAATTTAAGGACACAAACTCAAAGATTAATCTGCCTTAAGCTTGTAAAAGATCTTATTAGTCTCACGGATCGATTGAATTCAAGCATTTGATCTATGCATGCAACCCAATTCATATGCAAATGGTGGAAATTAGAACATCTTATATTCAATTCCTGCTCTTTAAATCCGGTTGAACACTTGACCAGCAGCCCAACCTTGGGGGTGTACTTTTTTGGGCTATTTTAAATAGGTGAAGCTCCATCGCACAAAAATATTTAAGGTATTTCTTTTGATTATTCATATCTCTCAAGATTATATATATATATTTTTCGACCAGTGCATTAGAAGTGAGTAAAGAATGGTTCAAACTTTTAAATTGAAGCAAACCAATTTTTTATGGTTTAGTTAGATTCAAGAGCACCTTTTTCAGAATACAGTTGGTTTGGTTCGAACTCTTTCGAAACCATGTTGAACCCCGAAACATATTGTATAACCTATTAATTTTTAATTTTTTTTACTCATGAAGTAGTGATTTTGTTTTTAAAACAAATCGAAGTAAATTATGAATTGTTGTAGTGCAGACTTTGGTTCTTTCATCAATTTAATGCTCATTCTAAGGTAGTTAAGGGATTTTTTTTTTTTTTTGTTAACCGAGGAACCGTCGGAAATTACCTTTCGGGGATCACACGACCCTCCAGTGCCCGGTGGCACTGTCGGGCCTCGCCGCAAGCTGCTATTTAGATGTAAACTTCAGGGGAGGCTAGCCCAAGGCCTCCCACTTCAGACATTTTAGCAACAAGAGAGTTCGAACACTTGACCTCTGCAATGAGGGAGAGAACTCACACCAATTGTGCTGCCCGTGGTTGGGTGGTAGTTAAGGGAGTTTAAGCTCGAGAATTTACAAAATATGGAAGAAGAGGAAGAAGAAATGGTTCCGCGTTGGTTTAGATTGATTCCAAACTATTGTAAAGTTTAGTTTGGTTTCACTCTTTTTGAAGCTGTATCTATGCAGTTCGGTATGGTCCGATGTCCAAACCGCACTGTGCTCGCTCCTAATCACACATCTTGGGAATTATATGCCCAACTATTGCAAGGTTCCTTACCAGACTCGAATGTCCTAAAATAACAATGGGTTGAATATGATTAGATGGGTCGGACTTGGGTTTATATGCCTGTTTGTTTTTGCTTTAAAGGGAAGAAAAAGAAAATTAAGTTTTCACTTCTTTTACGGAAGACTTCGGACCGTGACCTCCAAAATTGCCCAAGTTCTCTCTCTCGGGCGCTCACGCTCAGCTGCCCACCCACGCACAAACCAGCTGGCCTCGACGAGGACTGGCGCGGCCGTCTGGACCATGGGGGATCCTTGATTTGAGACCATGGCCGGCCCACAGAGGACTCGACGAGGTCGCCATGGTTTTCTGTCGCCTCGACTTTTGGGGTCATAAGGACATGGGCAATCCCGGATGGAAACAAGGACGGGATTCAGTGGACGCGATACGGCAGAGGGATGTAGAGATAGAGAGAGAAGGTAGAGAGGAGGAGCATCCATGGTGGGTGCCTTTTGCGGTGGCAGCCAAGGGGCCTATGGCGTGAAAAATAAGAAAACCGATGAACGAATTTATAGGGGAGAAGAAAGGAACACGGCGATATTGCAAAAGAGTTGCACAAAACTATTTAAATAAAGGCGATTATGATAGGAGGTTTGACTTTCACAATCTGCCAAAAGACAAAGCCAAAGTCTGAGAGCTAGACATACCATGAACAAATAGAAATTATATTTCTAAAAAGGTAAATGCAAAGTGATTAGTTTTATAGAAACTCATCTTCGTTTTCCATTGCTAGAGATATGACCAACAAAAAGAAATTGCATTTCTAAAAGAAGTAGATACAGGGTGATTAGTTTTATAGAAACTTACCTTTGTTTTCTATTTTTTCGCCTTTACTTATTATAGAGCTTTAAAAAGATAATTTTATTAATCATGACAAAAATAACTAAACTGCTGCAAAGTAAGTAAGGGTGTACAACACTCGTCTAGTTCCGAGGATTTAACTGGATAAAGTAATTCCAAAAGCGAATAACAAATATAGGTGCATTTATATTGTGAAAAACCGACCAAAAAAAATATTGTGAAAATTTAACAATTTGGGAAATAATTCTTTTTAGATAATCGATTATATCGCTTTCATAAATAAATGAATGGGAAATATCTTTAACATCGATACTTTCCGTCAACTAAGTTTTATAAGCAATACGAACAATTATTTTCAAGAAAAATCTTTTGAAATTTTTCTTTTTCCAGATAATAAGCAAACCTATAGGATTATTTTTTTTGGGTAGACAGATATATAGTATTGAGCTTTTTTTTTTTTTTTTTGTTCGAAAGAAATAGCACGACTTCTTCGACAGAACTACCCAAATTATCCATCCTTAATGGGTCGGATCAATTTGGGCCGCGCGGCCCAAACCGCCATATTCGGTCGGCCGAGCCCACATCGCCCTATAAATATGACGCCACGAGCAATTCCAAAACCCTAATCTCAGAAGGCAGATTTTGGAGCTCCAGCGCAAGGGCAAACCCTCGGAGCAGCATCTGCGCCGCCGCCACCACCTCCCGGAGCCGAAAATGAAGGTTCGATCTCGTATCTCCGGCCACGCTCCGATTGCGGAATACTCGGAAGTCTTCACTCAATGGGTTTGAGGTTTCTTATGCTTGTGCGTTCTTTTGCAGTTCAACATCGCCAACCCCACCACTGGCTGCCAGAAGAAGCTCGAGATCGACGATGACCAGAAACTGTAAGTTCTCTCTCTCTCTCTCTCTCTCTCTCTGCTCTTTTTTGCGCTGATTGGATTTAGTATGGTCGGCCAAACGTGGGTTTGTTCGTTCTCGAGCTCGTTTGATGTTTCGCGGCCGGCGTCTGTGTGGGTGCTCAGAATGAGCTGGAGACTCCGTTTCGTTGGATTCGCTTGGATGGTTTTGGCAGTAGATGGGCGTGTGTGATGTCGTGTTCTTTGGTGGGTTTTTTGTTCCTGAGCTACTGTTTATGCTCGTTGTTTTGGTTGTTTAGATAGGCTGCTCTGTCGATGTTGTCTGTTTTGTTGGGTGCATTGGAGTTTTTTTGGGACTGTGTCATTGTTTTCCCCGCGGTGATTATCAGTGGCCTATGGGAGAATTGGGATCTGTCCGGTTTGCCTTTTTCACAAAGCAGGTTTTGTCTTTAGATAGAGAGGCTCCAATGTTTTTTGGGAGCACTAAATGCTAAAGCTCAGGCAGATTTTTCGCTTGCTTCCTGCTTGATAAAAGAAAATTTCTTATCAATGTATGTGCTCATAAAGAGTTGTTGGCTTAATTGGAGTTGAAACGCCGCCTGCCTAGACTCTGTAGTTGGTGCCGATGTTTGCGCAGTCCGTGGACACCGAAATACATATTGTGTTTGCATGTGGATTATGATATTGCTGTAGCCTCTCTGGTTGTTCAGTTCTGCCTAATTTATGGTCTATTTTTCCTCGAATTGCAAATATTATTTGCTGTTGACTGATGGCATCCACATCCTGTAGGCGAGCATTCTTTGACAAGAGGCTTTCACAGGAAGTCAGTGGAGATGCACTTGGAGAGGTATTTTATGGTCAATGAGTTTTAGCTTCTGTCATCAACAATGTTTGCCATATTTCCTGGTTGAGACTTTGCATTTTTTTGTAACAGGAGTTCAAGGGATATGTCTTCAAGATCATGGGAGGATGTGACAAGCAAGGTTTCCCAATGAAGCAGGGTGTCCTGACTCCTGGTCGTGTCCGCCTCTTGCTTCATCGGGGTGAGTGATTTGTAACTGGAAAGAGGGAATGAAATATTTTTGGCTTATAATAGGCTTAATTCAGGACACTTTGTAAGGTGTTAATATCAGCAACATCTTTGTAGAGTCACTTTTACAATGTCAATTTTTGCATATTTGATGGCATAAACTTTTATTTTCCTTCTTGAACTATAAAATGAGGCCTATTTATCATCTAATCAGGGACCCCTTGCTTCCGTGGATATGGAAGGAGGAATGGAGAGAGGAGGAGGAAGTCTGTGCGCGGTTGCATTGTCAGCCCTGACCTTTCTGTTCTGAATTTGGTTATTGTGAAGAAGGGAGAGAGTGAGCTCCCTGGTCTCACCGATACCGAGAAACCAAGGATGAGAGGTCCTAAAAGGGCTTCGAAGATCCGCAAGCTCTTCAACCTTTCCAAGGAAGATGATGTCCGGAAGTATGTCAACACTTACCGCAGAACATTCACAACCAAAGCTGGTATGTTCCCACGATCTCATGTTTCCCCTTACCTAAAAGGGAGTAAAAAAATCATTGGCAACCAGTGACTGTTCTTTTTCAAATTTACCTTCTATGTTGAACCTGGGTTTTTTGGCTGCGCAATCTCAGGCAAGAAGGTGAGCAAGGCTCCCAAGATTCAGAGGCTGGTCACTCCATTGACTCTGCAAAGGAAGCGTGCAAGGATTGCTGACAAGAAGAAAAGGATTGCCAAGGCCAAGTCTGAAGCTGCTGACTACCAGAAGCTCCTTGCCACCAGATTGAAGGAGCAGAGAGAACGTCGCAGTGAGAGTTTGGCTAAGAAAAGGTCCCGGCTTTCTGCTGCCTCTAAGCCATCAGTTGCTGCTTAGACCCTCCTATTGTTCATGTCTGGAGTTTTGATTATGACTGCAGTTTACTTTTAAGATTTTTTATGTTTGAAGTTCAATTTTGATGGTCGGGAGGTCATCTGGATTTACGACTCTTAGATACTTTGAAGTTTCTTCATCGTTATGGTACCTTGTCTGGTAGAATGCCATGAGTTTCTCCCTATTTACTGATCTACATTTTATATTAGACGGATGATTATTTTTCATCTTCGAATCATGGAGACACCTCTTGCTGTTTCTTAAATCCATACCGACATTTGTGAATTGGGATTGCTCACAGGGATCTGTGAGAAAGCCGGGGTGCCAAAACAACCTTCTCTCCGCCGGTCAAAACTTGCCTTTTATATAACGTGAGAAAATAAAAGGTGCAATAGTGATGCAACGTTATCCATGCACAGGTCCATTCACCGATAAAAAATTGGAATTTCTCTCCCTCTCTGTTGGTTCGGTCTCCTCTTTCCTTCTCTCTTCAGCTCCATGGAATCACACTCGAGTTCCTCGCTCCCTCTCGACCGCCACCTAAAATGGCCATGAGCAAAACAACCATCGTCCAGTCCAGCAGCGGGATGGTGGTTTTACTCTGCACCTTCGCCCTTCACGACTTCTTCGAAAAAACTCATGAACTGGCATGCGAAAAAGCCCTAGCAGGGGCATCAAAGATTCAGCATTGCGCCATCAAACGAAGGGAAGAGGAAAGGAGCTGGAGAATGGAATTGGAACATTTTGGAGTAGGAGAAAAATAATCTAGGAGGTGGGTTTCAAAGATTGAAGGTAAAGGAGGGAAATTTCTGGGGAAATCAATCGAGGGGCTAGATATCTTCGAATTTGAGTTGAAGAGCAAAAGGATTTAAGGGTGTGTTTGTTTCACAGAAAATGTAACATTTTTGGAAAATGTTTTCCGAAATCATTTTCCGTAAAAATGGTTAGTTTTCCTTTGTTTGGTGATATGTGATTGAAAGTATTTTCCGGTGTTTTGATCGCATTTGAAAACGATTGAATGACATTTGACCTAACAATTGACAATAGTGTGCCTCTTACTTCCAAATTAATTTGTTGAGTCCATGACATTTTTTAACTTTATAATTTTTTTTATTTATAAAAAATCGAAATTATAATTATTTTTCATATTTCAATTTTTTTTTCTTTTTTCTTTATTTTTCTTCCTTCCTTAGCCGACGGCCAATGATAGGCAAGGCGAGGCTCGAGCTCGCCGACAATCGCCAACGACCGGCGAGGCTCGAGCCTCGCCGTATCCGGTGAGACTTGAGCTCACCTGGCGTCGGGCGGGGGCTCGGCCTTGCCAGATCGGCGAGATCGAGCCCCGCCCGACGCCAAGTGAGCTCGATTCACCTGTGGCTGGTCGTCGGCCATCGTTGTGGCCGGCGGCCTGCCGAAGAAGAAGAAAAAAGAAAAGAAAAATAATTATTAAAAATTAAAAATTATATTTTTAAAAATAAAAATTATTAAAAATTATTTTTTAAAAATAATTAAAAATTATATTACAAAAATTAAAAATTCGATTTTTTTAAAAATATTTTAAAAAGAATTATAAAAATTTAAAAATATATCTTTATAAGAATAATTGTTTGTAAATCAAACATCAAATTTAAGCTTTAGATTCTAAAACGTTTTCCCATTCATTTCAAAGGGAAATCATTTTCTTGAATTTAAGCTTTGTTAGAAAACGTTTTCTGTTGATTAGGAAAACACTTTCCGTTGACTCATTTTCCTGAGTGAACCAAACGCCGGAAAATGAAGAAAATGTTTTCCCTGAAAATGTATTCCGCGAAACAAACATACCTTAAGGTTTCTTTGGGCAAAAGAATCGGAGATTCTGCGTAAAAGAATATCGAGAGAGAAGAGGGGAGAAAGCGATGTCGGAAGCGGCGACGTGGTTTGTCAAACAAGAGTAGAGGGGAAAGAGAGGCAGGCATCATCGCAGGCGTGAACGAGAGGGGATAGAGCAAAGCAGAGTTTATAGGGTGGGGAGAGAGACTTGCTGATAGAGCCGACCCAAAGCAACACGTGTCATCCACTAAATGGACTACTGCATGGATGATGTGGCATCACAATTACACCTAATATTTTTTCACATAGCGTTTGTCAATACGGAAATGGTTATTGATAATGAGATGGGAAATGGACACAAACTGATCCAGTAGAAAGGAGTTTATAAATGCATAAACGTATTAGTACGAAACAAAAGTATTCCCGGCCCACAAACAAAATCATCCCTTATCAATTGTATGGTACAATTGGTAGGAAAATGAAAATCGTATATACCTCATGGACAATCATGTTATGATGCCTTAAACACATGTCATCCATTGAATGGACAACTGCATAGACGATGTGGCATCATGATTGCACCTAATATTTTTTCACATTGCGTTTGTCGATATAGAAATGGTAATTGATAATGAGATGGGAAATGGACACAAACTGATCCAATAGAAAAGAGTCTATAAATATATAAACGTATTAGTACGAAACAAAAAGTACTCCCCCGGCCCACAAACAAAATCATGTTTGGTTGAAGATTTCAAAAAAGGAGCTTTCCCCTGGGCCCCTTTCAAAGAAAATTTTGGTGTTTGGCAATATTTTCGAAAGCCCCTTTGCCCAAATATGAGCATTCCAAATGCTCAATGCTCAATGCTGGGGAGGGGCAGCATTGAGCATTCGGCATTTTGGAAATGCCCCGCTACTGTTCACCGCTACTGTTCACCTTCTTCTTCTTCTTCCCCATCTGTCTTCTTCTTTTTCTTCCGCCACCGGGCTTCTCCGGCACCACCATCGCCGCACTGGTTGAGGGTCGCGCGTCGCCGGTGACCACCGCTCGGGGGTGGCGCGACGCGCGACCCAGCGGCGCGGACCTCGGGCGGCGGCGTCGCCGGTTCCGAGCGAACCAGTGACGCCGCCCGGGTCCGCGCGACCTCAGCCGCCGAATCGGCCGCCGGACGGCCAGATCCGCGTCTACGACCTCAGCGCTTGAGGTCGCGCCTCCAGCGGCGACGGCGGCGCCCGAGGTCGCGCCGCCGCCCGGTCCGCGCGACCTCGAGCCGCCGATCCGGGCGGCCGGCGCGACCTCGAGCCGCCGGGATATGGCGGTCCGGAGGCCGATCTGCCGCCGACGGCCGATCCCGGCCTCTCGCGCCTCCAGCGCCTCGAGGTCACGGCGACGGCGTCGCCGATCCGGCCGCCGTCCGCCGGATTTGATTTTCCTATTTTAAAAAAAAAAAAAAATTAAAAGCAAAAAGCCCATTTGGAATAAATTTTGCCAAACGGTATTTTCACACAAGCCACTTTTCAATGCATAATTTGCCAAACACCCGAGCATTCCCGAAAACCTCTTTAGCCTAAAAGATATTTGCATTTACCAAAAAGCGCATTCCCCAAAAGCTGAACCAAACGGGCCCATCATCCCTTGTCAATCGTATGGTACAATTGGCAGGAAAATGAAAATAGTATAGTAAGACTCATGGACAATCATGACAATCATGTTATGATGCCTTATGGAGCTGTGAATCTTTACAAATAAATCAATGATCAATTTTGACGGAATCGTCTTGGTCTGAAACTGGAAATTCTGGCTAATATGGTGTGATGGCAGATGAGATCAAGGGAAGCCCTTGTAGGTGTTCAATTCTCCCCATACTGTCTGTTCAACTTCTTCCCAAGATTCTGCACGTCTTAGGTCCTTCCAGATGCTGAAAATGGCTGCCAGAACGTTCTCCTCATGCAAGATGCAATAGCACCTGCACATGCATCATTTGATATATGATGACATACGTGGAATTTAGGTCAAAAGACGATTAGAAATAAGCGCAGTGTAAAAAAAGTCAAACAGGGAAAATGGCTATAGATTTCTCATCGCCAAGAGATGATAGGCACCAAACTCTGGGGTCAGCTAACGCGATGATAGGCACCGAACTCTTAAGAGCCCGGACTACAGCACAATCAATGCATTCTTACAATTTAACACTCGAAAGGGCAGGATGTGGTTAGGCTTTGAAAAGAGAGGGAAAATAAGATGTCCACAGCTGTTTAATCTAGTGAAATTAGCTTGTCAATATCTCAGCACTTGCATCATATGATTCCACTTATCAGATTTCCTATCAGATTTCATCTCCAAGGACTAAGGTAATTAGGGAGCTGTGAGCGTCAGTTCATACCACACAAACGTACTTTTACTATCTCCATCCCATGATAAGCACATGCTGATAAAGAAAGCTTGCCGTCAGCACAGAGCAGTGACTAAAAGCTATGGTGCAAGAGGAAAATTATCTGCAAGAAAGTCGCTTCTATTGGACCCTTGCTATTGAAGCAATACAAGAATTATCTCCCAAGTGGCACATTACAACAAACCTTGTTTGCAAAGACTAAATTCTTCCCAAAGAACCTACACATCAGACACCCAATTTTACACATTCTAAATATACTAGCGGGGATTGATGAGTGTTAATGCAGTTGATAAGAGAAATGGAAATGAAGTGACAACCAAGGATGAAGTACCCAACTCGACAAAGTCCGATGTACCCAACTTGACAAAGTCTGATGAAGATAAGACTCATTATGGAACCAATCAATGTAGTTAGGGTTGACTGAAAACCCTAGGTTGGAGGTGACACATGACTGACAATGAAACTCATATGGACAGTGCTAACACTAGTTCTTTAACCTATTCTGTGTGGGGAGTGGCAAAAGGAAAGTGGAATTAGCACTTTGACTTCCTCTCTTATGGTGGCTCTAAAGCCAGGATATGACTTTAGGAGTACAATAGAGGGAAAGAGAAGCAGTAGGCTTTCAATGCATTATTAGTCACTTCAAACTTACGCAGAAGCTCTTAGAGACACTCTTAGTAAATACCAAACAATTACCTACTCACCATGAGTATTTCATACTGCTATTTTTCTCCAATAATGAGCATCAGTTTTATCCATCAGCCCTCATTCATGCCAAAGTCCAAATAAGGTGCAACCTTGCACAAAGATGCTTTATCAAATGTTCCTCAAACATGGTGTGCGCATGCAGATGTGCATTTTTCATGAAAATTAGTTGAACTGAGATTATAAAACCATGTAAAACAAACAAAGAAGGAAAACTCTGACTCACATGGCACGGTAGGACAGCCGCTGGTATTTGACATCTCCCAAAGATTGATGCTGTAGTTGACCTCCTGGCAAGGGAATCTTGTAATTCTGCAAAAGCTGTTTTAAGAGATGGGAATCACCTCGAAAGACATCCAGATGTATAGGAATCAGATCATAAAGGGGGTCCCCTGCAAAGAGATAAAAAGTCATTCAGTACTAGCAAGAATGTCTTGAGACTTGCTAGACTCCTCTTCTCCATCACACAGATTCAAAGGTATTTATGTTTTCAGTCATCCTCATTTGCATGACTAAGCCTGCGTTTGTTTGTGTTTACAGTTCTCAATAGTTCATAGAAAAAACTATTTCTGTTCAAGTACATTCAATTTTTTTAAGCAAAAGAACGCTATGCACATTCTGTTTTGCAATAAAAAAGAACAAAACATGTTTGGTAAATTTGTTTCTTTTAATTTTTTAATGTTTTTTTTATTTTTCATTTTTTTCATTTTTTTTTTTTCCTTGTGGCCGGTCGCCGGCTTCCATGGCCGGCGACCGGCCAAAGCAAAAAGAAGAAAAAAAAAGAAGAAAAAAAGAAAAGAAAAGAGAGGAGAGAGAAAAGTTGTTCTTTTTTTTTGTTCCAGAAACAAAAAACAACTTTTTTTTTCGTTGTTTGTTTACTTTTTGTTCTCTAACAAAAACAGAAAATCTGTTCATAAATAGAAACGGGAACACAAACAAACATTTGCCTCGTAATCATTCTCATAGTTCATAGACATGGCTGTACAATGTACATTCAATTTTTTTTTTGCTATGCACATTCATGAGTTTGCATCAACATCGCATTTACTTGGACCTTAGCTCTGTGAATTTGAAGACTAAAGGTCCGTTTGGTAACGCTTCTGTTTCAGGGAACAACTTCTTTTAAGAAAATCTTTTTTTATTTTTATTCCCTGGAACTATTTCTAAGTAAAAGAACACGTTTGATAATTACACAAAATTTATATTCTCGAAATAAAAAGAAAATAGGAATGCATTAGGTACAATCATAATTCTTTTTACAATGTAATATTTCTTTTGATTTTTTAATATTTTTTAAGAATTGTTTTCCTTTTTTTCTTTTCTTTGGTGGCCAGGGCGGATGGGGCGGGTGGCCGTGAGTGCCAAGGAAGAAGAAGAAAATAAAAAAAGAAAAGAAAAAATAGACTTATTTCAAGAAATTGTTGTCGGGAACAAGAACCTACCTTTTTTCTAGGTCTTGTTTCTATTCAAAATCTATTCCTCGGTACTTTTCTATTCCGGGGAACAAAAAAATTAGTTGACGTTATCAAATGGATTTCTGTTCTTTTTTTATTCCGGGGAACAAAATAAAAGAAAAACAAAGAAACCGAAACGTTAACAAACAGGCCCGGACTGGCTAATTTACAGTCAAGCAAAAGCATACATGCAAACATGAAAAGGCACTAACCTATGGAGAGATGAACCTTAGCTCTGTGAATTTGAAGACTAACTGGCTAATTTACAGTCAAGCAAAAGCATTAATGCAGACATGAAAAGGCACTAACCTATGGAGAGATCACTAAAATCAAGAATGTGACTTGGCCGCCATGACTGTCCCAGCTCACCACCATCATATCCATTATCCATAGAGCCAACTCTAGGCGAAATTCGATTATTATAACTATCAGTAGAACAGGGTTCCATGTGAATATTGTCATCCATAATGTCAGAGTGTATCCAGGAAGGCCGACAGCCTTCCTTGTGGTAATCCTGAAAAAGATATACAGAGCACATTCAAAAACAAAGGATATGAAGTGGTCATAAAAAAATCGACTCACACCCGCCATGTAATGCAGCAACAACCCAACTTGCTTATGAAATATCTATGCCTTTCATGTTGAATGTGAGCAATCAGCTGCACTATTTCAGAAAAGAAGAAAACTGCCAGTAGGTCCATGAACCCTAATTCTCATCTAATGTCTAGTCCAAATTCAAATTCACGCATCGTAGTAGATAGATGCTGATTCCCTAGAAAGTTTATTTTCGGGGTACATCACATAAGTTCCATGGGACATCACGTTGCAAAAACAAATGACCACAAAAACAGGTACACCCTGTCTAATTATAGTAACTACTGAAAGAAACCAAGTATTATTCCATAAGCTGCATAAGAAGATGGTCTTTGAGTCACCTTATACGAGGAAAGCAACTTTGTTAGGTCATCTGGGATGTACTCATTAACTTTCTCTATCAGTGCGCTAGGAATTGGATCTCCCCTGCAAGACAATAGAAGTGTTACAGGTCTCACATTAAACTCAATGTAACACTGGAATTCTACTAATACTCATCAATTTTCTCTATCAGATGACAATAATACTTCTCTTTTCATTTCCCAAAAAATAGAAAGGGCACACTGAAATTTCCATCAAAATAATAATCAAGCAGCAATAAATAAAAGCTGCCAATCAGATTAGCAGTCTGAGAGGTAATCTAATTTCTAGTTATCTTAGCAAAAGAAATTTGCACCCTCAGCACATGTTAAATGACACCCTCAAGATTGGGGGTGTCTGCTATCACACGGAAACTGTCTCAACATTTAGTCCATGGAAAATAACATTCATTTGTCATCATTTTTTGAAGAACACACAACGGTCTTGCAGAATCAAAGGGATAACAGTTCCCTAATAGATGAAGAAGAAAACTTTTTATATTGCAAATCGGATGAGTTTGCACATTTTAGTAATGCTTTACTTGCTGCAGCAAATGAATTTCCATCAAGTTCTTTGTATCAGTTGGACTTACCATGTAGTTAACCGGCTTGCTAAAGTCATCTTTTTCCTGCTTAAAGTCCCAAGGAAGATGTTCCATTCTGCAGTAACTTTTGAACTAAACAGATGAGTCTCCACCTGATGATTTGTAAGCTCTGATTCCACTGTTTGTCCAATATCTGAGAAACTTTGAGAAACAAACGAAGGACAGGGCAAAATATGTAGGTTACGCAGCTGTTCTCCAAGAAAGGCAGCTAGATCTAGTGTGTCCTGAATTGATAGTGTATCTCTTCTGCATTTCAAATGTACAGGAATCTCCGTCAATACATAACATACATCTGTGCTAGAATACATGAACTTTAAGTCTGCTTTGCACTTCATAGACAAGGCCACTTACAGCTGAGCATATATCTTCCCTTTGCATCTTTTAGTTATGATGAATGGCCATATTCCGGAGCAGCTAGCTGAGCAGACTGATTCATTTATGGACATTCCAGCTTTCGTATATTCGTATCTCTTCTTGTTCCAAACACCAAAAGGAAAGCCATCCTCTGAGCACTTCGGTGGGATCAGATTATACTTTGTAATGATATCAGGCACTTTTGACCATCCCATGGCAGAACTGTAAGTGATTCATCATCTTCAAAATAAAGAAGGCCACTAGCCAAAACATCTGGAATGCAATTTCTCAGTGGAGAGCTGACTTGATCCACTAATTTATAGAATTCAAGCTGCAAATACGAGAGATAAATATATAAACTATGCAAACATAGATTTCAGGAATTGAGTATTAAAATTATACCTCTGTGCCTAAACTATACATTGCATTCTCCAGGCCATCTTCGACAAATATCTTAACTACATGGTCCCCAATGAGGTAAACCTGCAAAAGTGGATAGGAAATTCATAGACCAAAAAGAATTACAGAGAACTTCTTATTCCCTAGCTGAAACTTCTATTATAATTGCATGCAATATTTAGTTCATCTTAATGTGTAGTCAAGATTCAAATATCTATCATCTAGGTAAGAAGAAAGTATTGGAAACGAAGCTGAGGGAGGCATATAAGATCAATGCCAGCCATAAACCCTACATACGGGCCTTAAGAATAGTCAACAAACAGCCAGCTTAATGATAGTGATTCTCCAGCAATAAAATTCATAACTGCTTTTTTTTTTTTTCAAAAGGAATAATGGAACCATATATTCAAATTCAACGAGGTTCTAGTAGACTGCCTCAACAAATGAGCAGCCTAAGACCCTGCTACCAGTGATTCTTTCTACAAGCAATTAACTAGAGTTCCTGGAGATTTTCTTTTTTAATTTAGCTGTAGATGCATGGCCCAGTTGAAATTTGGCAGTATCTTTCTCAGACTTAACTATACTCCCACTCAGAGCAACTTTACCCCAAATCTCGTGGTTCCCCAGCAACATGTATTAAATTAGCAAAATAAAGAGTGCTGTCATTTAAGAGAACTCATCCACCAATCCTGCCTCAGTGGTTAAAGGTTGGATTATAACTGTAGTACTTGTTGTTTCGTCAAAGGATAACCGAGTTCTAAAGACTCCTCCCAAATCAATCATGCTTGACAATCACAAGAATATACATAAACACAAGACAACAGAGATCATAAAGAAATAACACTTCCTGTAGAATGAGACGTACCGGATTGCTACCTGTGCCAACAGGAAGCCTCTCACTGTCCATTGGATAAGGCAATTTGTAAAAAGAACAAATTTCTGCTAAGCATTTCAACCACTTCTCTGTATTCAGCGCAAGACATGCCCCCTAAAATGATGTTAAAAAATGAATTAGAACACATGAGACAAAGAAAGAACAGGCAACACAACATGATGACACCGCCAGCACCAGCGCACGAGAAAACAAAGAAAAACACTAGCAAGTCAGAACTTGAAGAATCTCGTGACTAATGTGCATTTCTTAAGATTGTTCTACTTCTTCTGTTATGATGACGATAAGAGTTCACTTTTTGTTGAATTTTCCTATATATAACACTGGCCAAGTGGTTAAGGATCAAGTGCATGAACATATTCAATTTCCCACGCTACCCAGCGCAAACAATTCTTCATTTGGGCCATCTACCAGGGCTTGGCTTTTGGCTCCCACTCCTGCCTGGTTCAAGAGGTTAGTGGTGTATTTTAAGGCTGAGGTATACCTACCTAAGAGGGTCTCCTCGCCATGAAAGAAAGAAGAAAGAAAGAAGACACTAGTCTCTGAAACTGTCAAAGATAGATGAGTTTAATCTCAAAAGACTAACCTTCCATAATAGTTCTCTCATCTCCGGTTTGCCAACCCAAAGCTTGAATAACCATTCTCTCATTTCCCGTTGTCCTATGCAGTTCCCTGAACTCCAAGGAGATGTGTAGTGGTCTCTTTCTTTATCCAAAAACATAGCCAAGAAATCTATATCATAGGAGAACTCTTGCTTCCACATATCATAACTTTTAGATGCACCATTTGCAGTTCCGCCATTGGTCAACTGGTCTCCATGTTGGGTTCTTAACCTCTTCTCTTTTCTGGTTGAATCCGAGTCACTTAAAGTATCAAATTGATGAAGATCAGCCATTTCTACTTTGCCAGACATGCCTCCATCCACAGCTAGCAACCCAGCCCGTGACACTCCTTTATGACGATAACCAGGAGCCATATCCAAGCATACAAACTCAAAATTCTTTGAATTGACAAAATTTTGTGTTACTGCAACTGTTGTCTCCAAATTCAGGACGCAATGCCACCAGCCACTAGGAACAAATATTGTCTCTCCAGGAAGTTGGGTACATTCTATTGGTTTATCTTCATCGGCAAGAAGTGGATAAAAATCCAGCCACCACTACACAGACAGAGATGATGTGAGTAAAGAAAACACATCAAAGTGCTTATAGAAGAACATAAAGAAGATTAAAACTATCAGGTTCAGTACTAATTACCTGCAATGATGATGGATTCTGAACATTGACATCACCATCATCTTCATTCACATGTACTGTAACACCCAAAGGCACTTTTCCCGGAGGATATAATGCCCACCTGCTTCAACATTGATTTCATAAATTTCGTAGTGAAGATTATTGTTTCACTTTGCAGCAAATACCAACAAAGTATGTCATATTGAACATATAAACATTACTCAAAAATCATAGCTACACTAACGTTTCAATCAGGTTTTTCCTTTTGGCCATTAACATTGAGCAGCGACTTTCTGATTTAAGCTCCATAATAAGACAGAAACAGAGAACTTAATTCTTCAGTATCTGTTCCAGTTAATTTGAAGCGCAAAACAGGAATAATCTAATTGTGGAAGGCTCAAAATTAAAGAATATCTTTGTTCAGCACATAAATTAACAAAGAAGCAGATGTCGTCAACATGATTGATGGAAGTTTCAAAATAACTGCCAAAACTATATGAGTGACAATCATTCCTTTTGCTCGATCCCAGTCAAAGGTGAAACTCAGTTACTCCCAGGTTATATGACTGCCTAATTAAATAAATATGCTAAAAACTCGACAATATCATATCATGTGATTATCTTTAGATGCGTGCACTGTGCTTTTGGAGCATGACGATATAAGTGCCCTCACACTCCTGGATAATGTTAGTAGGTACTGCTTTTCACTAAATGTTAGTGATGAAGATGCCATCAAATAAAAGTACCGGAAAGATACTTGTAGGAATGTAAATTCTCCACATATAATTTCTACCAACAGGATTGTAGCAACAAGAGCACGCACAATGTACCTTTTTTTACCACAAAGAAGAGTGTTCCAGGCACTGGTAAGAGCTGGATCAACATGCCATGAGGCACCAGACCTCTCTGGACCAATAATGAGCCATCGGTAGGGAGGCCGCTGCTCGGAATCCAAAACATCGAAAAAGTCTTCTTGAAAGAGGTGAGGCACACTATAATCCTTCAATAAGCCAGGAGCAGCTTCTCCAAACTGAGGAATTTACAGCCAATTTACTTTCACAGATAAAAAGTGGGAGGGAAAGAGAAAAGACCACATACTTTGCCAGAAAAAAAGGGCATGGAGGAGGAGGAGGAGAGGCACCTTATCATCAAATATATATAGGGGATCCTCATCATGCTGGACTTTCATGTATGAAGCATAATCCTTAAGTTTCATCAGGATCTTCCTTGAACTTCGCTGAGATATTCTGAATGGTGTGTCTCCATATTTGCATAAAAGCTGGTCAATGGTCCATGAACTTTTTGCTGGCCATGTATCAGCAAGTCCAGCGAGCAGAACCTGATAGAAGATGTAGAAGTATTTTTTTTCCGTGTAAGCACAATAAACAAGAAATCTGCCCATTTCCCAAAAAAATAAGACCTATATTTTCACAATTTCTAACACAAGCAGGATTGTCTTATATTATTAGAAAATCTCCTCACTCAAAAATATGGTGGATATCTTCTAGAGGAGAAACCAAGCACAACAGTCATTAGACGAACAGATTGCATCAGCTTGTTTGGTGAGAGAGGAAGTCGATTCCAATCCACTTTGGCATGGTGTTCTAGTTCATACATCCAGAAAGTACAAAATATGCATTTGGAAATACAAAAGCACATGTGCAGGCACTAGAAAAAGAATGGAGGGGGAGGAAGGGTGAATGGTTAAGGGCATTTGAAAAAAGAGAAAAGAAGAAGAACCAAACCATATGAAAACACTTCCTTTGGTTTATCAGTTTATCGTGTTTTTTTGCTTGCATTTGTGTTATCAGCTCATCAGCTTTGGTTTGTTGGTTCAGAAACCTATGAAAACAAACAATTTCTCCTAAAAATAGTAACTAAGAGTTTAGCCTAGTCAAGTCAGCCCATCGTATCTAAATGTCTCTGTATGTTCATTTCTTAATGGAGCATTCAGAAGGAATCTTCAATCTTGAAGAAAGCCTATTAAAGAGTTTAGTTTCTGTTTCAAATCTAACATATCCAAATCCTACACTGCTTCCGTGAAACAAAAATAATAAATCTGGAAGTTGCACATAACTCACTTTGTAATAGGCATGTTAATTTGTCTCCAAGTAGAAAAAACAGATCTAATTAATTGCACAAAAGTGATGCAGACCAATGACGATAATAAGGCAAAAGAAGATAATTTATGATGTCATTGAGCAAAACCATATTGTTATTACCATCATATATCTAGTATTGTCTATTAATGAGTACTGCTGTCCCACATCATTCATGACAAGATAACTGTTCTGATAACAACAACAACTAAAGATGTGCCTGTCTTTCTCTCTTTTAAATTTCTAAAATCTGTAGAAAAAAATTTGTGAGACGATGTTCATTACATCACCAATTATTTGAAACTTTACCGGCTTTTTTCCATCATACTCATGGCGAAATTCTTCTAGAGAAATGTCATTCTCTCTTTCCACGTTTCCGCTATCCACAGAAAACCCGTTCAATGTGGTGTGGCACCTATACAATCTTCGATACAAGAACAATGAATTGAATCCTGTACACAGTAGTAGCACAGAGTTTTAAGATGACTCCAAAGCATTAAGTGATGACGCAAAAAAGAATATAGTACAGAGCTAAGTACCATCAAAATGCAATCTTTGCCTGCAAGTTTCAATGTACTTGGTCGGAAGGTTCAATCTGCATAGAGAAACAGTGAGGAAGAAAAGCAGCACGCACCAATTGTAAGCCAAAAAAAAAAAAGAATAATAAGTTGACGAAAACTACATAAATGTCAACTGATCATAAACCACCAAAGAAAGAAAAACTACACAAGTAGTTGGAAAATGAGTCCCGAGACATACAGAGAGAGCGTGGTTTCCTTCCAGGATCCTCTGTACTGAAAAAGCTTATCTGATCTCTTCAAATTCAAACAAAGACTCATCCACAGCGGTTCCTCATTGCACAGGATGTACATTGCACTACAGTATCACAAAGCCAACCAGATCAGAAAGCATATAAAATCTGCAGCTGCAAACTAAACTGCGGGACTTAAGAGTCCTACCCATGGCAGCAGTTTATTTCAATGACAAATTAATGCCATAAGAAAAATTTCAAACTAGACAAGCTTATATTATGCACGGTGTGCCGGAGCAGGACGCACAAAAAACCAAGCGAATGGAGTTCAGAATAGAAATGCCACGACAATCTAATGCTTCAATTCCATGACTTGTCACATCTTCACGAGTTACCAAAATCACAAAATACTAAGCAGCGATAGTCTATATCGACGCCAAATGCAGCACACAGAACCAAAATTCCTGCTCTCCACACCATCCAAGGTTTAGAACGGAAGTCAGCACGCACCATGAGCAACCTCTTAGGTCGCTCTAGATTGCAACCGCAACATCAATCTGCACACAAATCGATCGAGCCTTCCGCCAGTTCGGCCCTCAAATCACGAACCGCAAATTCAACTCGCAGCCCAAACGTGCAGTGCCCGACGTGATACGCGTTCGAACGCCGTCGATCGAGAGGAACCGACCACAGAGAGAGAGAGAGAGAGAGAGAGAGATTCGTTAACCTGCTGACGCAAGAGAGGCGAGCCACATCGCGAGGGGAGAGGCTCTCGAGGATCGAGCAGACGACCTCGTCGGGAAGGACGCGGAGGTCGCCGAGGGCGTCGGGCCTCCGATCTCTGAACCCGAACGGTGGTGGCGCTTGAGGCGGAGGAGGAGGAGGAGGAGGATTCTCCATTGACGAGACGTGGGAAAGAGAAAGAGAGAGAGAAAGAGAGACGACGACGAAATAAGGTTGATTCCGCGTTGGCTTTGGCGATATATATACGTTTGGCCATCGACCGTTTTCCTCCGCGAAAAACCCGAAAAGCGGATGAACGAGTACGGACCGCGTGGATTGGCTTGGCACGTCTTGCCGCGTGCGCTGAAGTTTCACGCTACCTTCAGGCGCCTGTGGGCTTCCCCCGATGCTTCGCCTTGGAATTTAAATTTCGGGTGCTAACATTAGCACTTTTTTCATAACAAAATTCAATCATGAGATTAGGATTTTAATTTTAACCCAAAGCTATATATTTCGATTCATTGGTATATTTAGTCAAAAATGAATTTACTCAATAGCTTGAGACTCTCGACAACTCACGTTATGCCTATGGTGCACTATTCTATTTATTCTTGTGTGGTAAATGTGAAGAAAGTATAAAAAAATGAATCTATCGCAATCAATTTGAAAAAGCAAAAAAGTTTAAAATTCAATTGATAAAAATGCAACAAATTTATGAGTTTTTGAGCGATTTTCCCGTGATTAGACCTACTCATTGGGTGGAACACGACCAAAACCTCCGGTGGCCCTGCCCGGGCCATCTTAGGGCAAGGCAACAGGCCGTCCCACCATCAGCACTGTTAGACCCATTGCTGGGAACAGGCCTGTTTGCCCTGTTTGGCTTACAGGCTTCCAGTTTTGGGCCTGGAATTTTTGTCCAGGGCTTCCCAGCGTGCCCGGGCTAGCACCCGAAATAATCGGCCAGCAAGAGAGAGTCAGTTATAAGCACATGGTCAGGGGAAGAAGGGCCAATGAGCAGTTCCCATTTTCTGGGCCCAATCCACCATCATCCCCTCGGCCTTGGGCTTTTCTCTAGGCCGAGGGGCTTCGACGGTTTAACCACGGAGAAATCGGTGAGAAACAAAATTATTTATACATCGAGTCAAGTCGAAGGGAGATTTATACAAATTATTATCGTAATGAATTACCAAATGAGTGGGTATAGAGAAATCCAAAACTGTCGAACCCCTCGCGTCATGATATTCTTCTACATAATTTGAAAAGCAGGACCAAAAAATTTGGTTCCCGACATAACTCGAACAACTCAATGACACCAATCGCTATCCGATCCCACCCGTTGGCTCCCTCTTACCAGCATATCATATATTCTAAATTCAGAGGGGTAGGACGCTACTATGCTCTGCTTTGACCTTGCACAGCTAAAAGCCGATGATTCTAGCCGCATAGGCTCGGAGGCCACGCGACATTCTTTATTTACCTTACGGTGTCCCTTTCAGTGCTTAAAAATCAAACTTCAACCACTGTATGTATACATTCATACGGGCATAAATAAAAGCATACATAAAATGTTGGTACAACACAACGACTCGTACATGCCGGCGCTAAGGAATACGTGTGATCCTTGGGGTGCCACGGGAGCACGGTTTCACAGGCCTAAGGAGGAGATGGGGTGCTGCGACTGGATCCTCCGCTTTCTAAGGCGCTCCGCGATGATGAAGGCAAGCTCTAGAGACTGGGAAGCGTTCAGCCTGGGATCGCAGTGGGTGTGGTAGCGCGAGCCGAGGTCATCGAATGTCACAGTTCGCGATCCGCCAATACACTCGGTGACGTTCTGACCTGTCATCTCCAAGTGCACTCCTCCTGGATGGCTCCCTTCTTGTTCATGGACATCGAAGAATGCTCTCACCTCAGCCTGTCGAATCGCAAATCGTTGAAGAGTTAATGAGAATAGGATGATTCCAGAACGCGTACAACATCATCTGATAATTGCAAAATAATTCAAGAAAATTGCCAGCTAATCAAGAGCCCGAGCCATGTTTTGCAAAAGTTCCCTCACTTCGAGTCAGCAATAATGCGTATGGTGGTTGTTGATTTAATCAACGCGTCGCTATCTGATACAGCACACGGTATGCAACATCTAGGAGGAGGACCTTTTCCCGAATTGATAAAAATCCAACCAACTTATTGACAAGGATGTGCACCCAACTACCAAGGCAAGACAGTTTCTTACTCAAATGATGGTTGGTGAAGAAATCTTGTGCAACTATTGCACCTAAACAAAAACGTCATTTTCTCACCAACTTCGCCTCATTCAGCTAGCCACACTTGTGCCTCAACAAAATTTAACATGTGGAATGCAGACGCACAAAGCTCATCTACCTCGTCAATGAGATACTAGTCAAACATTCAGAAAGTACAGACCCATCTTAGAGGATAAATATCTCCATGAAACGTGTTGATGCATAAATAAACAAAACTTGCAAATAAATTGTATAAATCAATGGAAAGTAGTAGCTAAGTGGCTATCAGAGCATATCATTTGCTACCGATCTACTGCTGAACAGGAAACCATAACCTCTGGCCACTTTCTTTGCCCAAAAGCAGAGGAGAAAATGGTAACCACGAAAAACTGCTGGCTTAATCCCAAGTATATTTTGCTGTTGGAAAGGAATTCTTAAGCGAAAAAGGTGTACAATCTCAGGCTTCTTGGTCACAAAATAATTGTCAAGTTGTACATATTCTTAGATTTTCCTGATGCTTTCCTTCTAATATATGCATTGCATTCAAATCAATCCTTCTAAGATCCTATGCACTAGCTCCATAGTCGCACCATGACTTCAAGTGGCATATAAAATTAACTACATCAACAAAATGATACGAAAATAGAAGAGTGAAGTAGCATACCCTTATGGCATCAAATGGGCGAGTCTTAAGACCACATGGAGCCTTGATGGTGTTCCCGTGCATTGGATCACTGACCCATGTAACAATTTGCCCTGCCCTTCGGACAGCCCTGATAAGGTGCGGGAGCTTCACTCTCATGTTCTCAGCTCCCATTCTGGTAATAATTGTTATCCTTCCTGCTTTGTTTTGAGGATTCAAAATCTCAATGAGCTTGACTAACTCATTTGGATCCATCTTGTCACTCACCTGCAGCATAACATCAACTATGAATCTGACTGCCTCTGCACTTGCAGATGTAGTAAGTAATAACAACGCGTGTATTATTCTTTTCCTTCAGCTAAGCATTATGATTTATTGATTGCTTACTGATTGCATAAAAAGTACGTTCATCATGCTATGGTGCTTATATTATTTAGAAAATAATGGGCATTGCTCAAGAACCGCTTCCTACTAATGCCGCCCTCCATGTTCTAACCTTGCCGGTTAATTCTTTATCCAAGAAAACAAGGTTCACCTGACTTTAAGTTTGTTCAAAAGTTAACCAGTATTCACATTTTAATGACTCCTCAGCCTGAGATGAGAAAAGAAACAGTTACCTTAATACCCAAGGGATTGGCAATCCCTTTTAAAAATTCAACATGGGCACCATCCAGCTGTCGAGTACGTTCGCCAGCCCAAAGCATATGGGCAGAGCAGTCATAGTAAAGACCTGAAGTTGAGTCCATTCTAGTAAGCGACTCCTCATAAGGCAAGAGCAAGCACTCATGTGATGTCCAGAACTCAGTCGTAGTCATAATAGGATGGTCAACAGTAAGCCCAGCTGCGGACATAAACCCAAGAGCCTCATCAACTCGGTGAGCCAGCTCCCGGTACCTAGGGATAACAAAAGAAACTCAGCAACATGCGAATTATCAAGTATCTATCTGTATATTATTCCCTGATGTCGACGCTCACAATAAACAACTGCACAACAAGCAGAGCAAAACAGATACATGCGTACTGAAGCAGAATCTGTCCAGATTACTCGGTCCACCAGAAAACTACAAACATAGAAGACAAGAGGAACCGGTAAACCTCGTCCAGATTACTAATTTTCATTTGATACCAACCAAATGCAAATCAATCAAAATCTTCGAAAAAAAATATTCATCAAATGAAACGCAATTTCAAGTCTTTTAAATCAGTATCTAGATGATCATATCCGTGGAACTGATTATATGCCAAATTTCATCATTGATCCACCGTGCTAGATCAGAACAGAAAGTGTGGAGACAAAGAACAGAAACGTGGCCTGAAACAGAGTTTAATTTTATTGGTCCATTCTTTTTGTCTCCACTACAAATGCTTCCCAGTGCCAAAAATGGACCATCCAGTTGTGATTCCTTTTCCCTCCATAAAGAGAGCTCACTGCTTTTTCATGTACCCTTTCATTCATTAGCCCAAAGATACCATCTTAGGAAACCCTGTACTTGAAGCTGAATAGAGCTACCAAAACCTAATCCGACCAGACTAATGTGTTCAATGTTAATCAGTTATCCGAGCAGGGTAAAGTTAGGAAAAGTCACCTATCGCCTTGCTCGCTTTGCTCGGTGAAATCCAAATTCCACTGGGTGACCCTCTGCATGGCAGCATAACCTCCAGTTGCAAAAGCCCTCAACAGATTCAAAGTAGCAGCAGACTGGCAGTATGCTCTGATCATTCTCTGAGGGTCAGGAATTCTTGATTTCTCATCAAACGCATCCCCATTCACATTATCACCTCTATAACTCGGCAACTTCACCCCGTTCTTCTCCTCGAAAGGGTCCGACCTCGGCTTTGCAAATTGACCAGCCATCCTCCCGACCTAAACACGCATAATCATTCAAGCAAATATCAGAGCAACAGCATTACTCAAACTCTTAGACAGTGTATATACACCATGTCCTAATAGCAAATATTGCAAAGTAAGGACAAAAACGAGCAACTGAAATCGAATATTATCCATGGCGTCGCCGCCGCCGCCGCAGTATCTGACCTTGACAACAGGCATTTGGCCTCCGAACATCAGAACGGCCCCCATCTGGAGCAGAATCCTGAAGGTATCACGGATATTGTTCGCGTTGAACTCCTTGAAGCTCTCGGCGCAGTCGCCCCCCTGCAGGATGAAGGCGTTCCCCATGGCGGCCTCCCCGAGCTTCTCCTCCAGGTTCCTCGCCTCCCCGGCGAACACGATCGGGGGGAAGTCCTCGAGCGTCTTCAGCACCGACTCGAGCTCCGCCTGATTCGGGTACTCCGGCAGCTGCAGCGCCTTCTTGGACCTCCAGCTGTCGACGCTCCATTTCCCGGTCCCCACGGCGGGCTTCGCCGGGGCAGCGGTCGCCGCCGCCGCCGACGACGCCGGGAGCGCGGAGCTCTTCAGCTTCGGCGCCTTGTCGGGGACGGCGGGGCTCTTCCCGGGCTCGGGGGAGTGGACGGCGACGATGCGGCCGCCCGGCGCCGCCGGGAGGAGGGCCTTGGAGAAGGCCTTGGCGGGGATGAGGGAGCTGCTGTAGGCGATCGCCATTGCCGTTTTTCTGCTCTGCCTTTTTGGGGTGGCAAATGGCAATGCGGATTTGGAGAGAGGATGGAGAGGGAAGGCACGGGAGAGGTACCTGAGGAGATCTGGAGAAACGGCGCGTCGTTTTATAAGGGAGGGAGGGTTAGGTCGGGGTGGTGGTGGTGGTGGGGGAGACGGTGGAGGGTGGTGGCTGGTGGAGACGCGGGGGTAGTTGGAAGACGATGGCACGGGAGGTAATTTCGGGGACGTGTTGGGGGTAAGAGCGGGAGGGATTCGGTCAAGGAGTCAACAAATTTGATTATTCGGCCCTTTTTTTTAAAAAAAAAAAGGAAAATTCTTCACCTACACCTACCCCTGAGCGCCGCTCATCGGCTCATCATTGGCGCCTCGTGTGGGCAGTCGTGGGGGTCGGCTGCGCCGAGCCGGATCAGCCGAAGATCGCCACCTGGAGGGAAATTATCCGAGTGCCAGAATAATAAGATATTAGATTGGGTGAAAAATTAAAAATATAAGACAATTCTAATAGGTTCTAAATTACCGATTTTCTTCGACGACCCTACCTTGATTTGACCCGCAACCCGTTTCCCTAAATTAAGATGAGTTGAATCCACTGAACAAAGTAAATTCTTAATTGTTGTGAACTCAAACTTATGAATAGTTAAAATATTCATGTATTGCTTGAATGTATCATGTAAAATTATAAGTCTTGAAATGTTACACGGCCGCCAATCAAATCAATCATTAAGAAGGGCGTTTCAGCAACTTATTTGCTCCCCTAAAGTTGAAATGAAAATTACCTCGAAAAATAAGTTGCAAAATGAGGATACGTTTCAATTCTCATGTAATCATCGAACTTGCATGCTCATAGATTAATTCTCATTCCACATTTCTCAAAATTCATTCAGACACCTTCCATCTCATTCCATTTGCCTTGGTATCACATATCAAGCAAGACCTTAGAATTTTATGTCATTCCATTCCCCCCTTTTGTCTTTATTACTTAATTTTAATTATATAGTTCTAGCGTAACATATACTTGCACATATTCAATCGAAGAGTCCCATATAAACATAATCACTTTCAACTTATCCTCAAATTATCAAGGCAGATGAGAGATGGATATCGAGCAATCGAACAAGTCAAGTCATCCATAAACTCTAATTTCGCATTTTTCTTAGGATCCGCCATTTAGGCGATCCAACCTTAACCAAAATCACCCCCAATTCTATCTCCACCCGACTCTCTCCTTCACCTCATTGTATCAAAAACGAAAAACTCTCATCCCCATTCCTACACGCCGGAATCATCATTGCTCGTTGTCTAGGGGACTTGCTTGATGCAAAAATCATCTGAACAAGGTTAGATGGTACATGATTTCTTCCCTACGTGATAAGTTGCGAAGCGTCGAATAAGATGGATGATGGAGACGAAGCCAATCGAGAGCCCTCGGTGAGTCGAGGCGCTGGCCAAGCCACGACCGAAACTCGCTTGTCTATGATCGCTTACGATCCGCTGACATGGTCCGAAACTTAGGGTTTTTGGCTTCTCGGTAAGCACGAAGACTATTCAATCAAGACGTGTAAAAGAGCATAATTCTTCCCAAGATTCCTCGTTACCACCGCCAGTCGCAAGGCTCTCTGGACTTTCGTAATCGCGAATGTCGGGGGAGGCTCGTCGGGGAGTCACTTCAACTCGTGCAGCCACCTACCCTTCTTCAATAAAATAAACATTATATACAAATCGAAAATCTTGCAAGGCAGGAATTTAAGTTAGTGTTGGTCCCACCTTAATCAACTCGCCTAATCATGATATAATTGCACTTATCCTTTCGTTAATCGTTTTTTTCCCTCTTGTGTGTAAAACATTTAGCAATTATGATTAATCAATCAATCAATCAATCTCTCTATCCCCTACCCATTTTCCCTCTATCATAAAGCTTGATTCTTTGTTTCGATTCCCATCTTAACAAATTAATTCTCGCCCTCCCTTATGGGTGGGTTGCGGTCCTTGTCCAGCACAATCGTGCCGAGCTCTAACCTAGTTTAAGCAGGACATGTCATGTTGCCAAAAAGTCCTTTTCACGTGCATCACTCATGCTTGTGCCTTGCTTGTATTGGATTGGAGATCATATATTTTGCTAAGTAACAGTGCAATTATTTCACTAGGAAAGTATTTTTCGTGGAAATCATTTTAAAGAGCTACAAAACATAAGAATCTACTGTGACTTTCAAATATGGTTGGAGAATATGAGATGTAGATTGTAGAGGCAACTAGAGAATTAAGATAATCTATAAGATATTTTTTAGGGCTTGCCCAAAATGGCTTCTGCTAATCATACGTTGAGAGGAATGGGGAAATTGCCACGACTAATTAAGTACTCAAAAAAGTCTTGAACACCTCATCAATATATAAAAAAAAAAAATCGACAGAAGTAAAACAATTCAAAACAATCATATAGCAAAAAGTCGAGACTATTTTAGGATGTTATGGCAAATGTTAAGCACACATAGTTAACGGTCGAAGATATACGAGCACCATAGCCAATTAAAATATTAAAAGCATTTGTCATATCCGTTCTAAATCTTTCCTTTTCTTACACTTATCAAGAAGTTAGTTTTCTCAATGGATGCATGCATTCACAAAGTGTCCACGCATCAACTTGTAACGTCTAAACTACTTAATTTGGTGCTAACCAAAAAAGCAAAACTTGGTTTATCTTAAATATCCCATCTTCTTTTTGAACACGAAAGTGATTAGGTGAAGGATAAGATTAAAGAAGAAGCGGTTCAAGAGCTGGTTTAGGACAAACAATGGGCACGAGTGGTTATTAGGTACATAGACAAAAGGACGGTATACCCACCGGAATCTGCAATACCCAGCAGAAGTTCATGATCTAGCAAATACATTCTGGTCGTGGAGAAACTCTAGTTGCAAGGTATCACGAGCCACGGACAACATACCAATCATTCGTTAGAGCTAAACATTGGCACCATGTGGAGCATCGCGTAGGTATCCTGATGATTAGGCTAGAAAATCCTAGTAATAGAATGGCAACCCTTTGCCTCGCAGCCTAATAAAAAGACCCACCCACTCCTGCAAATGACCTTTAAGCTCAAGGTCCTAGTGGCAAAAACACCATCCACATGCCCCATGTTATGGTCCCCGCTCGCGCCAGCTCAAGACATCCGAGGAAAGTCTTCAAGATCCGAATCGGTCCAACAAAAGCATTTGCATTTTTATTAAACCTGTCAAAATGGGCCATAAACCCATTTCTTAACCTATATGTGATGAGCCAAACCATTATATGAGTTAGTGATATTCGATAAATTATTATAAATGAGTTCAAAATGACAGAACCTAAAAAAATATAGACATTAGATGGATTGATAATTTCTCCAAACTTAACCTATCTTTATGACTTTCTCTTCACTTTTTATGAGAATATAATACACTCCTCGAAGTATTCCAAGTTTAGAGAAATTATCCTTATTAAAAATATCAATATGACTTCTTTTTTTCTCTATTATTATTATTTTTATTAATTTTATAAGTCTTGTTTGTTTGTTATTGGAGTACGGGCCCGTTTGGTTCGGTTTTGGGAAATGCGCAGGAGAATGCAAAATACCTTTGAGGCAAAGATATTTTCGAAATCTTTAGACTTTTTGGTAAACTATAAATGAAAAGTGCTTTAGGGAAATGCAAGATTGTTTAGTAAACATATATTTGAAAAGCCCTTTAGCGTGACCAAATTAAGTATTTTAGTTTTAGTATTTTTAAAATTGCAAAAAGAAACAATGACTATATAACATTTTACATTTTCATGTTGAGAGTAATGTAAAAGATATATATTAGTAAATTTATTTAAAAAATTATATTAAAAGAATTTGATTATAAATTAAATGCAAAGCTCAAAAAATTAAGTTTTTAGTTTTAGTATTTTTAAAATTGCAAAAAATAAACAATGACTATATAACTTTTTACATTTTCATGTTGAGAGTAATGTAAAGATATATATTAGTAAATTTATTTAAAAATTATATTAAAAGAATTTGATTATAGATTAGATGCAAAGCTCAAAAAGTTAAGTTTTTTAGTTTTAGTATTTTTAAAATTGCAAAAAATAAATAATGACTATATAACCTTTTACATTTTCATATTCAGAGTAATGTAAAGATATATATTAGTAAATTTATTTAAAAATTATATTAAAAGAATTTGATTATAGATTAGATGCAAAGCTCAAAAATTAAGTATTTTAGTTTTAGTATTTTTAAAAGTACAAAAAAAAAACAATGACTATATAACATTTTACATTTTCATGTTGAGAGTAATGTAAAAAATATATATTAGTAAATTTATTTAAAATTTATATTAAAAAGAATTTGATTATATAATAGATGCAAAGCTCAACTTTTGGCCTAGGGTTCTTTTAGGTTTGATTTCAACTTTGAATAATTTTTTAAATTATTGTAGTATTAATCATCTTCGTTAATTAATGATTATTCTAGTGTATTGATAAAAAGTTGGGCAATTGATTGTCAAAAGATAAAAATGAAAAAAAAAAGGTGAACCCAACATTTGCAAAGGGTTTTTATTATTTTTTTTTTTAAAAACAAAAATAAAATCGATGAAACTCCGTCGCCGATCAGCGGCGGTTGGGGTGTGGGGAAGATGATCGGTTTAAAAAAAAAAGAAAAGAAAAAGAAGTCAACAAATGAACAGTAGAGGTGGACTTGCATTTCAAATGCCAGCATTTGGCCACACACCCTCAAATCTTGCCGAACCAAACACTTAAATTTTTTCCCAAGGGGCTTTCAGGGCATTGGGAATGCTGAACCAAACGGGGCATACATAATTAATTAGTTGCATTTGACATTGTTATTTTTTTATTCAATATTCTAATATTAGTTCTTGTAATTGCAATCAATGTTCAGCATAAGTTATTTTTATCAATATCTTACGTTCCATCTAATTAAGACTTTTAAGTCCTACATGTTATTAATTATTGTAATTTTATAAATTCACTACCAAACACTGAGTTTCTCTTATTCTTCATTGTGAATCGATACAAAAATTGAAAATTATTTGCAATGTCAAAAGCTAATTCTTAAAATCTTATAGTTGAATCAGCGATCTTATCCAAATAACATATACGCATGAAAAACTTAAAGTGAATTAAATTAAGTGGATTTTCATAAATTAGATTAAATATTGAAATATTTTAGTAAATGAGTCAAGTATGTTGCATATAAAAGGGTCAACTTGAGTTGGACTATTTTTGACCCGACTCACTTATTTGACAACCCCAATTCCTATAAATTAGTAATATTGGTCAACAAAAGGCCCTAGAATCTTCAGTTTGGGCAACCTATCTTTGAGTAACTTCTCATCCAGTTTGAAATCTCGGCAACTTGTAATGTCCGATAGCTTAAGCTCAGGACACCTCAAAAGGATCACAAGAATACTTTCCATGGCGATGTATTGGCCAAACATCTAGGATGCGTTTGGTAACGTTTCTATTCTCAAGAATAAATTTTTTTTTTTTAGGAATACTTTTTCTATTTCTATTCAGGGAATAGTTTGGAGAATTTGAACGTCTTTGGTAATTACACAAAATTTTTATTATTGGGAGAGAAATGCATTTGGTACGACCCCTATACTTTTATGACTTAGAATTTCTTTTATTTATTAATAATTTTATTTCTTTTTTTTTTTTATTTTTCTTCTCCTTTCTCTAGGCGGTCACGGGCCAGAACCGACTAGACAAGGGCCGGCAAGGTCACCCCGAGCCTTGCCATGATTGGGTGAGGCGACCTTGCTTGGCCATCGGCGAGCTCGGCCTCATCGAGATCGGCGAGGTCGAGCCTCACCCGGCCTCGACGAGGCTTGGGGGGGCCTCGCCGATGGCTAGTGAGCTTAGGGCGACCTCGCCAAGGGCTGGCAAGGCTCTGGGGAGGTTGCCTGGCCTCGTCTGGCCGATCGCTAGCTGGCGCTGAGGTCAATGACCGACTAGAGGAAGAAGAGAGGAATAGAAAGGAAAAAAAAGAAAAAGAAAAGGAAAAAAAAAAAAAAAAACTTGATTCTTGATTTTTATTTATTAAGTTGTTCTAAAAAATAAGAAGTAACTTTTTTATTTTTTTTATTTCCTGTTTCTATTATAAATTTATTCTCGGGAATAAAAAACTTACCAAACGTGTTTATGTTCTATTTATTTCGCGGAAACAAAAGAACAAAAACACTTGTTCTCAGAAGCGTTACTAAACGCAGCCTAGGTGCCTGAGCTCTGGAGAAATAGCGCGCATCTTCTTGTTTCCCAAGCTACTAACGGGTACAATATTCCAGCATACACATTGTGGCGTGGTGTGGCTTGAGCGCTCTACAATTCTTTACTTTAATTTCCTTTCATCAAGATAGCAATTCTCAAGTAATCTTTCTCTAAACTACTTAAAAATCAAGTCACATTCAATATGACTAACCACTTGTTGCGATAAGGCGAGCGATCAAACAATAATATAGATAGAAGAAGAAAATAAATCGGACACTGGATTTACGTGGTTCGGTCATAAAGACCTACATCCTTTGGAAGAGTAGCGATGAATTTTATTATAGATTAAGCGATATAAGGAGATTACACACTCAAGTCACTCAAACACTCTCTCGGTGTTTCCCAAGCCCCAATTACACCAAAAAACGCACGCAATGTTTATAGCCCTGAAATTTCTCAACAAATAATCTCTCAATTTCACGAAAGAATTACACGCAAATCTTACCACAAGATTTAATTGGCTTGAACACTAAATCTTCTTGAATGTAATTCACGGACAAGAATGACAACGAAAAATCCCTCTCAAGCACTCGACAACGAGACGGCACTTCAAGACCAATTCTTCTTGATCAACCTCCACCACCCATGGCCACAAGTCTATATACCATAAGTGAGACCCTTATTCTTTTGCCGACTTTTCATAGAATTCTGTTTCATATCTTACCTGACACGTTAATCTCAAGATGCAGATCAAAGTCAATACAAAACTTTCTTATTTTGTTGTTATCTTGAACGATTTTAACCTTAAACATATATCTCTATATTTTAAACAAAATTCAAGTTCAAATCAAAGTTGGACTTCCCTATTTTAGCGGCCAAATTCTCCAACACAGATTTGAATTTTGGGGAAGTTGATCTTTAGATCTTCTTTGCTCGATTTCAAATGTCCGCAAAATATCCAATTTAAAATATTCGAAATTTTGCATTGGGTTCAAACTCGAGACATATTTTAACATCACTAACAGCTTGAAATGCACCGGGAACCATTTCATTCCCAAATTGAGTTCCATATTTTCATATGTTGGTTGTTGGTAGGGGTGATCAATATGCGAGTCTAGACGAGCCCGAAGGTTAGGCTCAATATATTGCCCTAGGCGGTCCATAATTCAAAACAGGTATAAGGATGTTTGGCCAAGCTGGACCGGGCCAAAGTGGGGGCGGATCGCGCTTTCTAATGTAAGGACGTTGGTCAAACAGGCCCATTTGTATTTCAGATCCGGGCGGGCCTAGCGGCCCATTTTCTTTTAGGCCCTGCGAATTCAATTGCTCCCACTGTATGTTGGTCATTATTGATCAGTGGGATCCCTATTTTACACATAGATTAGCAAGTGATATGAACTTTAATAGCGGCACACAAATAAAAAATGACTATCATGCATACATTTATGTACATCTGCTAAGGTTCCAAGAATTAAAATATTTATGTTTGTGTTAAGCTTTTGCCTTGTAGATAGCTATCAACATGCTTTTTCAGTCTAATTTGTCGATTTATGTGAAATGGTAAAAATGAGAGAATTCATTTAATTTATATACGTTTCTATTAACTATGGGTATTCAGGAAAATCTGTTACCGCACACACATGTATGTGCATTAAAAATGAATTTAATGAAGAAAGAAACAATGTGATTCAGTAATAACAGCACGCCGATTATGTTAATCAATTTAAGTTACCATTTCCTCCATTATTTGGTAACATACGGCTGTTAAACACTTTTACCAAACGTATGAATAACTCAATGAAATTTTGGGTGAAATTTTAGAGATTGAAAGATGTGTTTAAATTTAATTTACGATGTAAAGAGATGAGTGGAAGGGCAAAAGAGGGTATTCAGCATAGCCATCATCCCTTAAGCTATATTCAATTTGAATTATAACCACCCGTGCGAAAACTCTAAGTTCCAATGTTGATGTGGTCGTCTTCACAATTTATGAGCATATTAGGGCACGTTTGGTAACATTTTTGTTTAAAAATTGTTCTTCAGGGGTAGAAAAAAAGTGTTTATGTTCCGGAACAATTTTGAACAAAACAGCTTGTTTCAAGGCAATTCAAAATGAATAGAAACACGTTTGGTAAATTTGTGTTATTTTTTGTTTCTTTTAATTTTTTAATATTTTTAAATAATTTTCTTATTTTTCTTTCTTTTTTCTTTTTTCTTTCTTTTTTTCTTTTGGCTGGTCGCCCAGGCCTCAGCCATGGCCGGCGGCTCGCCTTGGTTGGGCGAGCTCGGGCTTGCCCGGGATCCGCCGGCGAGCCCAAGCTCGCCCGGCCTTGCCCGCGCTAGCGAGGCTCGGCCTGCTGGGGGCTGGCGACGCTCCGGTGAGGTCGTCGGCCCTCGACGGCTGGTCATCGGCCATGGCCAAGGCCGGCAATCGGCCAAAGAAAAAAAAAAAGAAAAGAAGAAAAGAGAGGAGAGAGAAAAATTTGTTCTTAAAAATTGTTAGAAACAAGAAACGTGTTTTTAAATTTCTTTTTTGTTCCAAATGTGTTGCGAGAACAAAAAATAGATTTGGAACAAAAACGCAAACAAATGTGTTTTTATTTTTATTTTGTTCCCTAGAACAAAAAAACAGAAATTTTGTTTATAAACAGAAATAAAGAACGTTAACAAACAGGCCCTCAGCAGCCGAAAGGTGTTTTCAGACAAAATGAAGCATATTCAAGGCATGAATAGATAGATTAGAGCACCGTTCATTTGCATTCGACATAACACCGGATTGCCGCATGATGTTGGTCATTTGTCCATCTCATAATAAATGGAAAGTTTTCATTATTCCATAAATCAAATTATTCCACATATCATAGCAACTCTCTATACATTTTTACGTTCCTTCTCATCTGTATTCGCTAAATCTACACTTGCACAAAACACGAACGACAAATTAAGTACAACTTTCCCCTTCATACCTACGAACTCTTTTTAGGCTTTTCAGGATGACGACTCACACGGGGGTCTCGCACGCGGAGGTCTTCGGGTCCCACATGGCCGGCACCAGAAACTTGCGGCCATTAACGCCGATCACGTTGTAACTCGCCCCCGTCGTCTTGTCCGCCAGCAGCTGGCCGGGATACCCCGGGTACGCGCCCTTCCCGAAGATCCCCGTGCACGCGCTCACCGCCTCCAGCGGCGCCGCCGCGTCCCCCTGGTAGTACCCGTCGTTGAAGGGGTTCGTCACCGCCCCCGCCAGCACCGTCGCCAGGTTGATCACCATCCCGTCGACCCCGACGTCGCCGCTCGGCGCCACCAGCGGCGGCGTCTGCGGCCCGTACTGCGGCTGGTGGAACGGCCAGGCGCACTGCCCGGGGCACTGGCTGACCGCGTTCCCCACCCACGCGTACGTGTACCGGGCCTTCCCGGCCGCGCCGGACCCGTGGGTGCCGCACCGGCTCATGCAGAACCCGTCGACCGCCACGTCGGCGGAGGTCAGCACGACGTTGATCGCGAGCGCCCGGGTCTTGATGCTCTTGTACCCGGCCTTCGAGGCCAGCGCCGCCAGCTGCCCCGTCTTCAGCGACTTGCCGAGGGAGTACTTGTCGTCGAGGATCTGGGTCCCGACGGCGAGGTTGGAGGGGCCGCCCTTGTAGCGCGCGGTGGTGCTCCACCACGAGGAGACGGAGGGGGGCCGGGAGGCGGCCGGGGCGGCGGAGAGGGAGTGGAGGAAGTCGAGGACGACGGCGCGCTGGGCGGGGGAGAAGGCGCCGTACCAGAGGAGGTTGAGGGTGACGTTGCCCTTGAGGAGGGGGCCGTTGTGGTACTTTAGGACGAGGGGCTGCTGCTGGACGAGGGCGGGGGCGGCCGGGCGCGGGCCGAGGCAGAAGAGGATCGCGAGGACCGGTACAGCGAGGCTGGCGAAGCTACTGTGGCTCGAGGAAGCCATTGTTTTTCTGAGAGAAGAGCGAGCACAGGAACAAGGCTGAGGCTGAGACTGAGGCTGAGAGATTGATATGTTTGGTTGATGATGGACAAGAGGAGCGGCCATGTATTTATACGGAGCAGGAAGGTGGAGTTGGGTGCGTGCGGGCAGGGGCACAGCTGGCTTCTAAAGAGAAAAAGATAGCGAGGAGGAAGCATCTCGGGAGCGAGCGACAACGACAAGACAAGACGCGTTCGATGGGTTTGACGGGGTTGGAGGGTCAAAATGGCGTTGTTGCTTTCGGCCCGGGCTCGAGCTGGGGTCGACATCTTCCGGGACACGGCACGAGAACGCGCGACCTTTACTAGGATGCGAACCGGACTCGAATCGAAAGAGCATCGCTACGCCTGTCCAACATGTAAATCGGATTTAGAAAGGTGGTGCAAACGAATAAATTTATGGCGGAATCGTTTCCTTTTCAAAAGTCTAACTCAAGAGCTGTAAATCATCTCGGCAGTCGGCACACGAGATCAACACCGCCTAATACGTCGGAACTTGGCTTTTAAGAATGACCAGTAAATTCTTAATTGAGATGAAATTCTAGAAAGATTTTTCCAGGCTGCCCCTGGCGGGCGTTTTCCTTGGGGGTTCCCCCGTTCTAATCCACTGGGAGACAGGCTGCTATATTGTATTATGGGATCGTATTTTTTTTTTTTTACATGTATTATTTATTTCCTGGGGACTGAATAAAATAATAATGGAATTCATTGCCGTTCCTGACGACTTGGCTGACTTAATTGGACCCCCTTGCGAAACCCCCGAATTTGGTTTTGTTGACTTAAGAAGACAACTCCAATTGAACTTAGACAGGAGGCCTTTCTCTCAGGTCCATCTCACCTAGAAACTTTTGCAGATTATCAAAGTCAAGTCGCATTTGGAGCCAAAAAACAAATCGCCATCATCATATCCACTCCGCTATCATGAGCACGCTGCGCACTTGCTACGGATCATATTTCCGATGGAAAAATGACATAATTAATTTCTGACTTTTAATCAAAGATGCAATATAATTTTTAAAATTTTAATTTATTTATCGTGATTTTTAAACAATAATTCAACATGTAATGTGAT
Organism: Eucalyptus marginata; assembly: GCA_014182565.1. NCBI lineage: Eukaryota > Viridiplantae > Streptophyta > Magnoliopsida > Myrtales > Myrtaceae > Eucalyptus > Eucalyptus marginata. The sequence continues at coordinate 5,591,288 of CM024590.1, forward strand.
CCTTTAAACTTTTAATATTTTTAGTGTGATTTTTAGATTTTTGATACATATTGAATATGGTTAATACTTAAAACCCCAAACTAAGACACTTACGACAAATTTACCCTAAACTATTTTTTTGACCATGAAAAATCCCAAACTAATATACCTGTGATAAATTTACCCTAACCCGACCATAAAAAACCATAAATTGGTACATTCATGACAATTTTACCCCCAAACTAATTTATTCGACCTCAAAAAACCTCAAATTAGTAAATTTGTGATAAATATACCCTATACTAAATTGGATTAATACCACAAAAAAATCACAAAAATTGTAAATTGTGACAAATAGAGCATAAAATCCCAAATTGATATATCGGTCAATTGTCACGTATCATTTAACTTAATAATTTGACAAGAAATTTAACGAAAACTAACATAGGGTAAATTTGTCACAAGTGTACCAGTTTGGGATAAATTTGTCAAAGGTATACCAGTTTGGGGTTTTTGATGGTAAAAAAAATAGTTTGGGGTAAATTTGTCATAAATGTACCAATTTGGGGTTTTTCAAGGTATTAACCCTATTGAATATAATCCTTAAATCATGTGAAAATATTCAATGTTATCATTGAACTTAAATTACTAAAAACGATAATATTGAAAATTTTCATATAATTTAATATCAAAAAGTCTAAAGATCACATTATACAAATTAAAAGGTCAGGAACCATCAAGTATTATGTCCTCGAGAACAATTTATGCTCGAAAATAGTTTTTCTGATTTTGTTCTTTAAATGAGTTTCTGAACATTCGAATGCATTTAGTATAACTATTAAATTTTTTTGTGACATAGATTTTCTTTTAATTTTTAATATTTTTTTTAGATTTTTCTTTTTTCTTCCTTTTCTTCCTCCTCTAATTGCTTATCAGTGCCTTAGCAATGGTCGGTGAGGTGCCGAACCTCATCTCTAGCCGGTCGAGGAGGAGGAGGGAGGAGGAAGAACAAAAAGTTACCGGACCTCATCTTGGTTTCAAACATTGTTTCTAGGAGCAAAGAAGAAAATGACTTAATTTTAGAAATTATTTCCTAAACAAAGAAGTAACTTTTTTTTTTTTTTTTTTCATTTTTTACTTCGGTTTCAAAAATTATTTCCGGTAACAAAAAGTAACTTTAAAAAAATTAGCTGATGTTACCAAATGACTTTTTGTTCTTTTTTGTTAAAAATTGTTCATTTACTTTTTCTATTTCTTGTTTTTGCTCCAAATGTATTCCGTGAAATAGAAAAATTAGCTGATATTACCAAACTGGTTTCTATTTTTCTTAATTCCAAGGAACAAAAGAATTGAAATAATTAAGAATTGGCGTCTGTGACATTTATCATATTCCCAATGGATGCTCTATAACACTGAACTATCATAACTTCCGTATATGTCTACATGTAATCTAAGCACTGGATCCTTTTGAATCTTTTCTCCTTTCTTACCTATAGTGAGCTTTCCGATGCATCGTTAAATGTGTTCAGATATACAATTCGCGCCCTTCTTTCGCACCTGTAAAGTCGTTAAGGAGAAAAATACGGTTGCGTGCTCCATCCAATATCTAGCTGGATATCGGCGCGCGAAGTTTCCTTTGTGTACACTTCATTTCCATGAACAAAGCCCTGCTTAGACACGGCTAGGGCTATGGGACATTATTGCACGCATGAACGACACGGACGGGACGACGAAGGAGGAAAAGAAGATCACATGACATGATAAAGGCTAAGGAGCTGTTAAGAGAGGCGGAGCTACGTCGGGCTTCGTTAGGAGGAAGGAACGAAAGGAGTTTAATGCCGCGGACGACTTTTGCGTGGAGAAAGGAGAATTGCCCACTTAAGATCGGACCCTCCCCCCACTACGGTCTGTCCCAACACTCAATTCCATTTACTTGGACGGGCGCGCGGCCGCTTTGATTGCGCGTCGTGAACGGGCAATTGCTGTTGCGCGTCTGTACCATGAGGTCAGCGTCTCCTCTCTCTCTCGCGTGCGGGGCTGTACTCATGCAGGCGAGCGATAACAGTGGCCTGGGGCTCGCGATGGGGGGGTTGACTAGAACCGCTTGATGTAAGAGAAGTTTGTCGTTTACATGCGTGTCCCGATAATGGTCGGATGCTTTCGTGTATGTCTACAGGATTGGTTGGCCAATCCAAACCATCTTCACCAGGATAATCTAGAGTTGAACTGGCGTTAGTTGAAGTTTGGAAGACTGATTTGCGTTGGTTTAGCATTTTTGGATTCGATTTTGTTGAAGATGCTCTGGTGAAATCGAGCTTGTCGTTTGGCCTTTGACCAGGCCTTGAGCTGGCAAGGCGACGGCGTGCGGAGTGGAGAGGGGATGACATGGTGGTGGTGGGTTGTTGAACTGAGCAAGCCACTCTTGAGCGATTTTGTTAAAGATGCAAGTAAAGTTAAAAGTTTTTTTTTTTTCTTTTTCCTAAAATTTGTGCAATAACTTAGTGGTCTCCAGGCTGTTTCCACGTTGTGGAAATTACCAGAAGCAACTATTTCCACGCACTATATCAAAGTCAATTAATAAGAGTCTCGATATGTGATGAATGAAGTACAAACAGGGAAGGAATTCATGCGCCTAATTGGAGAAGATAAAGTAGTTTTTGTGTATGCTCGCCAAACAATCGGCCCAGTTTGGAGATAGGGGTGGGGGCCCAGAACCGGGATTGGTTCCTGGGAATAGGGAAAAAAAAAAACTATATATGATTTATATATGTGATCTGACAAATTAGAGTGAGTAAGAAAGAATGATATTATAACTGTACAATCTTAAACAACAACGGGAGTCTAAGCAAATTAGAAAAAATACAGAAAAAACCTTAAACTTATTACACTTATGCAAATTCAATATTAAATCTTTTAATGTGGCCAATTTAGTCTTAAACATTTTTAACAATTTGTCAATTCAATCCTAAATTTTTAGCAGATTTGCCAATTTAGTTTTAAGCCTTTTGACGATTTGTCAATTTAGTTTTTCTAGCTAATTTTGATACAAAATCGCTGATGTGAATAACTTTTGTAATTTTTTTATATTTTTTAAATTTTTTCTTTTTCCTCTTTCTTCTTTTTCCCTCCAACAGCCATTGACAAGGGCAACCTTTGCTACCCGATGAGGGCAGCTCTCACCTAGGCAGTCAACCCTCACCCGGGGTCGGTAGGGCGTTGAGGCCCTCACTAGTGGTCGGTGAAGGGAAAAAATAAAAATAAAATGAAAAGAAAAGAAAAGAAAATGAAAAAAGAAGACAAAATTCAAGAAACTAAAAAATGCAAAAAATATCTACCTCAATGATTTCCGGCCAATAGTAACTAGAATGACTTGATAAAATGTCAAAATATTTATAACTAAATTAACTAAATTGAAAATTTTAAGGCTAAATTGGCTGACACAATAGGTTTAGGATTGTTTTTTTTGGTAATTTCCCCTTTCTAGCAAGACCTAACTTAGGCTTCATTTGTTTCACAAAAATGAATAACATAGAAAATATTTTTCAAAAAATGATCGTTCGTATCGTTTGAAATAATTATCCAATGGAAAGTCTTTTTATTATGAACAACAATTTCTATCTAAATAATTGGATGAAAATATTTTTTACTTGTTAATTCTTGTGTGTGATTTGAGCAATTATTTTTTGGAAGATATTTTGCAAACTATTCGTTTTCCACTTAACAAACACGCCCCACCTTTACAATGAAGTTTATCGGCAAAAACTGCTGTGAGCTCGAATTTTTTCGTCTTTTGTCTTGATATACATGGAAACCGATGCCCTAACCAAGGAGATTACCCATCCTTAACAAAGGGATGGACGAAGGATTTTTCATTTTGCCAATCACGGGGTTCTAAGCCATCGAAGAAATGGTCCTTCAGTCCATAAAAAACCCTAGCAAAAAGCCAAGACAAACCCTAGGTCGATGAAGTCCAAGGCAATAAAGCGTTAGTTAGAAAACACCAGTCGGTGGGAACGGACGAAAGTCGACGATGCACACCAAATATCTCCAAGTTGCATAGAGGGTGATGGACGGCGCTTTGCTCTTTGGTAGGTGTTGACTTCCATGACATTTCACCACCATAATCAATTTGCTAGCAGCATCACCTTGAGGTCGTACTGGCCCAAGTGAATGCTATCCAGTGCGATTTGTGGGGGCTGCACGTATATATTATCTACCAAAAAACAAACGGGGTCGAATAAAAGTTGCATCCGTGAAGTTAATTGGCTAGATTTTGGTGGACGGTCGGGGTTTGATGCTTGCAAGAAACCAAATTCTTTCATTGCAGAGATTCGATGCATGAACGTCCTTCCCTCCTGCCTAAAAGACATGTGTCAAAGCCGCTTGACTAGCTTATCACGTTGGCTTGTCGAGACCCTGAATTGAAAAAGAACCAAAGATCCAAAACCACGTCTTTCTATATAGCGTAGGCCTCGTAGCAATGATTTTAGCGATAAGTATCATCAACTGCCAATTACATCATGGGCTTAACCGAATTTTGAAGGGATCGTAGCCCTTCTATAGTGAGTAGTTTACAAAGTCTTGGGCAGCCCGTGACACATAAGGTTGAGTAAAGTTTAGATTCGCAAACGTATGCGGTGACACCATATTCTTTTTAGTTAATTCTAATGATGATGGTTATTGAACTTTAGTACATTGGACAATAAAATCATTGAATATTAATGTCGAACCACCATGTTGTGAAATTTGACTTTCTTTTTTTGAATTAATGCGCTCCGATGGAAAATTTAATCAGATTTCGTACATTTTGCCAGAGAAATTGTCAAGAGAGAGTCTAGTTTGAGCTCGTCAATATATCTAGTTGGACCTACCTTCACTCAAAAGTTCAAGTTAATGATATAAGTGGTATTAGAGCCGATGATTGATTGGTGACTCACTTCCAACATATAATCCGACTGGGATTTTAATAACCTATAGAATGCCATTACAAACCTCCTCCGCTACCTTTCACAATAGTTTTCAGATAACTCAATAAATATGCCACTGATTATCTTCTATGTCAAATGTAATGGGAGCATCTCTATTTGAACGATCCCATATTTTCTTCTCTCTTTTTTTTTTCCTCTCTTTTTCGAATTATACCCCTCGATGGTAATCGGGAATTGTCGTTTAGAATTTAGCTATTGGCATGTGGCGAGAAATCTGGCCATCTGACGATCCCCTTTTCCTTGTGTTCTATTCCAATCGTTTTTCGGGCCAGGGACATTCCATGATTCACGTGCATCCAATTTAATTAAAAGAGGTGGGTTCGACATTGGGCTCGGTTTGTGGTGCAGTTGAGGGATGGTCCCCCCCTGGGACGGTGGTGTAAGAGAAGCAACCGGTGGTGGGCAGTGGGCACAATGGTCGGCTGACTTGTGCTTAAAGGTACGGCGGCTTTGTCGGTCTAAAGTGATGGCCGAGATGGTATTGGCCCAAGGATGGGCCGCTCATGGGCGTTGCGCACGGTGGTGGGCCGGTGGCCTTGGTTGACCGCTGATATGTGGGACGAGTAAAGTGAAAGGGATAATGCATGGAATGGGTATGGTGCGACCGAAAGTTTGGAGTATCCGAAAATCACCCAACTCTAGCACTTCCACTAGCAGATGACAGCTCATCCATATAATTCAAAACTGAAAACAAACCCCCCCAAAAAAAGGGGTGGGTGGGGGTGGGTGGAAATGTTCTCGGGGCAAAGGCATGCGAGTGGAATTGGTAGAATTGAGGCAAGGGCTGCCGGGGGCAGTGGAGCCATTCCAAAGTGCACCGGAACCGACATGAGGCCACTCGGTCCTAGGCTTGATGTGCATGGGAGTTGCATCTTTCAAAGGATGAGATCGACTGGGCACATATGATTCCGATGCAGTCTGAGAGTTTCTTGAGGTGGTGATGATTGGAGGCAGAGGATCTTGGGTGTTGGCTGAAGGCTTCGGTGGCGGCACGTCTGTAGGGTTGGGCAATCGGATAGAGATAGCATAGTTTTTTTCTTTTGCATGCTTAAATGTTAGATAGTTGAACACCTGGAAATTTTTAGAAGTAATTGAGTTCAAACCGGCTTAAACAACACAAGGAAACTTTGAGACTTTAAGCCAAAAAGAGAGTTTAACTCGATCCAAAATCCAATTGAGATTTTGTTACATTCAATCGTCAAAATCAGAGAGAATTGTCTAAAAAGTCCTAAACCTATTGCATTTTTGCCAATTCAGTCCTAAACCTTTTAAATTTGTCAATTGAGTCCTAAACATTTTCACTTCTTGCTGATTCAGTCCATTCGGTCAATTTTGGCCGGAAAATGTTGACGTGGACGCCAACAGGTGCAACGTAGGACTCGCCGGCGGCGACGTGGACAATTTTGCATAATATTTTAATATTTTTTTGAATTTTTTTATTTTTTTTCTATTTTTCCCTTCTTTTTTTTTTTTTTTTTTTTTTTGGTTTTCTTGGCTTTTCCGGTGGGCGGCCACCGGCCACAAGCGACGGCCGACCACCGGCCATAGCCAATCGGCGGGCCTTGCCCGCCACAGGCAAGGCTCGGTCGGGCGAGGAGGAGCCTCGGCGAGGGGAGCCCTCACCTAGGCCAAGTAGGCCTTGCCGGGCGTCGACTAGGTGATGGTGACGTCGGGCGACGGGTGACGGCGACCTCGCCGGGCGAGGGGAGCCCTCGCCGGGCTCGCCCTCACCTAGCAAGCGTTGGGCCTCGCCCGCACTAGATCTAGTGAGGCCGGCCCTTGCCCTGGCCGAGCGAGGGCGACGCCGAGCGACAAGCAAGAGGGGCGAGGGCGGCCTTGCCAAATCTAGTGCGGGCGAGGGCGAGCCCCTCGGTGAGGGCTCCCCTCGCCGGATCTAGCGAGGTCGGCCCTCACCTAGGCGACCCTTGCCGGCCGCGCCCGGGCAAGGGCTCCCCTCGCCGGGCTCCTCCTCGCCCGACGGTCTCGCCCGTGGCGGTGAGGCCCGCCGGCTAGCCGGGCGGTGGTCGGCCACCGGAAAAGGCCAAGAAACCAAAAAAAAAAAAAAAAGGGGGGACCAAAAAAATAATAAAAAAATAATAAAATTCAAAAAATATTAAAATATTATGCAAAATTGTCCAGTGCCGGCGGTCCTATGTGGCACCACCGACGTCCACGCCAACATTTTCCGGTCAAAATTGGCCGATGGATTGAATCGGCAAGAAGTGAAAATGTTTAGGACTCAATTGGCAAAATTAAAAGGTTTAGAACTGAATTGGCAAAAGTGCAATAGGTTTAGGACTTTTTGGACAATTCTCCCGTCAAAATCAAAACAGGATGCACGATCAACTTTAAATTGTAGTATTTTCCTAAATCAAGATCCAATTGAGTTTTTGCCCTGAATTCACTTTTCATGATTCCCATCTTTAGTCAACAGCTCAAGACAATAGATCGCAAAAGGGCCATAATCTGAATATTTTTGTACAAAAAAACAAAAAAAAAACATGCATATACAAAAACCCCATTAAGAAGATTACCCAGGAGAATCTAATCAATCTGATGGCTGGGAGTGAGAAAGAAAAGGTCCATGAAGCCCTTAGGATGTAGCTGAGCAAGAGAAATGAAGTTAGATTTGAGTGATGACGACGAAGGAAAGGGGAAAGGTGAGAGGATGGTGGTGAGGAAAGAGTCGTCATGTAAAGGCAAGAAATAAGACTTTTGTTTTGACTGAGATAACAAGGACAAAATCAGCGAGAAGTGAAGGTGGTGGTACAGTTAATTATCAAGAATGTGCGCGATGGCTAAGTGTTTATCCACACTTTATATTGGTTACTTGGGCAAGTCGCATCGTCTTCCCTTTACTAGATCATCAACTATTTGTAATGCTCCTTTGGAGATACTTTATTCGATCTATGCAACTTACCGCAATGTACCTCATGTCTAAATTTCGATGTTTATTATCAATTGACACAAATTTTTTTATGAATCATAGACAACGTTAACAGTTATTTTTATGAGTTATTTTTATGGGTGGATCAATGGTGAATTGAAGAAGTATGATGTAATGACATATAGAAAATAAAAAAAGTGGTTTGCCTTTTCTATTAACTATAATGACAGTAATATACAGCGACCAAAAAAAAAAAAAAATTAACGAATGAATGAATCAATCTGGGAGCCTCAACGTCATTGCTTCAATCTGTCTCCACTTCCCTCACACCAACGTCGAACAGGACGACGTGGACGGATCGTAGAGAGCCGGGACCAGGTACTTTCTCCCGTTCACGCCGTGCGCGTTGTAGCTCGCCCCCGTCGCCTCATCCGCCAGCAAGTTCCCTGCGTAGCCCGGGTACGCCCCGTTTCCATAGATCCCGGTGCAGGCCGACGCCGCCTCCAGCGACGCCCCCGCCTCGCCCTGGTAGTACCCGTTCGAGAACGGGTTCGTGGCGGTCCCGGCGAGGAGGCCTGCCAGGTTGATCACCATCCCGTCGACGCCGACGTCCCCGTTGGGCGCCACCAGCGGCGGGCTCTGCGGGCCGTACTGGGGCTGGTGGAACGGCCACGCGCACTGCCCCGGGCACTGCGTCTCCGAGTTGCCCACCCAGATGTACGCGAACCTCGAGCTCCTGCCGTTGACCTTGACGGAACCGACGGCGGAGTCGTGGGAGCCACACCGGCTCATGCAGAACCCCTCGACGGCCACGTCGGAAGAGGTGAGCACCACGTTGATGGCGTTCCGTTGTTCGCCCGGGAGGCGAGCTCGACGAGGTGCTTGCTCGTGAGGGACTTCCCGAGGGAGTAGCTCTCGTCGAGGACTTGCCTCCCGGACGAGAGGGTGAGGGAAGGAGTGCGCCTCTTGGAGGAGGAGAGGTGGTAGTACTTATCGACCGTCTTCCACCAATGGGATACGGATGGAGAGGCCTGAGCCAAAGAAGGGTCGGAGGAGAGGGAGGTGACGAAGTCGGAGACGATGGTGCGCTGGGAGGGCTTGAAGCGGCCGTACCAGATGAGGTTGACGGAGATCTTGCCGGAGAGGAGAGGGCCATTGTGGTACTTCATGGGCGGGGACTGGTCTTGGACCAGCTCGGCCAGCCTCCTGGTGGCGGAGGCCATCTGGAGGAGGCAGAGGGCGAGGAAGAGCTTTGGAAGAGCTGTCTTAGAAGCGAAGAAGAAGGATGCCATTGTAGCTGAGTTTTGGCTGAGACTGAGGAAAGAGGAAAGAGGAAAGGTGAAAGCCGAGGTAGCTTCTCGCTTTGTTTAAGATGTGGGTTGTGTCGAAGGGAGGAGGAGTATTTATACAAGGGTGGGATGAGGGTCATGCTTCGATTATTTTATTTTAGGACTACATATTATAAGAATAAATATGAAGTTGGGAACGTAGAAGTGGGGTTAAAGTGACGGAACCTGCCCGGAAATAGACAAAGAAGGGCAGCTCATGAATGATGGTTTTGCAATTCCCAGTTGCAGCTTCCCCAGTAAGATTAACAAATGACAACTCGTGCCCGACTACGCGTTCAATCATTATTTCATTTACGCTCTTAGGACAGCATTTTAAGTAACCAATCACAAAAAAAAAAAAAACCGATAATGCTTAATTCACCAATTGCAATTGATATTTTGAACAAAATAATTTCATATCAAATTTTGTTAAATTTTTTCTAAAATCAGATTCTTAGAAAGTTTTACTTGAAAACTTAAATTGATAGGCATAAAAACATCACATATATATAAATTTTATTATAAAATAGTATGCTATATTTTTATCACTTGACATCTCCTCTCATTTATAAATTGGATCAAAATTTTGATTAATGGAAATAGACACGCTTGCGAGAAGAGCGGAACCTGTCTTTGAGTTGGGACTTCATGTTGGATTCCAGACTAAAGTTAATAATTCCTTTTTTGTGAGCTGTTAGCTGGAATTCAAACGAAAAGTGGGCAATGCAATCCAGCTGAGCTTTGACCGAGAAAAAAAAAAAGTCCAGCTTAGCTACAGTTGAATGGACGAAACTGACCTTACACTGATCTTTCTCCTTAGCCTTGGAGAAGGGCAGTGGTGCTTTTTCAAATTTTTTTTTGGCGAAAAAATTGAAACCTTATTCTATAATCATATTAACGGCCATGGACATTTCAGGATTTACGTGCATCCAATTTAATTAATAGAAGTGGCTCGGTTTGTGATGCAGTTAAGAGATGGTCGGCGGAGTGGCAAGACGAGGTCGCAGATTTGTGCAGAGGAATGTGGAATGGTGGCGGGAGAAATTACCAAAAAAATATTAAAATTATTGTACTTATCTTAATTTAGTTCTAGAACTTTTAATTTGACAAATTGAGTCATATCATTGATGTGACCAATTTATGTAATTTCTATTATTTTTTTTGATTTATTATTATATTTTCTTTACTTTACTTTCCTTTCCTTTTCTTTCTTTTTTTTCTACTAGTCGTCAAGCCTTGGCGATGGCCGACGACCGGCCGTAGGAAACAATTGGTGAGGTTGCAACCTTAGTTGCCCCTCTCTAGATTTGGCGAAAGCTAGTCTCGCTCAAAGTGAACTTGGCCGACCCTTGGTCGACCTTGTTGGCCTTTGGCGAGGGTTAGGCGAGGGTCAAGGGTCGCCTCGCCGGTCATTGCCTAACAATGAAAATAAAGATAGAATAAAATAAAAATATAACAAAATTCAAATACAAAAAATAATGAATTATAAAATTTGTCCATATTAGCCTCGGTCGTACCACGTAATACAATCACGTCCATGTGAATAGTTTCCAGTTAAAATTGATCAAATGGACTATATTGGCAAATTTTTAAATAGTTTAAAATTAAATTGATTAAATTGAATGGTTTATGATTGAATTGATATAAATTTATAACTTTTTGGGTGATTTTGGTGCAAGCGAAGCAAGCGGTGGTGGGTAAAATGGTTTGGCTGACTTGTGCTTAAAGATATGGCGGCTTTGTCGGCCTGAAATGGTGGTCGATAATATTGGCCCCTGCACGGGACATTCGTGGGTTTTGTGCTACGTGGTGGCCTTGGTTTGACCGATGATATTTATATGGGATGAGTAAAGTGAAAGAGATGATGTAATGGGTGGCATTGTATTGTGGGACCGAAATTTGGGGTTTGTTCTAATATCATCTAAACTCTAGCACTAACATGTGACACATCATCCATATAATTCACAGCTGAGCCCGTATAAAATGAAAAAAGAAGGCTACGAGAGGCGCGCTGATGGGTGGAAATGGTCTCAGATAGTTGAACTCAGGAAACTTTGAGACTTCGATCCTAAAAGAATGTGACTTGATTAATGAATCAATTGAGATTTTGTTACACTAAATAGTTAAACTCATAACAAGATCCCGATCAAGGTCAACCTATATCCTTCTTTTGGACCAAGATCCAACTGAGTTTTCGGCCTAAATAACTTTTCAAGATTCTCCTCTTTAGTCTAACAATCAAAGGTAAAAGATCTTAAAAGGACCGTTTCTATGCAAAAAAAAAAGAAGAAGAAGAAGAAAGAAAAACATGCATATCAAAAACCCCATTTAGAAGAATACCCAAGATGGAATGCACGGATCTGATCAGTCAAATGGGTGGGAATGAGAAAGCGAAACTCGATTAGAACCCCTAGGATGTAGCCGAGCGAGAGAAAAGACGTCAGATTTGAGTTATGCCGATGAAGGGGGAAGGTGAGAGGATGGCAACGAGGAGAAAGTGGTGATGTAAAAGCAAGAGAGGCCAGTGTGATTCGACTCATTTGCTTGTTAATGAATCGCTTTCGTAGGTGCAAAGCCAAAACTCTCAGTCCAATAATTATGCATTTCATTACCGGGCATTGGACAGCTAAGGGAAAAACAAGACTCTTGTTTTGACCAAGAGAACATGGCCAAATCAATTTGGCCCTATTTGGTAATGTTTCTATTTCTTTATTTTTATTTTTTTATTTCCAAGAATAGAAAAAGAATAGTAACATCATCTAATTTTTATATTTCCAAAAATAGATCAATGGCTAAGGAATATATTTGGAACAGAATTAAGAAGTATAAAAAAACTATTTCTTTGTTTACACAATCGATACAGGTCTAGTCTCTTGACCCGATATGAGTCCCCATTTTAGGAATAAAAAATGAAAATAAATAAAAAATTGAAAATTCGAAAATTCGAAAATTCAGGAAAAAATTAGAAATTAGATCTTGAGTAGTTTTACTAAATTTTAATGTTAATTCTAGTTTATAATTAGTTTAGCACAAAAATGTGAAAATATTTTGATAAAGATTGGATTCAAAATTGAAGAAGCTTTTAGGGCTTCACTATATGGATTTTTGAATACCATTTTCCTTTAGAGACAATGCTAGATTGCAAAAGTTTGGTGACTTCAAGCAATGTTTGCTCTTCTTCTCAAAAGATCTAATACATGTTTATTGTAATACCCAAAAATTTACTATCAACCTCCTTATATTGTGAGTCATAAACCAATGGAACTCTCTGTTGCCTTTTCTAGCCATCCATTTTTGACTAATGATTATGTTGGATTTTCTTAGGTCACTTTAGAATATATTGATCAATTAAATCATTACGAAAGTCCAATTTTATCTAAACATGAAATGTTAAGTCTCTTTATAATTAAATAAACAAATTGGAAATAAAAATTTTAGGGTCGTGCCAAACACTTTTTTGTTTTTTTCTATTTCGAGAATAAAAATTTTGTGCAATTATCAAATATGTTCTTTTACTTAGGGGTGCGTGACAAAATTTCTATTCCGAAATAGTTTTAAACGAAATAAATTTTTCTATTTTTATTTCTGACGAGTTTCTAAGAAAAATAACCATTTGATAACGACATAAAATTTCTACTCTAAAAGTAGAAATTCGTTTGATAACGATATAAAATTTCTTCCTTTCGGACGATGGCGGCGATGACCGGTGACCTTTAATATAAAAAATAAAAAAAAAATGATTTATTAACAAAAAAATAAAGAAATAAAATAAAATAAATCATAAAAAAATAAAATAAGAATATCATTTTATTTTAAAATTAAAATATCCTTAAAAATAAATTTATTTTATTTATTTATTCTATTTTATTTTACGAATAAATTTATTTTAAAATGAATAAAAAATAAAAATAAAAATAAATTTATTTGGCAAAACACTCAAGACAAATAAAAATAAATTTATTAAATTTATTTTTATTAAAAATAAATAAATTATTTTTATTTATCATATATAAATTATTTTTAATAAATTTAATTTATTTTTAATAAACTAAAAATAAAATGATAAATAAAAATAATTTATTTATTTTTAATAAATTTATTTTTAATTTATTTTAATAAATTTATTTTTATTTTTAAATGAATAAAATAAATATGTTTTTTATTTTTATTTTTTAATTTTTATTTTTATAAAATGAAAATTAATTTTTTTAATAAAATGATATTTAATTACTTTTTTTAATAAAATGATATTTAATTAAATATTTTTAATAAATAAATTTATTTCGATTGAATTTATTTATTAAAAATAAAAATAATATTTATAATAAAAATTTAAAATTTAAAATAAAAATGAATAAATGATATTTTATAATAATTTTTATTTTTAAAATGATATTTATTTATTTTTAAGGATTTTTTTAATTTATTCGTAAAAATAAAAATAAATTTTTTATTTATTCGAATATTTCATTTTAAAATGATATTTATAAAAATAATTTATTTGGCGATCGGTGGCGGCGGCGCGGAGGCGATCGGCGACCGATGGATGGTGGTGGTGGCAAAGGATGAAGGACCTGGTTGACTAACGATAAGAAAATTTTTTATTTCTCATTTCTTTTCTAGAAATCAGAAGTAGAAAATTTCAACTTCTGATTTCTATTCCAAACCTATTTTTGGAATAGAAATCTATTCCAAAATGAAAAAACATAATATGTTTATCAAACGGTTTCTATTCCAAAACAGTGCAGGAATAGAAAAATTATTTCTGAACGAGAAATTATCATGCACCCCCAAAACTCATCTAGGAAATATAAAGATATTTCTAAATAGAAATTGTTCGAGAAAGCACCCACCCTAATACCCTTCCTTTTTGGGTTGCGAGAAGATGATGTGCTAGTTGCTGGTGGTGATGGAGCTAATTGTCGAGAATAGTTGTGTTAGCTAAGTGCTTATGCACATTCTATGTTTGTTAGCAATGCAACTCTCATGACTACATCATGTAATTAGTGTTTAAACTTTGATGTTTATCATCAATTGACACAAACTTTCCGATGTAATCTAGATATTATTAAAGCTTGTTTCTACTAGTGGATCAACGGTGAATTGAAGGAGTATGATGTAACGACGGGCTTCATCCATGATTTATGTAAGTGACTAAATCCTTAAGTTATGGTCGGATAGAAGCCCTAACCTCAAGTGAAGTTAAGTATAAGATTAATACATTTGAAAATAAGAAAGTTTGCCGTTGTGAAGCCACATTTGTAGTAAATGACTTAATTCACGTCTAAAGTCCTCGGAAAAAGATATTGGGAGTAGCCATACAAGAAAGTGGTCTTTTTGGGAATTAATGTTAATGTTACTTGATGTGTCATTGAGTTGGGCATTTATAAGTGATGTGAGATTTTGGGATTCTACGAACTCTCTAACTTAAAGAATTAACATTAATGGGAGTCCAGCTAAAATCGTCAAATTGAGGATGGATTAACCCGCTGGCTTTGCACTAGATAATAAAATTGTAGCAAATAAAAGTGGCTTGCCTTTTCTATTAGCTATAATGACTGTAATATACAGCAACTACAAAACCAATAAAAGAATGAATGAATTAATCCGGTAGCCTAAACGTCATCGTTTCTATCTGTCGCCACTTCCCTCACACCAGGGTCGAACACGACGACGTGGACGGATCGTAGAGAGCCGGGACAAGGTACTTTCTCCCGTTCACGCCGCGCGCGTTGTAGCTCGCCCTCGTCGCCTCATCCACCAGCAGGTTCCCAGCGTAGCCCGGGTACGCCCCGTTGCCGTAGATCCCGGTGCACGCCGACGCCGCCTCCAGCGACGCCCCCGCCTCGCCCTGGTAGTACCCGTTCGAGAAGGGGTTCGTGGCGGTCCCGGCGAGGAGGCCCGCGAGGTTGATCACCATCCCGTCGACGCCGACGTCGCCATTGGGCGCCACCAGCGGCGGGCTCTGCGGGCCGTACTGGGGCTGGTGGAACGGCCACGCGCACTGCCCCGGGCACTGCGTCTCCGAGTTGCCCACCCAGATGTACGCGAACCTCGAGCTCCTGCCCTTGACCTTGACGGAACCGATGGCGGAGTCGTGGGAGCCGCACCGGCTCATGCAGAACCCCTCGACGGCTACGTCGGAGGAGGTGAGCACGACGTTGACGGCGTTCCGCTGTTCGCCCCGGGACGCGAGCTCCACGAGGTGCTTGCTCGTGAGGGACTTCCCGAGCGAGTAGCTCTCGTCGAGGACTTGCCTCCCGAGCGAGAGCGTGAGGGAAGGCGAGCGCCTCTTGGAGGAGGAGAGGTGGTAGTACTTGTCGACCGTCTTCCACCAATGGGATACGGAAGGAGGGGCCTGAGACAGCGAAGGGTCGGAGGAGAGGGAGGTGACGAAGTCGGAGACGATGGTGCGCTGGGAGGGCTTGAAGCGGCCGTACCAGATGATGTTGACGGAGATCTTGCCGGAGAGGAGAGGACCATTGTGGTACTTCATGGGCGGGGACTGGTCTTGGACCAGCTCGGCCAGCCTCCTGGTGGCGGAGGCCATCTGGAGGAGGCAGAGGGCGAGGAAGAGCTTTGGAAGAAGAGCTGTCTTAGAAGCGAAGAAGGATGCCATTATAGAAGTTGAGTTTTTGACTGAGGAAAGGTGAAAGCAGAGGTGGCTTCTCGCTTTGTTTAAGATGTGGGTTGTGTCGAAGGGAGAGGGAGTATTTATACGAGGGTGGGATGACGGTGATGCTTCGATTATTTTATTTTTGGACTACATATTATAATAATAAATAGGAGGGTGGAACGTAGAAGTGGGGTTGAAGCGCCCGAACCTGCCTGGAAAGAGATGAAAGGAGGGCAGCTCATGACGGTCTTGCAATTCCCAGATGCATCTTCACCAGCAAGATTAACAAATGACAACTCGTGCCCGACTACGCGTTCAATCATCATTTATTCTCTTAGGACAGCTTTATTGTTAGAAAGTCGTATCCAAAAAATTAATTGGTAAAGAATATCACATATATATTAAAAGCATATAAATTTCATTATTAAATGGTTTAGGATATTTCTATTGTTTGACATATCCTCTCACGTTTAAATTGGATCGAAAAATTTGTCTAATGGAAGGGGACAGACGCGCAGAAGGAGCGGAATAAGTTGGGATTTTATGTAGTAATCCAGTCTAAAGATAACAGTTCCTTTTTGTGAGCTGTTAGCTGGAGAGCTGTTAGCTGAAATTCAAACAAAATGTGGGCAATGCAATCCAGCTTCGGTCCTAATTCAGATTAAATATAATGGCTCCTCTTCTGTGAGCTGTTACGTGGAATTCAAACAAAAAGTGGGCAATGCAATCCAGTTTATCTTTGACCAAAAAAAAAAGCCAGCTTAGCTACAGTAGATTGGACGAAACTGACCTTCGACTGATCTTTCTCATTAGCCATGGACAAGGGCAGTAAGGCTTTTTCAAATATATTATTTTTGCAAAAAAAAAAAAAAGAAGAAACGAAACCTTATTCTCTAATTATTTCTATGGCCATGGATATTTCTTGATTTATGTGCATCCAATCTAATTAATAGTAGTGGCTCGGTTTGTGATGCAGGTCAGAGATGGTCGGCGGGGTGGCAAGACAAAGTCGCAGATTTGTGCGGAGGATTGGCGAACGGTGGCGTTATAAATTACGAAAAAATGGCTCTAAATTTATTGCGCCTGCACGAATTTCATGGACAAATTATGTAATATTATTATTGTTTCTGGATTTCTTATTATAATTTTTTTCCTTTCTTCTTTCTTTATTAGTCGTTGAGTGATGATGATGACCAACCTACCACATAAGACGATTGGTGTACCCTTAGTTGCCTCTCGCCATATTTGACAATTCCAAGTTTCACTCGAACCGAGCTTGGCCTTGATTGACCCTTAGTGGCCTTTGGTGAGGGTCAAGGGTCACCTCATTGGTCATTGCATCGAGTTGGTCACTGGGCCTCAGTAAAAATATGAAAAAGAAAGAAAGAAAATAAAATACAAATATAACAAAATTTAGAAACAAAAATAAGAAGATAAATTAGAACATTTATCTATATTAGCGCCGGTCGTATCATGTGACACAACTGACATTCACTTAAGTGATTTCAGTCAAAACTGATTAAATGGACTATATTAACAAATTTTTATATATTTTAGAATTATATTAATCAAATTAAAATGTTTAAGATCTGCAATAAGCTTTGACTTTTTCGGTAATTTTGGTACGAGAGAAGCGGCGAGGGGTACAATGGTCGGCTGACTTCTACTTAAAGTTCTGGCGGCTTTGTCGGCCGGAAATGGTGATCGATAATATCGGCCCCTGCGTGGGACCCTCTTGGATTTTGCACCACGTGGTGGCCTTAATTTGACCGATGATTTACATGGGATGAGTAAAGTGGAAGGGATAATGTAACGCATGGAATTGTATCGTGGGACTGAAAGTTTGGGTTTGTTCTAAAATCATCTATCCTTTAGCACTAACACATGACACATCATCCATATAATTCAAAACTGAGGTCTTATTAGAGGTGATCATGGTTCAAATTAAGCCGATCCAGCATCTAACCTAGGGACCAATCCACACAGTTTTAGTTCTCAATTTTTGGAATCAAGACCAATCCTATTGATCTTGAAACCAAGGAACAGATTGAACCTAGGGTTTAGTCTAGTTTCAAGATTAACTCAAGACCAACATATTATTTTTTTTTTGTTTTATTTTTTGTATTCTTCAAAAGGACAAACGTATTCATTCAAATTACGTATCCATCAACAATGCAATATTGAGTAACTAAATTATGAACATCTTTACATATAAAAAATAAATCTAAGATAAAGTTACAACAGAAATCTTTATTTTTTCATTATTGAGTTGCATTTGTATGGTGAGCCAAAAGAGGTGAACGATCTCACCATTTGAGCTGCAATTGTCAGGTGAGCAACAAGCTAGGCGAGCGAGGCTGATGCAAGCAAAGAGAGCTTTTTTTTTGTAGTCAATATGGGCTAGGTTTCTACTTTTTGATTAACACGGTAGAATCACATATGAAAGGATAGAAGAGAAGGTGCAAGGGTTTAGAGTAGACAAAAATATAATTATTTATATATTATGTAATATATGATTTACAATATATCCGATACATATATAATACATATTATATATAATATATACAGGATTGGTCTAAATTGGGCTAAAGCTAAAGTCTTAAGACCGGCAACCAATCTGCGCAGTGTAGGGTCCAAGGGTCCAAGGACCAAGGACTAGCCTGATTCCCCCAAAAATCAAACCTGGACTGGTTGGGTTGAGCTAGTCCAGAGTCAGTCTAGGGTTGACCCTACCCTGGACCGATGCTCACCCCTAGCTCATACAAAAAGGAAAACAAAGGTTACAAGAGGTGCGCCGGTGGGTGGAAATGGTCTTGGTGCAAAAACACGTGTGTGGAAGTGGAAGTGGAAGTGGTGGGATGAGGTGTAGGCCGCTAGAGATGGTGGAGCCATTCCGAAGTATGCCAGATTTGACGCGAGGCCACTTGAGCTTAGGCGTGAACATCTTTTAAGGGATGAGATCGAGTTGGCTTATATGATTCCAGTGCACCTCGACATTTTTTCAAGGCAGAATATCGAGTGTTGTTTGGAGGCTTGGTGGTGTGGCGTCGGTGGGCTTAGGCAAACCGATAGGAAGAGCATAGTTTTTCTTCTTCTTCTAAAATGTTAGTTGGTTGAACTCGAGGAAACTCTTAGAAGTAATTGTGTTCAATTTTAATTGGTTGAAATCGAGGAAGCTCTTAGAAGTAATTGTGTTCAAATAGGCTTTCTTCTTCTTCTTGGTTGAACTCGAGGAAACTCTTAGAAGTAATTGTGTTCAAATAGGCTCAAATTGAACAAGGAAACTTTGAGACTTTGAGTTCAAATAGGCTCACAAGGAAACTTTGAGCCCAAAAGAGTGTTTGACTTGATCGATAAACTACTTCAAATTTTGTTACGCTCAATAGTTAAAATCAAAACAGGATCTCCATCAAGGTCAACCCATATCCTATCTTGAACTAAGATCTAACTGAGTTTTTGGCCAAAATCACTTTTCATGATTCACCTCTTTAATCTAATAGTCTAAGGCAATAGATCACAAAAAGGTCATAAAGTGAATATTTAAAAAAAAAAAACATGCATATATAAAAGCCCTATTAAGAATATTACTCAAGATAGGTCGTAAGGGTCTGATCAATCTGATGGGTGGGAGTAAAAGAAGGTCGATTGGAGCCCCTAGGCTGTAGCTGAGCGAGGGAGATGAAGTAAGATTTGAGTGACGGCGATGAAGGAAAGGGGGAAGGTGAGAAGATGGCAACGAGGAGAGAGTGGCGATGTAAAGGCAAGAGAGGCCAATGTGATTTGACACGTTTGCTTGTTAATGAATTGCTTTCGTTGCCGCGAAGTCAAAGCTTTTGGTCCAGCAATAATGCACTTCACTTCATTACAGGGCATTAGACAGCTAAGGGAACTTTTGTTTTGACAGAGAGAATAAGGACAAAACGAGTGGGTGCCCTTCCTTTTGGGTCGCGAAAAGAGGACATGCCAGTCAGTGGCGGCGGTGGAGCCAATCGTCAAGAATGGGCAAGTTGACCTAAGTGCTAATGAAGGAGTGAGCTAAAATCGTCAGATTAAGAACGGATTAACCCGCTTGCTGTGCACTAGAGCAAAATTGTAGCAAATAAAAGTGGTTTGCCTTTTCTATTAACTATAATGACAAAAATATACAGCAACAAAAAACCAATAAAAGAATGAATGAATCGATCTGGTAGCGTAAGCGTCATGGTTTCAATCTGTCTCCACTTCCCTCAGACCAGCGTCGAACAGGACGACGTGGACGGATCGTAGAGAGCCGGGACCAGGTACTTTCTCCCGTTCACGCCGTGCGCGTTGTAGCTCGCCCCCGTCGCCTCCTCCACCAGCAAGTTCCCGGCATAGCCCGGGTATGCCCCGTTGCCGTAGATCCCCGTGCACGCCGACGCAGCCTCCAGCGACGCCCCCGCCTCGCCCTGGTAGTACCCGTTCGAGAAGGGGTTCGTGGCGGTCCCGGCGAGGAGGCCTGCCAGGTTGATCACCATCCCGTCGACGCCGACGTCCCCGTTGGGCGCCACCAGCGGCGGGCTCTGCGGCCCGTACTGGGGCTGGTGGAAGGGCCACGCGCACTGCCCCGGGCACTGCGTCTCCGAGTTGCCCACCCAGATGTACGCGAACCTCGAGCTCCTGCCCTTGACCTTGACGGAACCGACAGCGGAGTCGTGGGAGCCGCACCGGCTCATGCAGAACCCCTCGACGGCCACGTCGGAAGAGGTGAGCACCACGTTGATGGCGTTCCGCTGTTCGCCCCGGGACGCTAGCTCCACGAGGTGCTTGTTCGTGAGGGACTTCCCAAGGGAGTAGCTCTCGTCGAGGACTTGCCTCCCGGGCGAGAGGGTGAGGGAAGGCGTGCGCCTCTTGGAGGAGGAGAGGTGGTAGTACTTGTCGACCGTCTTCCACCAATGGGATACGGATGGAGAGGCCTGAGCCAAAGAAGGGTCGGAGGAGAGGGAGGTGACGAAGTCGGAGACGATGGTGCGCTGGGAGGGCTTGAAGCGGCCGTACCAGATGAGGTTGACGGAGATCTTGCCGGAGAGGAGAGGGCCATTGTGGTACTTCATGGGCGGGGACTGGTCTTGGACCAGCTCGGCCAGCCTCCTGGTGGCGGAGGCCATCTGGAGGAGGCAGAGGGCGAGGAACAGCTTTGGAAGAGTTGTTTTAGAAGAAGAGAAGAACGATGCCATCGTAGTAGCTGAGTTTTGGGCTAAAGAGTGAGGGAAGGTGAAGGCAGAGGTAGTTTCTCGCTTTGTTGAAGTTGTGGGTTGTGTTGAAGGGAGGAGTAGTATTTATACAGGGGTGGGATGAGGGTGAGCCTTTGATTATTTTATTTTGCGACTATATATTATAACAATAAATAGGAGGGTGGAACGTAGTAATGGGGTTAAAGTGCCGGAACCTGCTTGGATAGAGACAAACGGAGGCCAGCTCATGATGGTCTTGCAATCCCCAGTTCCATCTTCACCAGCAAGATTAGCAGAAGACCACTCGTCCCCGACTACGCGTTCACTCATCATTTCATTTACGCTCCTAGGACGACTATTTAAGAGGTGGCCGATAGTATTGGCCCATGCTGGGCCACAATCGTGGGTGTTGCGCTACGTGGCGGTCTTGGTTTTTCTTTTTTTTGTAAATAGTGGCCTTGGTTGACCGATGATACATATATATATAGAATGAGTAAAGGGAAAGGGATAATGTAATGCTTGGGAAATGTGTGGTGTGACCGAAAGTTCGGGTTTGTCCTAAAATCACCTAAACTCTTGCACCAACATATGACACATCACCCATATTATTCATCACTGAGCACAAACAGCGAAAAAAAACTAAGGTTACAAGAGGCGCATAGGTGGGTGGAAATGGCCTCGGAGCAAAGGCATGTTTGTGGAAACGGTCGGATGAGGCCAGCATTGCCAGAGGATGTGGAGCCATTCAAAGTGTGCCGAAATCGACTTGAGGCCACTTGATTTTAGGTGTAACTTGCATGGGACCCGCAACTATCAAAGGATGAGATCGAGTGGGCTAATAGGATTTTGGTGCACCTGAGAAGTTTCCTAAATAGTGATGGTTGGACATAGAGGATATTGAGTGTTGGCTAAAGCATGACGTTGGTAGGATTGGGCAAATGGTTAGAGAGAGCATAGTTTTGTTTTTTCCTTTTTTATTTGCAGGGCTAGAATCTTAGATAGTTGAACTCAATGAAACTTTTAGAAGTAATTGTGTTCAAATCGGTTCTAATTACACAAAGAAACTCTAAGACTTTGACCTAGAATATTTAACGAGGTCCAATTGAGATTTTGTTACATTCAATGGTATAAATCTAAATACGATCCCTCCCCAAGGTCAACTAATATCCTTTTCTCAAACCAAGATCCGACCAAATTTTCATCTGATTTCAGTTTTTATGCTTCGGCCCTTTATTCAAACAATTCAAGGCAATAGATCGCAGAAGGGCCACAAAGTGAACATTTCTATACATGAAAAAATGCATATACAAAAAAACCCCATTAAGAAGATTACCCGAGATAAAATGCATAGGTCTGATTAATCTAATGGGTGGGACTGAGAAAGAGAAGGTCGATTGGAGACCCTAGGATGTGGCTGAGCGAAAGAAATGAAGTTTGATTTGAGTGATGACGATGAAGGAGAGGGGGAAGGTGAGAGGATGGTAGTGAGGAGGGAATGGTGAAGCAAAGGCAAGAGAGGCCAGCTTGATTTGACACATTTGCTTGTTAATGAATTGCTTTCGTTGGCAAAAAGTCAAATCTCTCGGTCCAGCGATTGGGCATTTCTCTCATTACAGGGCATTGGACAGCCAAGGGAAAAACAAAACTCTTGTTTTGACTGAGAGAACAAGGACAAAACCACTCAGTGCCCTTCCATTCGGGTCGCAAGAAGAAGACATGCTAGTTGGCGGTGGCGGTGGTGGTGGAGCCAATTGTCAAGAATGGGGGTGTTAGCTAAAGTGCGAGTCCTCATTTTTTATTGGTTAGCAAATGAGATCTTTTGAGCATGCCGTGCCATTTATCTCATGTCCAAGTTTCTATTGTTAAGTAAATCCCTTTATGATGTTTTGAAAATGAAAAAATAAATCAAAAGACTACTAACGTGTTTAATGATTAAGTAATAAACTATGCAAATGATAGAACATATAAAAAATATTATCGAAGTCTATACTTGGAAGAACCAAAAGACAGAACCTATGCTGAAGCTGAATTTATTCAGACTATGTCCAAACTGTAAAGCTAAATATGTTCAGAAGCAGAATATGTTCAAACTTACGTCTAGATTGTAAAATCTATTTCAAACAGAAGACACTCAGACTCTACTTTAGACGAAAGACACTTAGACTCTATTTCAAGTGGAAGACACTCGGACTTTACTTTCGACAAAACAAGACACAAGTTCAAAACGTAGCAGGTTCGAAAAAGCATGTTTAGAACGAGACAATTCGATAGAACGTAACATAAACCCCAAACATATAATGGCTAGTGATCTGGTTTGGATTCTACATCAAGATAGATTTGATTGACTTAATCTAATTGATTGACAATTGGATCTTGAAGATAAAAACTTTCTAAACGAAGGAGCTCTATTTATAGAAACCAAGATTCTGTTTATATGAGCGATCAGAATCAATTTGGGATTCTACTTTTGTAACTCAACGGCTACTAAATCTTCTAGATACAAATTTGTCCAATTGGTAGATTAGAAGACGATCCTCTAGATACTGTCCAACGGCTAATTTGAAAGTGGAGGAGTATTTAAGGAGACTAAGGACCGATGAACAAGTAAGAGACGAAGTGCAAAATTTATAATTCCAATGTTCGAGCGACCTTTGATCATACATTTGTCTTTGGTGAGCTTAAACGTTTGTGATCGTGAGAGAAATACCAAAAGAGTGACTTAGTGAGATAATGTAATCTACCACTGAGTGTTTGCACTCAAAGTTGTAATCTCTTGTTGATTGCATAGTGGAATCCAGCCAAAAGGCTGTTAGCGTGGGAGAGTGGACGTAGGCTTGATCTAAGCCGAACCACTATAAATTTTGTGTGCAACATTCTCTTTCCTTAACTCTTCATATTTAAGTTTATTGCATACTTACATGTTATTTCAAAAGTCTGTTTTATCACATAACAGATTCTAAACATTTACCAGAAGTCCGGTGGCTTATTTGTTAGACTCTGATCCTTGTTCAAACTTTGCTCGAGATTTATTTTATTCCGCATTTATTTGTCAAGATTTCTTTTAAACACTTATTCACCCCCCTATAGATATTCGTACTAGCACTTTCATCGATGTCTATCATTAATTGACATGAATTTTCCTGAGAATTATAGACATTGTTAATAGTTGTTGCTAAGGTAGATCCACGGTGATGTTAGAGATATGTACATATCTTTTAGTTATATTTAGGATATTTCCTCTAATTTTCTTTATCTATGTTCATTATGCATATCTAATATGTTTTCCTTATATAGTCATCTATTAAAGCCTATAAATAAACTCTCCAGGTACTATTTCCTATAAATCAAACTATATAGGGAAGTTCCTCAAATTTGTCTTATGCATTATTATTTTGGATTAATACCATGAAAAAGTCCAAACTAACACGCCTAAAATAAATTTATTCTAAACTAATTTTTTTACCATTAAAAACCAAAAATTGCATACTTATGACAAATTTATCCCAAACTAATTTTTTGACTATATAAAAACTCTAAATTGTACATTTATGACCAATTCACTCTCCGTTAGTTTCCTTTGAATTAGAGTAATACCATGAAAAATCACAAACTAATATATTTGTGACAAATGAATGGTAAGACCTCAAGCTAGTACACCCATCAACTGCTGCATATCATTTAACTTAGTATGAAGTTTGAAGTTAAATGTAATGAAAATTAATGGAGGGTAAATTTGTTACATGTGTATCAGTTTGAAGTTTTAGTGTCAAACAAGTAGTTTAAAGTAAATTTGTTATAGATGTATTAGTTTGGAGTTTTTTTTTTTTTTTTTTCTTTTGTGTTTTTAACTTGGTATCAAAACCACTTTTTTAAGGCAACCCTACTACATTAGGTGCACTTTGCACAAATGCACCCATGCTCCTTGAGCACCCTAATGCACACCCAAATAAATCATCCATCCCTACCGCTCACCAATCAATAGTGTTCATTTCATGCACACAAATCTAATATGAGGAAGCACTTAATCCAATCCATTCCATAATGATCATGTTTTGACACCAACTGTGCAGGTCACAATGCCTAGTTGAGCCTTTATCATAGAGGTGACTTTTTCTTTAATGCTAGTCGTAGAGGTTGCATCGCTCAATAACTAATTTCCCAAACCAATCGTATAAGCCACTTGATATTACAACACTGGTTGTCTAGGCCGTGTCGCTCACTTACTATTTTGCAAGCTGGCCGCATTGGTGGCTAGCATTTTGCCCTCCAATTCTCAACCTTTCACACGTCATTTTGAGAGGTCAACACCACCATTAGACTTGCCGCCCTCAAACTAGCTAGATTTGTGAGTTTCGCTGCAAACAATGTTAGAAACCACCTCATCCGCCGCATCTCAGCTGTTGTACGTGGTTTGATTTGATTTCAAACTCAAGTTGACTCAGTCACCGTGAGTTTGAAAAAGGACTTTAGAGATATGTAGATATTTTCTAGAGATATTTAGGATATTTCCTCTAATTTTCTATCTCTATTTTAGTTATACATATCTAATTTAATTTCCTTACATAATCAAATATCAAAGCTAAAATACGAGCTCTCTATATATTCTTTTCTAGACATCGAACTATATACAAAAATTCCTTAAATCTATATTCTACATTATTATTTTTTCTTGACTAGTGAATTGAAGGAGTCTGATACAATGACGGGCTTCATCCAATGATTAATGTAAGTGACTAGTTGCTTAACTCATGGTATGATAGAAGCTCCTTTCTCAAGTGTAGTTAAGTATAAGACTAATTTACACGCAAATAAGAAAGTCTGCGGTGGTCAAGCCACATTTGTAACAAATGACTCAATTCAGATCTTTGTCTCCCTAGGGGTTTGTGAGGAGCATCGCACCTTGTCGTTTAGAAACCATATTTAACAACTTTAACTATTTCCAGGACGATGAGCACCTAATAGCAATAATTTGAATAAAACATAAAGTTATGATCATTTGGGGTTACTGTTAAGTTAAGTAACGTTCGTGTTATATGCAGCATTTCCACCTAGAAAAGTGAGAGTTCTTATCCCATGTGCCTTTTGCCATAACCAATGACTCACGCCAGTATTAATAATGGATTTCTCACGCTCCCTCGACCTAAGCCCCTCCATCTGTTCCCCCAAAAACTAAATCGGTAATTAGAGCATACATTCACTACGTAATGGTCTTTTCTTCCACAAATAGTGTAATTAGCCCGGTCGGTTTATTGATTTGTGTGAGTGAAGAGCTGAACTTCTCAGATTAAGAGTGGATTTAGTCCGGTTGCTTTACAATGGCTCATATAATTGTAGCAAATAAAGGTGGTTTGCCTTTTCTATAAGCTATAATGACTGTAATATACAGCAACTACAAAACCAATAAAAGAATGAATGAATTAATCTGGTAGCCTAAACGTCATCGTTTCTATCTGTCGCCACTTCCCTCACACCAGGTCGAACACGACGACGTGGCCGGATCGTAGAGAGCCGGGACCAGGTACTTTCTCCCGTTCACGCCGTGCGCGTTGTAGCTCGCCCTCGTCGCCTCATCCACCAGCAAGTTCCCAGCGTAGCCCGGGTACGCCCCGTTGCCGTAGATCCCGGTGCACGCCGACGCCGCCTCCAGCGACGCCCCCGCCTCGCCCTGGTAGTACCCGTTCGAGAAGGGGTTCGTGGCGGTCCCGGCGAGGAGGCCTGCCAGGTTGATCACCATCCCGTCGACGCCGACGTCGCCGTTGGGCGCCACCAGCGGCGGGCTCTGCGGCCCGTACTGGGGCTGGTGGAACGGCCACGCGCACTGCCCCGGGCACTGCGTCTCCGAGTTGCCCACCCAGATGTACGCGAACCTCGAGCTCCTGCCGTTGACCTTGACTGAACCGACCGCGGAGTCGTGGGAGCCGCATCGGCTCATGCAGAACCCCTCGACGGCTACGTCGGAGGAGGTGAGCACGACGTTGACGGCGTTCCGCTGTTCGCCCCGGGACGCGAGCTCCACGAGGTGCTTGCTCGTGAGGGACTTCCCGAGCGAGTAGCTCTCGTCGAGGACTTGCCTCCCGAGCGAAAGCGTGAGGGAAGGCGAGCGCCTCTTGGAGGAGGAGAGGTGGTAGTACTTGTCGATCGTCTTCCACCACTGGGAGACGGAAGGAGGGGCCTGAGACAGCGAAGGGTCGGAGGAGAGGGAGGTGACGAAGTCGGAGACGATGGTGCGCTGGGAGGGCTTGAAGCGGCCGTACCAGATGAGGTTGACGGAGATCTTGCCGGAGAGGAGAGGGCCATTGTGGTACTTCATGGGCGGGGACTGGTCTTGGACCAGCTCGGCCAGCCTCCTGGTGGCGGAGGCCATCTGGAGGAGGCAGAGGGCGAGGAATAGCTTTGGAAGAAGAGCTGTCTTAGAAGCGAAGAAGGATGCCATTGTAGAAGCTTGAGTTTTTGACTGAGGAAAGGTGAAAGCAGAGGTAGTTTCTCGCTTTGTTTAGGTTGTTGGGTTGTGTTGAAGGGAGGAGGAGTATTTATACTGGGGTGGGATGAGGGTAAGCCTTCGATTATTTTATTTTACGACTATATATTATAATAATAAATAGGAGGGTGGAACGTAGTAGTGGGGTTAAAGTGCCGGAACCTGCATGGAAAGAGACAAACGGAGGGCAGCTCATGATGGTCTTGCAATCCCCAGTTGCATCTTCACCAGCAAGATTAGCAGGAGACCACTCTTGCCCGACTACGCGTTCAAGCATCATTTACGCTCTTAAGACAGCTTTTTAATTAACCAATCACCAAAAAAAGAGAGATGATAATGCCTAATGTGCCTATTGCAATTGATGTTCTAAACAAAATTATTTATATCAATTTTTCTTAAATATTTTCCTAGAATGAAATCGTTAAAAATTCTTATCTAAAAACTTAAACCAGCGGACAAAAGGATATCACGTGTATAGAAAAAACAGATAAATTTTATTATCAAATGATATGGCATATTTCTATCTCTTGACATCTCCTCTTATGTTTAAATTGAATTGGAAAATTTGACTAATGAAATGGGACTTTATGTTGGAATCCAGACTAAATATAATAGTTCATTTTTTTCGAGTCCGTTATTTGAAATTCAAACAAAAAGTGGGCAGTGCAATCCAGCTTGTGTCCTATTTCAGACTAAAGATGGTAGCTCCTTTTCTCCTCTTCCGTGAGCTGTTGCCTGGAATTTAATACAAAAGGTGGCAACGCAATCCAGCTTATCTTTGACCAAATCAAAAAAAAAAAATTCCAGCTTAGCTACAGTTGAATGGACGAAACTGACCTTACACCGATCTTTCTCATTAGCCTTGGAGAAGGGCGGTAGGCCTTTTTCAAAAATTTTATCGAAACGAAACGTTATTTTCTAATTATTTTTTTGGCCATGGACATTTCTTGATTTACGTGCATCCAATTTAATTAATAGAAGTGGCTCGGTTTGTGGTGCAGTTAAGAGATGGTCGGCGGGGTGGCAAGACTCAGTCGCAATTTGTGCAGAGGAATGTGGAAAGGTGGCGGGAGTAATTAGCAGAAAAATTCTGAATTTGTTATACTTATGCTAATTTACTCCTAAAATTTTTAAATTCACCAATTGAGTCGTATCACTGATATGGATAATTTATATAATTTCTAATTATATTTTTCTCTTCTTTTCTTATCTCTCCTTCTTTCTCTACCAGTCGTTGAGTCTTGGTGATGGCCAAGGACCAGCCACTAGAGATGATTGGCAAGGTCATAACCTCAGTCGCCCCTCGCTAGATTTGGCGATAGCAAGTCTCACTCGAAGCGAGCTTGGCCTTGGTCACCATTGTCGGCCTTCGAGAAGGGTCCTCGTTGGTTGTTGCCTTGGGTTGGTTGCTAACATCACCGAGGTCCGGTGATAAACGGAGAAAGAATTTGAAAAAACAAAAAAAGAGAGAGAAAGAAAAATAAAATATAAATAAAACAAGTATAGAGACAAAAAAAAATAGATTACAAAATTTATTTATGTCAATGCTAATTGCATCACGTAATACAATCGACATTCACGTGAGCGATTTTCAATCAATATATTATATTGATAATTTTTAAATGATTTAGAATTAATTAGTCAAGTTGAAATGTTTAATATTGAACTTGCACTTTGGAAATTTTGGTATAAGAGAAGCGGTGGTGGATACAATAGTCGGCTGACTTCTGCTTGAAGATATGGCGGCTTTGTCGGCCTGAAAATGGCGGTCGATAATATTGGCCCCTGCATGGGACACTCTGTGGGTTTTGCGCCACGTGGTGGCCTTCGTTTGACCGATGATGTGTGTATGGAATGAGTAAAGTGAAAGGGATAATGTAATGCGTGGGAATTGTATCGGGTGACCGAAAGCTTGAATTTGTTTTCAAATTCTCTTAACTCTAGCACCAACATATGACACATCATTTATATAATTTAAAACAGAGACATAGAGCGAGAGAGAAAAAAAAAAGTTACTGGAGGCGCACAAGTAAGTGAAAATGGTTGAGGCAGAGGTATGTGTTAGGATCAGTTGTTTCAGGTTCTACACACGTTCCATCTGGAACATAGAATCTATTCGTTGAAACAAGCTAGAAGGCACCAACACTCTCCAGAAGCCTTTGTATTGTGTCGAATATTCCAACATGTGTATGACATTTGGTCAACAAATATCTTAAAATCCAACACGTAATCAATTTTCCCGACACCCTCTAACACGTGAGTCTGAAATTCTTATACGCAATTCAGAATTCTGACACGCACGGGGTCAATTTAAAAATTTTCAATAAAAAATGTAAATATGTAAAAAATAAAAAATAATAAAGAGGAATGAAGAAAAACCTAATTTTATTTTCTCTTCTAACTCTTATTTCTCACGACACACAATTCACCTCTTAAGTTTATTTTTTTCTCTTTTTTTTTTTCTAACACGCAAGTTCAGAATATGAATTACTTGTTTTTTTTTCCTTCAAGTTTGGAATGAAGTTGAATATATCAAATTGAAACAATGAATTGTATTAACAAATTGTGGGTTAATGTTTTTAGTATATATTCATTTTAGGCTCTTTTTATTATTTATTTATTTGTGAATTTGAATCAAATTAATTTGATTAAAATAATCATAAAAATAAAAACTTATCATGTATATATAAAAATATACATTTAATATATAATGTATCCCATATGTCGAAATTCTCTATTTTTCTAAAAAAAATGATGTGTTAACGTGTCGTGTCGTGTCGTGTGTTACTTGTCAATGTTGGTGCTACTTAGGGAACGAGTTCCTCATTTTTGAAACCTCAAACCTACTTTGCATATTTTGAAATCTAAAACCTACCTTGTCACAAGTTATAGGTTCTATTCAGGTTTCACTTGTATTATAAAATGAACGATTGCAGTGAATTATAACCTTTAATGACCACAATTTGCTATTACAATTCACCGATCATAACTTATATTTAGACACACGAAAGATATGAAATATTAACAAAGTAAAAATTTCAGTCATAATATGGAAGCTCGACTAGTGGTTCTAGATTATACACTCATCATCGAATGTTATGAAATACCGATTATATAAAGACATAGATTAAGAAAAACATAAAAAAAAATATTCCAAGTTTATGTTACAAGTTCTAGGTTCCATCAATTTAGAACGTGGAACCTACTTGTCGAAATATGTTCCTCAGTTTTTGAAAGCTAGAACTCATCTTACATACCTTAAAACCTAGAATTAAACAGGTTCCATCAGTCCAATTTTGAGATTCCAGATTTTATTTTGGAGCCATGCTCACCCCATGTGCAAGTGGTGGAATGAGGCCACTTGATCCTAGGTGTGACTTGCATCGCACCCACGTCTTTCAATGATGAGATTGAGTGGCCTTATATAATTCCGTTGCACCCGAGAGTTTTTCGAGGCAGAGGATATTGGGTGTTGGTTGAAGGTTTGGTGGCGTGGCATGAGTGGGCTTGGGCAAACTGATAGGGAGAGCACAATTTTGCTTCTTCTTCTTCTTCTTATTCTTTTTCGTTAGGGTTAAATGTTAGCTGGTTGAACTTGAGGAAACTCTTAGAAGTAATTGTGTTCAAGTAGGCTCAAATTATACGAGGAAACTTTGAGACTTTGAGCCCAAAAAAGTGTTTTACTAGATCGATGAATCAATTTAGATTTTGTTATGTTCAATAGTTAAAATCAAAACAGGATCCCCATCAAGGTCAACCTATATCCTATTTTTGAACCAAGATCCAATCGAGCTCTCGGCCAACATCACTTTTCATGGTTCCCCTCTTTAACCTAACAATCCAAGGCAATAGACCGCCAAAGGGCCATAAAGTGAATATTTTAATACAAAAGAACATGCATATATAATAACCCCTTGAGAACATTACCAAGATAGAGTGCATGGATCTGATCAATCTAATGGGTGGGGATGAGAAAAAGAAGGTCGATTGACGCCAATAGGATGTCGCTTAGCGAGAAAAATGAACTTAGATCTGAATGATGCGATGAAGGAAATGGGGAAGGTGAGAGAATGGTAATGAGGAGAGAGTGGTGATCTAAAGACGAGAGACGACGTGATTTGACGCGTTTGCTTGTTAACGAAGCGCTTTCGTTATCCACATTTTATGTTTGTTAGCAATGCAGTTCTCATGACTATGTCCAGTAATTAATGTCCAAACTTTGATGTTTATCATCAATCAATATGGATTTTCCTATGAATTGTAGACATTATTAATGGTTGTTTCTATTAGTGGATCAA
This sequence comes from Eucalyptus marginata, assembly GCA_014182565.1. NCBI lineage: Eukaryota > Viridiplantae > Streptophyta > Magnoliopsida > Myrtales > Myrtaceae > Eucalyptus > Eucalyptus marginata. The sequence goes on from CM024590.1 coordinate 5,623,054, forward strand.
TGGTGAATTGAAGGAGTATGATGTAATGACGGGCTTCATCCATGATTACTTATGGTCAGATTCAAGCCCTAACCTCAAATGAAGTTAAGTATAAGATTAATATATTTGAAAATAAGAAAGTCTGCTGTTGTTAAGCCACATTTGTAATGAATGACTCAATTCAAGTCTAAAATCGTCCGAAAGGAATTATTGGGAGCAGCGATACAAAAAAGTGATTTATCTGGAGATTAATGTTAATATTGACTGTCCTTACCAAAAAAAAAATGTTAATATTGACTGATGTGTCATTTAATTGGATATTTTTAAGTGACATGAGATTTTGGGACTTTACAAACTCTCTAATAAAGAATCTAAAATCTTCAAATTAAGAATGGATTAACCCGCTTGCTTTGCACTAGAGAATAAGATTGTAGCAAAAAATAGTGGCTTGCTCTATTAACTATAATGGCTATATATACACCAAAAAAAAAAAAAAAAAACCAATAAACGAATGAATGAATCAATCTGGGAGCCTCAACTCATCGTTTCAATCTGTCTCCACTTCCCTCACACCAGCGTCGAACAGGACGACGTGGACGGATCGTAGAGAGCCGGGACCAGGTACTTTCTCCCATTCACGCCGTGCGCGTTGTAGCTCGCCCCCGTCGCCTTCTCCACCAGCAAGTTCCCAGCGTAGCCGGGGTACGCCCCGTTTCCGTAGATCCCCGTGCACGCGGACGCCGCCTCAAGTGACGCCCCCGCCTCGCCCTGGTAGTACCCGTTCGAGAAGGGGTTCGTGGCGGTCCCGGCGAGGAGGCCTGCGAGGTTGATCACCATCCCGTCGACGCCGACGTCGCCGTTGGGCGCCACCAGCGGCGGGCTCTGCGGCCCGTACTGGGGCTGGTGGAACGGCCACGCGCACTGCCCCGGGCACTGCGTCTCTGAGTTGCCCACCCAGATGTACGCGAACCTCGAGCTCCTGCCGTTGACCTTGACGGAACCGACGGCGGAGTCGTGGGAGCCGCACCGGCTCATGCAGAATCCCTCGACGGCCACGTCGGAGGAGGTGAGCACGACGTTGACGGCGTTCTGCTGTTCGCCCCGGGAGGCGAGCTCGACGAGGTGCTTGCTCGTGAGGGACTTCCCGAGGGAGTAGCTCTCGTCGAGGACCTGCCTCCCGAGCGAGAGCGTGAGGGAAGGAGTGCGCCTCTTGGAGGAGGAGAGCTGGTAGTACTTGTCGACCGTCTTCCACCACTGGGAGACGGAAGGAGGGGCCTGAGCCAAAGAAGGGTCGGAGGAGAGAGAGGTGACGAAGTCAGAGACGATGGTGCGCTGGGAGGGCTTGAAGCGGCCGTACCAGATGAGGTTGACGGAGATCTTGCCGGAGAGGAGAGGGCCATTGTGGTACTTCATGGGCGGGGACTGGTCTTGGACCAGCTCGGCCAGCCTCCTGGTGGCGGAGGCCATCTGGAGGAGGCAGAGGGCGAGGAAGAGTATTGGAAGAGCTGTTTTAGAAGAAGCGAAGAACGATGCCATCGTAGTAGCTGAGTTTTGGGCTGAGACTGAGGAAAGGTGAAAGCTGAGGTAGCTTCTCTCTTTGTTTAAGTTGTGGGTTGCGTTGAAGGGGGGAGGAGTATTTATACAAGAATGGGAGGAGGATGATGCTTCGATTATTTTATTTTAGGACTATATATTATAATAATAAATATAAGGGTGGAATGTAGAGTGGGGTTAGAGTGCTGGAACCTGCCTGGAAAGAGACGAAAGGAGGGCAGCTCACGATGGTCTTGACATTCCCAGTTGTATCTTTACCAGGAAGATTAACAGATGACAACTGGTGCTGGACTACGCGTTCAATCATCATTTCATTTACGCTCCTAGGACGACTTTCTAAGAGGTGGCCGATAGCATTGGCCCATGCTGGGCCACAATCGTAGGAGTTGCGCTACGTGGCGGTCTTGGTTTTTTTTCTTTTTTCTGTCAATAGCGGCCTTGGTTGACCGATGATATATATATATGGCATGAGTAAAGGGAAAGGGATAATGTAATGCGCGGGAAATGTGTGGTGTGACCGAAAGTTTGGGTTTGTCCTAAAATCACCTAAACTCTTGCACCAACATATGACACATCACCCATATTATTCATAACTGAGCACATACAGCAAAATTTAAGAAAAAAAAAACTAAGGTTACAAGAGGCGCATAGGTGGGTGGAAATGGTCTTGGAGAAAAGGCATGTCTGTGGAAACGGTCGATGAGGCGAGCATTGCCAGAGGATTTGGAGCCATTCAAAATGTGCCGAAATCAACATGAGGCCACTTGATTTTAGGTGTAACTTGCATGGGACCCACAACTATCAAAGGATGAGAACAAGTGGGCTAATAGGATTTTGGTGCACCTGGGAAGTTTCCTAAGTAGTGATGGTTGGATGTGGAGGATATTGAGTGTTGGCTAAAGCATGACGGTGGTAGGATTGGGCAAATGGTTAGAGAGAGCATAGTTTTTTTTTATTTGTTTTTTTATTTGTAGGGCTAGAATCTTAGATAGTTGAACTCAATGAAACTTTTAGAAGTAATTGTGTTCAAATCAGTTCTAATTACACAAAGAAACTTTAAGACTTTGAGCTAGAATATTTAACGAGGTCTAATTGAGATTTTGTTACATTCAATGGTATAATCTAAATAGGATCCCTCCCCAAGGTCACTAATATCCTTTTCTCAAAACAAGATCCGATCAAATTTTCATACGATTTCAGTTTTTATGCTTCAGCTCTTTATTCAAACAATTCAAGACAATAGATCGCAAAAGGGCCACAAAGTGAACATTTCTATACAAGAAAAAATGCATACACAAAAACCCCCATTAAGAAGATTATTGTGGAATGCATGGGTCTGATTAATCTGATGGGTGGGACAGAGAAACAGAAGATCGATTGGAGCCCCTAGGACGTGGCTGAGCGAAATAAATGAAGTTTGATTTGAGTGATGACGATGAAGGAGAGGGGGAAGGTGAGAGGATGGTAGTGAGGAGGAAATGGTGAAGTAAAGGCAAGAGAGGCCAGCTTGATTTAACACATTTGCTTGTAAATGAATTGCTTTCGTTGGCAAAAAGTCAAATCTCTCGGTCCAGCGATTGGGCATTTCTCTCGTTACAGGGCATTGGACAGCCGAGGGAAAAACAAGACTCTTGTTTTGACTGAGAGAACAAGGACAAAAAAGCCACTCAGTGCCCTTCCATTTGGGTCGCAAGAGGAAGACATGCTAGTTGGCGGTGGCGGTGGTGGTGGAGCCAGTTGTCAAGAATGGGGGTGTTAGCTAAAGTGCGAGTCCTCATTTTTTATTGGTTAGCAAATGAGCTCTTTTGACCATGCCGTGCCATTTATCTCATGTCCAAGTTTCGATGTCTATCATTAATTGACATGAATTTTCTTGAGAATTATAGACATTGTTTATAGTTATTGCTACGGTATATCTACGGTGATGTTAGAGATATGTATATGTCTTTTAGTTATATTTAGGATATTTCCTCTAAAAATTTTTTTATCTATGTTGATTATGCATATCTAATCTATTTTCCTTATATAGTCATCTATTAAAGCCTATAAATAAACTCTCTAGGTACTATTTCCTATAAATCAAACTATATACAGAAGTTCCTCAAATTTGTCTTCTACATTATTATTTTGGGTTAATATCATGAAAAAGTCCAAACTAATATCCCTAAAATAAATTTATTCTAAACTAATTTTTTTATCATAAAAAACTCCAAATCGGTACATTTGTAACAAATACACTCTCCGTTAGTTTCCATTGAATTAGAATAGTACCATGAAAAACCACAAACTAATATATCTATGACAAATGAATGGTAAGACCTCAAGCTGGTACACCCGTTAATTAATGCATATCATTTATCAAAGTATTTTGATGGTTAAATTTAACGAAAACTAATGGAGGGTAAATTTGTTACATGTGTACCAGTTTGGAGTTTTAGTGTTAAACAAGTAGTTTAAAGTAAATTGTCGGATGTATTAATTTGGAGTTTTTTTTTATATTATTTTTAACTTGGTATCAAAACCACTTTGTTAAGGCAACCCTACCACATTAAGTGCACTTTGCACAGATGCACCCATGCTCCTCGAGCACCCTAATGCATACCCAAATAAATCATCCATCCCTACCGCTCAACAATCAATAGTGTTCATTTCGTGCGCAAAAATCTAATTTGAGGAAGCACTTAATCCAATCCATTCCATAATGATCATGTTTTGACACTAACCATGCCGGTCCCATTGCCTAGTTGAGCCTTTATCATAGAGGTGACTTTTTCTTTAATGCTAGTCGTAGAGGTCGCATCCCTCAATAACTAATTTCCCAAATCAATCGTATAAGCCACTTGATGCTACAACACTAGTTGTATAGGCTGTGTCACTCACTTACTATTTTGCAAGCTAGCCGCATTGGTGGCTAGCATTTTGCCCTCCAATTCTTGACATTTCACGTGTCACACCACCATTAGACTTGCCACCCTCAAACTAGCTAGATTTGTGAGTTTCATTGCAAACAACGTCAAAAACCACCTCATCCGCCACATCTCAGCTGTTGTACGCGGTTTGATTTGATTTCAAACTCAAGTTGACCCAGTCACCGTGAGTTTGAGAAACGACTTTAGAGATATGTAGATGTTTTCTAGAAAATATTTAGGATATTTCCTCTAATTTTCTATCTCTAGTTTAGTCATACATATCTAATTTAATTTCCTTACATAATCAAATACCAAAGCTAATATATGAGCTCTCTATATATTATTTTCTAGACATCAAACTATATACAAAAATTCCTTAAATCTATATTCTACATTATTATTCTTGACTGGTGAATTGAAGGAGTCTGATACAATGACGGGCTTCATCCAGTGATTAATGTAAGTGCTAGTTGCTTAACTCATGGTATGATAGAAGCTCCTCCCTCAAGTGTGGTTAAGTAAATGACTAATTTACATGCTAATAAGAAAGTCTGCGGTGGTCAAGCCACATTTGTAACAAATGACTCAATTCAGATCTTTGTCTCCCTAGGGGTTTGTGAAGAGCATCGCACCTTGTCGTTTAGAAATGATATATAACAACTTTCACTATTTCCACGACGATGAGCACCTAATAGCAATAATTTGAATAAAACATAAAGTTATGATCATTTGGGGTTACTGTTAAGTTAAGTAACGTTCGTGTTATATGCAGCATTTCCACCTAGAAAAGTGAGAGTTCTTATCCCATGTGCCTTTTGCCATAACCAATGACTCACGCCAGTATTAATAATGGATTTCTCACGCTCCCTCGACCTAAGCCCCTCCATCTGTTCCCCCAAAAACTAAATCGGTAATTACAGCATACATTCACTACGTAATGGTCTTTTCTTCCACAAATGGTGTAATTAGCCCGGTCGGTTTATTGATTTGTGTGAGTGAAGAGCTGAACTCCTCAGATCAAGAGTGGATTTAGTCCGGTTGCTTTGCGATGGCTCATAATTGTAGCAAATAAAAGTGGTTTGCCTTTTTCATTAACTATAATGACTGTAATATACAGCAACTACAAAACCAATAAAAGAATGAATGAATTAATCTGGTAGCCTAAACGTTATCGTTTCTATCTGTCGCCACTTCCCTCACACCAGGGTCGAACACGACGACGTGGACGGATCGTAGAGAGCCGGGACCAGGTACTTTCTCCCGTTCACGCCGTGCGCGTTGTAGCTCGCCCTCGTCGCCTCATCCACCAGCAAGTTCCCAGCGTAGCCCGGGTACGCTCCGTTACCGTAGATCCCGGTGCACGCCGACGCCGCCTCCAGCGACGCCCCCGCCTCGCCCTGGTAGTACCCGTTCGAGAACGGGTTCGTGGCGGTCCCGGCGAGGAGGCCTGCCAGGTTGATCACCATCCCGTCGACGCCGACGTCGCCGTTGGGCGCCACCAGCGGCGGGCTCTGTGGGCCGTACTGGGGCTGGTGGAACGGCCACGCGCACTGCCCCGGGCACTGCGTCTCCGAGTTGCCCACCCAAATGTAAGGAACCTGAGCTCTTGCCGTTGACCTTGACGGAACCGATGGCGGAGTCGTGGGAGCCGCACCGGCTCATGCAGAACCCCTCGACGGCCACGTCGGAGGAGGTGAGCACGAC